>CM065693.1:25633836-25646336 GCA_017654935.2 Phymorhynchus buccinoides
ACCGGGCACCTGGGTTGAGAAATAGGATCTTTGATAACAGATCCTGGATTCATTACTTTTGGTGGCACGGGTGTTGAGCCATTGTGGTGCTGGGATGTCACATTGGCGGTGAGGGGGTTAAAATGTTGTGGTTGTACCTTTTAAAAGAAATGTTTAATCAATATTAATATCCTTGACATTGTAATTGTTTCAAGTGGATTGTGAAATTGCAGAATTGTATTTTGTGTAATCACTGTAATGTCAGGCCTGTGGATGTTGTATTTTTGTGGGTTTTTTTAAATTACTTATTATTATTTTTGTTTTAAAGGTGCTGGTGTTTATTTGATTAGTTTATTTGACTTATTTATTTACCTTATCTTATCCTTGCTACTATTTTTTTCTTTTTGTTTATTTGTTTACTCATTTATTTACTGTCACTGTGACCCCCTCCCCCACCTTCCCCGCCTTTGCTGTTGGTTTGTTGTTGTGTTTTTGTGCCTCTTGCCTCTGGGTCTGTTGCGTTGCACTAAAGGGTCATAATGATATTGTTGTGCACTGTCCGCCGCAGGTGGTGGACTCACTTTGTTCTTCTTTTGTGTGTGTTTCTTTTTATATTTGTTGTTGTTGATTTGTCTTGTTTCTTTGTAATGTGGAGAAAATGTGGTAGAATGGTTGGCCTGTTTGTAACTAAATATGTACTTTCACTTTTTGAAGTTCATGACTTGATCAAGTTGATGCCATTGTGTGTTGTTAGAAAGGATATGTGTAAAGAAAGGAGTTCGAAGGTTACCTGTTTGGACTGTTTATGCCTCCTAATGCTTGTAGTCTTGAGCAGACCAACACATTGTTGGTCGTACCAAATTCAAATTAGTTATTGTTAGATACATTAAGTTTCTTTTTTTATTACTATTTAAATGGATATTAAAATCATCAAAATAGCATCTTTAAGCTGTCAAGGTCTAGGCAATGCCGAGAAACGTAGGGATGTATTTCACTATTTAAGAGAGAAAGATTACTCCATTTACTTGATCCAAGACACACACTTTGATCCCAAGTTAGAAAACTACATTAGAGCTGAATGGGGATATAAATGTTACTTTGCATCACACAGTTCTAACTCCCGTGGTGTTGCCATATTGTTCAATAATAATTTTGATTTTCAATTAAATAAAATTTACAAAGATCCAAACGGAAACTCAATTTTTGCTTCAATTAAAGCGTTAGAGATAGAATTACTACTCGTTAATTTGTATGGACCTAATCGTGACAACCCAGACTTCTATATTGAATTAGAGCAGAGAATCTGTGAGGTTGGGGGAGAAAGGGTAATTATTGCGGGAGACTGGAACTGTGTGCGCAACTTTAGTTTCGACTGTTCGAACTATAAACATAATAATAACACAAAGGCACAAGAACAAATAGATGACATGATGGATAATTTATGTTTAATTGATATTTGGAGGGAATTGAACCCGGAACTTAGACGCTACACTTGGAGACGACACAACCCTATACAACAAGGCAGGTTAGACTACTTTTTAATGTCGGATATATTGTGTAGTTATGTTAGCGATGTAGATATATGCCCAGGCTATTGAACTGATCATTCTTTAATCTCACTTACTTTACAGAGTGGTAAAGAAGAGAAAAGACATTTATTATGGACATTTAACAGTTCTCTCTTGAAAGATAAACACTATGTAGAAGATGTGAATGGGGTGATTAAAGAAGTTATCGAAGAATATGCAGCCTTGCCCTACAATCGTGACACATTACCTAAGGTTCCAAGACTTGACCTTCAGTTAGTTATTTCTGACCAGTTATTTTTGGATACACTACTCATGAAAATTAGAGGAAAAACAATAGCTTATGCAACTATGAAAAAAAGAAATACTTTGAAAAAAGAAAAGGAACTTGATGAGAATATAGAAAAATTAGAAGAAAAAAACACACTCAATGCGGACCAGAAAGTGGATTTAGAGAATAAAAAACAAGAGCTTGTTGACATTAGACAGAAAAGAATAGAAGGTGTTTTGTTGCGATCTAGGGCAAGGTGGGTAGCTGATGGGGAAAAAATAACCAAATACTTTTGTGGATTGGAAAAGAGGAATTATATAAGCAAACAGATAATGAAATTAAAAACTAAAGATGGATTAATTCTAACTGAAAATGATGACATTGTCAAAGAAGTAAATACATTTTACAAACAATCATATTTCAGAAGAGATGTAGAACAATGCCAAATTGAAAGTCTGGTCAATGAATTACCCAAACTTAGTCAAGAAGAAAAATATAGTCTTGAAGGGGAAATAACTTTAGAGGAAGCTGGGGACGCATTAAACAGCATGAGTAACAACAAAAGCCCTGGTAGCGATGGCTTCACAGCGGAGTTTTTTTTAAGTTTTTTGTTGCAATTGGGCCCATTTGTAGTTAGATCACTAAATGAGGGATTTAGAAAAACAGAATTATCCACAACACAGAAAGAGGGAATTATTATTTGCATACCCAAAGGGGATAAACCTAGAGATCAGATTACTAACTGGAGACCTATATCTCTCTTAAACGTAGTATATAAAATTGGTTCAAGCTGCATTGCTAATATATTGAGGTGGGTTCTAAAATCTATTGTTAGTGAAGACCAAACTGGCTTTATACCTGGTCGATTCCTAGGGGACAATGTTCGTTTAATTTATGACCTTATGGATTACCTTATTAAAAGGAACAAACCTGGGTTGTTACTTTGCCTAGAATTTGAAAAGGCCTTTGATAGTGTAAACTTAGACTACATGTTTAATGTCATTAATGTGTTCGGTGCTGGACCTGACTTTTGTGGATGGATAAAAACATTTTACAAAAATATAAAATCAACAGTTTCAGTAAATGGAAAATTAAGTACTTGGTTCCCTATTGAAAGAGGTTGTAGACAGGGTGATCCCATCTCTCCGTATTTGTTCGTAATGTGTGTCGAAATATTAGCATTAATGATTAAAGAAAACAAAAATATACAAGGTATTAAAACTGAAGATACTGAAAACAAGATAGCTCAGTATGCAGATGACACTGAATTAATGTTGAAAGGGGACAAAACATCTTTCGAAGCCTCATTCAGCACCATCGACAAATTTAGTAAAATATCTGGACTTAAATTAAACACTGAAAAAACTCAAGCTATATGGTTGGGAAGTATGCGAAACTCACGTGTTAAATTTTTACCACATCTAAAAATGGAATGGAATCCTGAGCGTTTTAAGATTTTGGGAATTTGGTTAACAAATGATTTGAAAGAGTGTGTGGATCTGAATTTTCGAGACAAATTCCTAGAGATTAAATCTTTGTATAAAGTTTGGATGAAAAGATCAATTACACCGCTCGGTAGAGTAGCGATCCTTAAATCTCTCATCCTATCTAAAATTACACACCTGTGGATTTTACTGCCTAACCCTCCAGACTATATATGTAGGGAGATTCAAAATATGGTGTTCACATTTGTGTGGAATAAGAACAAAGACAAAATCAATAGAAAAACATCAATCAAAAACATTTTATTTGGAGGCATAGGCATACCTGATATTAAAAAACAACTGACGGCATTAAAATTAACATGGATTCGTAAAGTGTACTCCAGTAAGCATAAATGAAAAGAATTGTTATGCCTTCAGTGCCCAAAACTTAACAATATTGAAAAAATAGGATCTGATATTTCTAGCATAGATCATGCCAACGATTTTTGGAAAGATGTATTTAAATCATATAAAGTTTTGTGAGAAGCGCTTCATGTTAAAACTGTTGATGAATTTTGTTCAGAACCTTTGTTTTGCAACCAACATATTAAGATAGGTGCAAAAAGTGTTTTCCATCAAAGCTGGGTTGAGAATGATGCGGTTTTTGTTGGAAATTTATTAGACGAAAATAGCAATTTTTTTTATCGTTTCCTTCCTTTATGGAGAAATATGGTGTGTTATGTGATTTTGTTTCTTACCATGGACTTAAAAGTGCTGTCAGAATGTATGCAAGAAAGCTTGGAATTGTTATTTCACATAAAGCTGATAATTATGTTAATATGTTGAAAAAGGTTATTTGCTCGGCTCCGAAAGGAGCCAAGTATTACTATGATATTCTTGTTCAAGATGCCCAAGAACCTAAATGTTGTAATAAATGGAGAGAAAGACTCAGAGTGGAAGTGCGCTGGAAACTAGTATTCAAAAAGATAAAAACCATAAAAGATGTTAAATTAAAATGGTTCCAAATGCGATTAGTTCACATAATTTTGGGCACTAATGTGATTTTGCAAAAAATTAACATTACCGATTCAGATCAATGTACTTTTTGTCATAATGAAAAAGAAAACATTCAACATATTTTTTGGGCCTGCACACATGTAAAGAATTTTTGGAAAGCATTTGAAAACATGGTGAATTTGAAATGTGAACATGTAAACTTATTTCTAACAGAAAGCATAGTGTTATTTGGATGCGGTGATCGCTTCAAATCTGATAGTACGTTTGACCTTATTATGCTGTTGGCAATTTTTTTATATATAAATGCAGATGTGAAGGAAAACACCCACAGTGTGAACAATTTATCCCATATTTAAAAAAGAGATATGAAATTGAAAAATGTATTTTTGGTTTTGAAATGTCACAAGAAGTTTTTATCACACGATGGCATCCATATTTATCTCTTTTGCGTTGATTTGAATGTACGACTATGCTTTTTGGTTGAAAGTGATGTAGAATTTGAATTGTTGTTGATATGGCCACAGGTATAAGAATATGTGTGTGTGTGTGTGTGTGTGTGTGTGTGTGCGTGCGTGTGCGTGTGTGTGTGTGTGTGTGTGTGTGTGTGTGTGTGTGTGCGTGCGTGTTGCGGGTGCGTGTGTGTGTGTGTGTGTGCGTGTATGTGTGCGAGCGTTAATGTGTTTTGTTACGTGTTGTGACTATTTGATTTGCAAAATGCAAAAAAAAGGAAATTTTAAAAAAAGAGAGGGAGAGAGAGAGACAAAACATACACACAGAGAGAGAGAGAGAGAGAGAGAGAGAGAGAGAGAGAGAGAGAGAGAGAGAGAGAGAGAGAGAGAGAGAGAGAGAGAGAGAGAGAGAGAGAGAGAGAGAGAGAGAGTGGTTTATACGCACGTGCACGCTTGCGTGCGTGTGTATGTGTGTGTGTGTGTGTATGTATGTGTGTATGCATGCGTGTCTCTGTGTGTGTGTGTGTGTGTGTTGTGCGTGTGCGTGTGCGTGTGCGTGTGCGTGTTCGTGTGTGCACCAGCGTAAAAAATGGTATGCATATGCACGCAATCTAGCGCTCTGTCAGAAAGGCGTACTGACTTAACTGCCTGCTTGATTTATTACTGTTTAAAGAGGGATTCTTTTTTCGTTCTGTTTTTACAACCGTTCACTGGGACAACCAGTGATTTATGTCAGTTGCACTACCTTTTTTTGTCTTACAACAGTTCATTTAGTCGACTACTGTATCGCTGTTGCGTAGGGGAAGGTGCCCTATATAGGAACATTTTCTACGCTTGTTTATCCCTCAAGCCTTTCCTAATGAAGCTATTGGAAATGAGGCACTGCTTTAAAACTGGGACCATTTTGGCTAGGCAGAAATAAAAGGACAAGAAGTCTTCATGATGAAACGAGGAAAAAAAAGACCCATCCATCTTTTAGTGTTATCTCAGTTTCTATTATTATTTGCATATGCACAACATTAAAGTTCAAACCAGAGCTGCTATTCAAATCATTTGTGATAATGCATGAACAAACCCACAGATATAATGGAATGTTGCCATATACTGAGATTTTAATTTTTCATGATGGAACAAAGATTCTTTGTCAATACTCAAGTGTCAAAGTTTGTATTTTATATTTGTTTTGAAATGTGGCATTCGAGATAGATCATTTGCAGAAATCAAGCAGAGAAGACAGAATTTTGCCTCTTTCTTTCTATTGACTTGACTTTTAAAAAAACCAAGTGAACATTGTCTTTCATGTTGCGGCTGCTGGTAGAATACATAAAAATAGACATAAATATGCCCTTTATTGTCTATAAGAGGCTACGCCAAATTAGACGTTAAACCAACCAGCAACCAACTGCCCTAAATAGAAAATTGGTGTTTGGGGGTTGTTGACTATTTTTAGCTTTTGCTCTTAAACATTCTCAGCGACATTATGTTGGTTTTTCCCATACATCGTCACATATTCTTTTTCTGAGGCAGCTATGTCTATTTCCTTGTTGTTTGGCTCAGATTCCAATGTCATGCGTGGGCCATTCATTAGACGATTAGTCTTTATGCTAAGCCCATGTGTTCCGACATTGGGATGATTTAAAACTACTGGTGGGTGGTGGGGTGGATGTGGGGGTGGGGGCTCGAGTTAGGAACTGTGAATTGCGGCCTCATATCTGAGTCTGGAAATGTATACTGGAAAAATGTTTTGTTCTTCAAAAATTAGCAATAGTTTTTAATATGTTTGTTTCTTTTTGCTGTTAATATTGATTTGTTCATTTATTTTGTTTCGAAGCAATACGTTTCTATTGTTATGCGGTGCAGACATTTGTGGAACAGTTCTTTTTTTTCTTCAAGTGAAGCCATCACTATAAACCAAAGCTAACAATCCGTGTCATCCGTGACTTTTGCCGCACCACATATATCTTTTATTGATCTGTCAATCTGTCTTTGTTTCAGCAAATGAAAGTATGCCTGGTTTGTGCATAAACCATACTCTTGTCAGTTGAGCTCAGTTACCTGAATGTGTAAAGCAAATATGCAATATCTTATTGATAACAGCAAACAATGGCTGGTTTTGTAATGCAAACATATTATATTCTTTGACGTGGTTTGTCAAAACATCACCAACAACAACCCCAACAACACCCGAACGACAAAAACAACAGCCACAAAGCTGTGTTAAAATGATTGTACAACAGAGACCCATTTTTGTTTAATTTTTGTTTTGTTTAATTGTATGACATTTTTTTCAAAGCACCAATTTCATGTGCTGATAATTAGGCCTATCTAAAAAAACTTTTTAATTAAGATCCAATTACAGGGAGCAGATAGCTGCACAATCAGATAATCTTGGTGGAATTTTCACAAACTTAGGACAATCAAAATCGAACTGTTCTTGTCTAAGGTTGAAAGGCCCAGTATAGAACCCCTTCCCCTACTTCATCCCATCAGCAGAGTTGAAAGGTGATGCCGCCCGCGTGTGGCTGTAACTGTACACCTTGTGTTGGGGAAGACTACCCTGCAGCTGGGAAACATCGATAATTGCACCGTTCATGCTGTTACTTTCACACAGTGATTACCTAGGCTGTGATTTGCATTGTCTGTACGTATGCCAGTCAGTCGTTTCCGATCATGGCTGCCAGACAACAGAGGGGGCATATGCTATTCCGGCGGGCTGGGCTAGACAGTGTCTACAGTGGAGACTTGTGCCTTGCCCAGGGTACGTCCCTACTCTCTCGGCCAAAGGGTGTTGAGGGCTGCTTGCGTTGGGAAAGGTCCCCAAAGGCCAACCCATCCCTCAAGGGCATCAGAGCTGGTGCTAAGGGAAGGTCCCCAAAGGCCAACCCATCCCGTAAGGTGCAGCATCAGAGCTGGTGCTAAGGGAAGGTCCCCAAAGGCCAACCCATCCCTTAAGGTGCAGCATCAGAGCTAGTGCTAAGGGGAAGGTCCCCAAAGGCCAACCCATCCCTTAAGGTGCAGCATCAGAGCTGGTGCTAAGGGAAGGTCCCCAAAGGCCAACCCATCCCTTAAGGTGCAGTATCAGAGCTGGTGCTAAGGGGAAGGTCCCCAAAGGCCAACCCATCCCTAAAGGTGCAGCATCAGAGCTGGTGCTAAGGGGAAGGTCCCCAAAGGCCAACCCATCCCTCAAGGGAATCAGAGCTGGTGCTAAGGGGAAGGTCCCCAAAGGCCAACCCATCCTTAAGGTGCAGCATCAGAGCTGGTGCTAAGGGGAAGGTCCCCAAAGGCCAACCCATCCCTTAAGGTGCAGCATCAGAGCTGGTGCTAAGAGGAAGGTCCCCAAAGGCCAACCCATCCCTCAAGGTGCAGCATCAGAGCTGGTGCTAAGGGGAAGGTCCCCAAAGGCCAACCCATCCCTTAAGGTGCAGCATCAGAGCTGGTGCTAAGGGGAAGTTCCCCAAAGGCCAACCCATCCCTTAAGGTGCAGCATCAGAGCTGGTGCTAAGGGAAGGTCCCCAAAGGCCAACCCATCCCTTAAGGTGCAGCATCAGAGCTGGTGCTAAGGCCCACAGTTTGAGACTTAGCCTTCCACAGTTTTTATGTTACTGTAGAAAATAATGTATTGTACAGCTCTTGTGTTACTGCTGGCCCCTACTACAGGCCAATGTCAACCAATGATAAAAGCCATGATAATGACATTGAAAATGACCTTTGTCATTGGATTATTATTAGTTACAAGTTCATCCATAATTATCTTACCATACGTGCTTCGCGAATTAAATCAAAGGTACCAGATCAATGAAAGCCAGACATGGATTGTTTCATACTTTCATTGATGGTCAATGTATTTGTCTTTTTAGTTTGATTGAAGTTTGGCCTCACTCGTGTGCATAGTTTACCTAGTTTTTATACACGCTCTGTTACTACACCCACCCACCCAAAAACAAAAGAAATAAAAATGTGTGTTTCAAAACCGAGACCCAGTTTGAAGTAAGTGTCACTGTTGATTGGATTGTTTATTTGCAAACAAAATAATGTCGCAACTAACATTTTCAATCTATTTTGAGAAATGTGCTAGTCTTTTCTTTGTCTGCATTTGGAAAATTCCATTGAAGTTTGTTTATAGTGGTAGACCATGTCACCTTCAAATCGCTAAAAGGTGCATAGTAACAAATGGACCGCATTGTTCGTGTTTTGAACCCGGTAGATAAAATGTAAAGAAGCAATATTTGCTGCATAATGCCAACACCACCGGTAGGTGCATGGCTTTTTTCAAACGTAGCCTAAATAGTTGACAAAAAGTGAACACAGTTTAGGCCTAAACATATAGCCTACTCTAAAATATTTTTTTTATATATGCATTCTTCTTGTGTTAAATATGATCTGGAATAGGGAAACTGCAACAAATGAAAGCAAAAAAGGCAAAGCCCACATAACGAAATGTTGCTGTATGCTTGCAGTAGTCCCAGTCAGAGGTTGTTACCCTTGTTTGTTTGTCTACCGTTCGTGTGTGAGTTACCAACATAATTCCAAAGGTGTTGAAGCCATTTTCTTTTCTTTAAATGTTGCTTTATCTTCTTGGTCTTCACAGTGTTGGCCTTACCATAGCCGATGAGTTTAACCGAGGCGTGGTTACCGCTACACCTATCTCTATTGTTAATAAATCGGGACTTTACTGGAGCTGCACTGCCTCCGGGCATTGCCTCCAGTATTGTTCCCACCATCGTTGTATCTACAAATGTCCCATATGTGTCTGTTCCAGACCGAGAGGACGTAAAACACCATTTTTCATTCATTTGGCCACACAGTGTGGCTGCTCGCATGATGCTCGTTCCGTGGTCCTAACTCTCAGCCACACCCTGGCTTGTCAGGTGGCAGATTTAAAGCCAGCAGTCCACAGGAGGGGCAACTATGCTAGGCCGTCACGAGGCAACTACCAGAGGAGACACTGCACCGCTGCTGTGTCACTTTGGTGGAGTTCAGTGGGGCCTGTTCAGAGCATCGCCTAGTAAGCCGCCCCTTTCTGACGACAATCATGTCAACCTAGTCGTTGATACAGCGTGTGTGAGATCCTCTTCCAAGGGTGACACCACGTCTGTTCAACAACTCCCGTGGTCATATCGATAATGTTGGCTTTGAACCGAATGCACAAAGAGCATGCATGGACAGGATTGGTCAACAACCGAATGCGCAAAGAGCGTGCATGGACAGGATTGGTAAACATCTGAATGCACAAAGAGCGTGCATGGACAGGATTGGTGAACATCTGAATGCACAAAGAGCGTGCATGGACAGGATTGGTGATCATGTGAATGCACAAAGAGCGTGCATGGACAGGATTGATGATCATGTGAATGCACAAAGAGCATGCATGGACAGGATTGATGATCATGTGAATGCACAAAGAGCGTGCATGAACAGGATTGGTGAAAATCTGAATGCACAAAGACCATGCATGGACAGGATTAGTGAACATCTGAATGCACAAAGAGCATGCATGGACAGGATTGGTGAACATCTGAATGCACAAAGAGCGTGCATGGACAGGATTGGTGATTAAAACTGAGGAAGCCAGGAGAGCAGAGCACCTACCTGCTACTTCTGTGGTGTGTGCTAGTCTGACTGGTGACAGTCACCTTTCTACTAGTTCTGTAGAAAAACACACACAGTAAAACAAGAAGAAAAAAAACAACAACAAAACACACACAAACACACACACACACACACACACACACACACACACACACACACACACATATATATATATATATATATATATATATATATATATATATATATATATATATATATATATATATATATATATATATATATATATATATATAGTTTAAGTTTAAGAGGAAAGTTGAATGGTGTGTTTGTTTTTTCTTCTTCAATTCTTGATCGTTTATATATATATATATCTGACCTCCCCTATTGAATCCTTCACTGGATCCACCAACATGGCATCCCATCTCTTCTACTCTCTTCGAGGGATTGTAATTTTAGAACATTATTATTTTTGTTATTTTACACAAGATTTTTACCATTTCTTTTGAATTAAGTGCTGGTTTGCTTTTATTGTGGACTTTCAATCTGGTGCAAAGAGGACAACCTTTCTCTTGGATAAAGTTTTCTAGCTCAGTTTCAATGTTCACTGTGGACATTCTTTGCAGGCCGATATGCAGACTGAAGAGTCTTTCTCAAAGACGAAACAGCTGTCTTTGCATAGGCATTGTCTATCTCCCCCATTGGGAGAAAAAGTAAATCAGCACATTCTTTTCTTTTATTCTTTTCAGAACACAGAATAAATTGTAAAGTTAAAATTAAAGTTATTGAGTTTCTTTCTTAAGTTCACAAACTGATACATTGTGTCCTCTTCCCCTTTCTCTCCCCCCCCCCCCTCTTTCCGTTCCTCATTCTTCCCTTCCTTCTTTCTTCCTTTCCTTTCTCTCTCTCTCTCTCTCTCTTCTTTCTCTCTCTCTCTCTCTTTCTCTCTCTCTCTTCTTGTTCCCCTCCACCTCTCGCTCCCCCACACCTTCCCTTTCCTTTCTTTTCTTTTCTTCCTTTTGAGTGAGAACGCACGTGAGAGCTTTGACAGCATTCAGAAACACTGAGTAGTACTAATAAGATATAATCTTTTGCATGCTTTTTGCTTTTCACTGGTGACCTAGTTAGGATTGAATTTGGAATTTTGTGATTTTGTGATCTTGTGTTTTGTGTATTGTAGTTTGAATGTTAGCATTTTATTCTTGGTCTTGCCATAGAGCTATACTCTAGAAAAAGCAGCCTGTTCTGCGAAAGCTCGAGTTTTAATAAATACCCTGTGGGAGAAAATGACTAAACTGTTTGATTCTGTTGTTTTATCCACTACCGTTTTAGCATTGTTTTGTTTGTGGGTAGTGCGGGCAAATGAGAATTTTGTTTGTGATAATATATATATATATATATATATATATATATATATATATTATATATATATATATATAGCATGAAAGAAAAATCTCAGTGAATAGCCAGCTCCGTACCCCTACTCTGAAGGAATGAAAAGTTAGTGCATTTGAAATGCAGAATAGTTTGCTTTGATAAAGCTTTTCTGTGTCCAATGTCTTTATTTGTGAACCTCAGAAACAAAACCAGTTAACGTTAACTTTGAGTAATGTTCCGTGTTCAAAAAATAAAAACATAAAAAAATAAAGAATTATATAAATTGTGCTGATTTACTTTTTCTCCCAATGGGGGAGGGACAGTGCCTTATGCAAAGACAGCTGTTTCGACCTAAGAGAAGGTCTCATCAGTTTGCATGATCGGCCTGCAATTTGACTGTCCAGTGGATGCCAACCTGAGCAAATAAGACATTCTACAAGAGAATGGTGTCCTCTTTGCATCAAATCGAAAATCCATAATAAAAGCAAACCAGCACAAAGTTAAATCAGAAATAGTAAAAATCTTATGTGAAATGAACAAAATAATAATGTTCTGAAATTTTAATTTCAAAACCTAATAGACATGACTAGGGAGGGCTAACTACTGAGATGGTATCCAAATTAAGGATAAAAATAGCATGAAAGAAAAATCTCAGTGAATAGCCAGCTCCGTACCCCTACTCTGAAGGACTGAAAAGTTAGTGCATTTGAAATGCAGAATAGTTTGCTTTGATAAAGCTTTTCTGTGTCCAATGTCTTTATTTGTGAACCTCAGAAACAAAACCAGTTAACGTTAACTTTGAGTAATGTTCCGTGTTCAAAAAATAAAAAAATAAAAAAAATAAAAAATAAAAAATTATATAAATTGTGCTGATTTACTTTATATATATATATATATATATATATATATA
>CM065693.1:25648836-25651336 GCA_017654935.2 Phymorhynchus buccinoides
CATCCGATGTTAATGTGGCAATTTACAGCACTTTAATTTGCGTTGACTCTAAATATGTCCTTCATAGCTTACGAAAGTGGAATGTAAGCATTAGGAGAGACTTGAGTTTTGATATCAAATTCATGATACATTCTATCATGACTAAAGGAGTTCTTGTAGAGTGTTGTTGGGTTCCATCACATTGCAATGCCTATTGGAGTGAAATAGCCGATTAAAAATAGCAAAAGAAGGTGCTCTTAGAAAACATTCAGATAGTACATTACAACTACAGTACTCCCCGTTTATAGTAAACTCGGTTATAAGAAATTTCGGTTACAGTAAAGGAAAGCACTGGTTCCCGGCCAAAGGTCTACTGTTTTATTACTAAATAGTCCTCGGATAGTAGCAACTCGGTTATAATTTTAAAAAAACTGCTATAGTAAAGTTACTTTTGGTTCCCCACAGGACTGGCTCCTCGGTTACAATTTAAAAAAAAGTCCTTTGTAAATACGTCACCAATGTATGCGTCACAGTCTCACCACTCCCTCCACCCACCCATAAGAACAACTGGGTTATAATTAAAATTTAAAAAACTCCTATAGTAAAGTCATTTGTGGTTCCTCTTCGTTACAATAAAAAAAACTGTCCTCTTCCTGACCTTTGTAAATACGACATCAATATTATACGTCACAGTCTCACTACTCCCTCTACCCACCTTCATCAACGAAATTGAAAGGCACTCAAAAACATGTTTCTTTCCCCTCATTACTTAGTGGAAAAAAATGAATCCGAAAAAATATATATATACAGCCGAATCCGCTTATAAGAAACTCGCTTATAAGAAAACTCACTTACATTGGCAATGAAGCAAAAACAATTTCCCTGCCGAACTTCTTCTTTCTTATCTATGATCAAAACTGGGATATAAGAAACTCGGTTATAAGCAAGCAATTTTTTTCTCTCATCCGCAATGGAAACTTTGTGGGAAAGAGGGCAGTTCTTAACGTTTTGATAGTCGCTTGTATCGACCCAAAATCACGGTTTCCACCTGTTTTCCTTCTTATAGCTGGCACAAAATCTTGTTTTGACCAGGTTTGACTCCCATACAAATGCCCCCAAATTGAAAACGAAACATCTTAAAGAGCAGCCTCAATTTGAAGTTGGGGGAATTTGCATGTGGGTCACAGCTACCCAGAAAAAAACAAGGGATTTAATCGTGTTGGGTCAGTGTGTCTTTAAAAGCGAGTTGGACCTGAACTGAAAGGATGTTCCGAGAAAATTGAAGTCGTTCCAAAAAGGGAAAGTTTACATCAAACCAGTTGTGTCACAGACATTCTAAACAGTACAGGCACTTGATTGCAAGACTAATTGAGTTGTTTTTGTTCCTTTATTCCATACTTTCCTTCAGTATTCTGTGCAAAATAAATGTTGAGCAGAAGAAAAAAATATGAGTACTTTTGTGTTGGTGGTAGAGAGACTGTCCATCCTTACATTTTCAGCAGCAATGGCAGAGAGGAAAAGGCAATCCATTTATTTAAGAAGATAAATACAAATAACTGAATATGTGGACGAACATCCACATAAACAAAAGCAAACGATCGATGAAAAGCTGCATGGGTAAATGGTAATAATTCAGTACAAGAAAGGTGAAGGGGTACGCATTTGATAACAGTAAAAAGACAAAAAAAAGGCTTCTTAGTTAAGTTGTTGTAGGCACCTTTAAATCTTATTCTTAGTAGACTATTTTGATTTTATGATGCAAGACATGCATCAAATTAGGAAAAGGATTTTCTCTTCGTTTTGTTTTTCTGTCTTTCTTTTCTTTTCTCTTTTCCCCCATTTAATTTGTTTATAAGGGAAAAAACTTCAAAATGTTTTCTTATATCTGAGTTTCGGATAAAAGAAAACTTGGATATGGTATTAAGCAAAACATCATCTCCCTTCGATTTTCTTATAACCGAGTTTTGCTGTATTTTGATTTGATGATGGGTTTATATTTAGTATTTTACGTTAGCTTTGACATTGAAAAACGTAATCGGATAAGATAAAAAATACCATCAAAACTTTACTATATCCAAACATCGTTTATAAGAAAAACCTGTTATAGTAAAGGAAAAGCCTTGCTCCCCTGCACTTTACTATAAGCGGGGTGTACTGTAGAAAACCCCCATGAAATAAATTATAAATTAGAAAATGATATGAACTATGAAGCCTTCACACGAAAACAAATGTGGTGTCCCTATGTCAAAGATCTTTGTCCAGTTTAATCTACAACATTCATCTAAATTAATGGAAGACCAAATTTTCTAAAGATGTAGAATGCGCTTGTGGTCACCCACTATCTATTGATCATATACTGTTTAAATGTTCAGTTTTAACTTCCCTACACAACACCTCAGGGCCTTTAAAAGACATCATTTATAGCCCTGAAATGATTGACATCGCAAAGGTTGTATCCAGCTCTGAGATTTCTCATTTGTTATAATTGATTCAATAGTTTACGTTTGACTATTATATTGTT
>CM065693.1:25653836-25677549 GCA_017654935.2 Phymorhynchus buccinoides
GATGATCCTCACATCTGATAGTAGGCTGTAGTGCCTCCCCCCACCCCTCCTTGACAAGTGGAATAGCCCTGTCCTGAGGGGTGTAATGATGATGATCCTCACATCTGATAGCAGGCTGTAGTGCCTCCCCCCCACCCCTCCTTGACAAGTGGAATAGCTCTGTCCTGAGGGGTGTAATGATGATGATCCTCACATCTGATAGCAGGCTGTAGTGCCTCCCCCCACCCCTCCTTGACAAGTGGAATAGCCCTGTCCTGAGGGGTGTAATGGTGATGATCCTCACATCTGATAGCAGGCTGTAGTGCCTCCCCCCACCCCTCCTTGACAAGTGGAATAGCCCTGTCCTGAGGGGTGTAATGGTGATGATCCTCACATCTGATAGCAGGCTGTAGTGCCTTCTCCCACCCCTCCTTGACAAGTGGAATAGCCCTGTCCTGAGGGGTGTAATGGTGATGATCCTCACATCTGATAGCAGGCTGTAGTGCCTTCTCCCACCCCTCCTTGACAAGTGGAATAGCTCTGTCCTGAGGGGTGTAATGGTGATGATCCTCACATCTGATAGCAGGCTGTAGTGCCTTCTCCCACCCCTCCTTGACAAGTGGAATAGCTCTGTCCTGAGGGGTGTAATGGTGATGATCCTCACATCTGATAGCAGGCTGTAGTGCCTCCCCCCACCCCTCCTTGACAAGTGGAATAGCCCTGTCCTGAGGGGTGTAATGGTGATGATCCTCACATCTGATAGCAGGCTGTAGTGCCTCCCCCCACCCCTCCTTGACAAGTGGAATAGCCCTGTCCTGAGGGGTGTAATGGTGATGATCCTCACATCTGATAGCAGGCTGTAGTGCCTTCCCCCACCCCTCCTTGACAAGTGGAATAGCTCTGTCCTGAGGGGTGTAATGGTGATGATCCTCACATCTGATAGCAGGCTGTAGTGCCTTCTCCCACCCCTCCTTGACAAGTGGAATAGCTCTGTCCTGAGGGGTGTAATGGTGATGATCCTCACATCTGATAGCAGGCTGTAGTGCCTCCCCCCACCCCTCCTTGACAAGTGGAATAGCCCTGTCCTGAGGGGTGTAATGGTGATGATCCTCACATCTGATAGTAGGCTGTAGTGCCTCCCCCCACCCCTCCTTGACAAGTGGAATAGCCCTGTCCTGAGGGGTGTAATGATGATGATCCTCACATCTGATAGCAGGCTGTAGTGCCTCCCCCCACCCCTCCTTGACAAGTGGAATAGCTCTGTCCTGAGGGGTGTAATGGTGATGATCCTCACATCTGATAGTATGCCATAGTGCCTCCCCCCACCCCTCCTTGACAAGTGGAATAGCCCTGTCCTGAGGGGTGTAATGGTGATGATCCTCACATCTGATAGCAGGCTGTAGTGCCTTCTCCCACCCCTCCTTGACAAGTGGAATAGCTCTGTCCTGAGGGGTGTAATGGTGATGATCCTCACATCTGATAGCAGGCTGTAGTGCCTTCTCCCCACCCCTCCTTGACAAGTGGAATAGCTCTGTCCTGAGGGGTGTAATGGTGATGATCCTCACATCTGATAGCAGGCTGTAGTGCCTCCCCCCACCCCTCCTTGACAAGTGGAATAGCTCTGTCCTGAGGGGTGTAATGATGATGATCCTCACATCTGATAGCAGGCTGTAGTGCCTCCCCCCACCCCTCCTTGACAAGTGGAATAGCTCTGTCCTGAGGGGTGTAATGATGATGATCCTCACATCTGATAGCAGGCTGTAGTGCCTCCCCCCCACCCCTCCTTGACAAGTGGAATAGCCCTGTCCTGAGGGGTGTAATGGTGATGATCCTCACATCTGATAGCAGGCTGTAGTGCCTCCCCCCACCCCTCCTTGACAAGTGGAATAGCCCTGTCCTGAGGGGTGTAATGGTGATGATCCTCACATCTGATAGCAGGCTGTAGTGCCTTCCCCCACCCCTCCTTGACAAGTGGAATAGCCCTGTCCTGAGGGGTGTAATGATGATGATCCTCACATCTGATAGCAGGCTGTAGTGCCTTCTCCCACCCCTCCTTGACAAGTGGAATAGCTCTGTCCTGAGGGGTGTAATGGTGATGATCCTCACATCTGATAGCAGGCTGTAGTGCCTTCTCCCACCCCTCCTTGACAAGTGGAATAGCTCTGTCCTGAGGGGTGTAATGGTGATGATCCTCACATCTGATAGCAGGCTGTAGTGCCTTCTCCCACCCCTCCTTGACAAGTGGAATAGCTCTGTCCTGAGGGGTGTAATGGTGATGATCCTCACATCTGATAGCAGGCTGTAGTGCCTTCTCCCACCCCTCCTTGACAAGTGGAATAGCTCTGTCCTGAGAGGTGTAATGGTGATGATCCTCACATCTGATAGCAGGCTGTAGTGCCTTCCCCCACCCCTCCTACGGGTTGGTACCGGATCGCCATTTCCCATCTCGCCAAGTGACCGGGAACGCCCCTTTGTTGTGGTTAGAAAGAGTGTTGTGAAGTAGTGCCAGTTTGCCGTCTTCACTTCAATCCATTTGTTGCTTTCAATTAAACGTCACGCGGATTTCGGCTAATCACAGAAAGTTACGGTAGACCATTGTCATCTCCATGGGATCTATGAGCTTCTCGTAAACCACGGGCAGAATGATGCAAAATCGATCTGGATTGTAAACTCTGACATAATTCAAAGTCACAGACAATCATAAAACTGAACGCAATCATACTGTTAGCTCAAAGTTAGCAAAAATGCGCTGACCTTTTTTCTTCTGTGTACTCTGCTATCTTGAAATCTCGTCTAGGGGTAATTAGCTCAAATGACGTAGTTAAGGGTAGTCAGTAGGCCTAGTTTAGTAGTAGTCCAGGCGAAATTAAGCTTGACCTTGTTTTGTGATATATATTAGGTTTTTATGTCGATCTAACATGATTTGAGGGTGCTGAATCTAAATCCGTTGGAGGCCAAGTTGTAAAAGTTGGGCATTTTGAGCTATGACGAAATATTCAAAATGGCCACTATGGGACTCTAAAGAACTGCTAAAACATGCACTTACCGTAATTATGTTGTATCTAATGCTTTTATTTGTAAGAAAAATAGTATAGTTTGCTGAAATGATTCAAACTATGTTGAATATATTTCCTATTTTTGTACTTGTTAGCCCCCAGCCACTCTGCAGAGAGGGCTATCACGATTTTGTGTCCTTTCATTTGCCTGGCAATTATCTTAAGAACAATGTCACAGGATCACTTCAAATTTGTGTGCTACTATTTTAATGGAGCGGATGTGCCCCTCAGTATACCTTATTGACCTTGACATTTGACCTTGAGTATGTGATTTTAATGTATCAACTATACTTTTTCAACTTTTGCACTGCTGTGGTAAAATAAGCTATGTTGTTTTTTTCCTAAGCTAAAGTGTATAGAGACTATTGAATTCCTGATACCCATTTTATTAAACCTTTCATCTTAAATGCTTGACCTTGAATTTGCATTGAATATTTTAACTTTTTGTTTTTATATGTTTTAAATCTTTGCAGTAATGGTCTCATAATTGGTGCATTAACCAATTTATAGGTGGGTAAAAGTGCCGACGTGCAATGAAATGTTGGTCATTTACCCACCTATAAAATAAAATATAATATCGACACTGATCGCCGTGTTGTTCTGCTTGGCGCTTAACAACAAAGGCCAAGGGTTAAGATGAAGGCTAGAGATGTCATTGGTACTTAGGTTAGCATCTATATAACCATAGGCTCATGTACCAATTATGAGACAGTTACTGCAATGATTTAAAATATATTAAAGCAAAAAGTTGAAATATTCAATGCTAATTCAAGGTCAAGCATTTAAGATGAAAGGTTTAGGCATAAAACAGGCATCAGTAATTCAACATCCTCCATAAACCTTAGCTTAGAAACATTTTACGACAGCAGTGCAAAAGTTGAAAAAGTATAGTTGATACAATAAAATCACATACTCAAGGCCAAAGGCCAAGGTCAACAAGGCATACTTAGGGGCACATCAGCTTCATTAAAATAGTAGCACACAAATTCGAAGTGATCCTGTGACATGGTTCTTAAGATAATTGCCAGGCAAATGAAAGGACACGAAATATCGTGATAGCCCTTTCCGCAGTGGCTGGGGGCTAATAAGTACTAAAATAGGATATAGTTCACATAGTTTGAATCATTTCAGCAAATTATACTATTTTTCTTACAAAAAAAAGCATTAGATACAAAATAATTATGTTAAAGTTCTCTAGAGTCCCATGGCGGCCATTTTGAATATTACGTCATAACTCAAAATGCCCAACATTTTCAACTTAGCCTCGGACGGATTTTGATTCAGCACCCTTAAATCATGTTAGATCAACATAGAAACCTAATATATCACAAAACAAGGTAAACTTTATAATTTCGCCTGGACTAGAACAAGAAGAGAGGAACTTGAAGGTGTACAACTTGGCGTCATAATAATAATACGTATCCTCTGACAGCGTTACGTCATAAGCTAGGTCTGAAAGTGTCCCAACAAGTTCTATTATTAAAAACGGGCCACAAACAGGCAAAATAATTTGTCTTCAAATAGTTCAACATCAGTCACAGGTGCCGTATTGATTTCCCCTAATCTACGTCACGCCAAATGGATTATCGCACAAATCCCATTTTTGGTGAGATTCAATGGCAGCTGGCAAATCTGCCCCAGGAGACCGATTTTTGCGAAATAAAAGTGTGTGCGCTCACATTATCTTGAAGAATGTGACATAAAAGGTAGGTTACATCATGGATCCTATATTTACAGGATGATCAACATCGGTCAAGGACGTTGGAACTGTCGTTGCGCATGCGTTGAGTTGGAAGTTGCGTGATTTACTTCCGGTTTTGGAGGAGACATTTGTTTTTGTTCTGGTTCTGGTTCTGTTTTGCGCGTCGTGTTCAACACAAGCAGTGATTTTCTTAACATTCTGGTATAAATATGCCGGGTAAGAACTGTGCTGTTGTAGGCTGCCATGCTTGGTCGACAAAATGCAGGGGCTTGTCCTTCTTCCGCATTCGTCGACCCTACCATCCAGAGTGGGAGAGTGCTCTTGTGCGAGCTGTCAACAGGCGTGATGCCGGCTTCCACAAGGAGAAAGCATGCATTTGTTCTCGACATTTCAAGGACAACTGCTTCAAAGAGGGTAAGATTATTAATTCATTATGCATTTTTGGTGAAGAAACCATTAAAATCAAGAGTTTTAGAAGACATTAATATATCTAGAATAATGCATACGTGATACAGTGTGTTCTCTTCTTTCTAGTCTGGATATATAGGCCTCCTTCACGGACACTTTGTCCGTGGCCTCCTTCAACGTATGAAGGGGGGGGGGGGGGGGGGGGGGCATTAATAAAAGTAATAGGCTACTAGATGTAAGAGCTGCCCAGATTATCAGTTTCAAGGGGGAAGGGAGGGAGAGCAAATGGGGTGGGGGTGGGAGCAGGGAAAGATGGGTTTGGGATTTTTAGCCTAAGGGTGGGTAGTATGTTGTTAGTTATAGTGGAACAAATAACACAAAACTGGCAGGACCAAATCATTATTTTGGCTTATCATGGCTCCCAAATGTCCCTCAAAACAAGGGATCTCAGGGACTCCTTCACTACAGTATAACAGGTCCTAGAGGTGGGATAGAGGGTCCCAGTGCCATTGCGAATGCTAAAAATAATGTTTTCAAATGCATACCTGGGACCCCCTGCACATTCTTTTAAAGGGTCCTCTAGAATTATAGTACTTCATAGACACCCAAATAGTACTTCATAGACACCCAAATGGGGGTCCCTGACATACACTTTAATAGTAATTTTAGTATAAATAATGGGAACCCCTTGCAGTCTCTAGTCTAATATAGTTTTATTTTCCTATTTGTTTCCTATTACTAGATAGTACTTCATAGACACCCAAATAGTACTTCATAGACACCCAAATGGGGGTCCCTGACATACACTTTAATAGTAATTTTAGTATAAATAATGGGAACCCCTTGCAGTCTCTAGTCTAATATAGTTTTATTTTCCTATTTGTTTCCTATTACTAGATTTGCCACCCACCCACCCACACCCCCTCCTGTTTACAACCCTCAGTCTCAATCAAAGTCTGTTTCTTTCATTGTTTCATTTTTAGGAAAGTAATCATATTTATAATTATATGTTGATAGCAACCCTATCCCTGTCCAAAAAAGGACAAAATGTTGCTTGTCAACTGGTGTAAGTTTTAAATATGAAAAAAAAATTGTGTGGGGGTGGGAGGTTGATCAATCTACATAACGCTATCACAATCATCTTCATTTCTATATATCTCATTTGTTTTTTTATGCACCTACCCACCCCCAACCACCCACATACCCAACCCCAAGTGCACTCTTCAATGGGATGAGGTTGGCTGCCTAAAAGTAAAAGGGTAAAGAACGCCGTAGGAGGCGCCATGGTCGGTTGGTTGGAGTCGCCACTCGTAATCCAACAGGTTTGCGGGTGCGGTGGGTTCGAACCCGGCTGGTGACTGTGTTGTATCCTTGGGAAATATACTTTACTCTTTTTTCCTGGTCCCTTGGATGAGACCTAAACCGAGGTCCTGTGTGCACAAGATCTTGCGCGCACGTTAAAGCCCATTCCACTATTCAGTACGAGTAGGCGTGTGTGTGCCGGTGGGGATGGATGACATGAATTCGCATAGCACGCGTCCTGTGCGCTATTAACGGTCGGAATGAAGACCGGTGAGTGCAGGGCAGGATAAACATCCCCAACTGGAAGAAAAGGAAGAACTGGGGTGGGGGGGGGGGGGGCAATCATTCTTTTGTGTGTGAAGTCTTATAATTATGATATTTAGACAGTGGATTTCTAGTATTTTGTCTTGGTTTGAATTGACTGTGACGTTAACTTTTCATATTTTGCATGTTGCAGACAAATTAAAAGGAAGAATACTGTTACCAGGAAGTCAACCCACTGAGGCTATGCCCCACCCAAGCATAGTAACACCAAAGTCAGAGCCAAGGAAACCTCCAGTGAGTACATTGCATAAAATTATTATAAAATGACAGACTCATGAGTGGCCATTTTTTCCCTAACTCATCTTGACTTGTCGTTAAAGGTATTTTAAACTTATTTCATAATTATGCAATTTTTGTCTAATCCATTTTCCAGTATCCCTAAGTTATTTGTGGATTCATGGCAGTCAGAATGATCATATACTTCACAAATTTTCACAGAATTACTTGCCTGATAGCCAGAGGACAGAATAAAAAATATGTTGGCGATCATATTTCAAAAGTAGTTAGCCTGATTGGCAAATGTACATTACATTATCTGAAAATCATTGGTACTAAATAATTTCAATGCTTAGTTGTGTCCCAGAATGTTTGGGTTTTTCTTTACTTAATGACAATAACATTTTTGTTCTTGTTCTTACCGCATGACCCTTTTTTTCCCGAGTCTCCTCAAACCATCCCTTGCAAAGCAAGCTCAGTTGTCTGCTAAGATAGCAACGTACCAGCTATGGTACTAAAAAGAAAGGCAACCTCCTCAATATCATCCTCTCCCTTTCCTCTCTCCCCCCAACATTTCCCGTTACAGTTTACTTCTCACCTTTTTTTGTCTTCATCCTTCTCTTTCTCCAGTTTCTTCTGTCACGCTCTCTCTCTCTCCTTCCCTCTCCATGTGTGTGTGTGTGCATTTTAATGGATTTTTATTATTGTTTTCCTCAGGCTAGTGCAAATTTGTGTTTGGGCGAGTACATTTTTTTCAGCTAGCCACCTGGAGGGCAAGTAAAAAATTTAAAGTTTGGCCTGGCTTGATTACCTGAGAACAAAATTTGATTGACCATTCCCCGGTGGGGGGTCTTCCATACAAATAGCTCCCCACCTTCTGGAAGTTCTGTGCTTGTAACTTCCTCTAATCTGTCACTCTCTTTGACTCTGCCTTTTCCCTTTGTTTACTGTCCTCTACTATCTTTCTGACTATTTGGCCCATTCACCTGCCTTTTTTTTACCCCAAATATATCTTCCATATATAGTTTTATCCTTTGAGCTCTTTCGAAATTGAAATGTGTCGGCTGATTTCAGCGAGGAGACCAGTGAAAACTGGAAAACAGACACATACGTACCCATTGACACCATTGTGGCCTTACGGCCTGGGAACACAAAAGAAGAAGAAAAAGATTTATAACATCTGCCATAAACATCTCACTTATGTGGCATATTCAGTCTCAAGAGTGTGGAGAAAACTTTCAAGTGTTTAAAAAATGGCGAAAAAGGTCAAGATGTGCCACCCCCCCTACCTATCTCGGTTAATTCTATTTTTCCGTTATTGCCTTTCTTACCATACATAAAGCTGTATTTTAGGAACATATTTAGCTAATAACCTTTTTGGAATACTAACCCTATCCCTAACCCTACCCTAAACCTAACCCTACCCCCCACCCTATAAGACAGGAAAAACGCAACGAACCACAACTGTGACAAATCGCGGTGTACTGCAGTACATAGTGGGGGGTAGGGTTAGGTTTAGGGCTAGGGTTAGGGATAGGGTAAGAAAGGCAAAAACGGAAAAATAGAATTAACCGAGAAATGCATGGGGGGTGGCACATCTTTACCTTTACCAAAATGGCCGAAAAATTAAGGTTGCCAACAAGAAATTGGATCAGTTGAAGAAAAAAAAAGGCTAGAGCTGTTCACAAATTAAATACAAGTTGGTCTCTTTTACCACAGATCCAGCGTCACACGCCAGAGCCTGTGGAAAGAGTGCAGTACTACACATTCCAGGAAGTCAGTTCTGCAGTGTCACAGAACCTACCTTCACCTTGGCACCTTCAAACTAGCACTCCAGAGAGGATTGTTTTGGTGTCACTCGACAGCTCACAAGTGATGCTGCAAGTGCGCATCACTCCAGATTTTACAGCCAAGGTGTTTGTGATGAACGTACCTGCTCCAAATCTCACTACAAATGTGGAGAAGGCAAATATCTAAGTGTAAGATAATTATAGGCGAAATTTAGAGTATTTTTTTTTTTTAAAGATTTGAATGTTGCTGGTTTACAAACAAATCTCAAAACCCAAACAGTAGAAATGAATCATTCAATCACTATAGCCCTTTCCCAAAACTCGATCAATTAGCGTTATCTTCCCCTACTCTGGTGTGTCGCAGGTGAGTTCCGGCAAAGTACTTGTTAAAGTGCACAAATAACCCACGGAAAACTCGCAAACGAGCTAGAGCGGCTCCTCTTTCTCTTTACTATCCGTGTGTGTGTGCGTGTATGTGTGTGTGTGTGTGTGTGTGTGACATCACTCGTCCAAACTTTCTTACTTCGTTGTAGGATACGGCTATAGGCTTCTTTTTATGTTCACTCTCTTCCCCTAACATTTCTTTTCACTTCTCTCTTTCCTTTCTTTCCCACCTTTTTTTCTCATCATTTTCCCCTCTCTCCAGTTTCTTCTGTCACTCTCTCTCCTCTGTGTGTGTGTGTGTGTATATTTTACTGTTTAGGGATTTTTTGGTTGTTTCCATCAGGCTAGTGGAAATGTGTTTGGGCGAGTAAAAGTTTTCAGCTATCCACCTGGAGGGCGAGTGAATTTTTTTCCAAACACAAAATAACTCGTTCTTTCAAAGTTTCATCAAAACTGGAGATGTGTACACACACACACACACATATTTCCGACTTTACTTTTTGGTATACACTATGAACACGAATTGTGTATTATTCCAGTTTGTCATTGCATCCATTTTCGTAACTTCTCGTTATTAATAGACAGAGATGTTATGATTTTTTGCCCCACTTGTCTTAAAGGGGAACCCTGACGGATGAGTTCTTGCAAAAAACATGTCGAGATAGCCAGGAAAATACCCTTTACAGAGATTGCAACACTCACTTTGCTCTGTTTTTTTTATAAAATCAAACTGTGAAATCGGCGATTCCCCCATGGCCGTATATTTTTTGGCGCATGCCTTCTCTTTTCCAATGGCCGCCTGAGTCGCTTTTTGCAAAAACTTATCGGTCAGGGTGTCCCTTTAAGGGCCTGCAACACTCGGGACTAAGCGATGAAGCCAACTTCCGGTTAGTTACGGGAATGGTCCGCCATTTTTACTTCACACGCGCGCGCAGTAGGCCGCCCTAGGTACACAGATTAGCAGATCTTACAAGTGATTGATCATGGATAAAACCAAGCTGAAAGAAAAGTTAAAGTATGTTGATAAGCTGGATGTTGATGAAAGATCACGATACATCCAAAAAGTGGCCTTGCTGAATGGCTTTGACCCATACGAAGCTGGTGAAAGAGTATGGTCCAACGATGTTGACACGCTTCCTCCAATGATGTTTGGTGACATGGTGAATTACCTTGTGTTTGGCAGAAGTACCTACACTTGGGAACAGTTTAAAAGTTTTAAAAGCCTTGAAGCCCACAACCAGTTCACAAATGGATGGGTACAGGAGATCAAGATCTACAGGCCTGAAAACTGTGACAACTTTGTCGTCAAGAGTAAGGTAAGATCAAGAAAGTTTGTATGCTAGATATATTATTTATAAACAACTTAAGAAAGAAAATGACTGAATCTTTGTGTTATGTCAGTATGTGTGCTGTGCGTGTGTTTGCATTTGCATCAATGCAAGAGGGGTCCAGACTCGGCTCCCAAATCTAATTCAACCACTGAAACTCCCCCCTCCCCCCCCCTCCCTTTGATTCTCCCCTCCCCCTGGTCTCCATCATACACCCCCCCCCCCCCCCCCCCCCCCCCCCCACTCCGACTACGGTAGCCGGATTGGTCTTGCCAAGATACTGTGAAAGGTCTGTGGTCCTCTGCATGCAACATGTGTGGCCTACCTACTGGCACACATGTCCCCTACTCCTTTGCACATATCATGTGGGGCCCAAGTAATGGTTGTGCATGACACACTGCATGCATCATGTGAGGGCCTGTGTGTCTCTGGCTAGACCAGGGCATTAAACTGTCGTGTCTTTTTCCCTCTCACACGTCCCCCCCCTCCCCTCTCTCTCCTTTTTTTCCCTTCCCAGATAGAGATATGTAGGTTGGATGAGTCTAGCTCACCTCACTATATAATATGACTTAAAAAATAGGGGGGTATGATTTTCACAAAACATTTCGTTTTTCGCAAAAAAAAACCCAAAATATTTTTACTATATAATATGACTTAAAAACTATGGGGGTATGATTTTCACGTTTTTTGCCAGACGAGTCTAGCTCACCTCCTAAAATTTTTCTTAAAAAAAAAAAAAAAACGGGATACAGACAAAATGAAAAAAACCAAAAAAGACAAATTGAAAATTTTTTATAATTTCTAGAAGTGCAAATCTGCACCGCTAAACAATAATTTTTAAAACCGAATACATTAGTAAAAAATATTTTGTGATCAAAAATGAACTTTATAAAATGAACAATTCAAAAACGTGCACCAAATGTTTTATGGTTAAAAGTTTAGATTCTTTTTATAAAAATAAAAATGGATTTTTAGGATTAAGAAGTAATTGTATTGATTGCGGAAGACCGTTAAAACAAAGGCATTATCAAAATAATAAAGAAAAATATAAAAAAGCTTTTCAAGAATTTAAAATAAGAAATCCAGAATACGGAAAAAAACTCACAACTTAGAAATTTTTTTATTTTTTTAAAAAGGAGATCTAGAGGGGGAATACTAGCAAAGTGAAAAAAAACTCCCGTTATATCCCCATAGTTTTTCCCAATAAAAAAAATAAAAAAAGGGGTGATTGAAAATGAACTCTAAATAAATGGACAACCCAAAAATCCAAATTGATGAAATACTAAATTCGGACAATAAGTCAAAAGTATTTAAAGATATAATCAAAGAAGATATTATTGATTATATTGATGAAGAGGATATAATTAAATATATTAATATTTTAAAAGATGAAATCAAATTAAAAGTATTTCCTATTAAACTTAAGATATTCTTTAAATGTGAATTTACAACACCTATGGCATTTGATAAAGTAGATGCTTATTATGGACATCCAGTAACACACGATACATTGTTTGTCTTTTTTTATATATAGATGCCTAGGTGTCGGTCACTGCTTCACAGCTTCTATCACCTACCACCAATGAAAACAAATTTCAGTCCAGCCCTGTAAAAGTAGAATAGCAGTCGCTTTATCTGCTATGAAAAGGTTATAGTCAGACACAACTGACTCAGTCAGTGACACACACACACACACACATGATAAATTGTTTGTCTTTACAATATACGACTGTATACCCTCTCGACCTTCACGCGCCTCTGTGTGTGCGTGTGCGTGTGTGTGTGTGTGTTGTGTTGTGTGTGTATGCGAGTTGTGGTGTGTGTGTGTGAGTGAGTTGGTGACCCAGTATTTCTCACCACCACTATCAAGCACATTTTTGTCGCTTATTTTTAAATTTTTATCTGGAAGGACCAACGTCCTAGTCGTGGATTTTTAAAAAGGCCTTTGATAAGATTTATCACTATCTCCTTATGAATAATTTCGCCACTATGGGATCAGAAGTTCAGTCAATAGATTAATTGAGAGCTTCCTTGCAGGCAGGCAGGAAAAAATAGTTGTTGATTGAGCTGCATCCGAAGCTATCCCTGTAGAATCAGGAGTCCCCCAAGGATCTGTGCTTGGGCCGACCCTTTTCCTGTTGGCATCAATGGTCTTTCGAGGCAACTATCTTCCAACTTCCTTTCTCTTTGTGGACTCTGTCACCGAGCTGTGGACCCTCCCAGAGACCTCAATGATCTCCAACCAGACCTAAATGAATTAGCATCATGGGAAAACAAATGGATGTCCTTCCATCCCGACAAATGCAAGAGCCTCCATGTGATCAGGAAGAAAAATCCCCTGATAAAGAACTACCAACTATATGGCCAGGACCTGGATTGGATAGAGATGAAAATAAATGTCTGGGCTTTACAATATCACAAGACCTTAGATGGGACACCCACATCTCAAATGTGCGCAGCAAAGTCAGTAAGACCCTTGGCTTCCTCCATCGCAACTTAAAAGTAGAGTTAGTCAACATCAAGGAATTTGCATATAAGGCAAGTAGTAAAAGGCTTATAATTATGTCACTGGTTAACCCATTCTAGAAAGGTGCCTGCTATGCCATAGCATTGCCTCTTTAAACTGATGTAAAACTATATATATATATATATATATATCTCTATCTCTGTACATGTGTGCGTGTGTGTCACTGTGCGAGCCCCTTCCCCCATCCGCCCCACTTTACTCCCACCCTTCTAGTTCTACCCATTCCCAAATCATAGTGAAAATCCTTCATCCACGACCCACCCACCCTCTAGTATGAATCCCCCGTTTGCTTGCATGCCCCCTTTCCCCTCAACCATATCAAAATTCAAACTCAGATTATTTTATTTGTTGTAAAACCATCAAAGGAATTATCGAACAAACCAAAGCATTTTTGGGTGGGGTGAGTGATGGTAACGGTGTGTGTGTGTGTGTGTGCGTGTATGTGCCGGTACGTGCGTGTATGTGTGGGTGGGGTGTGTATGCCTATTTGCATGTGAGTGAGCGATTATTTCGTGTTGTTGTTGAATTTGTTGCTTCTTAATTTTTGTTGTTGTTAAGCGCATAGAGCTCCACATTGGTGGAGGAATGCGCTATATAAATGATTCACTATTATTATTATTATTATTATACGGCGCTCTCGCCACACCGTAATTATTTACACAGATGTGGTAAACAGTAAACACATTATCGTCATAGGCCTACCATGAAAAGAAACAAAACAAAAAGCGCAGGGTAAAGATGGTGACAAAGTAAATGTTATTGAAGCAAATAAGGAGTAGTAAAACTCGCGTAATCACGTATAGGAACAGCAAAACATTCATGTTCGTATCAACATCGCGATTTATCGTCAGAAGTGGCGTCTGCGACGCAAACAGAAACAGGAAAGTCGATCTACTATCTACTACTATAATCTACGGTAGCTGCCCAACTCGCCACCGGAAGTTATAGCAAACAAAGGGACTGTATCAGTGAGCCACCAAACCAAGGGAAGTAACAACCCCACCTAAAACGGCTAATAGGCTGCGTAATGACGTGTTGCGAGGACCGATGGAAAGGTATTTGGGTTCATGGAGTAAATAAAATGAGTGAAACGAGGACGAAATAAAAATGTGATAAGACTTGACGTTTCTTACTGATGAACCGGTTAAAATTAGAGCTGGCGGTACGAACCGGTAATACCGAAAATACCGGTACGATTATTTTTTTAAGGTATGGTATACCGGTACGGCTGTGATACGTTACGTTTCTGTCCATCTGTCTGTCTGAGTACCGGTACGTTTCTGTCCATCTCTCTGTCCGTACCGGTACGTACCGAAAGTAGGTAAAGGAAATAAACGTTGCGAACAATATATCAAAAGTGATGGAATGTTTTCAATAGGCTGCATTCCCAACGATGTTGTCATATCTTGCATAGATTAGGCTAACGCTCGTGTGTGTGTGTGTGCGTGTGTGTGTGTGTGTGTGTGTGTGTGTGTGTGTGTGTGTGCGTGTGCGTGCGTGCGCGTGGAGCTTCAAGTGTTTTTTTTTTAAGGCAACATCTTTTTTCTTTTTTTAATCTTTGGTTTCACCAGTTTGTCTGCACAAGCACAGGAGCTAAACATGTACATCTATTTTTCATTGTAATATTTATAGGAAAGCAAAATATGTAAAGAAGAATCTATGAAATGTGACCGGCGGATTCGGGGTCTGAGAACTCTGTTGACTTTGGAAGGGTAGTGGGGGTGGGCAGTAATACCTTCCTTTTTGGTATGAATGCTCTGTTGCATTTAAAAGCTTTTTATGTCTTTTTGTCCTCCGAAGTCGGAGTGTGGCTGCCCACGTGGCGTGGTAATAAAAAACGATCACACACGTAACGTTCTCATCCCTAGCTGGTGCACTTGTGCCATAGTGTTCAAGTCAGTGCTTCGGCTGTTGGTTTAAACAAGAATTTATTCAAGAATAGAAAATCATAACAAAGCAGCAATACATTTATGAACTTCGAGTACAACAAGCTAAGAGCTTATAAAGCGTACTCTAATATTTAAGTTGCACAGTAAGGACTGCACACGCAAAACTAATTTAACATTGAAAAAATAATAACATAAAATCAACAACAGTAGTAAACACTTATATACAAAAAGGAAAAAAAAAGAACAGAAAAAAAGAAAATACACAACAAAATTAAGTAAATCCAAACTACATGAATTGTAGGGGCAATATAAACATTATGTCAGCTTGCATTGAATCAGAGTCATCACAAAGCTAAAAAAAAAAAAAAAAAAAAAAAAAAAAAAAAAATGGGATTGTAAAGTCATGTCAAGAGCAGAATAAATATTTGTTTATGCAAGTTTGCGCCCCTTATCAAAGGGAAACGACGAATCATGTTACAGTCAGAATTAATCATGTTATTGAGAATTTGTTTGACAATTGAATAAAATTATAATGAGTAGTATTCTCAATAATTTAGTTTAGGAAATGGACAAAATATGCATGGAAAAATAATTTGACATATGCATCATTGCACGCCTAGCCGACCACAAACCTGTTAGACCTTTGAATGAACTTGCAAACTGCAAGGAATATTCTAGAGTTCTCTGAGACATTTTTATATTTACTGCCAAACAATAACACTGCACAGTCAGCTTCGGCTGTTGGGATGATCCCTGGAGTCTTTAAGCCAGGGTAAGAAAACACACAAACTTATCTTTTGGGTTTGTCTGTTTGTTTGCTGAACATGTATTCCTAAGCTTTTCCTTCTAGAAATGGCTATGAATATGCAATAAGTAGGGAAGACGGGGTAAAAAGCCCATGGGCGGGTAAGAAGCCCATGCCAATTATCTCATGCAATTCATGAAATGAAGCAAATTTCAGTCAAATTTTGCCCATGAGACGAGTGTTAATGTTTAGCGTTCGTCTCATGGGCAAAAATGTGACTGAAATTTGCTTTATTTCATGAGATAATTGGCATGGGCTTCTTACCCGCCCATGGCCGTTTTCCCCGTCTTCCCCTAAGCTTAATGGAAAGTTTTGGCTGAAAAATGGAAGAATGAAAAAATGGTGTTTTACGTCCTCTCGGTCTGGAACAGACACATATGGGACACTTGTAGATACAAAGATGGTGGGAACAATACTGGAGACAATGCCCGGAGGCAGTGCAACACCAGTAAAGTCCCGATTCAGTTTTAACAATACAGATAGGTGTAGCAGTAACCACGCCTCGGTTAAACTACATCGGCTATGGTACCGCCACAATAATGTAAAACTGAAAAATGGCTGGCGTTGAAAGGGTTTTAAGATGGGGAAGGGAGTGTAATGGGAGGTGGTAATTATTTTTGTGTGAAAACGTTGTCATAACCAAAAGCGGGGTTGTTTGTTTGTTTGTTTGTTTTACTAATCCTCTTGGAAATTAAAAGCCAGACTAACGGGGCGAACAAGCCAGCTAAATTTATTAATACACCTGGGACTCTTTTTTGTAAATTCCTTTGTAGGTTGTTGTAGGCCTATTGCGTTATTTCTACATGAAATTGTGTCGTCTACTTAATAAAAAAAGGGGGAGAGAAAATAATGATAATAATAATTATTGATATACTGAAATCACTATGTCACCGGTAGGCCTATTAAACAGTTTACAGTCCATTCATTTGGTAATACAAAACTCAGGCATCGTGACATTAAATATTCCTCTTTTTTTTTAATGAAATCACTATGTCACTTGAATGTAATCGGTTTACGATCCACTTATTTGGGAATACAAAACTCAGGCATCGTTACATTAAATATTCCATTAAAAAATGTCACCGGTATGTAATCGGTTTACGATCCATTAATCTGGGAATACAAAACTCATGCATCGTGACATTAGGGGAAGACGGGGTAAAAAGCGCATGGGCGGGTAAGAAGCCCACCCCAATTATCTCATGAAATGAAGCAAATTTCAGTCTCATTTTGCCCATGAGACGAGCGTTAATGTCTAGCATTCGTCTCATGGGCAAATTTGACTGAAATTTTCTTTATTTCATGAGATAATTGGGGTGGGCTTCTTACCCGCCCATGCGCTTTTTACCCCGTCTTCCCCTAGGACCCTCTTGCCGTAAGTAAAGAAAGCATGGACACACTGTAAATCTCATTGCACACATGGTATAAAGCTTGGGCCATAAGTACAAGGATATATCCTAACTATTTTTAAATAAAAGTTAAACTTTATTTAAAGAAATGTCCCACATGGTTAATTCCGGGAGGACGTAAAACAAAACTTTTCTCACAAGGATATACCTGGGAAGACCCTGCCTGCGGTCTTCAGGAAATCACTATGTCACGGGTATGTAATCGGCTTACGATCCACTTATTTGGGAATACAAAACTCATACATCGTGACATTAAATACCCCAAATACCCCATAAAATAATAGGCTAATAATTATGATTGTTAAAAATATAATATTAGACTTACCCTGTCGCCGTAGGGAAAACAATGTTGTCACCTCGTGATGCATGCATGGAATGACAGCTCAATCAACACAGAAACCCATGAACACAAAGAACAGATTACAAACAATTCCAGGAAGATCGAGTCTTCAAGAACTGTGTCCATAAGAGTCAACGACTAATTGGACGTAAATCTAATCATCACAACATCAACACAAATTCAAGCCCAGACCACCACCACAAGAACGAAAGAAATCTTCACGTAGGCCTACTTTTTGTCGCCAGACTTAATAGGTTGATAGGCCTACCCACACACTGTACGTAGGCTACCCAGACACTGCCAGGTAGGCCCCTAGGTCTACATCATTTGATGGGCGTAGATGCTTTAAAGGTGGACCCTGACGGGTGAGCTTTTGCAAGAAACATGTCGAGATCACGAATGAAATGAAAAGTTTGCTTTACGTCCTCCCGGCCGAAGCCATGTGGGACATTTCTTTATATAAAGTTCTTCCAGTCGAGATCACCAGCAAGACAGCCTTTTCAAGGATCGGAACACTCACTGTTACTCGGGTTTCCTATAAATCAAACCGTCAAAACGGCGATTCCTCCTTGGCGGAGATGCTGTAGAGCATAGCCATTTTGGATGGGGTGGGTGGAGGCCAATCCCATTGTGGTTGAAGCATTTTCTTTTTTTTGCAAAGCAGTAAAAACAATATTGGAGATATTTCCTTTGTTGTGATCAAAACTCCTTTAGATAAACTGTATACTTTTTTTTTAAATAAAAAGGCTTGCATTGCGAAAATTTCGTGCAAACGATTTGGTCTAAACTCAGGCGGCCATTATAAAAGAGACGGCACACGCTTATGGGCCGAGAGGACAGTAAAATCCTAAGTTTCTTCTTCTTCTCTTTGGATGACATTTTTTTGACTTCCATCACCTCCGCCAAGTAGGAATCGCCGATTAGACGGTTTGATTTCTAGCAAACCAGAGCAAAGTGAATGTTGCGATCTCTGTAAAGGGTGTTTTCCTGGTGATCTCGACGTGTTTCTTACAAAACCTCATTCTTCAGGGTGCCCCTTTAAATATAAAAAAATCGGGGGCAGTTGAGGATGCTCGCTAGCCGCCTACGTACGCAGCTCTGTTGACTGTCGTAGTTCGAATCGTGATTCTGTCTCTAGGCGGGTCCTTTCTTATCCTCCCCACAGTGTCAAAGATAGACAGTTTGGAACAGCTTTTTTAATTACTATTGAAGCTTTGACCCCAGAGGGGCGTATATAATAATAATAATAATAATAATAATAATAATAATAGTACATTTATATAGCGCTTTACCTCAAATGATCCCAAAGCGCTCATATGAACAATAATGATGAAAAAAGGCACACGCCGGTGAAACGAAAAAAACGGTACTTCAAACAACGTAGAACACTAGTGACCTAAAAAATAACATTCAAACAACAAGTGATCTAAACGGATTCATCTCTACTGCGCGAATTCCTACTGCGCGATTTTTTTTTTAGTGTGTGTGTGTGTGTGTGTGTGTGTGTGTGTGTGTGTGTGTGTGTGTATATATGTGTGTGTGTGTGTGTGTGTGTGTGTGTGTGTGTGTGTGTGTGTGTGTGTGTGTGTGTGTGTGTGTGTGTGTGTGTGTGTGTGTGTGTGTGTGTGTGTGTGTGTGTTTCTCTATCTTTCCCCGTCCCTGTGTTTCTGTCAATTCTTTGTATGCTTACTCTCTTTTATTTGCCTCTCTCTCTCTCTCTCTCATCTCTCTCTCTCTCTCTCTCTCTCTCTCTCTCTCTCTCGTCTCTCTCTCTCTCTCTCTCTCTCTCTCTCTCTCTCTCTCCTCACGCCATTGTTTGTGACTGTCTGTCTGTCTGAGAGAGAGAGAGAGAGAGAGAGAGAGACTGTAAATGAAGGACAGATGTTTTCAAATACAAAAAAACGCACAGATAGACAGAGATCGGGGGGAAAAGAGAGAGTTAGATCGTTACACACACACACACACACACACAGATTGTAAATTAAGGACATGTTTTCAAATGCACGAGAACGCACACAGACAAACAGAGAGGGTGAAGAGAGAGGGGAAGAGAGAGACACACACACGCATTAAAAAAAATTGCGCAGTAGGAATTCGCGCAGTAGAAATTCGCGCAGTAGAAATTCGTGCAGTAGGAATTCGCGCAGTAGAAATTCGTGCAGTAGGAGTTGGCGCAGTAGGAATTCGCGCAGTAGAAATTCGTGCAGTAGGAATTCGCGCAGTAGAAATTCGTGCAGTAGGAATTCGCGCAGTAGGATTCGTGCAGTAGGAAAGACACCTTTTTTTTTTTAACCTAGGGCTGGTGGTTCAGTTAAGGCTCCAACATGCGTTCCCTTTCCACACGTGTAGTAGGTCTACGCCTTTCACATCCTAGTAACTTTATTTTCTAAAACTTTAACCATTTCGCCGCCAGCCATTTTTCAGCCAAAAAATGCCATTAAACTTAACTGTGTAGAGAAGAAAAATTATATGCAATATTCGGAGTTATTCTGTGACATGTGTAACATTAGGCCTATCCTTGCCTCCCAAAATTACGAAAATAGGGTCTTTGGATTACACTCACTGACACTCATTTACAGTCCCTGATTTGATGCCTTTTAGTGACATGGGTGTTAAATCACTGTGGTGCATAAATGCTACATTGGCGGTGAATGGGTTAACAATTAACATAGGAAAGAAAACTTACTTCAGTGTGTGCATTTAAAAACCAGGGACGGTATTCATGTCGAGATAGCATGAGACTTAGCATGATGCTAACTTAGAAGCTCTTCCAAAAGTCCTATTAAATCCTATAGGACATTGGAAGAGCTTCTAAGTTAGCATCATGCTAAGTCTCATGCTATCTCGACATGAATACCGTCCCACGCCACTGCTCTAGCTGTTAGGGGAAGACGGGGTAAAAAGCGCATGGGCGGGTAAGAAGCCCACCCCAATTATCTCATGAAATGAAGCAAATTTCAGTCTCATTTTGCCCATGAGACGAGCGTTAATGTCTAGCATTCGTCTCATGGGCAAATTTGACTGAAATTTTCTTTATTTCATGAGATAATTGGGGTGGGCTTCTTACCCGCCCATGCGCTTTTTTACCCCGTCTTCCCCTATTAATATTCTTGTACTTTATTTTGAAAATGTGTTTGAGTAGCTAGATGGCGGAGATGCCGGAGAAAGAAGCCATTTTGAATGGGGTGGGTGGAGGCCACTCATTGTGGTTGAAGTTTTTTTCTTCTTTGTAGTGCAGTAAAAAAAATATTAAAAAAAACGGAGCTATTTCCTTTGTTGTAAGCGAAACTCCTTTTGGTAAACTGTATAAAATATAAAAACATTAAATGAAAATTTAAATGAAATTGTTGAAATTTCGTGAAAAACGATTTGGTCTAAACTCAGGCAGCCATTAGAAAAGAAAAGGTCGCCGATTTAACGGTTTGATGTCCAGGGTCGAGTTTCTCTAGATAACGGTCGCCGCGCGAATAACGCTTACGCCAAACGGGGCCTAAGAAACACTTTAGAAAACGTTTGCGGAAGAATATTACAAGCTCTTGTCTGATTGGTAATTTTTATTTTTTTTTTAAGCAAACTTTAATGGACCAATCAACCTACTAGTTCCGGATAGTTCGCCGCTAGCTCGGTGTTTGGTAAGAACAAAACGCCACGCGAACTATCGGCAAACTGTTTCTTAGACCGTTTTCGCCAATTTGAGCGAGCGCGACAAAACGATAGCCCTTGCATGGTTACGTAGCGTGAGCGCAAATCAGCAAAAACGGTAGCCTACTAAGAAACACTTCTTTCGCCGACGTTTGCCAAAAACGTTTTGTGGATGTCATCGAGGTAGCTTTTCGCGAACCGTATCATGTGACTAGCATGGGGTGAATACATTTCTTGTTTTTGATTGGTCCATTAAAGTTTGGTTAAAATAATACAAAAAATTTGACCAATCAGACAAGAGCTTGTAATATTCTTCCGCAAACGCTTTCTGAAGTGATTCTTAGGCCCCGTTTGGCGTAAGCGTTATTCGCGCGGCGACCGTTATCTAGAGAAACTCGACCCTGGTGATCTCGACGCGTTTCTTGCAAAAACTCATCCATCAGGGTGCCCCTTAAGTTTATGTCCATTATATTGTGAAGTGAAGCTAAAGTGAGAGCTGTATAATTGATTTTGGCCAGACAAAAACAACCACCATTTTACAGCTTAATATTTTATGATTGAAAGTCGGTTCCTTTCTTGTGAGCGAAAGGGAGAACTCTATGACGACTGATTTTCTACAATGAAAAATCATTTTACAGCTTAGCATTTTTTTTGGGGGGGTACTGTTTGACAACTGATTTTCTACAACAATAAGGTCATTTTACAAATTAATATTTTTTGTACTGTATGACATGATTTTCAACAACAATGAAATATCTTTTTTTTTACAGTTTAGCATTTTTGTGAATGGCTACGACTCTCAAACTAAGAAGACACATAGGGGAAGACGGGGTAAAAAGCGCATGGGCGGGTAAGAAAGCCCACCCCAATTATCTCATGAAATGAAGCAAATTTCAGTCTCATTTTGCCCATGAGACGAGCGTTAATGTCTAGCATTCGTCTCATGGGCAAATTTGACTGAAAATTTTCTTTATTTCATGAGATAATTGGGGTTGGGCTTCTTACCCGCCCATGCGCTTTTTGCCCCGTCTTCCCCTACTTGGCTTTTAGTGCTGCATCCTTAGGGATTAGTGAGCGCTCAGTGGGGGGTAGAGGGGCTTCCCTGACGCCAACCTGTCCTACAGATCTAATGGTAGAGAAAGTGAGGATGTCCCCTGAACAAGGAATCTCCACAGATTTCAGCCTAGCTTTCCTTCCAGAATATATTGTGTTTTGTATGTTTTGTATTGTAGTGTACTGATCGACTGCAAGACAAATTTCCTTGTTTTAAGCTGGGGACAATAAATGATTAGTTGATTGCTTGATAAGAATAGTTGAAGTCTCCTCTCCTAAGTAAAGGTCATTGTCGGACGCAACTGAAGAGCACACATTGTATTGCATTGCATTGTATTCTATCGCATTGCATTGTGTTGTATTCTATTGCATTGCATTGTATTCTATTGAATCACATCGCATTTTATTGCATTGCATCGCATTGTATTCTATTGCATTTCATCGCATTGTATTATATTGCATCGCATCGTATTCTATTGCATTGCATCGCATTGTATTATATTGCATTGTATTATATTACATTGCATAGCATTGTATTCTATTCTGTTGCATTGCATAGCATCACATTGCACTGTATTGTTAGGGTTCATTGACAGCCTACAGTAGGCCTACTCGGTCGTTTGTACCTATCCGTCTGTCTATCTATCCACCCAGTATCTCATGAACCACTGAACAGAATCACTTCAAATTTTGTACGGGTGGTATATTAATTACTGTACGCCGCATTTTTCAGACTACAAGGCGCACCCCCAAATTTTACACCAAAATTCAGATTTTGTTCTTATATTTTCTTACTACAGTGGAACCTCCCTTATAAGACCTTCCACAAATCATCCAAAATGAGGTCTTATAAGGGAGGGGTCTTATAAGGGAGGTAATTTTAATACTTACAAAGAAGGGCAATGTCTCAGAGAAGTAGGTCTATAACGGGAGGGAGTCTTATAATGGAGAGGTCTTATAAGGGAGGTTCCACTGTATAGTCTTTATAGTCTTATAGTCTGAAAAATATGTTAGCTTAGCAGCAAAGGCATTGCTGACCTACTCGGTGACACGCTTGTGTTGTACTGCATCACTTTGTAGGCGAGAGAAAATGGAGTTTTACGTCCTCTTGGTCTGAATCAGACACATATGGGACATTTGTAAATACAAATATGGTGGGAACAATACTGGAGGCAATGCCCGGAGGCAGTACGAAACCAGTAAAGTCCCGATTTTTTTTATTAATACAGATAGCTGTAGCGGTGACCACACCTCGCCTCGGTTAAACCTCATCGGCTACGGCACCGCCACAAGTAGTAGAGTGAGTTCTTGATCACTTTGTAGGCCCTGTGAAAGCTCATCTTTTATATTATGGTTCAATTAGTCCAACTAACTGTGCACTTTGTGGGTGTGTTTTTCTTCAACTTCGATCGCTCCAGTTTCCTGTCAATTATGAGCGCAGATGTCGTCCATGCTGCCGTTATGCACCTAACTAAGAAATAGCTAGGCCCAGCAAGTCCGACTTCGGCTGGGGGAAATGTTTTTGAAAGTGTTTCGTTAAGAAAAGGCAGAATGGACTG
>CM065693.1:25678049-25685549 GCA_017654935.2 Phymorhynchus buccinoides
ACTGCTAATCACAGTTTGCTTGGGCTTGCACGGTCAGTGCGCATGCCTGTTAGAATTCCCCCTTCCTTTCCTTGACGTGGCCATTGCGACACCTCAACATCCGTTAGAGTGTGAGTGTATCCTTTGATAATTAGTGTCCGTAGAGATCATCTGACTTTAACTTTGTTTTAGAGTGACTTTATCTGCATCATCCTAAAGTGTCACCAGGTATTCTAGGTTCAATCAGCCGTTTAGGCCGTTGATCGTTTGTTGAAAACGGAGCCCACGCCGCCGGCCCCCCCCAAAAAAAAAAAAAAAAAAAAATCCTTAAGGGACCAGTAACACCTAGACAAGGGCATAAATTTATTTATTATTAGTTTTGCGTTCTTTGCCTCTTGGTGATTTTTGTTCATTTGCTCCCTGGCCAACAGCGTCAAGGACCACTAGTATGCAGACAATAATAGTATACCATAATCGCTTTAAGGGTCCAGTCACACCTAGAAAAGGGTTTAATTTTATTTCATTTTAAAAATTGCATTGTTTGCTGTTAGAGCATGAGCTTACGTGCCTCTTGAGAAACTACCCAAGAAAAACACACAGGCAATATAAATATTTCGCTGGGTGAGAACGAGATAGGTTGATCTATGCCAGCTTGAGCAGTGTGTGGTGATTGTAATGATTAAGACTACCGGTATTAATCTTTATAATTTGTTGTTGTTGATTTGCTCCTTGGCTAACAGTGCCAAGGACCAATAACAGACATATAATAATAACATATATGATAATAACAACGATATTGATGGTAATAATGATAATATAAATATTTATATTGTGCATATAAATAAAGAAAACCAGCTATATCACATCAGAAGATGCCGAACCGCCTGAAGCATGCGACCAAACAACCCGCTCGGTTGAGAAGCCGGTCACCAATCCAAGAGAGGCTGCCCAAGAAAAGGGGGCGAAAAAGTCCATCCCCAACACCACAGGACTCCAGTGCTTCACGGCACTCGCCACCACCACCGCCGCCATGCAGTGGTGAACGGGTTGGGGCAGTTGACCCCGACATAGCCTGGTGGGCAGATGCCACTCAACACCAACCAGCCCCAACGCTTCAACCCTCAGGTATATGGATTGTCGGTTCAAGTTTGGTCAGTAGGCTTGAGTCGTACCTACAATCTAGGGATGACCAGCTCAAAGTTCCACTCGCAGTTACCTGGGTAGGTAGGCCAGGTCTTCAGATATCGGGGCTGAGAGGCTTGGTGGATGAAAATATCACTGGGCACCCACCAGCTCATATGATCCTACACCTCGGGGCCAATGACATTTGCCGCACTTCTACATGGGAATGGCTGCAAGAGTTGGAGACAGTGGTGCTTTACCTAAGAGCCAGGATGCCCAATACTCACCTGGTGTGGTCTGACATGCTACCCAGGATCGCTTGGCGCTATGCTAAGTCTCTGCAAGGAGCCAAAAAGGCCATGAGCAAATGTCAGCGCAAGGCCCGACATCTGGTAGTTCGTGAGGGTGGTTCGGTGGTCAGACACCCGTGGATCACAGCCGACGAGGAGTGCCTCCATAAGGATGGGGTACACCTCACAGCTGTGGGCAACCAGCGTTTTCGGGCAAGTTTACAAGAGGGCATTATGAGCTTTCTGCGGTGCTAGATCACAGGTTTGGGGAAATCTGTGAATCAGATTTAGTGGCGGGAGGTAGGCGTGGCTATGTCTAATAAAATTGCCATCAAAACAGAGTTACATACTAAAGGCTTAAAAATTGCAAATCTAAATGATAAAATAACATCTTTTCAAAAACCCAGTATCCGAGGGGAGCCCTTTACAACCATGGATTTGGTTCGGTTCACGGATGCTGGCGCCTCCAGTCTGCTGAAGCCTGGGTATCCCCCTGCGAGGGGAGGCAAGGTTATCATGTCATGAACTGGTGCGTGAGGCGCGAAGTGCTACAGGTGGACTCCTGTTAAAAGCCGTGTCGTTGGATGGTTTACGCCTCCACACGCCTAGTGGGATCTGACATTAACGGGCAAGCTGAACGCTTGAGAGCCTGGTAATGCTTGCTAAAGCCCGGGGCCAGGTGACTGGAGGGAATTTCACAGAACATTATGTTATTGGACATAATGTATACTTAACAGATGTTTTCATAATTAAACATGTACCGCCACGCCTACCTCCCAAACCTGTGCCCATAAATTGCCAAACATGTACTGTAGTTCTGTAGTTCATTTAGGGTAAATCATTTTAATAATGTTTGCTATGCTTTATTGATGTATTTTACAAATTTGATGTTGCTTTACTATGAATAATAAATGTGTTGAAATGTGAATCATGGTCTGGACTACATTATTTAGAGCCCCACTTGCCTGGCGGGATAGCGCCAAGCAAGTGCGGCATGAGTGTCGTCACAGTTGTCGTCTCATAAACAACATTGCAGTGCCAATAAATCATCCGCCACAATTGAAATTGTGTTCAGTAACTAAGGCAATAAAAAAGCATACGAAGTGAGATTATGTGTCCTAGAGTGGCTTCTTAGTGGCCACTGCAAAGAACACCTTTTGCAAGAGTGAATGCCCATGGTGGGTGGGGGAAGATGGTTGAGCACTGACCAGACAAGGGCATAACTCTCGCCAATAACCCTATTTGAGGCCACTTAATGGCTGCCTTTTGCAAGAGTGAATGCCCTTGATGGCTTGAGGAAGATGGTTGAATACTGACCAGACAAGGGCATAACTCTCGCCAATAACCCTATTTGAGGCCACTTAATGGCTGCCTTTTGCAAGAGTGAATGCCCTTTTGGATAATGATCAACAAGGGCTTAACTTTCTGTCAATGGTGTTAATAACCCTAGTTGCAGTGGCCAATAGCTGTCAAAGCTATAAGCATCATGATTTGTGTATGGAAAAAACGTTTGCAGAGTTGTCGGCAGCTTTATGGAGAACAAAAGCAAGAGATGTTTCCCTTCCCCCTCACTGTCCCCACCCCTACTCCTTTCCTCACTAGATTATTGGTTTATTATCCATTCTGTGGTAAAGTATTGATTTTTCATGAAATGTAAATGGTGCAAAAAGTTATTATGGCTTGTACCCACGTGTCGTCACAAGGAGCGTTCTGATGCCATGGGGGAACGCCATCTTAGTCAGTAACTTTGTTTGAAAAATGCCAGATCGATGCAGTTTACACACAAATCTGAATAAGATGGCGACACTTCCGTTGGAAGGGTCGAGATGCGCACGCAGGTGGGGGGGAGCCATAAAAATCGTGTAAAAACTAAAATGGTATTAATTTTTCATGAAATGGAATCTTTGTGTAAAAAGTTAGTATAAATGTATAAACTGGGTGATTATGATAACTGAAATATAAATTTGGTAATTACGCCTGTGCACATGGCTTCAGATTAATGGGAATAGCAGTTTTGGTGCCATACTTTAGAACAACTGATTATAAATGATTATAAACCTTCCCAAAGAATCATTAAAAGTCAATCCATGTTTTTCGTTGTTTTGTGACACAGGCTAGATGGATCCTCTCAGTCTTCTCGCTCCTATCGCCTTTCTTTCATATGATGTTTCTATCAAATTCCTTTGCCAGATGCCTTCTTTTCAATTGGTGATATTGTCTCTAAGCAAACATAATAAAGATGGCCCTGTCATCCTTTTCTACATCGTTCCCATTTCGTGATATTGACTCAGAAAACGTAATATGTCTGTCTGTCTCTCTCTCTCTCTCTCTCTCTCTCTCTCTCTCTCTCTCTCTCTCTCTCTCTCTCTCTCTCTCTCTCTCTCTCTCTCTCTCTCTCTCTCTCTCTCTCTCTCTCTCTCTCTCTCTCTCTCTCTCTCTCTCTCTCTCTCTTCTCTCTCTCTCTCTCTCTCTCTCTCTCTCTCTCTCTCTCTCTCTCTCTCTCTCTCTCTCTCTCTCTCTCTCTCTCTTTCTCTCTTTCTCTGAGTATCACCCCTCCCCATCCCCCCCTCTCTCATTCTCTCTTATTGGTCATATGAAAAAATGTAAACCAAGTGACCCCATGTTATTATTGCATGTGAAAAAGCCAGAGTTGTTTGCACATAATGAGGTGGGAAAGGGAAGGGGAGGGGGGAGGGGATTGGGGAGATGGGAGGGGGTAGGGGAATGGGGGGGAAGGGGAGATGGGAACTGGAGGGAAAGGGATGGGGCTGCTGAACAATGGGCAAGTGTGCCACGGAAGATGACGAAGAGTCCATGATGTTACGCAGACTAAAAAACAACAAAAAGAACAAAACTCAAAACAAAACAACAAAACACTGACATAGTAAGTGCACAGTCCCCCCCCCCCCCATCCCCCCCGTGGGGATACCGGGGGTCTTTTGTATAAATAGTTCCCCCACCTTCTGGAAATTCTGTGCTTGTAACTTCCTCTAATCTGTCACTCTCTTTGACTCTGCCTTTTTCCTTTGCTTACTGTCATCTACTATCTTTTTGCCTTACCAGTCCATTCTGCCTTTTTTTAACGAAACACTTTCAAAAACATTTCCCCCAGCCGAAGTCGGACTTGCTGGGCCTAGCTATTTCTGAGTTAGGTGCATAACGGCAGCATGACGCATCTGCGCTCATAATTGACAGGAAACTGAGCGATCGAAGGAAAAAACACACCCAAAAGTGCACAGTTAGTTGACTAATTGAACCATAATATAAAAGATGAGCTTTCACAGGCCTACAAAGTGATCAAGAACTCACTCTACTACTTGTGGCGGTGCCGTAGCCGATGAGGTTTAACCGAGGCTTGGTCACCGCTACAGCTATCTGTATTAATAAAAACAAATCGGGACTTTACTGGTTTCGTACTGCCTCCGGGCATTGCCTCCAGTATTGTTCCAACCATATCTGTATTTACAAATGTCCCATATGTGTCTGATTCAGACCAAGAGGACGTAAAACTCCATTTTCTCTCGCCTACAAAGTGATGCAGTACAACACAAGCGTGTCACCGAGTAGGTCAGCAATGCCTTTGCTGCTAAGCTAACATATTTTTCAGACTATAAGACTATAAGACTATACAGTGGAACCTCCCTTATAAGACCTCTCATTATAAGACTCCCTCCCTTATGACCTACTTCTCTCAGACATTGCCCTTCTTTGTAAGTATTAAAATTATCTCCCTTACAAGACCCCTCCCTTATAAGACCTCATTTTGGATGATTTGTGAAGGTCTTATAAGGGAGGTTCCACTGTAGTAAGAAAATATAAGAACAAAATCTGAATTTTGTGTAAAATTTGGGGTGCGCCTTATAGTCTGAAAAATGCGGTACAGTAATTAATATACCACCCGTACAAAATTTGAAGTGATTCTGTTCAGTGGTTCATGAGATACTGGGTGGATAGATAGACAGACGGATAGGTACAAACGACCGAGTAGGCCTACTGTAGGCTGTCAATGAACCCTAACAATACAGTGCAATGTGATGCTATGCAATGCAACAGAATAGAATACAATGCTATGCAATGCAATATAATACAATGCAATATAATACAATGCGATGCAATGCAATAGAATACGATGCGATGCAATATAATACAATGCGATGAAATGCAATAGAATACAATGCGATGCAATGCAATAAAATGCGATGTGATTCAATAGAATACAATGCAATGCAATAGAATACAACACAATGCAATGCGATAGAATACAATGCAATGCAATACAATGTGTGCTCTTCAGTTGCGTCCGACAATGACCTTTACTTAGGAGAGGAGACTTCAACTATTCTTATCAAGCAATCAACTAATCATTTATTGTCCCCAGCTTAAAACAAGGAAATTTGTCTTGCAGTCGATCAGTACACTACAATACAAAACATACAAAACACAATATATTCTGGAAGGAAAGCTAGGCTGAAATCTGTGGAGATTCCTTGTTCAGGGGACATCCTCACTTTCTCTACCATTAGATCTGTAGGACAGGTTGGCGTCAGGGAAGCCCCTCTACCCCCCACTGAGCGCTCACTAATCCCTAAGGATGCAGCACTAAAAGCCAAGTAGGGGAAGACGGGGCAAAAAGCGCATGGGCGGGTAAGAAGCCCACCCCAATTTTCTCATGAAATAAAGAACATTTCAGTCAAATTTGCCCATGAGACGAATGCTAGACATTAACGCTCATCTCATGGGCAAAATGAGACTGAAATTTGCTTCATTTCATGAGATAATTGGGGTGGGCTTCTTACCCGCCCATGCGCTTTTTACCCCGTCTTCCCCTATGTGTCTCTTAGTTTGAGAGTCGTAGCCATTCACAAAAATGCTAAACTGTAAAAAAAAGATATTTCATTGTTGTTGAAAATCATGTCATACAGTACAAAAAATATTAATTTGTAAAATGACCTTATTGTTGTAGAAAATCAGTTGTCAAACAGTACCCCCCAAAAAAAAATGCTAAGCTGTAAAAAAAAGATATTTCATTGTTGTTGAAAATCATGTCATACAGTACAAAAAATATTAATTTGTAAAATGACCTTATTGTTGTAGAAAATCAGTTGTCAAACAGTACCCCCCCAAAAAAAATGCTAAGCTGTAAAATGATTTTTCATTGTAGAAAATCAGTCGTCATAGAGTTCTCCCTTTCGCTCACAAGAAAGGAACCGACTTTCAATCATAAAATATTAAGCTGTAAAATGGTGGTTGTTTTTGTCTGGCCAAAATCAATTATACAGCTCTCACTTTAGCTTCACTTCACAATATAATGGACATAAACTTAAGGGGCACCCTGATGGATGAGTTTTTTTGCAAGAAACGCGTCGAGATCACCAGGGTCGAGTTTCTCTAGATAACGGTCGCCGCGCGAATAACGCTTACGCCAAACGGGGCCTAAGAATCACTTCAGAAAGCGTTTGCGGAAGAATATTACAAGCTCTTGTCTGATTGGTCAAATTTTTTGTATTATTTTAACCAAACTTTAATGGACCAATCAAAAACAAGAAATGTATTCACCCCATGCTAGTCACGTGATAGTTCGCGAAAAGCTACCTCGATGACATCCACAAAACGTTTTTGGCAAACGTCGGCGAAAGAAGTGTTTCTTAGTAGGCTACCATTTTTGCTGATTTGCGCTCACGCTACGTAACCATGCAGGGGTCGTTTTACAAGGGCTATCGTTTTGTCGCGCTCGCTCAAATTGGCGAAAACGGTCTAAGAAACAGTTTGCCGATAGTTCGCGTGGCGTTTTGTTCTTACCAAACACCGAGCTAGCGGCGAACTATCCGGAACTAGTAGGGGGTGAATACGGTTCTTGTTGTTGATTGGTCCATTAAAGTTTGCTTAAAAAAAAATAAAAATTACCAATCAGACAAGAGCTTGTAATATTCTTCCGCAAACGTTTTCTAAAGTGTTTCTTAGGCCCCGTTTGGCGTAAGCGTTATTCGCGCGGCGACCGTTATCTAGAGAAACTCGACCCTGGACATCAAACCGTTAAATCGGCGACCTTTTCTTTTCTAATGGCTGCCTGAGTTTAGACCAAATCGTTTTCACGAAATTTCAACAATTT
>CM065693.1:25688049-25690549 GCA_017654935.2 Phymorhynchus buccinoides
CCAAATCGTTTGCACGAAATTTTCGCAATGCAAGCCTTTTTATTTAAAAAAAAAGTATACAGTTTATCTAAAGGAGTTTTGATCACAACAAAGGAAATATCTCCAATATTGTTTTTACTGCTTTGCAAAAAAAAGAAAATGCTTCAACCACAATGGGATTGGCCTCCACCCACCCCATCCAAAATGGCTACTCTCTCCGGCATCTCCGCCAAGGAGGAATCGCCGTTTTGACGGTTTGATTTATAGGAAACCCGAGTAAAGTGAGTGTTCCGATCCTTGAAAAGGCTGTCTTGCTGGTGATCTCGACTGGAAGAACTTTATATAAAGAAATGTCCCACATGGCTTCGGCCGGGAGGACGTAAAGCAAACTTTTCATTTCATTCGTGATCTCGACGTGTTTCTTGCAAAAGCTCACCCGTCAGGGTCCACCTTTAAAGCATCTACGCCCATCAAATGATGTAGACCTAGGGGCCTACCTGGCAGTGTCTGGGTAGCCTACGTACAGTGTGTGGGTAGGCCTATCAACCTATTAAGTCTGGCGACAAAAAGTAGGCCTACGTGAAGATTTCTTTCGTTCTTGTGGTGGTGGTCTGGGCTTGAATTTGTGTTGATGTTGTGATGATTAGATTTACGTCCAATTAGTCGTTGACTCTTATGGACACAGTTCTTGAAGACTCGATCTTCCTGGAATTGTTTGTAATCTGTTCTTTGTGTTCATGGGTTTCTGTGTTGATTGAGCTGTCATTCCATGCATGCATCACGAGGTGACAACATTGTTTTCCCTACGGCGACAGGGTAAGTCTAATATTATATTTTTAACAATCATAATTATTAGCCTATTATTTTATGGGGTATTTGGGGTATTTAATGTCACGATGTATGAGTTTTGTATTCCCAAATAAGTGGATCGTAAGCCGATTACATACCCGTGACATAGTGATTTCCTGAAGACCGCAGGCAGGGTCTTCCCAGGTATATCCTTGTGAGAAAAGTTTTGTTTTACGTCCTCCCGGAATTAACCATGTGGGACATTTCTTTAAATAAAGTTTAACTTTTATTTAAAAATAGTTAGGATATATCCTTGTACTTATGGCCCAAGCTTTATACCATGTGTGCAATGAGATTTACAGTGTGTCCATGCTTTCTTTACTTACGGCAAGAGGGTCCTAGGGGAAGACGGGGTAAAAAGCGCATGGGCGGGTAAGAAGCCCACCCCAATTATCTCATGAAATAAAGAAAATTTCAGTCAAATTTGCCCATGAGACGAATGCTAGACATTAACGCTCGTCTCATGGGCAAAATGAGACTGAAATTTGCTTCATTTCATGAGATAATTGGGGTGGGCTTCTTACCCGCCCATGCGCTTTTTACCCCGTCTTCCCCTAATGTCATGATGCATGAGTTTTGTATTCCCAGATTAATGGATCGTAAACCGATTACATACCGGTGACATTTTTTAATGGAATATTTAATGTAACGATGCCTGAGTTTTGTATTCCCAAATAAGTGGATCGTAAACCGATTACATTCAAGTGACATAGTGATTTCATTAAAAAAAAAGAGGAATATTTAATGTCACGATGCCTGAGTTTTGTATTACCAAATGAATGGACTGTAAACTGTTTAATAGGCCTACCGGTGACATAGTGATTTCAGTATATCAATAATTATTATTATCATTATTTTCTCTCCCCCTTTTTTTATTAAGTAGACGACACAATTTCATGTAGAAATAACGCAATAGGCCTACAACAACCTACAAAGGAATTTACAAAAAAGAGTCCCAGGTGTATTAATAAATTTAGCTGGCTTGTTCGCCCCGTTAGTCTGGCTTTTAATTTCCAAGAGGATTAGTAAAACAAACAAACAAACAAACAACCCCGCTTTTGGTTATGACAACGTTTTCACACAAAAATAATTACCACCTCCCATTACACTCCCTTCCCCATCTTAAAACCCTTTCAACGCCAGCCATTTTTCAGTTTTACATTATTGTGGCGGTACCATAGCCGATGTGGTTTAACCGAGGCGTGGTTACTGCTACACCTATCTGTATTGTTAAAAAAAAATCGGGACTTTACTGGTGTTGCACTGCCTCCGGGCATTGTCTCCAGTATTGTTCCCACCATCTTTGTATCTACAAATGTCCCATATGTGTCTGTTCCAGACCGAGAGGACGTAAAACACCATTTTTTCATTCTTCCATTTTTCAGCCAAAACTTTCCATTAAGCTTAGGGGAAGACGGGGTAAAAAGCCCATGGGCGGGTAAGAAGCCCATGCCAATTATCTCATGAAATAAAGCAAATTTCAGTCACATTTTGCCCATGAGACGAACGCTAAACATTAACACTCGTCTCATGGGCAAAATTTGACTGAAATTTGCTTCATTTCATGAATTGCATGAGATAATTGGCATGGGCTTCTTACCCGCCCATGGGCTTTTTACCCCGTCTTCCCTACTTATTGTATATTCATAGCCATTTCTAGAAGGAAAAGCTT
>CM065693.1:25693049-25733049 GCA_017654935.2 Phymorhynchus buccinoides
GTGGGGGAGTAAATTTTGACCAAATGACAACTTTTTCGTTGCCACTGGGATTTAACGTGTGCTAAGTGCATGGGCACACGGGACCTCGGTTTATCGTCTCATCCGAAAGACTCCACGTTCAGACCGTAAGGCCTAGTGCAAAGTGAGAGTGGAAAATCCCCTGTACCCAGGTTCGAACTCGGGTTTACTTGACACAAGGCAAACGCGTTACCTCTGTGCCACTTTGTGATCGTTTGTAGGAGAAGACGGAGTAAAAAGCCCATGGGCAGGTAAGAAGCCCATGCCAATTATCTCATGGAATAAAGCAAATTTCAGTCAAATTTGCCCATGAGACGAATGCTAAACATTAACACTCGTCTCATGGGCAAAATGTGACTGAAATCTGCTTTATTTCATGAGATAATTGGCATGGGCTTCTTACCCGCCCATGGGCTTTTTACCCCGTCTTACCCTAGTAATGTTGATATCACTGGGTTTTTCAGGGCATCACGCAGCAAGCAACGTTTCACCAGTCAACGTGTATTACAACAAGAGGGAGGATAAACAAACAAACAAAGAAAGGAACAAAACCTTTTGCTGGTGTGTGCAGTACGCTGTACGTCCTTCAGTTATGACCAGTGCCATTCCACTGCTTCTGGTCACTCTGATAGTAGGCCCACTGACCATTCCCTGTGGCCCGCGGGTCATGGCACACAGCACACAGTCTCAGCGGGTATGTGGGTATCTTTACTAGCCGCGCGCAGCGAAGCTGGTGATGTTTTCAGTTATGTCTGTTTGTCTGTTCCTGGTTGACTATGTATGTATGTATGTATGTATGTGTGTATGTATGCATGTATGTATGTATGCATGTATGTATGTATGTATGTATGCATGTATGTATGTATGTATGTATGTATGTATGTATGTATGTATGTATGTATGTATGTATGTATGTATGTAATTGATATGTATGTATGTATGTATGTATATATGTATGTAATTGATATGTATGTATGTATGTATGTATGTATGTATGTATGTATGTATGTATGTATGTATGTATGTATGTATGTAATTGATATGTATGTATGTATGTATGTATGTATGTATGTATGTATGTATATATGTATGCATGTATGCATGTATGTATGTATATATGTATGAATGTCAAATTAATACAATAAAGCTTGAGCAAAGGGACCTCAATTTTTGCATATGCATAGGTACATTATTAGGATATGTAGGCCATGTGAAAATGTGCCGCGCTGCTAGTGATATAGTGTCTTAACGGTCTAGTTTATCATTATCTCAATTTGCCCTTTACTCAAAATAAGTTGGGGGGGGGGGGGGGGGGGGGGGGGGGGGGGCAATATTTAATAGATATCCGTACGATAAAATAGTTGTTATACAACAATTGTAAATCATGGTAAGCTTACAGCTTAACTTAAAGCCGCCTCACACTATCCAACCTTTTTAGTTGGAAGAAAATTCAGTTGTGAACTCTATTCAACTACTTGTGGCTTGGTGCCGTCTTCACTATCAGCAAGCATTGGCTGTATTTCCATAACTGCCTGGTTGAGTTGGAATTTGGAAGTTGATGCTTTATATACCGGGTGAAAATTCTCTGCCCCTGTCTCGTGCACTGAGATGCGAATGCCACCTACATAATTTTATCGTCCTTGTCTTTCATGAAGTAGTAGTTTATAGCCACAGAAAATGATCTGCTCCTGACTCGTCACTAGGTGGCATAGGCAGTTCAGGCCTAAAATTATCGCCCTTTTGTGTCGGAAAGAAGTTCGCATCTCAGTGCACGAGACAGGGGCAGATAATTTTCAGTATAAAGTCTCATTCCTTCCGACCTGGTTGGAAGGGTTTCATCCAACCAAAATTTGCAGTTGTGATTTCTACTCACTCTGTCAGGAAAAAAAAGGAAAACTGTGGAAATGTCACAAACCATTTTCACCCGACTTGGTTCAATACTGTGAGGCGGCTTTACGACATTTGTCAAAAACGGATGACTCTCATATAGGTAGGGGAAGACGAGGTAAAAAGCGCATGGGCGGGTAAAAAGCCCACCCCAATTATCTCATGAAATAAAGAAAATTTCAGTCAAATTTGCCCATGAGACGAATGCTAGACATTAACGCTCGTCTCATGGGCAAATTGAGACTGAAATGTGCTTCATTTCATGAGATAATTGGGGTGGGCTTCTTACCCGCCCATGCGCTTTTTACCCCGTCTTCCCCTATACTAGAGGGACATTTGCACTGGATCTTGGAACCTTGGGCCAGCCACACGTCAGCTAAAATCGCACCGAACTGTACGATACGATTCAATCACGTGATCCCGGAGCGCGAATCACATTTGTTCTTGGAGACCACGTGATCGAATCGTATTGTACAGTCGTACGATTTTAGTGGACGTGTGGCTGGCCCGTAAGTCTTAGTGCAGCAACCAAAGGCAGGCAGGGCCGGTTGGCTGATGTGGATTGTTGGTTTGGGACATTCACTGAAAATTATCTTTATAGATTATTTTATAGGTTCAGTTGTGATAGGGGCTGTTGGCCTATGGCATTACAAGTCTTGTCAGTGTCAGTGTCTCACTCTCCCACCTCCAGCATAGCATAGCATAGGTAAAAGTGGTTTAAAATTTTTTTGGAAACGATCATACAGTTTGATCCTAGAACTAAACTGAGTTCGAGGGGCGACCATAACCGTTATCCACTGCACAAAAGCACGAGGTCAACCTAGGAATGCCCGTTAACCTGGATTTTGTTATCAGTTCTTGCTTTCATGGTCGTTTCAGGAGACCGCCTCAACCTCATTTCTTGGCAATTAAGTCAGATAATACTCTATCTGGGGAGGGGGGGGGGGGGGGGGGGGGGGGGGGGGGGGGGGGGGGGGGGGGGGGGGGGGGGGGGGGGGGGGGGGGGGGGTCTGGGGGGGGGGGGGGGGGTGAGGGGGGGGGGGGGGGGGGGGGGGGGGGGGGGGGGGGGGGGGGGGGGGGGGGGGGGGGGGGGGGGTCCGGAAGGTTAGAGGAAGAGTATGGAGGGGAGGGGGGGGGGGGGTACAAAACATCAAACACGGGTGCGATGTTTTGATGTTTTGTACCCCACGCTTTCCCTGGAACAGTTCTATTGATTTGGTGAACAGAGCTTTGCTTTCGTTGGCCAGTTCATCTCACTGTCGGTCTCTGTTTCTCTCTGTCTTCTCATTCATTTGTTTTTGGTTTTAGACTTTCCATTGGGGCAGTGGGTGGATGCTTCGTGCCTTCATACGGGGAGCTGGACGACCCCGCCCCCTCCATGTAGTAGTAGTGGTAGATATAGGGACAAAACAAGCCGTCAAGCTTTTTATGAGTCTCTCCTCGTGGGGTTACAGGGGGGTCTTTCGTAAAATTAGTTATTCCACCTTCTTGAAGTTCTGTGCTTGTAACTTCCTTTAATCTAACACTCTCTTTGACCCTGCCTTTTCCCTTTGCTTTCTATAATCTACTGTCTTTCTGACTTATTGGCCCATTCTCCTGCCTTTAAAAACCCATCTTTAAAATATTTTGTATCCTTTGAGCTCTTCCGAAATTGGAATGGGTCGGCTGTATGTAGCGGGGAGACCAGTGGAAACTGAAAACCGGACACATATACGTACCTTACCCATTATGGCCATAAATATGGCATGGGATCGCAGAAGAAGACGACTTTCCATCTGTTCGTGATATGGTTACTACACCTTTATCGTGTTCTTATAGAAAGCAACATTGCCTGCATGGTTTGCTACATGGGTGCAACTACACAAAATGAAAACGAGATACAGCTGAACTTTTATACAAACTTCCTTGCACCATGGTACACCACCACACAAAATTTGAAGCGATTCTGTTCACTAGATAAAGCTGGGGGAACATTACATAGCCCAAAGAAGGAAATTTCGGTTTTCAAGGTCAAACTTCAAGGTCAAGGTCAGCACGGTGTTGATTAACGAAAGGAAGCTTCCTTTTCAAGCTGTCTACCCCTCTGCCAATTTAAATCAAAATCCAAACAGTAGTTTTTAAGATAATCGATACACAGACAGACACACAGACACACAAACCGATCGCAATACCTCGGCCTCTGGCCGGGTAAAAACATGAAAGGCCGGGGTCTAGGGGTAATGTTCCCCTGCAGCTGAAGCAACAATTGATTTATGAAGGTATTTTAGCTTGCCGTTTCCCCAATTTATGCAAATGCTTATTTTAAAGTGTTTGGAAAATACAGTAGACACACAAAGATCTTGTTTGACAAAAAAAGAAGAAAGGAACTTCCTATTCTGGTAACATTCAAAAGGAGGAAACCCTCGTATGCCAGGAAAAGTTGCACCCATGTTGATACCGTTTAGCAACAGCAATTGTCCTGCTCATATGCCCGCCTGCCTTGCAGCTTATGCATTAAGCGCTAAATCTTTCAAAGGAGATGATAAAACTGGAATCCCTTTTGCAACATTCATTCCGCGTATGTTAAAGAACCCAGTTGCACCAAATAAATTGTCACAGGCCAAAAACGTTCCTTTCTACCCCTGTTTAGTTATAATTTTACACAAGGCCTAATACAAACTTGCGGGAAAAAGGGTGGCACTGCCATCATGGATCGCTCATACAATTTATGGATCACCATTAAAAGCAAACTGTGGCCCTTCGTGTTGCTGTCCGGTTAGCATGGATGAGATCTGGAGAGTGGTATGCATGGGAAGAGGCGTTCTAGTGTTTAATTTTACCTGGGTTGACATTATCGCAGAAACGTAGTCCATAAGATGAATTATTAGAGAGCCATGTGGGGCAAATGAATTATTATATAACTCATCAAGAATATATAGGGTTATAGGGGTCTATATGGCCAACGGTTTGGGCACAATCGCCTGGACAGGCAGACACACACACACACACACACACACACACACACAACCCGTCTAATATCACGAAAAGTGGATAGACGTTAAATGAAAGACACACACACACACAAACAAGGCGATTATAGCAGTCATGTGTATATCTGAAGATAGAGGACCTGGATCACAAAGTCGGAGTGTGGCTGTCCAAGTGGCGGGGTAATAAAAAACGGTCACACACGTAATGTTATCGTCCCTAGCTGGTGCATTTTTGTACCATAGTGTTCATGTGCTTCGGGTGTTGGGATGATTCCAGGAGTCTTTAACCCTTTCACCGCCAGCCATTTTTCAGAAGTAAAAAATCTTTATACTTACCTGGGTAGAGGATTTTTGTTATCTGCAATCTTGGGAATTCCTCTGTGACATGCATAGCATTAGGCCTATCATTACCTCCCAAAATTAAGAAAATATGGTCTTTGAATAACAGGCACTGATTTGATGCCTTTTGGTGACATGGGTGTTAAAGCATTGTGGTGCATAAATGCGACATTGGCGGTGAAAGGGTTAAAGCCAGGGTACAACAACAACAAAACAAATTGTGACTAACGGGTAAGGGAACGGTGGAAGATATTAAGGTGGTTGCTTTTGCAACATTTCTTGTGGGCCCAACTAAATGAGAGACAGAGAGACACGGACAAGAGAGAGACAGTTTGAGAGAGAAAGACAGATGGACAGAGAGAGTGAGAGACAGAGATGAACAGAGACAGAGATAGAGAGAGAGGGGGGGGGGGGAGAGAGAGAGAGAGAGAGAGAGAGAGAGAGAGAGAGAGAGAGAGAGAGAGAGAGAGAGAGAGAGAGAGAGAGAGACAAACAAATTGATGATTTAATGTTAATAGCTACAGAGCCATCATGACATGAGGGGTGTAATGAAATAAAGGAAAATGCAAACGAAAAATATCAGTACAAATAATCACATTAATTCTCACACAATCTCAAAGTATGAAAAGATAAAATACTAGTTCAAAATATACGCTCAGCGCGCATATTTTCATCAAACCAGTCATTATCGTCCTATACATAATGACCAGCGGGAGAGAGAGAGAGAGTGAGAGAGAGAGAGAGTGAAAGAGAGAGAACATAATATAATTTGTACTATAATTATGTTCATTGTTGCAGACATGGACAGCCTGTGACCTGAAGGTTACAGAATTGCTGAAGTTGGAAGACCGGGCCATCCCTTCACCAAAGATCAATGGCGTTCTGAAGAAAGACGCCAGAAGTCAGTCAGGGTTTGCTGTCCTCTCTCCTACAGTAGTATCGCCATCGCAATCCTCCCTCCTGGACAGATTGAGTGTTGACGGCAACTCCAAGCCGCATTTAGCATTGCGGAAAAGAGCAGTGTTTAAATCTTCGCAGTTAAACCAAACTGGTGATATATCCGATACTGACGATACAAGTAGTAACAATGTAACTGCTTTGTTACGCACAGCCTACAATGAGCATGGCGCTACAAACCAGGGAACAGAAAGAAACAATGCACAAGCTGCGAGTGTAGATACTGTAAAATCTTCGACAGTAAGATCCTCTACTAGGGGTGGCATGCCCACAGGTGCGAGTCCACCTGGCACAATCTTCAGAGACCCCTTCACAGCAGCCTCAACAAGGCCGACAAATACACCCCAGAAACGTTTGTCACAATCATCATCATTATCGGTTGCTAAACATCATTCAACGTTTCCAGACAAGATTACCACAGCCACGACAACCACCAAGCATGTTTCTTCAAGTGTTCATGCTGGTAACGATGTAAATCAACCCAAACACACCACTCATGCTTCTGAGAACGGCAGTAGTGAAAACCATGCTTCTGACAGTGTCGGTAGAAGTAGAAATCAAACACCAATTTCGGTCACGAATTCTATGAAACCAACGCATAGAACTACCAAGGAAAATCAGGAAAACAACAGTAGTAGTAGAAGCCAAACTGTACAATTTACTTCCCAAACAAATTCTACGTTGAAATCAACCAACATATCAACTACCACCGCAGCGAAACGGAACAGCAATAGCAGTAGTCAAAGACAGCCATCAAAAAGCAGCATTTCGATTGAAGTGACAGACAAGTCATCTCTCAATAAACCTAAAATTTCATCGTCGGAAGCTCAAAATCGTCCAACCACTGTCCCCTCTGTCATGACTGCTACTACTGAACACAATAGCGGTCAGCTGAAATCCACTTTGGGCCATGATACAGAGTCTGAAGATGACCAGGGGGACACGTTCTGGCCAATAGTGACCGCCCTGGTCATTGGAATCCCCTCCATCATCGTTTTAGGTATCGCTATTCTGGTCATCAACAGGAGGAGAAGAGTGGTGTCAGCTACTACCCCTACCATCAGTGCAATGCAAAGTGGTGGTGCCGGAGTGGATCCATCCTAGATGATATGTAGGGGTGTGCGTGAGAGAGAGAGAGAGTCTTGTGTAAGGCCGCAGGTGCAGATATATGTGCGAATGCTCAGTTATGACATTGTGTGTAAACACTTCTGTATACAGTGCAGCCTCCATTATAACACTTCCCATATAAGACCTGTTTCTCCGAGACATTGCCCTTCTTTGTAAGCATTAACATTACCTCCCGGGCGATTTCTGAAGGTCTTATAAGGGAGGTTCCACTGTATGAATTATATAAATATGCCCAGACGTGTTCATTATGTGCGTGAGTGAACATACATTGTCATGCTCTTGCCCTGTACGTGTGTATAGCTGTTTATTATAGTAAACGTGTATACATTACTGTTACATGTGTATCTATGTGTATGTATGCATGCACACTTTCTTTTTTAATCTTTAGTGTCTGATATAGAAATGATTTGTGTGTTTCTGTATCACTTTTCATTTAGAATGGTTTTCAACTCATTCAAGTCATATATGTCCGGAATTAATAGATAACTTTCAATTTGATGCATTTGCTTCCAGGGAAGTAAATCTGTGTGCACACAATACCTTGGTCACTTCTAAATTCGCTTCACTCCCTTAGACCACAATTTTGCCTCTAACTTTGCTTTTGTTGTGGGGAAACCAATCTGTGTAGGTTTTTTTTTTATACAGTCTATACAAACAAGTCTGATCTACTACTTCCCTATGTCTAAACTTGAAGAAAATACCTGTAATCTTCTTTCATTTCTCCTTTTGTTTATGTATGTTTTGTTTGTGTGTATGGCTGGAGTGATTTATGAGTTTTCTCAATAATTCAAAATCGTTGCGATGCGAAAGAGTTAATTTGCGCTATAAATGTGCACACTACTACACCTGACTGTGGCCTCGATCGTCGCCATCGAGATCAGTCTCTGCAAGTGTAGGGATTACCTACCATTAGTGTAACCATACCTTACATTTTGTTTTGCATGCAAAATTTGGTTAAATCTAAATCTGCTTAGAATATTATAATATTCGGATGAGATGATAAACTAAGGCCCTGTGTGTCCATGCACTTAGCACACATTAAACCCAGTGGCAACGAAAAAGTTGTCATTTGATCAAAAGTTTCTTCAGTCCCATTGGGTTAGGGTTAACCTCTGGCTGCGACGCGCTCTCCAGGTGGGAGCAACCCGAATTTCACAGACGCCTCTGTGACCTTAAAGTACCTAATATGGAGGATACAACAGAATATTCACCAAACATCATCCATTCTATAAACCTTCAAAACATTGTCCCAAAAAACCCACATTGTGCTCTTTGGTCAACTTTATTCTATTCTGCAAGTAATTTCATGCATTCAAGCAAATCTTTCATACCATGATTAAGTACAAAAGATAGTGAAAGAAAAAGTAACCCAAGAAAAGTGTGTCTTAAAAACAACAACCACCACACAACCAAACAAAAACCAACCAACCAAACAAACGAAAATTAACCCCTGCCCCATCACCACCACCACCAAAAAAACACACCAGGCAACCAGCTAGCCAATGGTCAACTTAGCTGATTTCACCACCAGGTGGCGACAAACTCAAGTGGGGCTAATCCTAGTGATATCCTTTGTTGGAGAGAGAGAGAGAGAGAGAGAGAGAGAGAGAGAGAGAGAGAGAGAGAGAGAGAGGTAGAGACTCCTCTCCCTCTGTCCCCAACAAAGGATATTACTCAGATTAGCCCCACTAGAGTTTGTCACCTCCTGGCGGTGAAATCAGCAGCTAAGTCGCTCATAATTATCCAGCAGTATGATCAATCACATCACACTGATTAAGAGACAGGGAGTAGAATATATATATATGTTTTAATATCAACATTTCAATCAAACTCGTAATGCTGTAAGGCAATGGACACAGTACAGTCAGGTTTTACTATTGTTTTGTTAACAAAATTCCCCTGGCAGAATAAAACTGAAATAGATGTGGTTTCGCTCTTTCCAATACAGCCACTTAATCACTGCGGTCAACCTTTTAATTCCTGTGCCCATTTTATGAATTGGTTGAGAATTTTCTTCCATACGAACATTGTTCATTTTGAATCTCTTCCCTATTTTAAAACAGCATTAAAAACGTATCTTTTCCATCAATCGTTTTGATTTCCTGCTTTAGTCCAGTTTTGTAAATTTCACTGCTTTCATCAACTCCAATACATTTTATCATTCCCCCCCTCCCCCATGCGACTGCTTGTAAGCAATTTGTGTATGTGTGTGTGTGTGTGTGCCTATAAATGGAAAAGAGCATTGATTAAATGATTTGACTGAAGTGAAAATCACCATACATTTTTTTAATTTATTGCTCTCTTTGTCATCTATTTATTGATGACTGACTGACTGTGATCAAAATGATTACTACGAAACCAGAATTAAAAGACCAGAATTAAAACAATGAAACATGTTTGTAGTTTGGGGGATATTGATGTTCAAGTTTGCAAAATAGGAAAAACTCACATTGCATTAAAAAAAAAAAAGCCATTAAAAGGGCACAAATGTATATGTATTCTTGAACAGGGCTACACCTAAAAACACTGCAAGTAACACACTTATTATGACTGAATTCTGAGTAATTTTTTTTAACTTTGCAGTGACAGAAAAGATGGCACACAAAATATGCTCTAAAACAAGAGTTTACGAGTTGACAGGTGACTGAAGTGTATCATCCAGACTTACAATGTTACATCAGAGATCAGATGTCTACTCTAATTTTTTATTTTGACAAACAAAAACCTTTAAAATGCAACGTTAACCATGACTTTCCAGAACATGGCCAAAAAAAAAAAAAAAAAAAAAAAAATACTGGTTAAAATCGCCAATGCGGCTCCTCTTTCTTTGCCGATTCTCAATAGCAAAGTTCTCAAAATATAAGACAATTCTTTGCTTTGGGATTATTTCACGGTTGTTGTCGTCATACCCTGGCTAAAAGATTCCAGGGATCATCGGAAGCACTTGAACACTATGGTACAAGTGCATCAGCTACGGATGAGAGCATGACATGTGCGACCGTTCTTGATTACCCCGCGCCACATGGGCAGCCACACTCTGACTTCGTAGGACTGTTTCACGGTTAATTTCTTCTTTCGGGCAGAACATTTTTTTTTTGCGATATCCAATCAATATTGCCTTTCAGTTCATCTTAGGACGCCATATTTGAAAGCACTGACAAGGACAGGAAGCGACATCAGCCAATCACAAGCTTTATTGTGGTTGTAGTCCACAATTTCAGCAGCTTCAAATTTCACTACTTGGCTATTTTTTAAAATCTAAAACAATTGTGAAAAATAGTATTTTTGAAAGGACAAATACGGGCTTGCTATGACGGTAGGCTTTTTTATATTTTTTTAACATACAAAACACACACACACACACAAAGAACATTCCATTACCTCTCACGTGCATTCATTGTATTAATAAAACTGGACGAACAATGCATTGATGATCAATGTTGTATAAAAAAAATCAATGGTCCAAGGAGCATGCACAGAATGACCACTTCTATGGTCAGTCCTCTTTCCAAAGGCTCCAACAGGGCAGGAAGCAGACCACCGCTTTACTTTCCATGCTTTCCCTGAAACGACATTGACGTGAATTAGAAACTGCACGCAGGGATCTTTCAAGACAAGTTCGCTAAAATAATCAAAGTGGTAAGATTCAATAAGTATAACTTTTCAAGTATTATTTACAATTGTGTAGCATCCACCCAGCTTTTCCTGATCCAGACGGCGACAACCCCTTTTTCCCACAGTCCCTGAGGGGATACCGGGGGGGTCTTTCGTAAAAATAGTTCCCCCACCTTCTGGAAGTTCTGTGCTTGTAACTTCCTCTAATCTGCACTCTCTTTGACTCTGCCTTTTCCCCTTTGCTTACTGTCATCTGCTATCTTTCTGACTTATTGGCCCATTCTCCTGCCTTTACCAAAACAAAATCTTCTAGATAATTTTTCTTCTTCGAGCTCCTCCGAAATCGGAATGTGTCTGCTGTATGCAGTGGGGAGACCAGTGAAAACTGAAAACCAGACACATACGTACCTTACCCATTATGGCCATATGGCCATGGAACGCAGAAGAAGTTCCCATATACCTATATTCCCACACACTGTAGTGTGTGTGCAACGCACATGTAGCTATATACTGAAATAAGAATAACCATTCACTACAAATCCAGACCTGCCTACTTGGAATTTTCCCAATCAGTAGCCCAGCCATCAATTTTCAGTAGCATGGCAAATTTTTTCGTAGCATCCACAAATGACGGCAACCGATTTGTTCTCTTCCTGAGCCGAAACGCACTGCTTAATATGTTTCGCCGATTGAACGTGTTGACGGCAATCGTCTCTACCGTCATGATTCACAGAGAAGTCCGCATGGCAGAGGTTGCACTGCAGTGAGCATGGTTCGCACCGAGTCAAATTCTGACGATGCAAGGCCACTCCTCCGTGTAAGCTATTTTGAAAACTTGTGCGGCAGGCCGATGTCTTTTCTTAGAACAAGATGGTGTGCCAGATCATTTTCTGGTTTGGGTTCGTTTTTCTTCGTTTAAAACATCTCCCGAATCGCTACTGCTGCTGGAGTCTGACATTTTTTCCCCAGAGAAAGTAATAAGAATGCATGCGCAGTCACTTTGATAAAAACGGAAGTGACTAGGTTATCGCACGTGACACGGCGTCTGCTCTTAGAAACAGACAAAACCGGGAACAGCATAAGCAAAAATAAAATGCGGCGGCATTTTTTTCTTCTTTCCGTAGCAACGTTAAGGTTGCTGTAGCTCCGTAGCAAAGCTTTATTTTTCGTAGCTGCTACGGCCAAATCGTAGCAGTAGGCAGGTCTGCAAATCACAACTGACATAGCACCTTACATGAAGCCTTACCTTGAGTTTGTCGTTTTCCAGCTTTAAAGCGCGGCTCTTGGACCTCTCTTTCTCCAGCTCAGCATTCAAGGACTCAAGCTGCGCAAAACATATCCAACGTTGATTAATAGTTCACTCCAAAAAGGCTAACTACTACTTGAACTACATGTCTCTTTAATACATGTTTCTGTCTATAAGAATACAGCTTTTTATGTCTCTCTGCATCTTAAGGAGCCCAAGGTATGAAAACTGTGGAACCTCCCTTATAAGACCTCGCATTATAAGACTCCCTCCCATATAAGACCTACTTTTCTGAGACATTGCCCTTCTTTGTAAGTATTAAAATTACCTCCCTTATAAGACCTCATTTTGGGTGATTTTTGAAGGTCTTATAAGGGAGGTTCCACTGTATACAGCTTTTTATTTTCTCTCTGCATCTTAAGGAGCCCAAGGTATGAAAACTCTTCACACACGGCAGGAATTGTAAACTAGGAAAAATTGAAGAGGTTGACAAAAGCAAGCCACAGGTTATTTTTGTTGTTGTTGACCTACTTACCTTGCTGATATACAAGCAAAGCATTGTATAAAGAATGTAAACCTATAGCCATATTATCATTATTTAAAAAACCCCCATATTTTTCCAGCTTACCAAGCAAAATATAGGGGGAAAAAAAGTTCATTAGTTTGCCTGAATTCAGTCTTCAGGTACAAGTTGCATGAACGCAAATTCATCATCGGTAATCCTGCGAATGATTTTGTAAAGTTTTCATTTTATATCCACAGGGGTTGAAAGTGTGGATTCCAGAACACAACTTGCAGTACTGGACTGTCCTTAACACTCCGATACACCAAACCTGGCTAAAGGATAATGGAGCCACGTGTGCAGCTCTGGGGAAACTGCCACAACCTGCTAGTCTCTTGCAGCCAACTCAAAGTCTACAGAAGACGACAAAATAGTTCTAGTATTCTTTCTATTTTACATCACTTTCATTTGTGCCTACCGTAATTCGTGAACTATAAGCCGCAACTTTTTTTTACTCCCCCCCCCCCCTCCCCTCTGCGGCTAGTACAGTGCCGCGGCCTAAACGTTACCGAAAGTGAAAGTAAACTCAACTCAGTGGCATCCTTGATTCAGACCTTTGATCTGTGACCTTGTTCACGGTTGATGACAAAAAAATCACCTTGATTTCGGCATAGTTTTCACAAAATGATGATCTGTTTCGCGGTCCCGACACTTTCGTTTTGGTAGTCAACACACCCGCGATCAACTCTAGACTCAACCGGAAATGGACATCGTGCATCGCCAGGCTTCCGCGGCTTATGCTTCGACGCGGCTTATGCTTCGACGCGGCTTATGCGCTACTTTTTGTAGATTTTTAAAAAAAAAAAGTAGGGGGTGCGGCTTATATTATGAAGCGGCTTGTAGTCCGTGAATTACGGTACATTTCTACAAAATCCTCAAGCAGGGGTGTAATGGGCTGTCTAGTCCCCGACAAAGTTTGGGGATGAGTAGGGCATTGCCCCCCCCCCATGAAGATAAAAGGCCATTGTAAAAGGATCAAGAGGTGGTTGGGACAAAATATAAGGTGAGAAAGGGAGATTAGTCCTCAATTCTTTTTGAAAACCTGATATGTAGTCGAAGGCCACTGTAAAAACCCCAAACAACCAACATTCTGAATTCAGGCACATAGCCAGAAGAAAAGCACCCACAGACCTATGGCATATCCACTACAGTGGAACCTCCCTTATAAGACCTCCCATTATAAGACTCCCTCTCATATATAAGACCTACTTCTCTGAGACATTGCCCTTCTTTGTAAGTATTAAAATTACCTCCCTTATAAGACCCCTCCCTTATAAGACCTCATTTTGGATGATTTTTGAAGGTCTTATAAGGGAGGTTCCACTGTAGTATTAATACTTTCACACAATTCCCATCACACTGAGTTCTGACCTGTTCTGTGAGGAGCCTTTTGTCAGCTGTCAGCTGCTCATTTTGCAACACTATGGTGGCCTTCTCCCTCACTGCACACAGTTCATACAGAAACAGCACAGCGATTCATTAGCTTTCTGCCTCCTTTTGGAATGGAGGGCTATTGCATGGGTGCAGAACCTGAAAGGCAGAACTCTATTCTAAGGCCGCCAAGTTCTTGCCCTTCTTTGTAAGTATTAAAATTACCTCCCTTATAAGACCCCTCCCTTATAAGACCTCATTTTGGGTGATTTTTGAAGGTCTTATAAGGGAGGTTCCACTGTATACAGCTTGGCCCAAGGGCAAAATCCCTGAAACTCAGTGAAAGGAAAAACAAATTTGGCATTTGGTATATTCTAGTCACAGAGACTTATCTCTGTGAATTTTGGACTGCTCTCCCCTGGAGAGCGCATCGCCGCACCTACCCTTTTATTGGGGGGGGGGCAGGGTGAGGAGGGGCTGGGGGTAGACTTGGGAAATCTAGCTATCAATTTTGGTCATACCAGGCAGCGGGATTTCTCCCTCCTTTTACTGCCTTTCAACCGCCGTGGGATTTTTACGTGCGTAAAGCGCACGGGTCAAACTAGCTTTAAGTCCCCATCAGAAGGACTCGACGTTGAGTTCAATTGTCCTGTCGAACTAGAAAGAAAGGGCGAGGCCGGGATTCGAACCCGGGTCAATCACACTGTGTTCATGCAGTGAAATCGCAGGCGAACGTTTTAACCGCTCTGCCACATTCCTCCCATAATAAGCTAATTTTAACTCTTCTAGCACCATAGACGAATACATTCGCCCAGTACATCACTCTACACTCCTACAAAATGCAAAGACATTCACTGCCAAGTACTCTGCCATGTGTTTGTCTATTTTTAAAGCTAATGTCAGTGATTTTCCGTTAACCCTTTCACCGCCAGCCATATTTCAGCCAAAAAATTGCCATTACATTTACCTTGGTAGTGAACGAAATCCATCAGCAGTATTGGGGATTCTTCTGTGACCTATATAACATAAGGTCTATCCTTACTTCCCAAAACTAAGACAATAAGGTCTTTGGATAATAGACCCCAATTTGATGCCTTTTAGTGACATGGGTGTTAAATCACTGTGGTGCTAAAATGCGACTTTGGCGGTGAAAGGGTTAAAGCAAGGTATGCGCACTCCAAAAAACCCAGTTACCCCCCTCTTGTCGGTTGAGATGCACCTGACAACCAAGAACGTCAAAAATTACATGGTGCTAGAAGAGTTAAAGAGATTTGACAGGCTCTTCAAGGTGATTGGGAGAGTGAGAAACTTCACTTTGTGATGGCTAATATACAGAATTAAAAAAACAACAAATTCTGACTTACTTTCGGCCTCTTTAAAAATGTTGCAAAACTTAGCATTCCGCATTTTGACTTTCTTCAATTCTGCCTGAAAAACACACACCAGACAAACAAAGAGATCAGCATAACATTCAGCATAATTAAGCATTTTCACAATTTGTTAAAATTAAATATTAAGGTAGGAAAGAGGGGATTTATCAGCAGTAACGCGACGCGGCGCGAATACACTTCATATAATCATAAAGCATGACCATAATAATCAAATACATCACACATCATTAAAAAGTCTGAAACACAATTCATGAATAATGAAACTAAATATGAAATTACATATAATTGCTGTGTGTCTTCTTTTTTTGTGGTGGTGGCCAGCTTCTTTTTATAGAAGTGATTGCACACACTTTGCAGACTGTGTGTGTGTGTGTGTGTATGTGCATATGTGTGTGTGTGTCTAAATTCTCCCCCTCTTTTTCTCTCACTAGTCTGTGTGTCTCTCTCTCTCTGTGATTCTGATAGTCACATTTTCTGTCTGCCCCCCCCCCCCCCCCCTCTCTGCAGACTGTGTGTGTGTGTGTGTGTGTGTGTGTGTGTGTGTGTGTGTGTGTGTGCTTAGACTATGCATACGTATGAATGCATTGTTAAAATGTTATAATGAAATATACATTATTGTGACAATCAGAAATACATTAGACTGAGAGAGTGACAGACTGAGAAAATGTGACTATGAGAATCACACACACAGAAAGATAGAGAGAAACAAAACGGCGAGAGATGGAGAGATGGGGGGGGGGGGGGGTTGCCTCCCCCCCCCAAAGGAGAGGGATGGGGTTACCCCCCCCCCCCCATCCATCTCCTTTTTGTTTCAGAGAGAGAGAGAGAGAGAGAGAGAGAGAGAGAGAGAGAGAGAGAGAGAGAAACTCAGAACAGCAGGACAGAGAGACAGTAACAGAGGTGTTTGAGGGGGCATGATAAAAAAAATGTTTATTTGATTATTTTGGAAAGAGACATACGGGGAGAGAGAGAGAGAGAGAGAGGGGGGGGGGGCACAGAGAGAGGAGGGGAGGTCAATGTTTACTGATTTTTCAAAAGCCTCTTAGTCTTACTACATAGAAACCCCCCCAGCATCAAACAAAAGAGAAAAATAAAACAGCAAATCAGAGAGAGTATCAAGAAATATTACTTTTTCTTCTTCGCCTTAGGCAGCCAACTTCATCACGTTGAAGATTCTGCTGCATTAGGCCTACTTTTAAGTTTGACTGAAGACAGAAACACAGAGACAGAAACAGAGGGGTGAGGAGCAAGGGGGTGCATGACAAAAAAAATCATGATTAAATAGGAGAGAATAGAGAGAGACAAATGAAAAGAGAGAGGGGGGTTGGGGTGTCAATTTTTATTGATTTTCTAAAGCATCTTGGTACATAGAAAAAACCAAGTGCAACAAACAAAAGAAAAAAATATAACAGTAAATAAATCAGAGAGAGAGAGAGAGAGAGAGAGAGAGAGAGAGAGAGAGAGAGAGAGAGAGAGAGAGAGAGAGAGAGAGAGAGAGAGAGAGAGAGAGAGAGAGAGAGAGAGTCATGAAACATTAGGCCTACTTTCAGTTTCAATGCTTCCCAGAATATCGATTGGTCGACCACACTGACACAGTGGTAGAAACTTGATCAGAAGTTCAATGAATGTCGTTTATTCCCGAGCCACATCACCGACACTCAGCTCCATTTCCTTGTTTGGAGCAAAGAAATTTGTCATGTTTGGGGTGTTTTTCGGTGCAGCTAAAGCCGATGCGTCTTGTTTGATTCAATGCCTTTGACAACCATTGAACCCGCCGTCGGCACTGAATGACCGACTCCGAGTGACTGGGAAGTCGCAGCGGGTACCGTGCACGCGTTGTTTTTCCACACTACTGAAAACGTTTTGCTTTACTGTGCACAATATATTTCAGCAGATGTTGATAGATGTTTTCTCTTCGGTCTTTGTTTATGCATGTTTTGTTTGTGTGTATGGCTGGGGTGATTTGTGAGTTTTTCTTAACAATTCAAAATCGTTGCGATGCGAATGAGTTACTGAAATTACAGTTACTCACGTCTCGTTCCTGGAGCTTCGATTCCAACTCTGTAATGGTCTTCCCCATTTTCTCTATGTCATCTTGGTACTTGGACTGCATGGCGCTTTCATGGGCATAGGCCTGAACAAACAAATCAAACCAGTCTACATTTCAGTCTTGGGTTCTCATTTGTTTCATCCAACCAATCAATCAATCAATCTTTTTATTGTCCATTTTACAGGAAATTCTTTTTGCAGCGATAAAACACTCTACAACAAACCACAATAAAGACAGGGACATAGTATCAAAGATATTCTGAAAGGGTAAGATGGACTACTTAAGAGCTCGGCGAATCGGGCTGATAGAGTTATCGTTAGTGGCGACAGTACACGTTTCACAGTGGAGGCTATCCAAAAACTCAGACTGGAACTTGAACGGAGAATTCAACTGGCCTATCGATGTGTAAAATGTGTCCTGTTTAAAAGGGACATAACCAGTGTTTCTGTCCTCACTACTCATATAGGGAAAAGAGACCGGATGCTTATCTTCCCCATTACAGTCTTTGATAGTATGTAGAAAAGCCATTTTTTAATTTTTTAATGCGACTATTTTAACCACTGTGTGCACATACAATTCTTCGTCATCCACGCACACACATACACACAACAAACACATCATGCGCACACATCAACCATTTATCTACCCATCCATCTAACTTATACACATATGTTTACATATACATACAAACATATGACTTGCATTCCCAAATTATATATAATACAAATACCTTAGTTTACATGCATACATTCATAATACAACATTACATATCTACATGAAATACACAAACATACATAGATAGGCCTACATAGATGCATTGATAGAAAGACAGGTAGATAGACAGATACATACATACATGCATACACACATAATAATATATACATACATGCATACACACATAATAATATATACATACATGCATACACACATAATAATACATACATACATAAATACATGCATACACACATAATAATACATACATACATACACACATAATAATACATACATACACACATAATAATACATACATACATAAATAAATACATACATAATACATACATACATACAAACATACATTCATGCATACACACATACACACATAATAATACATACAAACATACATACATGCATACACACATAATAATACATACAAACATACATTCACACATAATAATACATACAAACATACATACACACATAATAATACATACAAACATACATTCATGTATACACACATAATAATACATACAAACATACATAATAATACATACAAACATACATACATAATAATACATTCATACATACACACATAATAATACATACAAACATACATACATACACACATAATAATACATACAAACATACATTCACACATAATAATACATACAAACATACACATAATAATACATACAAACATACATTCATGTATACACACATAATAATACATACATACAAACATACATTCATGCATACACACATAATAATACATACAAACATACATACACACATAATAATACATACAAACATACATACACACATAATACCTACATACATACATAATAATACCTACATACATAAATGCATACACACATAATAATACATACATACATACATACAAACATACATGTGTTGGGAAAAATTATAAAGCAAACATATATGAACACAATTGCACCAAATATTAGTCCAACACTGCCCCCCCCCCCCCCCCTCCCCACATATTCATCAGAAATACTTTGTAAGCAGAAAGGAACAAACAAATCATAGTCCTTTTTAAACTAAAGCCTAAGTTCAGGACACCAAGTTGAATAAAGTTAAATATGCGAGAAAAAAAAAGTGAAAGGGAAATTTAAAGGGAAATGGATGACTTTTTGCCAGAAACACGTCGAGATCACCAGGAAAACACCCTTTACAGAGATCGCAATACTCACTTTGCTCTGGTTTCCTAGAAATCAAACAGTCAAATCAGCGATTCCTCCTTGGCGGAGGTGCTGGAAGTCAGATTCTTTCAGGGAAAGACAAGTGCCTTGTCTTTTCTAATGGCAAACCTGTTTACCCTAAAATCGGCTTTGTATATTCAAAATCCCAAATAAGTGTATTTTTCACTAAATAGGAGTACTCCAACAGGAACATTTGAAAAAAGGCAGTGCAAACACTCACACATACACATGCATAAGAACTATAGAAATACTGAGTCAAAAGTATCATCCATTTAAATTTAGAATAAACACACACACACAGAGCACAGCACACCTGTTTCCCGAATCAGGCAATACATAGAAATGATAGATATTTTGTCGCCATATTTTCCCCCCATGTACCATATTAATCATATTTCTGTAAAATATGTGTACAAAATAAGGCAAAATCATATGGGTAAACAGGTCTGTAATGGCCGCTTGAGCCAGACAAAATCGTTTGCATGAATAAAAAAAAAGCTATTTTATACAGTTTACCAAAAGGAGTTTCGTTCACAACAAAGGAAATAGCTCCTTTTTTTTTTTTACTGCACTACAAAGAAGAAAAAGCTTCAACCACTCTTGAGTGGCCTCCACCCACCCCGTCCAAAATGACCTCTCTCCGGCAACTCCGCCAAGGAGGAATTGCTTTTCTGACAGTTTGATTTCCAGGAAACCAGAGCAAAGCGAGTGTTCCGATCCTTGCACATGTTAATCCCAGTACCAACGAAAAAGTTGTCATTTGGTCAAAATTTACACCCCCCCCCCCCCCCTCCTTCCTCATCAGTCACTAAAAACCGCATGCAAATTAAAAAAAAAAAAAATGGATGGCGCCCTTCTGGCTACGATGCGCTCTTAATATGGGAGCAACCCGAATTTCACTGAGACGCCTCTGTGACTATAAAATACCTAACATGTGTTTCTTGAAAAAACTCATCCGTCAGGGTGTCCTTTTAAAATGTGAATACAAAATATCATATCATATGTGAATGTGTTCCAAGAGGTGAGATTAATAACCACTTAAAACTTGGTTAAAAAATAGAAGGCATAATCTATTTTTGCCACTCACACGCAAAAGAGAAAGAGAACTGACAAAATGGCTTCACCTGGTGTCAAGGGTAAAGGGACAAAACTCCACACAAACAACTCCTTCAAATGACCACTAACTGAGACAAACAAGGGATGATTGATCACCCAGCACACGTTAAACCCAGTGAACAATGAAAAAGTTGTCATTTGATCAAAATTGACCCCCCTCCCTTCCTTCCTTATCAGTCACACAAAAATTGCATGCAAAATTAAAACAAAACAAATGGGTGGCGCGCCTCTGGCTCCGATGCTCACTCCGGGTGGGAGCAACCCGAATTTCACAGAGACGCCTCTGTGACTATAATGTGCCTAACCTAACCTAACCTACCCTCTGGTACTGTTCTTGAATGCGCTCTTTCTGCAGGATCTTGTCGGCGTCAGATGCCACGTTGTCAAAATATTGCGTATCCTGGCTGGCTTCCGGCACCCGCGTCTGAACGCTTGGAGGAGAAGGCGGGCTTTCCACTTCTGCACAACAGTCAAACACAACCCTAAAGGGCCTGCTACATGTCAACTAATATCGTACGACTGTACGATACGATTCGATCACGTGGTCTCGAAGCGCGAAGCAAATTTGTTCTTCGAGACCACGTGATAATCGTAACGTACAGTGGCATGATATTAGTTGATGTGTAGCAGGCCCTTAAATAATAACAATAATTAATAATACTTATACAGCGCATAATCTTGCAAAGCAACTCAATGCGCTTTTCACTCACCATTCGTACAAACATTTCTAACAGACTGGTTCACGTATCCTCACCATACATCTCTATGAAAATGAATACATTAGAGAATGCATTGCATATAATCATAACACAACACACTAACACCCACCTCCCTTCACCCCACCCCCACCCCCCCCCAACCTTAAGACAACAGGCTTGTGGAAGAAGGGAGTGTGTGTGTGTGTATTTGTGTGTGTTTTAATTCATCCCTGGGGTAGTGGGTGGATGCCTCGTGCCTCCATACGGAGAGCTGGACGACCCTGCCCCCTCCATGAGTCTCCCCCCCTGTGGGGATACCAGGGGTCTTTTGTAAAAATAGTCCCCCCACCTTCTGGAAGTTCTGTGTTTGTAACTTCCTCTAATCTGCCACTCTCTTTGACTCTGCCTTTTCCCTTTGCTTTCCATCATCTACTATCTTTCTGACTTAATGGCCCATTCTCCTGCCTTTTTCCCCCCAAAAAAAATCTTCCAAATAATTTTTCTCCTTTGAGCTCCTCCGAAATCGGAATGTGTTGGCTGTACGCAGCGGGGAGACCAGTGAAAACTGAAAACCAGACACATGCGTACCATACCCATTATGGCCATATGGCCTGGGAACGCAGAATAAATTCATCCCTGTTGTATCCTTGGACAAATGCATATGTACAAGTACACACACACACCACTAGCAGCAGCACTGTAATGAAAAGGGAGAGAGAACTGACAAAATGCTTTCACTGGTGTTAAGGGTAAAGGGACAAAACTCCTGGTGTTTGAGTGAACTGGCGTGTGGCAGTCAGTCAGTGGTGTTGGATGGACTACAACCAACATAAAACATGTAAACATAGCAGGCAACTAATATTCTGAAAAGCTGGGAGGAAATTTGTTTACAATACAATGGAGATGCCTCATTCAGGGGAAATCTATTCTTAGCCAAGAGGACTTTACCACAGCTGGCCTGAAAACTTCAGATACAATGGGAGATAATTCAGCTTTGGCATAACACATTAAAGACACACTGACCCACCACCACGATTAAGTCCCTTGCTTTTTTCTGGGTAGCTGTGACCCACATACAAATGCCCCCAACTTATAATTGAGGCTGCTCTTTAAAATGATGTTTCGTTTTTAATTTGGGGACATTTGTATGGGAGTCAAACCTGGTCAAAACAAGATTTTTTTACCAGCTATAAGAGGGAAAACAAAACCCGTGATTTTGACACATGATCTGGTGGGTCTTTAACAGACTCTGCCAAGTTAATTTCACCTTAGGACTTGACCAGACTGTCGCTGATTTAAGAGTAAAAGATTTTCTGTATCTACCGTAAATAACAAAACTGGTCAATTTTCCCCAAATTAAACTGAAAACTGTTTAGATAGTAGTACTACCCAACAAAACCTGATTAAAATCTAAGCATTATGTTTCAAATGACAAAGGAACATAAAAAAACCCAGCATGGCTGCCTCCCCCTGCAAATGTCCTATTCGGCACATGTCTCACCATCATCACTGCCAGGCAAGGTCTCGGGAGGCAGCTGTTTGAACTGGTCCAGACTCATGGCCTGGGGCTTGTCCTTCTTCTTCTTCTTTTTCCCTCCCGCAGCGCTGCCCTGACTGCTGGCTGCCGAGGGACCCCTCTCTGTCCCTGCCTGCTTGTGAGTCTGCCCACAACCACCAAGCTCGGGTGAGATTATACAGACCTGGTTACTGTTTACCCCTATTTTGCAAAGCTGTAATTTTTGAAACAAAAGAACGTAATTTTGAAAAAAAACCTGTAATCCAATGCGTGACCAATGAACGTCGATATCGTACTGACCTGAGTGTGCAATACTAATGTCCATCGAGCAGTAGACACAGAACACATGCTCGTCACCTAGTGCTGAACGATGTACTCCTGGAATTTTCAGGTAACTTTCCCGGAATTTCTGTGCCACTTTTGATGTCTTTTCTTTTGATTTTTGACCAGAAGATACAGAATGCACTCGCTAGGACGCCATTTTGAAACAGAAAAGGAAATGGCGCGAAATGACTTTTCACCACATCGTTTCAAAAGCTTCGCTTACCGATGCAACTGTAGTGGGGTTTTTTTTTATATGTAGGATTTTTTTTCCAGTATTTTTTTTCCGTAGCCGTAATTTGACTTTTCCCCTGTAAAAATTACAGCAAAATCGGGATGGTAAACAGGTCTGCCCCATACACAAGTCTTGAGTAGTCTGGGTAGCTGAAATTAGTAGTTTTCAGGGCTCCCAGGGACCCCCATTTGATGGTCTATGAAGCACTAAAATTCTCAAGGACCCTCTAAAAGAATGTGCAGGTGGTCCCAGGGATGCACTAGAAAAATTCTTTTTAGCATTCGCAATGCCACTGGGACCCTCCATCCCGCCTCTAGGACCCTCTATACTGTAAGTGAAGGAGTCCCTGGGACCCCTTGTTTTACGGGACGATTGGGAGCCCTGAGTCTTGGTGTGAAATGTGTAGTCCTATTCATTAGAACCACCAAACACTGCTCGCTGAAAAAATGAGTAGCAATCAAGAATTAAAGAGCATAATTATCAATTTTGAAGAGTAGTAGAGGTCCAAATTGAGTAGAATACTACTAGAAAATAGTAGACTAAACAGGTCTGCCACAACCACGAAGCTTGGATGAGATATGTAACAAAGACTGGTAATTAATGCCATAAATCTAATATTTTTTTTAATTTATCAAACTTTTTTTTAATCAGTGACTGAATACATTTGAGATATACATCATACTATTAGAACAGTCATATAGTTTTTTCAAACGTGGACTGAAAAATAATAAAAAATAAATAAATAAAGAAGCAAACCCAAGAAGAAGAACTGAATAAAAAGAAAATAATGCAGACAACATAACTAAGAAATAAAAAATAAGAACCGATTTACATAAAAAAAAGTACGGGTAAATAAAACAAACAAGTAAATAAAAATACATGTAAATGCACAAATAAAAAAATGTTTGAGTCATCAACAGATTGGAGTTTTGAAACAAAACTATATTTATCTCTACTTTGATCTTAACATTGTTTTGTCAGTTTTGTAAGTATGGCTCAAAATGGTTAAGCTTGATTAGTCCAAGCCTTCAGTAACTTTTATGAATTTTGACAGGCAATAAAAAATGAATCTTATCAGTTATCCTCAAAAGTTTAATTATAGACATTAAGCTATCTTTGACTTAGTTTTGATTATAATCATAATACATCTTCAAAACCAGGTAGTCCATTGAATAAGAGAGTTCACATTATAATTTTTGATGCTGCTTTTATACAGAGATCTAAGACTAAACAATGTGAATTATTTGAACAGGTGTAGGCAGTCATTCACTGAGTTCATTCTTTTTTTCCCCACTGAATTAATTCTACAGAACTCACCATTTTCCTTTGTTCCTCTTCCAGTCGACTCATCAGCAAGGCTTTCTCCATATCGTCACGGTACATGTCATCTGTAGACTGATATACCAAGACATTCGAGGTCAGTTACTGATACAAACTTTACTGCAACAGCGCAAGTCTACTGTTATTTCTCAAAAGATAGCTTTCTAAATTATCTTTAAAAAAGAAAAGAACGGAGTTCAACTTGTACACATTATTTAATGCTTGTCGGTGTCTGTTAAAAAGGATAAAATTAAAAGTGGAAAATGCACATTACATATCTGGAATCATTCTTAGCACCAAGAATACACATGCACTCTCACACACACACCCTTCTTCCACAAGCCTGTTGTCTTAAAGGATATGACAATTCTGTGGCAAACATGTCGCAAACATGCTGAGATACACTGGAATTTGATTGTGTTGTATAAATGAACACGAAAAATTGCTATAAATGAAGTAAAAAGGAAGATTTTCTAGAATTGTATTTATATTTTAATAAAGCCAAACTTAAATTTTTCGGCAGCTATGACGCAACGGGCGCCAAACGAAAGTAGGCTTCAATGTAAAAAGAGACCTAATACTTCCATTGTGTTGAAACAGGAGATGACGAAAATGTTGACGTTTTATTGAAGGCGCTTCTGTGACTTCTGTGTCATATTAATAATTGACGTCTTTTTCTTCAAAGATTAGAACAGTGGACATCAGTCGTGTTCACTTTGGTGTTCGGAAGTCATGTTAGAAACAAAACTGATAACACAGTAAGCCTAAGATCTGTGAAGAAGCTACGTAGTCCATGAATTCTGCCATTGTTTTACTTTTACTTTCGGTGCCAAGTCTGTAATGACTCAATTTTGTCTTGTTTTTTTCACGCTTTCATCTCATATGCGATATACTGCTCCAAACCTCCCGCTTGAAAGTAAAAAATCAAGTCGTTTTCGACTCAGGGGACTTGGAGATAAAAAAAACTATAGCCAAGGCGGTTCAGAAAGGCAATTTATTTCAAAATAATGCTTAATATAAAGCTGTTTAATACAGATAAGCGATTTAAAACAATTTTTCAGCCCAAACTGAGTTTATTTGTCCTTTAAGGGCCTGCTACACATCAACTAATATCGTACGACTGTACGATTCGTGATCAGTCATTTGACACATACAATTTTGAAATGACCTAGTGTTTTTGCAGGCAAGTGTTCATATGACTTATTATGTTTACCTCACGTCTGTTAGTAACTTTAATCTGTGCTGTGACTGATTCCATAGTGATCAGATCAGAGACTTTGGTGGAACAATGTACTATAAATAACTTTTGTTGTTGTTGCTATCCCATCTTCTGGGCCGTACTGTTGCTCCCACGCCGCTCAATCTGAATCCCAATTCGCAGCCACACCCCGGCTTGTTCAGGTCGCAGAATCTGAGACCAGCAGTCCAAGAGGAGCGAATCTATGTTAGGCCATCAGGAGGCAACCAACCGAGGAGACATTGCACTGCTGCTGAGTCACTTCGGTGGAGTTCAGCGGAGCCTGTTCAGGACACCACCTACTAAGCCCCCTACTGACGACACTATTCTCTTATACGTGGAGCCAGCATGAGTGAGGTCCTCCTCCGAGGGTGCCACCACGACCGTCCACCGACAGCTCCCCATAAATAACTGTTCTTTAGTATTACTAGCGCAACGCCTAGTACTGGCAATGCACCGTACTGGTAACGCCTAGTAACAGTAACGCCAAGTACTGGTAACGCTGAGTACAGCAAATCTGAAGCGATTCGGTTAAGAAACGGCTGAGTTATAAGGCCCCGTTTCACGTTGGCGCTGCTCTGAGAGTGACGCGCTCTCCCGATTCTCTTCCAATTTGCTGCTAGGCTTTGCCCGGGCCATAGCAAGCCTGACAGCAAATTTGAGGCGATTCGGTTAAGAAACGGCAGAGTTATTTGTGAAAAGGTGAAGCAGCGTATAGCGCGCGTTTCTGAACTGATTCGCTTCCGGTTTGGCACACCGATAGTCACCGTCCCCGGTCATCTACCTGCCAAATTTGAAGGCAATCGGTCCAGAAATACGGGCGCCGAGAGTCCGGCGGATATGCGTTTCGCAAAACCGTGCAAATGACACGGCCGCCCCGGTTGCCGTTGCCATCGCCCCGTTAGGGCTCACAGCAAATTTGAAACGATTCGGTCAAAAAACGGCGGAGTTATAAGGCCCGTTTTGTGTTTCAGACAGACAGACACACACAGACACTTGGCTTTTTACTATATATTAGTATATGATTACTTTACATTAATACTAACTTTCCTTATTTGATGTTTTGAACCTATGTGGTTGATTGCAACAGAGTGTCCTAAAAAGGTTTCCATTGTGCTCAAGTTGTATTTCACTTTTTTCTTTCTTTTTGTTTTTCTTTTTTACCTTTATGACCTATTGCTTAATGACAATTACCTACTACACTTTCTTCGAACTGGTAAAGTGACCTATGATGTTCTGAGACAAGATTGATCCTTGTTATGTTTAAAACAAATTTTTTTTTTATAGTTATAATGTGAGCACCTACACGTGCCCCTATATTTCACAGTTGAAGGCAAAAATCGCCGCGACTTAGGAGAAAATAGAGATTAAAAATTCTTATCGGCACGAGTATTATAATATAGATGACCACACAGAGAGAAAGAGAGTAAGTCAGAGAGAGAAAGAGAGAATGAGAATTTTAACACTAAGTATTTGTGATTTATAATTATTCTGTGTTTGTGTGTGTGTGTGTGTGGGGTGGGTGGGTGAATGTGTGTGCAGAGATAATTTTACCACTAAAAGGGGGGGATGTGTGTGCGCGCGCGTGTGTTAAGTGCTGAATTGTAGGTGATATTGAACTGAGCGCTTGTATGTGTGGTGTGGAACTAAAATCTAAATGACGTGTACATGATGACAAAACTTTGTGTATGACGTTTCATGCCTGTCACTCCCAGTAGAAGTCTAATAAAGGACGGAAATTTGGAATACAGCTTCGCTTTTTTGGTTTTTTTGTTTCTTCTTTTATTGCTGTAGTTATAATGTGACTTAGATTTGTCACAGCTAGCACATGCTGGCTCACTAAGTACTGAGATATCATATAAGTATAAATTCAACTGAAGCTGTTCCAAGAATGCTTGTAAAATGCTTTTTCCTTTAACATTTCTTCCTTCGCTGCCCACCACTCCACAGCGCATCATGGTGGCCAGTCTCACCTGATTGTCTTGTCGCTGCCACTCCACAGCACATCATGGTGGCCAGTCTCACCTGATTGTCTTGTCGCTGCCCACCACTTCACAGCACATCATGGTGGCCAGTCTCACCTGATTGTCTTGTCGCTGCCCACCACTTCACAGCACATCATGGTGGCCAGTCTCACCTGATTGTCTCGTCGCTGCCACTCCTCCCAGTCATTCACGGTAGCGGTGCCTGATTTGCTCTGCCCACCGCTTCACAGCACATCATGGTGGCCAGCCTCACCTGATTGTCTGGTCACTGCCCACCACTTCACAGCACATCATGGTGGCCAGTCTCACCTGATTGTCTCGTCGCTGCCACTCCTCCCAGTCATCCACGGTAGCGGTGCCCGATTTGCTCTGCCCACCACTTCCTGACTTCTGCTGCTTTGAGCTGGGACGTCCAGTTCCAAAGGCCATGCTTCGCAGAGCCTGGGATTAACACATAAAAAATACTGATGAGAACTGATGTACATTAATTATAAAACATACAGTGGATTCTTACTAACTCAAAAACACTGGGTAACTCACAAGAATTTTCTTCCTAATTTCATAAGCTAAAAGGTTCTTTTAACTCAAAATATTGGCTAACTCAAAATAAAATTTTAGTCACTTCAATTTCGACTTAAGCGATTTTCACTGTAATAATCTGAGTTAGGTATTGATAATTTACTGGCTTCCCCTCTATTATCTATATTATAATGCGCTAAGGATCTGAGGAGGGGACCCTAATAACTTGAGTACAGTACTGCATAAATGTCGGACTTTTGCTTGACATGCAGGTCAAGATACCCACTTCATCTATTTATTCCGTTATGTCAGATTTAAAATTTTGCTTTTGAAAGTTGATTTTGAAGGCAAAATGTTGCTCGCGTGTCAGTTGGCATTATTTTGAAGCTGCGTCATGAAGCTACCTTCGGAAAACACGAAGTTTGCCGCAGTTATTCAAGTTGGCTATACATCCAAAATTTGGGTCGTCTGCTTCGCCCGAAAATTGCCGAAGCTACCTTCGGAAAACACAAAGATTGCCGAAGTTACGCAGGTCATCTCTTCTTCCTCTTATAATGAAATTTTTACAGCGACTTTCGACGAAGCCTTAATAGCTCGATAGGTTAGGACGCAGCAAATATGTAGGTCGTGTAGGTCGCGGGTTCGAGTCTGCCCCTCGTCACATTTTTTTTAAATTTTTTTATTATTATTATTTTATTTTTTTGGGAGGGGTTTTTCATGATTTTTTTTTTTAAGGAGAGGGGAGTGGGCGGAAGGGAGGGGGGCGCAGCCCAGAGAGGGGGAAAGCTGGGGGTGGGCGGAGGGGGGGGGGGAACACGAGGAGGGGGAAAGCAGGATAGGGGAAACCCCAAGCGAAGCTAGGAAGGAGAAGAGGGAGGCGAGTACCTTCTGGAAGTTTGGAAAGCTGGGGGTGGGCGGAGGGGGGGGGGGGACACGGGGAGGGGGAAAGCAGGATAGGTGAAACCCCAAGCGAAGCTAGGAAGCGCAGATGCTTCATGCTGCCGTGCAAAGCACGGGTGAGTGGGCGGAAAGGAGGGGTGCTGCCGTGCGGAGCACGGGTTTATCTAGTAGTGTATATAATATGATGAAAAATAGTACTTAGCAATCTAGTGTTCACAGCAATCAAGGCAGCTCTAGGACAACATCAGCCTCCAGTCATGAACAGGAGGCCAATACGAACAAGATCAAACAAGAACCAGTCCATGAACAACATAGCACAGCACGTCAGGAATGACTCTCACTGTTTAAAAATAATTTTCAGTAATACTAAAACTGAGATCATCTATAAAAAAAAAAACCAATTAAGAAATCCGCAAGAACTGTGCGGGACTGGGAAATGTCAGGATGAAGAAACAGCAATAACAGAGACGATAGAGGCCTTTAGTTAAACATCGCTTGAGTTCTCGTCTCACATTGTCAAAACCTTAAAGATTAAATGTATTATTTTTTTTAACTAAGGCTCTCCCAAAGTTTTTCCGTTAGTGTACAATGGAACCTCCTTATAAGACCTTCAAAAAACATCCAAAATGAGGTCTTATAAGGGAGGGGTCTTATAAGGGAGGTAATTTTAATACTTACAAAGAAGGGCAATGTCTCAGAGAAGTAGGTCTTATATGGGAGGGGGTCTTATAATGGGAGGTCTTATAAGGGAGGTTCCACTGTATTACTATTAGTCACCCCAGAAGTGGTCTCACCGTATGCAAATGCAGATCTAGCCTGTTGATCTTGATGTCGACCTTGATGAAATACATCAGCAGGATCCAATTGTGGATAATAGATACCAACAGGGGGGAAATTGGGGAGAGTCCCTAAAGGCGAAACTGACGATAAAAACAACTAAACAAAAAAACCCCAAAAAGTGTGTTTGTGTTTGTGTATATATGGGAGTGGGGTGGAAGATGAGCAGGCTACAATCTTCCATTTTTTGTCCAGCTGAAGATCAGCTGGACTAGCCCTCCCACAGCACTATCTTGGTATTTACTATATAGCATGGTAACTGGGGCCCCTCCTAAAAATGTAGTATATTTACTATATAGCATGGTAACTGGGGCCCCCTCCTAAAAATGTAGTATATTTACTATATAGCATGGTAACTGGGGCCCCTCCTAAAAATGTAGTATATTTACTTTATAGCATGGTAACTGGGGCCCCTCCTAAAAATGTAGTATATTTACTATATAGCATGGTAACTGGGGCCCCTCCTAAATATGTAGTATATTTACTATATAGCATGGTAACTGGGGCCCCTCCTAAAAATGTAGTATATTTACTATATAGCATGGTAACTGGGGCCCCCTCCTAAAAATGTAGTATATTTACTATATAGCATGGTAACTGGGGCCCCCTCCTAAATATGTAGTATATTTACTATATAGCATGGTAACTGGGGCCCCTCCTAAAAATGTAGTATATTTACTATATAGCATGGTAACTGGGGCCCCTCCTAAAAATGTAGTATATTTACTATATAGCATGGTAACTGGGCCCCCTCCTAAAAATGTAGTATATTTACTTTATAGCATGGTAACTGGGGCCCCCTCCTAAATATGTAGTATATTTACTATATAGCATGGTAACTGGGGCCCCTCCTAAAAATGTAGTATATTTACTTTATAGCATGGTAACTGGGGCCCCCTCCTAAATATGTAGTATATTTACTATATAGCATAACTGGGGGCCCCTCCTAAAAATGTAGTATATTTACTATATAGCATGGTAACTGGGGCCCCTCCTAAAAATGTAGTATATTTACTATATAGCATGGTAACTGGGGCCCCCTCCTAAAAATGTAGTATATTTACTATATAGCATGGTAACTGGGGCCCCTCCTAAAAATGTAGTATATTTACTATATAGCATGGTAACTGGGGCCCCTCCTAAAAATGTAGTATATTTACTATATAGCATGGTAACTGGGGCCCCTCCTGAAAATGTGGTATGTTTATTGTGGAATCAGACACAGCCTTCCTGAAATGGCTGGCCCACAACAAGATATCGCATGGCAGGCTGTTCCACTCAGCTTTCTTCCGTGGAAAGAATGAGTTTCTAAAGACAGCCTGTTTGATCTTTCAGCCACGAAGCATTTGCTGTTGTTTCTAGTATAATTCTACTCATGTTGGATGTTATGTGGTCTTTTTTTATATCAACTTTTCATATCTAGCCTAGATCTTTGCAATGTATGCATGGACTGATGGAACCTCCAGTTCTTTTTCTTCTTCCTTGTTCGTCTTCTTCTTCCAGTTGGGGATGTTTATTCTGCCCCGCGCTCACCGGTCTTCATTTAGACCATTAATAGCGCACAGGATGTGTGCTATGTGAATTCGTGTCATCCATCCCACCGGCACACAATGGTACCCATCTACACCTGGGTGGAGTGAGGAAAACATGAGTAGCCTTTCCCAAGGACACACCACTGTGAACCGAGCTGGGCTCGAACCCGCGCACTCGCAAACCTGCTCAATGAAAAGTCTCATCCGAAGGACTTTTTCCCCAACTGACGTCAGGTACCCATTTACACCTGGGTTGAGTGAGGAAAATAGGAGTAAAGTGCCTTTCCCAAGGACACACCACTGTGAACTGAGCTGGGCTCGAACCCGCACACTCGCAAACCTGACGGATTGCGAGCTAGCGACTCAGACTTACCAACTGAGCTACAGCGGCTCCTTTCCGCCCACAAAAGAGTGCCCACAATCAACAAGTTGCCAAACAGCAGATATCGCTGAAGAAGTATGCAAGATGCTTTCTAAATGCTTAATTCTTGCTTTGTTTGAGTGAAATTTTCTTATCATACGATTCATAGCCTAGTAATAGTATATAGTTAACTCAAAAACAAGTTTTGTAGCTCAGGAATGGTCAACCTATGGCGATATTTTTCACGCCAGAGGGCAGTCAATGCACTAGGGGCTTATCACGCGAGAGAGAGAGAGAGTGATGGTAGGACCACTCACTGTCTCTCTCTCTTTCTTTATCCCCAACTAATAATATAGAGAGGATTAGCCCCACACGAGCGTCATGCCCTCTGGCGTGAGAAAAATCGCACTAAGTCTCTCATTTGACAACACACAGACACATGTGACATGTACGCATACATGTGATAGGTTTTTTTAACTGATACATACTGACACAGACGCACCCTCTCCCCTGAACATTATTTTGATAGAAATTGAGGCCTTGGAAATCGATCTACAGTTAGTCAAACACTCACACCGCATAGCTGAAGTTAACACTCAGTTACTGCACCTTTGCTCACAGTCCCCCACAGTTGACCCATCAACTGCCAACAGGACCATCACATACTGTAGTCTGATCTCAAGGAGTTGGAGAAGTGGGCTCATACATGGCCATGGGGCATGAGGTTCAATGCGAAAAAGTGCCCCAGGTCATCACACTTCTACTCACTGAATAACGAGATCCTGCAGCAAGTCCCCTGCAACCCCTATCTTGGACTCACCATCACTGATGAGCTCAGATGGACAGCTCACAATGACAACATAGTCAAAAAGGCAAGAGAGACTCTAGGGTTTTTGCGCAGAAACTTACGCTGCAGCCCAGCTGAAAGTAGGCGTACAGCCTACATCTCCCTGGTGCGATCAACCCTCGAGTACAGTGTGTCAGTTTGGGACCCCTATCTCCAGAAAGATATAGACAGGCTGGAGAGCATCCAGAGGTGTGCGGCTCGCTTCATCACCCAGAATTACAAAGACCGCACCCCTGGATGCATCTCAAACATGCTCCAACAACAGGAACTACCTCCACTACAAACCAGGAGGAAAGAACAACGCCTCACCCTGTTTTTCAAGATCATCAGGGGTGAGATGCCAGCTTTACCAGCAGAATAGTTCCTCAAACCTGTGGCCCAGACAAAAAGAAGAATAGTGCCCCGCCTAGAGAGGACCACATAACAACAAACGTGGTGTTTAGCATGGCCAGAAACAACAGCCAGTGAATTGTGGTCAATATCAAATACCATCATCTTCAGAAATTCCTTCTTTCCACGGACAACAACCGAGTGGAACAGCTTGCCAGACAATATAGTCACCCTGTTGTCGGCCAGCCAGTTCAGGAGGGCTGTGTCTGATCGCAGGCACAGCAATCAACCAACACACTGAACTCAAGGTGGGGGCCCCAGTTACCATACAAGATGGTGCTGGGGGTCGGCTAGTCCAGCTGTTTGTCAGCTGGAAAAAAAGCAAATAATATAGCCTGCCGATAAATAACCGCCCAAATCTCATTAAAAAATTTTTTTGTTTCTGTGTAGACCATAGTGCTCTCCCCAGTTTTCCCCCAGCTGGCATTCCAAGTTGGATTCTGCCAGCGTTTACCCATCAAGATCAGCCTGCCCCAGCCTCCAATCCAAGCTGGAGTCTCTTCCTCCTCGGCTGCGATGTGGCCACAGCCTACAATTCAAAAGATTACAATGCCGCACTAAATACCGATCAAATGCATTCTCTCCATCAGGGAGTGGAATGAACTGCGGCAGGACGACCTCTGCTCCTTCAATGCTGTTACCCCTAGCGGTACTGCTTTTTACCGAAAAGAAGCGAAAAGAACCAAAAAGAAGTCTTACATGACATTTTTAGCTGATATTCAGATTGAAAAATTGTTATAAATGTTGGAAAATTACGTTTCACTTGTGCAGTTTCATACTTTCCTGTTGCAAATTTGCAATGCCTAGCAGAGAGAGTGAAATCAAGTCATGGCCACTCACGGGGTTCGAACTTTGCAAATCAAGTGGCTGCTGTTGAGGATCTGCAACACAGTCTTCCATTCATTCAGATGATCACAAAGCAGCAGGGAAAGGTCCCCGCCATTGTGCTGTACTCACAGGAACAACTATTTGATATTAAAAGATTCTGTACATCGCACACCAATTGTCTTTCCACAGTTCTAGGCATAGACAAAACATACAACCTGGGACAGGTGCATGTGACTGCTACAGTGTACAAGAATTTGTCACTCCTAAGACGTAGCACAGGAGAGCATCCGCTGTTTTTACATGGAAACAGTGATGTTGACACATACGATTTTCATGCAGCATTTGGCGGCAAAACTCTCAGAATGTGACCAGGTTCCCACCTTCGATAGTGATGAAGAAACGGCACTGAGAAAGGCAATTGCTATTGCCTTTCCAGATGCCATTCGAATGATGTGCACTTTGCACATGAAAAAGAACCTTTCAAAGAAACTTTCGGACAAAGTTGGCTTTTCAGCCAAAGATAGAAAAAGAGTTCTTTCAACGTTGTTTAGACGCACTGGAGCAATTTCTTCAGCCAAAGATTTGGCTGAATTGTCCGATTCTCTCGAAATCCTCTCAGAGAGTTTCCCAGGTGTTCGAAAACACATAGAGAAACTGATGCCATTGCTCACAGAAAATGTCTGAGGCCTAGAAAAAAACAAATCTATAGTTAGAAAATGTCCTCTGGACAAACAACTGTGAAAGCATAAACCATGTCCTCAAGCAGGCTTTCGATTGGAAATCGCTGAAACTGTCTGATTTGGTAAAAATAAAGCTTCATTCTGTTGTTTGTGCTCAAATTAGTAAGTCAGAAAGATCATTACATGACACTGGAGAGTTCATGCTTGATCCGGAATACAGAAAGTTCTTTGTTCCCAGGGACACATGGCTTTTTGAAAGCCATAAAACCAGAGAGAAGCGATTTCTCAAATTTTTGAGGACACCCAAGAATGCAGACTCCTCTTTTGGTGAAAAGCCAAATGGGCAATGCCTCTGCGGTTGAGCCAAAGCACAACGGCAAAAAACCTGGTCAGAGAAAACGTGCGAGAAGTGTGAAAACAATCAGTACGCCTCAAAATAAAGCCTCAAAAAGAAAAGTGCCCGAAAGAAATGCAGATGAGCTTCATGCCAAGAAACTGAAGCGATGATGATGATTATGTTGATGATGATGAAGATGTTCATGATAGATTAGCTACCTAGTCAGAGTAAATAATATGGCAAGAATAAATCCTTCAGGATATTTTGATCTGCTACTGCTGACCTTCATATATCCCTCATGTGAAGGACTGAAAAGCCTATTATTTGTAATATAAGTGTTTCTATGGAAAAAAGTGAAAATGTTACTTTAGAAACGAATATATCGTTTGGCTTGCTTTTTTAATTCTTGCCTTCTTATTTACTCTGAGTAGGTAGCTAATCAGAAGTAATCTATCATGAATAATCCACAGTAGGAAACAAACTTCTTTACAGATGAAGATGTTGATAATGAAGATGACAATGCTGATGCATGTGTGTGTATGTATGTGTGTATGTGTGCATGCATGTGTGTATACTATATATGTATGTATGTATGTTGATAATTTGGTATTTATATGATGATGATGATGATGATGGTGACGATGACTACAATGAAATTAATTACAAAGAAGATATTTCTTCATGTTTTGTTTGTTTTAACTTGATTTAGGTAACATTGATCTTCATTTTCTTACACTTTTGATGATGATCATGATGAAGATGATGGCCTTGATAATAAATACATAGCTCATTGTTTTTCAATAACAGACCTGTCTTTGTGGTGATTTCCTATGTTTGTCATAATTATGAAATCAAACACACTTTACAACACACACACATACGGCTCGCTCGCTCGCACGCACGCATGCATGCACACACACACACACACACATATACACACACCACATGCACTCATACATGCACGCAAACAAAGCCCTACGCGCTTACAAATAACAGAATATAACATACATCAATGGAAGAAAGACTACAAGAGAAGACACAGTCAGTCACAGAAACAGGCACACACACAAACACACACAATCACTCACACACACCAATGACGAACAAGGAGTGCGGGATAGAAACTCAGAAATTCAGTCATTTATTTGTCATAAAACCATGAAAGGGATTATTGACACATATATATGGTAAGCACATACCACCAAGGAAAATCGAAAACAAAGGCATAAGGCAAAGTTAATGACAAAATATAAGTTGAGTAACCAAACACAACAGTATAGTCAACACATATAATAAATTAAGTTACTATTTGTATATAAAATCCATTCAACACAATTTTCAAGTGGAAATAATTGTGGATAGAGAGATAGATTATGAGAAGAGGAAGCATCAGGAAAGTCATGAAACTGCACAAGTGAAACGTAATTTTCCTGTAAGTTTAATTTTCCAACATTTATAACAATTTTTCAATCTGAATATCGGCTAAAAATGTCATTTAAGACTTCTTTTCGGGTCTTTTTGGTAAAAAGCAGTAGCCACCCCTAGTGGGTCAGCGGTGCAAGGGAATCACCAATAAACACATCAGCCTCCCCCTTCCCCCACACCCTGTTTCCAGGACGCAGCATCACGCTCAGACCCGAGCAGCAGGCGCGAGCTGGCTGGGTCACTAAAACTAAACACCCCTATGTTCATATGCAACAGCTTAGGCCCTTTATCAGTTATCAGATGGAACCAATTCTCCTTTTTGCAGTCTTTTTCCCCCCTGAGGGTGCCATAATGATCAATTTAATGATTGTGTGCCCCAAAGAGAAGAAGAAGGAGATCAAGATCAAGTCCACACTGTGACTGTGACACTGTACAGTGCCACAGTTGTTGTCTACTTACTTCGCTGTCTTCCTTTTTCTTCTTGTTCTTTTTCTTGGCCGCCGAGTTAGACTGGTTTTGGTTGGCAGCAGAAGTTTTCTTAACAGCATTTTCGTCTTCATCGTCATCAATTTTGAGCGCAGCAAAACGGTTTTTTGTCCCAAGCATTTTGGAAGTTTCTTTTTCCCAAGTTCTGAGAACCCACGATCGTTCTGAAGCAGATAGGTATATCAGGAACTGTAACTCTCGTCGAAGCTACTCTCGCGAAAAATGCTGAGATGAAAGCCCATTGGCTAGTTTTTCTAACATTATTAGGCCTACTAGGTATACCTATGTGGGAGAAGGAAATACATTGGATAAAATAACTTTATTTAAAGAAAAACTTTTCACACCTTGTCCCTTCTCCCCATTTCCCCCATCTAAATTTAAAGTAATGTCCTACATGACTTCGGTCGAAAGGACGTAAAACAAAACAATTCCAATAAAGTGGACAACTTGAATAACACCTGTACCATAAACTTGATGAACTCAACAGTTCAATGAGTAAAATCAATCAAATCTTGTTTTAACGTCCTCCGACCTGCACACAGACACAAATGGGACAGATGTGAGAGTTACCGTTGAAGCGGTTAAAAAAAAGTTGAAAGAATTGGACGTTAACAAGGCCCAGGGGCCTGACAAGGTACCAGCCAGAGTTCTAAAAGAGTTAAGTGAGGAACTAGCAATGCCTCTTACAATCTTATTTAATAAGAGTTTGGAGACAGGTTCACTCCCATCAGAATGGAAAACAGCTGAAGTCACAGCTATTTTTAAAAAAGGTACTAAAACTAACCCTGGTAACTACAGACCAGTCAGCTTAACTTGTATAGTATGTAAGATTTTAGAGCAATTTATAAGAGACACTATAGTAAACCATATGACAGATTTTAATTTGTATTCAGATTGTCAACATGGCTTTAGGAGTGGCAGGTCTTGCATGACACAGTTAGTCGAGGTTATGGACGATTTTACTAAATTTATTGAACAAAAAGAAGCATTTGATATAATTTATTTAGACTTTCGAAAAGCGTTCGACTCTGTACCTCACCAAAGACTACTTTTGAAACTAAAATCATATATGGAATAACGGGAAATATGTTGCTGTGGGTGGGAGACTTTTTAACAGGTAGAAAACAGAAAGTAAGGGTGGGGGATAAATTTTCATCAAACACGGACATTTTGAGTGGCATCCCTCAAGGGAGTATTTTGGGACCTATTTTATTTACTATTTTTATAAATGATTTGCCTGACCAGGTTGAAAGTGTTTGCAAAGTATTCGCAGACGACACTAAAATTTACAATTCTTCTCATGAATCGGTCATAATACAAAAAGATATAAATAAGCTTACTGAATGGTCTGAGAAGTGGAAATTGTATTTCAATGCTGCCAAATGTAAAGTTATGCATTTAGGATTCAAAAATCCACAGAGGGAATATGAAATAACTCATGGCACAAATAGACATAAATTAGAGACATGCACAGAAGAAAAAGACTTAGGGGTGATCTTTGATCCTAATCTTAAGTTTGACAAACATATCACAACAGCTGTTGGCAAGGCAAATAGAATGCTGGGGCTGATTAGGAGGACTTTTTCAGGAATAAAAAATAATGTGTTCATAAACCTGTATAAAAGCTTGGTGAGACCACATTTAGAATATGGGAATCAAATTTGGAACCCATATCTCAAAAGACAGTCTGTGTCAATCGAAAGATGCCAGAGGAGAGCTACCAAACTGATAAAATCTCTTAAAAATAAAGACTATGGTGAAAGGCTGCGCAGACTGGATTTGCCATCCTTAAAATACAGGAGGCTGCGAGGAGACCTGATAAATGTTTACAAAATTTTTAACAATACTGACTTTACTAACAAAAGATTGTTTCAGCTCTCGAACTATTCGAAAACTAGAAGCTGTGAATTTAAAATACTAATACAATACAGCAGAACTAACATTAGAAAACATTTTTTTGCTAACAGAGTTGCCAAGTATTGGAATAACCTCTCTGCACAAATCAAGCTTGCACCAAACCTTAACCAGTTTAAAAACCTCCTGGACAAAGACCCTAAATTGACAGAATTGAGATACCAACATGACTGATTGTGTCATCAAAAACCGTCACAGCTGTGCTCAATACTAAAAAAAACTATATTGAAAGGGCACTTCAGAGGCCGCGAGGCCTAGTTGCCCTCATTACCTGACCTGACCTGACCTGTTAGTATTCGATAGAGGGACGAAAAGAAAATGGGGAATGGGGTCATGATAAGGGAATGATTGAATGTTGATTTGGGTAGTTAAAACACATAGGGATAAAAATCAATAAATGTTAGTACAAAAGTTGTTTGTTGTGTTCGTCAATTCGTCAGTGTTTGTCAGCTGTTCTTCGCTATCAGGTCGCTCTATATTTCACGACTCTGGCTAAGGAAACAAAAAACCTACTCGATTCCTACCAGGACATAGGTCTACATTTATTTAAAATCCAAAGGGGGTGGGGGGAGGATTCCTACCAGGACATAGGTCTACATTTATTTAAAATCCAAAGGGGGTGGGGGGAGATTCCTACCAGGACATAGGTCTACATTTATTTAAAATCCAAAGGGGGTGGGGGGAGATTCCTACCAGGACATAGGTCTACATTTATTTAAAATCCAAAGGGGGTGGGGGGAGGATTAAACTATTTTCACATGCTTGTAAAACTATGCGTAGGAAAAGTTACTTCATGTTTCAGCGATGCTCAACAATGTCATAAAGAAAAAGTATGTACAAAATAGTTTATCTAATAATATTTCCGCGATGTGTACCTACCCATAAGCTAACTTTGACCGGCACTTTCAGCTTACCGGTCACGTTAGGTTGGAAAAAAGGCAGAGGCTAAGGTTACGGGTCCGTAACCCGCATTTTCCAGGCCACGGTTACGGGGCTCAATCGCGAGACGCAAACTTGCAATTGTGCGCAAATGTGACTGCGAAAAA
>CM065693.1:25743049-25760549 GCA_017654935.2 Phymorhynchus buccinoides
GATAGGCCTACAAAAGAACATTAACGAGGTTTTATACCAAACATTATCTGCCCCTGTCTCGTACCCTGAGATGCGAACGCCACCTACTTAAGATTATCGCCCTTGCCTGTCAGCAACTAGCAGTATATATAGCCACAAAAAAATATTTACTCCTGACTCGTCACCAGGGGGCATCGGCAGTTCGGGCCTAAAATTATCGCCTTTTCGTGTCGGCAATGAGTAGTATAACGCCTCATCATCACAATGAACACACACACAATGCTGTCAACACCATTTATCGAAATATTCATGGCATGCTATCCTGAAAGTCTGCCACAATTTCATGAAACGTTCTTTGGAAGATATTATGTTAACTGTCTAAAAATCTTCTGGGTGATATCGAAAATGTGTACATGTTATGAAAGGAACTATTTCCCCCCCCACTCAACTATATCACAGAGAGAGGCAGTTCAACTGTATTTTGTTTCCACATGAACTATTTTTGTTCACTATTTTTTTTCCGAAAAGTCTTTCGCATTATTTTTGGGCTGACTTAAGTTGTCGATATTACGCCAGACAGGCAGACAAACCTACAAAATTAATACACAAACTTATAGTGTAATAAGAATTTACACATTTCGATTTGTTACTGCCTTAGATTGTAGCTTGCACACGGATCCGTTGTTAAAGAATAAATAGATTTTCCAGGATGAGAAAATGCTTTTAAAGGGAAAAAAGTAGGGACAGCAGAGAGAGAGAGAGAGAGAGAGAGAGAGAGAGAGAGAGAGAGAGAGAGAGAGAGAGAGAGAGAGAGAGAGAGAGAGAGAGAGCTTAAAACGACGCCATTTAAAAGACCCACCAATTCACGTGTCAAAATCACGGGTTTCTCGTGCTGGTAAAGAAATCTTGTTTTGACCAGGCTTGACTCCGATACAAATGCCCCCTAAATTCAAACCGAAATATGATCATTTTAAAGAGCAGCCTCATTTTGAAGTCACGTTGGGGACATTTGTATGTGGGTCACAGCTACCCACCCCCCCCCCCCCCCCCCCCCCCCCCCCCCCCCCCCCCGAGGTGGGTCAGTGTATTTAAATGCAAAGCGTAAAGGGGAAAATGTAGACAAAATAACCCACTCTTACCTGGTTTTGATTTCCCCAGTATAGCCTATGCAGGCGTATATGACAACACCACAAATCAAAGTGAAGAACGTAGGCCTATTAGTGAAGAAAAGATGCTACTATGAGTAAGTCACACACAGCAGAACAGGCATCGCCTTGCTAGGTTGTGGACGCACACACTGGTAGCTGATAGACCCCTCCCCCTCCCTATCTGTCGGATGCCCCCAACCCTCCACCCCCCCACCCCCACACGCGGAAGCGCGTACATACATGCACGTGCGCGCACACACGCACGCACGCACGCACGCACGCACGCACACACGCTCGCACGCACGCACGCACGCACGCACGCACGCACGCACACACACGCGCACACGCACGCACACACACACACACACACGCACGCACGCACGCACGCACGCACGCACACGCACACGCACACGCACACACACACACACACACACACACACACACGGATGTCTTAAGTGACGCAGAAATTGACTTTGCTTTAATTGCTAAATTAGTGCTGTCCACGCCTATTGGAAGCTTACTGTAGATGTTTTTCTTTGTGTTGTAATTTTTGTTTTAATTGGTTCAATTTTTGCATGTTGTCTAAAATCACTGTTCATGTGAAAAGACATTAAATTAAAGATTCATTCATTCATTCATTACGCACACACACGGAACCACACAAATCTCTCTTTCTGTCTGTCTGTCTGTCTCGCTCTCTGCCTGTCACTTTCTCTGTCTCTCTTTCTCTCTCTCTCTGTGTGATATCTCCTTGATCTCTGCGGACTATGTTATCCGCCCTCAAAACAAAGCAAGGCAAATCAAAAGAGGCAAACCCAGAAAGAAAAATAAAACATACATGATACATGTAAATTACACGTTCATCCACTGAGGTGGCGCTGACAGGATTTGTTTCCCTTGACAGAAATCTGAGCTGTTGTCTTTTCCCCGACTACGGTTGGCAAAGGAGTGTAAGGTTGTCGCGGCTTTTTTTTTAAATCTTTTTTTTTCTTTTCTGTTTTATGTATTGCTATTTTTGTATTGTCGTCTCCTGTCCTTTATGAACGCATGGCAAATAGCCATTTGCACTCCAGCTTGAATCGTCTCTCTTGGCGATAGTTTGTGTGGTGCTGAATTTGTATTCAAAAGTTTGCTCTCTCATATAATAACATAGGGGAAGACGGGGTAAAAAGCGCATGGGCGGGTAAGAAGCCCACCCCAATTATCTCATGAAATAAAGAAAATGTCAGTCAAATTTGCCCATGAGACGAATGCTAGACATTAACGCTCGTCTCATGGGCAAAATGAGACTGAAATTTGCTTCATTTCATGAGATAATTGGGGTGGGCTTCTTACCCGCCCATGCGCTTTTTACCCCGTCTTCCCCTATGATGAAATGATGAAAATTATGTTTTACGTCCTCTCGGTCATAGACACATATGGGACATTTGTAAATAGAAAGATGTTGGGAACAATACTGGCTGCAATGCCCGGAGGCAGTGCAACACCAGTAAAGTCCCGAGTTTTTAACAATATAGATAGGTGTAGCGGTAACCATGCCTCGGTTAAACCTCATCGGCTATGGTACCGCCACATTGGACAACTGTAATTAATGTGCTGAATTTGTATTGAAAAGTTTGCTGTCTCATATAATAACATAATTATGCTTTAGCCCACATTCAAACCGTTTTCTCCTTTTTATTCCTTCTTTTGTGTTTTCGCTGATCACGTGAGTCGTCACTTTTCCTGTTTATCCTGATTGAATTCTGATTTAAAAGTTCCGTATGCTGCATATTGACCTATATATTAACGCCCTTGACAGCGATAGCTAATCCCTTGTTGGTCAGTATCCAAAACGGCATTAATTCTTGCAAAAGGCAACCATTCAGTGGCCTCGAATAGGGTTATTGGCGAGAGTTACTCCCTTGTTTGGTCAGTACTCAAGCATCTACCAAGGGCATTCACTCTTTCAAACGGTGGTCGTTGCAGTGGCCAATAGGCCTATATTTCCAATGGCTTATTTTGGCAAGTCTATTTCCTTGACTTTGAATATCTCACACGCAGAGAGATGCTATTTAATTGCTCTATAATGTCCCCCCCCCCCCCCCTAGAAGACCATGTTTATTTGCTATGGTTTATATGTCTTTTATTTATAAAAATAAAATAAATGACCATCATTAATTAAAAAGTAGGCCTAACCCACAGATTTTGTTGACATGCTGTCTAAAGCTGGCTAGGATATCGTTTGTATTAAGGAGTGAGCCACGCTGTCTTGTACTTTAGACACCCCCTCGTGTTTACAACCCTGAATCTCAAAGTCTGCTTCTTTCAGTTTTATGAAAATAACCCCAGGATGATCCTAATCCTATCCCTTTCCCGAGAGTGGCAGTATTTTGCTCCTTCAGTGAAAATCTGAGTTTGAGAGAGAGAGAGAGAGAGAGAGAGAGAGAGAGAGAGAGAGAGAGAGAGAGAGAGAGAGAGAGAGAGAGAGAGAGAGAGAGAGAGAGAGAGAGAGAGAGAGAGAGAGAGAGAGAGAGAGAGAGAGAGAGAGAGAGAGAGAGAGAGAGAGAGAGTTAGAGGGTGGTACGTTAAATGCAAGATATCCAATACTTAGAGCTGATCTAAATCGTCATTCAGATAAAGGATGAGAAAGTTCTTGTCTTGTCTTAAGATATAAAAAAAATCCCCCCACCTCCACCCCCCAAGATAACATGAATACTAGCAAATATTTTCACGATAAAGTTTGAGGGTATAGTATTAGTATTCGTATTAGCATTAGGTACTTTATAGTCACAGAGGCGTCTCTGTGAAATTCGGGTTGATCCCACCTGGAGAGCGCGTCACAGACAGAGGCGCGCTACCCATTTGTTTTTTGCATGCGATTTTTGTGTGACTGATGAGGAAGGAAGGGGGGGGGGTAATTTTGACCAAATGACAAATTTTTCGTTGCCACTGGGTTTAGCGTATGCTAAATGCATGGGCACACGGGACCTCGGTTTATGGTCTCATCCGAAAGACTCCACGTTCAGACCGTAAGGCCTAGTGCAAAGTGAGAGGAAAAATCCCCTGTACCCAGGTTAGAACTCGGGTTACTTGACACGAGGCGAACGCGCTAGGGGAAGACGGGGTAAAAAGCGCATGGGCGGGTAAGAAGCCCACCCCAATTATCTCATGAAATGAAGCAAATTTCAGTCTCATTTTGCCCATGAGACGAGCGTTAATGTCTAGCATTCGTCTCATGGGCAAATTTGACTGACATTTTCTTTATTTCATGAGATAATTGGGGTGGGCTTCTTACCCGCCCATGCGCTTTTTACCCCGTCTTCCCCTACATAAAGGTAAGCTGAGAATAACTCATCAGATTATGAAATCAAATTGTCAGATCAAACCACGATCACGCATGCAGCTTAACCCTTTCACCGCCAATGTCACATTTTTGCACCACAATGATTTAACACCCATGTCATTAAACCCCTTGAAGTCAGGGTCTGTTATTCAATGATATTGTGTTCCTATACTTGGGCAGTGAGGAGTGACACCATTCTAAATGTGTCACTGAAAGAGAAATCCCACAATATTGCAGATGAAATCTTTTCTGTAGGGGAAGACGGGGTAAAAAGCGCATGGGCGGGTAAGAAGCCCACCCCAATTATTTCATGAAATAAAGAAAATTTCAGTCAAATTTGCCCATGAGACGAATGCTAGACATTAACGCTCGTCTCATGGGCAAAATGAGAAATATGATGGAAATATTTGGCTCAAAGATGGCTGGCGGCGAAAGGGTTAAAACCCACCCAATTTATTTACCCTTAGGGTTATTCACGACTGTATCGTACTGATGAATAGGGTGTTGAATGCTATGCACTCCACTGCACTCTTCACTCCATTGAGTTGAGGAAAGCGTGGCGAGGACTGTGATGATGTTATCGATGATATTATCGGTGACAGGCAGGGTGTCGAGGAGAGGGCCGACACACCGAGTGACATCTTTCATTCACACCTGCTAACACGTTATATTTGTCTGTCTTTCTTTCTTTCTTTCTTTCTTAAAAACGTGACTAATACTGTTCAGGATGTTCCTGAAAAAAACACCTACGTGAGTGACGTCAGAGTAGTGGTGAGAGAGAGATAGAGGGGGAGAGAGAGAGGGGGGAGAGAGAGAGAGAGAGAGAGAGAGAGAGAGAGAGAGAGAGAGAGAGAGAGAGAGAGAGAGAGAGAGAGAGAGAGAGAGAGAGAGAGACATACACACAGAGAGAGAACAATGAACAAATGAACACATTGTTTAATGATTAGGCCTTTGGCCCATATCACTGGAGGTGAGATAAAAAAACAAACAGGAAAATTTGTTGTCATAAATAAGAATGACGTAAAGAGAGAGAGAGAGAGAGAGAGAGAGAGAGAGAGAGAGAGAGAGAGAGAGAGAGAGAGAGAGAGAGAGAGAGAGAGAGAGAGAGAGAGAGAGAGAGAGAGAGAGAGAGAGAGAGAGAGAGAGAGAGAGAGAGAGAGAGAGAGAGAGAGAGAGAGAGAGAGAGAGAGAGAGAGAGAGAGAGAGAGAGAGAGTTGAAAAAACGATAACATTTGAAAGGTTATTCCCAGTGCAATTTTGATTATTGCTGTCGTAAGAAAAAAACACACACCCAAAGAAACAACACAAAAAAGAAGCCCCAACCAATTAAACAAAAAACCCAAACAGACAAAAACAGACAAACGACAACAACAACAACAACAAGAAGAAGAGAAGAAAACAAACAAAAACAAACTGAAGCGACTAGATGATTGTCTTCGATTGCATTGCATTAGGGGAAGACGGGGTAAAAAGCGCATGGGCGGGTAAGAAGCCCACCCCAATTATCTCATGAAATAAAGAAAATTTCAGTCACATTTGCCCATGAGACGAATGCTAGACATTAACGCTCGTCTCATGGGCAAAATGAGACTGAAATTTGCTTCATTTCATGAGATAATTGGGGTGGGCTTCTTACCCGCCCATGTGCTTTTTACCCCGTCTTCCCCTATACAAAGACGACCACAGAGGCCGCGCCGACACTCACACGCACATGCTGACAAAGACATGGGGGAAACACAACACACAGACAGACAGACAGACAGACAGACAGACAGACACACGCACGCACGCACATACACACACACTTTACACTCGTACTCACAGACAGACAGACAGACACCATTCAAACACAATAGTTTAGTACAGACAGAGAGCGAGAGCGAGAGAGAGAGAGAGAGAGAGAGAGAGAGAGAGAGAGAGAGAGAGAGAGAGAGAGAGAGAGAGAGAGAGAGAGAGGGAGATAGATAGATAGAGAGATAGATAGAGAGAGAATGAATGAATGAATGATAACGTTACTTTACTGAGGATAATGGAGTAAGTATAAATACTTTTTTTCATCCAGTCCTCAAGAGAAAAAAAAAAGGAAAAGAAAATCAAAGCAAAGAATTCAATAAATAAGAAAGGCATACAAAGCAAAGAAAACGAACACACATTATCACCAAGGCAGGCACATTATCAATATAAACAGACACATAATAAATTCAACATTATACATAAATACTTAACAAATGGGATGTGGAGGGACCGAAAATAAGTGAGCATTTAGGAACAGAACTAAAAATGAAGTAAGAAAAGAAAAAGAAAGATAAGAAGAATAGGAGGGGGAGGGGGAGTAAAGAGGAAAGGAATGAGAGGGGGGGGGTGTAGAGAAAGAAATAGTGGAGCGAGACAGCAGAGCGAGAGAGAGAGAGAGAGAGAGAGAGAGAGAGAGAGAGAGAGGGAGAGGGAGAGGGAGAGAGAAAAGAGAGGGTGGGACGTAAAATGCAAGATAGCCAACACTTAGAGCTTATCTAAATCGTCATTCAGATAAAGGATGAGAAAGGTTTTTCTTGTCTTAAGATTTAAAAAAAAAAATCCAGTTAAAACCCACCCCTGTTGTCCAGAACTTGTTTCTATTAGAGAAACAATTATTCCAGTTAAATATTATAGACAGCCTTGTCTTTTCAGATTAATTTTGTGGTTGACCACTGGGAACAAAAAACACACGAGACAGTTAGTATAGCTTTATACTTGTGTGAAGCTTTTGAAAATCGAGGTTATGTAACTTAATATAGCGAGTTGTATTACTAACATACTTCTACATAGATATGACGGTATTATATGCTAAATTTACTATGTAACATAAAATTACTTCGGTTTAGCATTTATTATGTGCGATGAAATGATTATCATGTATGCTTATATTTTGTTTGATGTTGATATGAATTTCTGAAATTGCATTGTATTCTGTACACCCCCATTCTGAGGGGCTATGGCCTAACATAATTAAAATTTCGCATTTCGCATCTCTCTCTCTCTCTCTCTCTCTCTCTCTCTCTCTCTCTCTCTCTCTCTCTCTCTCTCTCTCTCTCTCTCTCTCTCTCTCTCTCTCTCTCTCTCTCTCTCTCTCTCTCTCTCTCTCTCTCTCTCTCTAACACATGGAGGGGTGTTGGAATTATCGTTTATTTTAGTGAACAGTGAAAGAACACACGTGATCAGCGCCTGTTTTAATACTTCAATGCGAACTCGTAAACAAATTAAATGAACGCCCCCAATGAAAATTGCAAATAAACATGAGTGACAACACAACTGTATGTATTAAAAAAAACCACACCCATAACGGACATCATTAAGGCAAACTGGTTTTAAGAACAACAACAACGATAACTCTAAACAACAACAACAACATCAACAACAACAACAATTACATTTAACAAAAAAATAACGACGACGACCACGACGGCGATGATGATAGTGGTGATCATCGCCGATGATGATGATGATGATGATGATGATGATGATGATGATGATGATGATGATGATGATGATAAAGATACGAAGGATGAGGATGAGTTTGATGATGATGACGACGACGATGATGATGGCTACGACGATGAAACATTTCTTGAGGACGATGATGATGAGTTTGATGATGATGATGACGACGACGACGACGACGACGATGATGATGATGATGAAACATTTCTTGAGGATGATGACGACGAGTTTGATTAGGTAGATGATAATGATAATCAAAATCAAGCATTTTCATAGCACTTCCCACCATTAGAGCGTAAGGCTCTGTATAAATATGGTATACCTACGTTTTTCTGAGACGAAATTCAACACGATGATCAAATAGCATTTGACGTGCCCTTGCATGCGTAGGGGAAGACGGGGTAAAAAGCGCATGGGCGGGTAAGAAGCCCACCCCAATTATCTCATGAAATAAAGAAAATTTCAGTCAAATTTGCCCATGAGACGAATGCTAACATTAGTCTCATGGGCAAAATGAGACTGAAATTTGCTTCATTTCATGAGATAATTGGGGTGGGCTTCTTACCCGCCCATGCGCTTTTTACCCCGTCTTCCCCTACCTATAAAGGTTACATTTGAGAGCTGGTGTAACAATAACTAACTATATTAATGTGGCGGTACCATAGCCGATGAGGTTTAACCGAGGCGTGGTTACCGCTACACCTATTTATATTGTTAAAAACTCAGGACTGTACTGGTGTTGCACTGCCTCCGGGCATTGCAGCCAGTATTGTTCCCACCATCTGTGTATTTACAAATTTATTTATTTATTTATTAAGACAACTTTTATAGCGCCTAATCTTTAAGCTCTAAGCGCTTTACAGAAATCACTAAAATAAACACAATGAACAAAAAGTATACATCAAACATTGACCAACACCTCCCTCCCCTGATCCCTCAGTCAATTTCTCAATCACGCCCAAATAATGAATGACATAATCTACAGTACACTTTCGCAACCAACTTGAAACACTCACACTGATGGACGCTTAAAGACGCGCATGCCACACTATTAACAAATCACACTCACACCCACACTTATAACGATAGAGAGAGAAAGAGAACGAGAGAGAGAAAGAGAAAGAGACAGACATACAGACAGACAGACAGACAGAGACAGAGAAAGACAGAGACGGAGACACAGAGAGCCAGACAGAGGGACAGACAGAGAAAGAGAGAAGAGAGAGACACAAACAGAGACAGAGATATATAGGACTGAAATACAGTTGCATGCATCATAAAATAACAACTTACTATAATTTGTACATACAATAGTCACACACACAAACAAAAAAAAGAGAGAAAAAAAGGCACATAATATTCAATATTAATAAACATTCACACACACCCACACACCCCACACACCCCTACACACACACACACACACACACACACACACACACACACACACACACACACACACACACACACCACACACACCCCGACACTCACGCACGCACGCACGCGCACACACACAAACACACAGACACACACGATTAGTGGAAAAACATTAAATGAATGACACTCACACACATACTAATAAAATAGCATTTTAAAACACTTATAACGTAAAATCATTTTAAAACAGTGAGACAAAATGGATAAAGAAATAAAAATACACAAGTACATAAAATGTTCACAATATTAAAATACACCCATAGGGGAAGACGGGGTAAAAAGCGCATGGGCGGGTAAGAAGCCCACCCCAATTATCTCATGAAATAAAGAAAATTTCAGTCAAATTTGCCCATGAGACGAATGCTAGACATTAACGCTCGTCTCATGGGCAAAATTTGACTGAAATTTGCTTCATTTCATGAGATAATTGGGGTGGGCTTCTTACCCGCCCATGCGCTTTTTACCCCGTCTTCCCCTACACACAAATGTCCCATATGTATCTATGACCGAGAGGACGTCAAACATCATTTTCATCATGGTGTAACAATACGTGCAAAGGAAGGAACAAGTCCAGATTCTACGCACATAAAGCCATTAAAATGAGGGTGGTGGGTATAGGGGAAGACGGGGTAAAAAGCGCATGGGCGGGTAAGAAGCCCACCCCAATTATCTCATGAAATGAAGCAAATTTCAGTCTCATTTTGCCCATGAGACGAGCGTTAATGTCTAGCATTCGTCTCATGGGCAAATTTGACTGAAGCAAATTTCAGTCTCATTTTGCCCATGAGACGAGCGTTAATGTCTAGCATTCGTCTCATGGGCAAATTTGACTGAAATTTTCTTTATTTCATGAGATAATTTTTACCCCGTCTTCCCCTACAGCCGTGTCTCACGAATTACTTAAATTGTCAACAGTATTTTGGGCACGTCTGACCCCCCCCCCCCCCCGCCCCCCTCCCCCTCCGAAAAAAGAAACCCGAAACCAAAGCACAAACCCAGCAAACAACAGGGAAAATACCTCAGGATTTCAACCTTTTAGCGTCCTCACCGCTACAGCTCTCTGTATTAATTTAAAAAAATCGGGACTTTACTGGTTTCGTACTGCCTCCGGGCATTGCCTCCAGTATTGTTCCAACCATATTTGTATTTACAAATGTCCCATATGTGTCTGATTCAGACCAAGAGGACGTAAAACTCCATTTTCTTTCACCTTTTAGCGTCCATTTGACGCCAGTCTCTGGTCTGTGGGTGGACCAAGAAACCCCCCTGCAGAATATTGCCAAACGTATTGAGTAACAATGTAATTTTTTTCCAATGGGCCTGCTAAAAAAATGCCTAAACTGGAGGTGAATTTTACACGAAGAGCTTCAATAGGAATTGTTCGGAAATAATGAAGGGGAGTAATTTCATGGTGTGTGGGAGTGATCTTGCCTAATTCGATCGGTCAATCAGGGGAAGCTACTCTACTTTCAGGTAGATCCCCAGCTCTCGCCTAGTGTGTTTGAGTAGACTTAAGCCTACATCACTAAGAACACCGTGCGTCATTCTAAATTTGATGTCATTTATATTTTTACGTCACATTTTGCAAGTTCTATCGGTTTGCGGATACTGGCCGCCCCTCAATTAAAAAAAAATGTTTGCAAAGTCGCTGACTCGCATCCTGCGGTTTCAAGCTTCGACGCCATGCTGCCATTGTTGCTATGGTTTTGACCAAGTAAGTCGAGGTAATTAACTCTAATTTTCACGAAGTGTTCTACCCTAGTTTTTCCCCTCCGAAAATCGTCTATAACAGTGTGTTTTTAAAAAACAAAAAGGGGGGGGGGGTGGGGTGTGTGTGGGGGTGGGGTGGGGTGGGGGGGGGGGGGGGGGGTGGGGTGGGGGGTTGGGGGGGGGGGGGGGGGGGGGGGGGGTGTACAAAGAATGAATGCCTAAGGCTGATAAGGACAGCTGTTTACTTTCACCAAAAAATCCAACCCAACAGCGTTTTGAGACTTGTCAAAAGTACATCCTGGTCATAACATCGAATAAATCGAATCAAATCAAACAAAACGAAATCCAATAAAAGAAAAACGAATAAAAGTAAATAATTTATTTCTAAAATAAAAAATACTTACATCCATGTGCCACGATAACAACGTACGATTTATATTTCAATACATTGTATGGTAAATATGTCACAATGAACATCAGTTGACAGATTACGTTTAAAAACAATTACTTCCAAAATGTAAATATTTGCATCCAGGTGCCACAATAACAACGTACGATTTATACAACACATTGTATGGTAAATACGTCACAATGAACATCAATTGACAGATTACGAGTTTAAAAAAACCAACAACGAATATAATATAAGCAATGGTATGGTAAATATTAATTAACACCACACTATTTTTTCCATCCATCCATGCATTAGCACGTGTGAACACAAGCACAGTCACTGTATACACAGACATGCATGAGGTTCCTTCAGTAAATGGGCGCACATTTTTGTTCACCACAGTCAAATTCTCATATCAACCTGTAAAAAGAAACAATGATCACAGACTCAAAACAGCAATATGTATATATAAAATAATAATTGAATCAGTGCCACTATTTACCTGCCAATATAAAAGAAAGATTCTTGATTATTTCTTGTGTCCAGTAGGACTATTTCTCAGTCAGTGTAAAAACGAACAAAATTGTGTTGGTAGGTCTATTTCTTGCGTCAGTCAGTGTAAACGAAATCATTATTTTACTTTGACGTCTCTTGTGTCCATTATTTTCTTATGAGCGTAAATGAAATATTTTTGTTTGACATTTCTTGTATCCAGTATTTTTCAGTCAGTGTAAAGGACAGATTTTATATTGATATTTCGGCAAATGTTAAGATCAGCCCCCTCCGCTGTTCCATGGTGAAGTTGGCCAATCAGCTTAACGGAAAAGGTAGATCGGAGGGAGCTGATTGGCCCTAACCCTAAGCCTTCACCCTGGAACAGCGGAGGGAGCTGATCTTAACATTAGCCGATATTTCTCGTGTCCATCATTTCTCATTCGGTGTTAAACAAACAATGTTTGATTCATATTTCTTGTGCCCATTGTTTTGGGGTCAATCTGTGTAAACAAAATATTTGGGGTTTAGAATCCTAGTGTGCCTTGTTTCTAGTCTATGTAAGAAAGTGACATTGGTTTGACATTTCTTCTGTATATGTATAATCCACAACATTGTTAAATGCCAGTGCAAATAAAGGTGTTCTTTCACCTGTTTTTCAGCCTGCGTTTCTTTCTAACTGTTGAATGAATGAATGTTGGGTCTAACGTCCGCTCGGCTTACAAAGAGCACATGTGAGACGAACCATCAACCAACCACCACAACCATCATTCAGTGCTTGGATCAGAACCTGGAGGTACTTCAATACCAGGTCTGTTCGTATGATATGAACTGTTGGTGTACAATGAACCGTAGCATATAGATTTCTTTTGGCTCGAAGATCGGGTGATGATTTCAGTTTCGGTTACTTGATCAATTTTAGCAGGTTTTCAAAGGTGCTGATTTGAGTTGTTCTTCACATATTAGAAGCTTAGTCAGTAAGCACTTCTTTTCCACTTATCTAGTCATAATACTTACTCGGAGCACAATTTTAAACTAACCAAAACACTAACTAACAGTTTCATTCATTTTTTACTAATAGAATAACAAATTTATGGAACAATTTATCATTTGACGCCGTCAATGCACGTTCAGTAAATGCATTTAAAAATCGTATTGACAAATAATGATCTAAACATACTTTTTCTACCAATTTGGATGTATATGAAAAACAAAGCTAAGTGTTAGTATACACTCATGCCAAAGTAAATCCACGGGCAAATAAAAATAATAAATTGATATCGGACGCAAAAATCACCACTAATGAGGGCAAAAGATTTATAGCCTATAGCCTTATGTGATGTGATGTGATGATGAGTATGTTTGGTACCTAATAACATTTGTGTTGGCCATGTTTCCACACCATTTGTCATGAATAGGTCTACTTAGTGGAAAGGTCTTTGTTTCTTACAAAGCGTTTAAGTATTTAACAATGTTAAAAAACGAATATTAATGACCCATTCTGGCAGTGTAGTTCTCACGAGTCTTGGTGGACCCTCTTCTCTCTCTCTCTCTCTCTGTGCATTCTTTTTCTCCTTTCCCCCAGTTGATAACATCGCACTTCTTCTGTTTGAAAATCTGGATGCATGACACAACACACTGTGCCCAACAACCCATAGTTTTATGTTATTCAAATTCTTTGTTTATTTGTCTACATTGTTGTTGCAACGAATTGAACTCTTAAAAAATGTAACCAAGAAATTTGAAAGTCCGATTAATTGTACGTTATACGTAGTCATTGCTAAGCACACTGGTATCACCCCAGATGTGCTTATGATTTGAAAGGACATCCAAACTATTCTTCCAAGTCTGTGATTGTACATTTTGTAGGCCCACACACTGAGAACTCACTGAGGTGAAGTTAAACAAGCTCAGAAAGACCCTGAAAATCAACATGAGGAATGTATAAAGGGATTGTAACGGCGTGTCGTCATGTAGTATTAGTATTATGTACTTTATAGTCACAGAGGCGTCTCTGTGAAATTCGGGTTGCTCCCACCCGGAGAGCGCGTCGCAGCCAGAGGCGCGCCACCCCTTTTTTTTTTTTTTGCATGCGATTTTTGTCACTGATGAGGGGGGGGTAAATTTTTTACCAAATGACAACTTTTTCGTTGCCACTGGGTTTAACGTATGCTAAGTGCATGGGCACACGGGACCTCGGTTTATCGTCTCATCCGAAAGACTCCACGTTCAGACCGTTAAGGCCTAGTGCAGAATGAGAGGAAAAAATCCCCTGTACCCAGGTTCGAACTCGGGTTTACTTGACACGAAGCGAACGCGATACCACTGTGCCACTCTACACCATGTTGTGTACCGGAGGACGTTACAATGATCAAAATAATGAAAAGAAACCAAAAGAAAATTCGCTGACCAAAATTGATAACATTGATACAGATACTGAAAAGGCGAACGTTTTGATAACAATGACAATGGTACAGTGAGGAGATCAGCATAGATACATGACGGTGTATAATGCTAAAATGACATTCAATAATGATAGATTCATAGCTCGAAAAGACAAGATAATGTACCGTGAACATAAATAGGGGATACCGGGGTAAAAAGCGCATGGGCGGATAAGAAGCCCACCCCAATTATCTCATGAAATAAAGAAAATTTCAGTCAAATTTGCCCACGAGACGAATGCTAGACATTAACGCTCGTCTCATGGGCAAAATGAGACTGAAATTGGCTTCATTTCATGAGATAATTGGGGTGGGCTTCTTACCCGCCCATGCGCTTTTTACCCCGTCTTCCCCTAATAATGAAAAATAACCCTGTAAGTAAGCACTAGGGGAAGACGGGGTAAAAAGCGCATGGGTGGGTAAGAAGCCCACCCCAATTATCTCATGAAATAAAACATTCGTCTCATGGGCAAATTTGACTGAAATTTTCTTTATTTCATGAGATAATTGGGGTAGGCTTCTTACCCGCCCATGCGCTTTTTACCCCGTCTTCCCCTAATAATGAAAAATAACCCTGTAAGTAAGCACTAGGGGAAGACGGGGTAAAAAGCGCATGGGCGGGTAAGAAGCCCACCCCAATTATCTCATGAAATAAAGAAAATTTCAGTTAAATTTGCCCATGAGACGAATGCTAGACATTAACGCTCGTCTCATGGGCAAAATGAGACTGAAATTGGCTTCATTTCATGAGATAATTGGGGTGGGCTTCTTACCCGCCCATGCGCTTTTTACCCCGTCTTCCCCTAATAATGAAAAATAACCCTGTAAGTAAGCACTACGCCTTGAGACAAGATCACAACATGAGCAAAGACCACGAAAATACAGCTTTTGTAGAAAAAAAAGAAAAAAAGAAAAACGACAAACAACGCCGACGCAATAATTAGCCCCTCAACATTTTCAAAAAATCAACAACAACATGTAATCATCAGTAAAGAATACTAACAACGACGATGACGACAGCAACGACTCTAAAAATGAAAAAGCACTGAGGCATTACAAACCTCCACCGAGGCAGATATTTCGATTTTAATTTCAATTTGTTTAAAGCCCAGCTACAACCTGAGTCTAAACATTGCAAATCTGTCACCTCAAAATAACAAACAATAGAGAAAAAGAAAATCGATGAGCAAAAGCCAAAAGGTATCATAAAGTAAACCGATAAAGAAACCTGATAGTATCATTTGACTTTCACCTTCGAACTATGGGAGACAACTTGGACTGTACTATTTTACCACTTACCACAGTGTCAACCAAGAGTTCATATCCTTGAAATCGTTGTTAGGTTAATTTTGCATAGCAAAACAAGATGGCAACGCCATATAAACGTAGTCCCAGGTACCAGCAACACCTACACAAATATAAACCCCCCTCACACACAAATGTTTTTTAAAAAGTGGGAAAATAAATTGTATGCCACTTGTTGGAAATTTAGAATGATATCCCTTGAATTATATCCAATAAGACCAACCGATGAAATTCAGGGGAGTTAAATTTGGATTCTATGGGAATTGTGTATTTTTGTGTTTAATAATTTCCTGTATTAGTATAACATTGTTTAGAAATAAGATATTTTGCAACAAAATAGTATTAAGCAACCACTTTTCTCAGTATATTTACTTTGGTTTAAATCCAACCATTTTCTTTTAAATAATCAGTGTTTTTTTAAATATTCAAACTTTTCTCACTGGGATTACGTTGACATGGCTTGTCGTTCTGTAAATCTGACTTAATGGGCAGCATCTGACATATGTGCCTTCCCAGGTCGAGAGGACGTAAAGCCCTAAATTTCGTTCGTTCGGGCAGCATCTGACTTGTGGCGGTGCCATAGCCGATGAGGTTTAACCGAGGCATGGTTACCGCTACACCTATTTATATTGTTAAAAACTCGGGACTTTACTGGTTTTGCACTGCCTCCGGGCATTGCAGCCAGTATTGTTCCCACCATCTTTGTATTTACAAATGTCCCATATGTGTCTATGACCGAGAGGACGTAAAACACCACTTTCACCACCGGCAGCATTTGACTTGCATTACAATCATACTAACAAATATGTGGCGGTGCCATAGCCGATGAGGTTTAACCGAGGCGTGGTTACCGCTACACCTATCTATATTGTTAAAAACTCGGGACTTTACTGGTGTTGCACTGCCTCCGGGCATTGCAGCCAGTATTGTTCCCACCATATTTGTATTTACAAATGTCCCATAATTATGTGTCTATGACCGAGAGGACGTAAAACATCATTTTCATCACGGCAGCATCCGACTCTATAATACGTGGCGGTACCATAGCCGATGAGGGTTAACCGAGGCGTGGTTACTGCTACACCTATCTGTATTGTTAAACAATCGGGACTTTACTGGTGTTGCACTGCCTCCGGGCATTGCCTCCAGTATTGTTCCCACCATCTTTGTATCTACAAATGTCCCATATGTGTCTGTTCCAGACCGAGAGGACGTAAAGCACAATTTTTCATTCATTCATTCGGGCAGCTTCTGCATGGTCTAAGGAATCATTGTACCAAGTTTTTATTACGATCGTTGTAGTGGTTTAGGTGCTATGGACTAGAACACATTTTGGTCATACACAGACACACACACATACATACATACATACATACATACATACATACATACATACATACATACATACATACATACATACATACAGACAGACAGACAGACAGACAGACAGACAGACAGCAGAGAAACGCACAGCCCTCGTTCCCATCGTAATGTAGTCCCGTTCTTATAGAACTGGGACTACAATGAATGCTTTATGTACAGACATAGGGGAAGACGGGGCAAAAAGCGCATGGGCGGGTAAGAAGCCCACCCCAATTATCTCATGAAATGAAGCAAATTTCAGTCTCATTTTGCCCATGAGACGAGCGTTAATGTCTAGCATTCGTCTCATGGGCAAATTTGACTGAAATTTTCTTTATTTCATGAGATAATTGGGGTGGGCTTCCTACCCGCCCATGCGCTTTTTACCCCGTCTTCCCCTACCAATAAAAAAAGAAAGAATCACTGC
>CM065693.1:25765549-25775549 GCA_017654935.2 Phymorhynchus buccinoides
TTCTCTCTTTTACATAAAAGGTTCTACCACATTGATGTCCCCTGAATCGGTTCAGTCCAAACGACATGTCGAAGGAATAAATGATACAAACTTTATGATTTTGTTTGGTTTTTGAGTTGACGGACTTTACTTGCGTTAACTGACTCTACAGGTTAGTAGGAATACATATCATGTACCTTCACACATTTTGTCACCGACAGCAATGACTCCTGGAAGTTAGTTCCGCAAGGAATCCTCCTCCTGCTGCATAATTAGTTACGTAGATCCTTGAAGGCCAATGTTAGTCAAAGATTCATCAAAGCAGATCAGTATGTTGCCGATCTGACAACAAAAAACTGCAAAAATGTGACCCGTCGCCACAAAATGAGTCGTACTGTCCCCTAGGGGCAATTTTAGGTGGAAGGGGGTCAAATGATCAATTCTCAGATTTTGACTTATTATTGAACAACTGGTCTTTCTCTACCTCATACAGAAGTATTGAAGTGTAAGAACAATCCTTTCTGCCTTAAAAGTGTTTTTATCAGAAACATCTGGTGGTTTTGTACACATTTTGAAACTTTCTGCTTGCATTTTCTCATTTCGCCGATTCCCTGAGTATACGACTTCAAATCTTCATAACTTTGCAACAAACAGTCCGATTTACAAAATGTTTTGGTTTGTTGGAAAGCTCTTTCAATGCAGAATAATGATTAGTTAATAACTCAAAAGTGACCTCAGGGACAACACGATTCATTGAGTGGTGACGGGTCACAAATATCGTTCACACAAACATCGTTTCGCTTTTCAGTCACAGAAAGATTGCATTTGGGCTTTCGTTCACGGAAGAAAATAAAAAACCGTTCCCCCCATACCCGTTTCCAGATTACAGAAGCAATCTTTTCGACTTTCCTACACAGAATTCAGAAACCATTCCATTGAACTTAAGTTCACAAAGTATTTTTCTTTTCCCCCAAAAAATATTTCTTCTTTTTTCTTTGTTTTCATTCACAAACCACACTTAGGGGTTCCGTTTACGAAGCATTTTTTTTAACTTTCCGCTTGGAAAGCTTCACACATAACGTTGGCTCAACGCTGTCAATTTCACACCACATTGGTATTGGTATTGGTATTGGTACCATAACACTCCTCTCGTCTCAGTCCAAGCCTAGGGGAAGACGGGGTAAAAAGCGCATGGGCGGGTAAGAAGCCCACCCCGGGTAAGAAGCCCACCCCAATTATCTCATGAAATGAAGCAAATTTCAGTCACATTTTGCCCATGAGACGAGCGTTAATGTCTAGCATTCGTCTCATGGGCGAATTTGACTGAAATTTTCTTTATTTCATGAGATAATTGGGGTGGGCTTCTTACCCGCCCATGCGCTTTTTACCCCGTCTTCCCCTACATTGCTTAAACCATTTGACAGGATGGACATTCTTAATTAAAAAAACCCAACCCAACCTCTTTCCAAATAGTCTTTTTGGGCCTTTTCTTCACAACGTAGGCCTACTTGCCCCACAACACTTTGTCAATAGGAATTGTTCGGAAATAATTAAAGGGAGTAATTTCATGGTGTGTGGGAGTGATCTTGCCTAATTCAATCGGTCAAACAGGGGAAGTTACTCTACCTTCAGGTAGATCCCCAGCTCTCGCCTCGTGTGTTTGAGCAGACATACAACACTTAGAACACTGTACGTCATTCTAAAATTGATGTAATTTAATATTTTTGCGTCACATTTTGCAAGTTTTATCAGTTTGTGGCCACCGGCCACCCATAATTTTTCTAAAAATATGTTTGCAAGTCGCTGACTGCGGTTTCAAGCTTCGACGCCATTGCTGCATTGTTGCTATGGTATTTGACCGAGTAATGGAGGTAAGCACCTCTAATGTTCACGAAGTGCTCTCCCCTAGTTTGTTTTTCCTCCGAAAATCGTCTATTTGTACAACGCTGTCCCCTTCACACAGCATTTGTTCGATGCTCACGGTGAAAGGAGACGACAGCCATGTATGAAGCATTGTACAAGCCCCTCCGCCATACTGTAGTCACTTCTAGCAGCAACCTGCTCCTGTGTCCAGCATCAGTCTCAGTGCGATGGGGACGCACAGCAGCAGGCACAACCAAGGACCCAAGGAGGGAACTAGAATGGTGGAGGAGCTTCCATTCTGCCCTTTGTAAGTGCCTGCAACATATAGACGAATGGAAGCGTATGCACGTCAATACACAGAGACGTGTGCATGCATGCATGCACGCACGCACAAACATAACAAACATACACGCATTCATTCAACAGGCACACACATACACACACGCACGCACGCATGCGCGCGCGCACGCACGCGCACGCACACACGCACGCACGCACGCACGCACACACACACACACACACACACACACACACACACACACACACACACACACACACACACACACACACACACACACACACACACCACGCACACAACGCATGTTCAAACAAGTATTTATACATACAAGTATGCATAGCCTACATATAAGTAAGCACAATTAAATATGCACTCACTGCCCACATGCAAGTGCACGCACATACGTGCGCACGCAGGCACGCGCACAAGCACGCACACACGCACGCACACACACGCACGCACACACACGCACGCACACACACGCACGCACACACACGCACGCACACACACGCACGCACACACACACACACACACACACACACACACACACACACACACACACACACACACACACACACACACACACACACACACACACACACACACACACACACACACACACACACACACACACACACACACACGAATCAAAGACAAAAGAAATAAGACTCTAATCCTCAAGCTCTCTGCTTAGAACAACAACAACAACAGCACCACCAATAATGTTTTAATAGTTTTTCAATAAAAGGTTAATTTCCCGGACCTGGGAAAGTTTTTTTTTCTCTTTGGAAAAACTCCCAGTGCAAAAAAAAGAAAAAAAAGCAAACAATCCCCCCCCCCAACAACAAAAATACAAAAAACCCAACAACCCCATAACCACCAACAAGAACAACAACGACAACAACAACAGGAACAAACAGTTTTTAGATTATTTTATTTCTGGATTTGTCTCGTGGATATCCCCACTATCCATGTTTTAACCCTTTCACCGCCAATGTCGCATTTATGCACCACAATGGTTTAACACCCATGTCACTAAAAGGCATCAAACCAGGGCCTGATATTCAAAGACCCTATTTTCTTTATTTTGGGAGGTAAGGATAGGCGTAATGTTGTACATGTCACAGAGGAATTCCCCATATTCCAGATTTTGTGTGTGCTCTTCTCAGTTAAGTTTAATGGTCTTTATTTGCTGAAAAATGGCTGGTGGCGAAAGGGTTAATAAGCATGCACATACCAGTCTGACAGCCAACCGTATCAACCGGTGTTAGGGAGAAAAGTGACTCATACATAAAATTGACTCCTAGATACAATATCCTACGGAGAAAACTGAACCTGATCACTAAACCCGACAGAATAATGACACAAACCCTGGGAATGAAAATCCGTTTAACGTCCTCCGGTCTCAAACAGACACATACGGGACATTAGTAGATATAAAGATGGTAGGAACGATCCTGGAGGCAATGCCCGGAGGCAGTGCCACTCCAGGAAAGTCCCGAATTTTTAACGATACAGATGTATGGATTTGAATCGCATAACCAGTATATGATATGATGACACAAACCCTGTAGAAATTCGATAGAGTTTGATTCAATTTTCTACGGAGAAAATGTAACCAGGGTTTCAATATTATTTTTGGAGTAATTTGTTTCTTCCGTATCACCGGCAAAATAACGCTTGTCATAAGAACGAGTCATTGAGTGAAGGAAGCCACTAAACATGTCAGAGGAACGTTTAACCTTACAACAAGCACCCGAAACCTGTAAACTTTATGCAAGCAGGGAACTACCATCTTACTGTACTCTCTCTCTGTGTCTCTGTCTCTCTCTCTCTCTCTCTCTCTCTCTCTCTCTCTCTCTCTCTCTCTCTCTCTCTCTCTCTCTCTCTCTCTCTCTCTCTCTCTCTGTGTCTCTCTCTCTGTCTCTCTCTCTCTCTCTCTCTCTCTCTCGTCTCTCTCTCTCTCTCTCTCTCTCTCTCTCTCTTCTCTCTCTCTCCACCCCCCTCTCTCTCTCTGTGTCTTTCTCTCTCTGTATTTGTCTGTCTGTCTCTCTCTCTCTCTCTCTCTCTCTCTCTCTCTCCCCCTCCTCTCTCTCTCTCTCTCTCTCTCTATCTCTCTCTCTCTCTCTCTGTGTCTTTGTCTCTCTCTCTCTCTCTCTCTCTCTCTCTCTCTCTCTCTCTCTCTCTCTCTCTCTCTCTCTCTCTCTCTCATTGTATTTGACGGATTGTCGACCGCGTGTCATGTACATACGCCCAATTGCAATGGGTAAATTACCTTTAGAAGCAATAAACCATCTGAAGTCTGAAGTCTCTCTCTGTCTGTCTGTCTGTCTGTCTGTCTGTCTGTCTGTCTGTCTGTCTGTCTCTCTCTCTCTCTCTCTCTCTCTCTCTCTCTCTCTCTCTCTCTCTCTCTCTCTCTCTCTCTCTCTCTCTCTCTCTCTCTGGTAGGATCTGAAGTAGCCCGGGGGATGAGAGTATCCTCATTTTCCCTGAGGGGGAAATGATACTGGAAATGCACACGTCGATCGATTGTGGGAAGTCCTCTGGGCTGAGCAGTCTCCTCTGTAGCTACATAAAGGTTTGATCCCCTATTGAAGGGGTGGTGGGAAGGGCCCCCCATCCTTCCGGCACACGAAGGTGGTCTCCTTCTTCTTCTTCTTCTTTGATCACTCAGACAGTTTCATGTCAATAATGAGCGCAGATGCGTCATGCTGCCGTTATGCGCCAAACTAAGAAATTCTTAGGCCCAGCTAGTCCGACTTTGGCTGGAGGAGGAAATGTTTCTGATAGTGTATTTTCGTGAGAGAGAGAGAGAGAGAGAGAGAGAGAGAGAGAGAGAGAGAGAGAGAGAGAGAGAGAGAGAGAGAGAGAGAGAGAGAGAGAGAGAGAGAGAGAGAGAGAGAGAGAGAGAGAGAGAGAGAGAGAGAGGCAGGAGAATGGACCACCGGAAAGGCAGAAAGACAGTAGATGACAGTAAGCAAAAGGGAAAAGGCAGAGTGAAAGAGAGTGACAGATTAGAGGAAGTTACAAGCACAGAACTTCCAGAAGGTGGGGGAACTATTTATACAAAAGACCCCCCGGTATCCCCACGGGAGGGAATGACGGTGGTCGACCCGCCTGACTCGTTAGGACTTTGACAGGTCTCATTGCAGTGGTAGGGGTCAGTGCCCGAGTCCTGGTTAATGGCTTCGCTAAGAGGGAAGAGAGCTACTCGCACAAACTCTTAAGGACATCCCCTCGGTGTAGAGTGGCACGGTGGTAACGCGTTCACCTCGTGTCAAGTAAACCCGAGTTCGAACCTGGGTACAGGGGATAGTTTTCCCTCTCACTTTGCACTAGGCCTTACGGTCTGAACGTGGAGTCTTTCGGATGAGACGATAAACCGAGGTCCCGTGTGCCCATGCACTTAGCACACGTTAAACCCAGTGGCAACGAAAAAGTTGTCATTTGGTCAAAAGTTACCCCCCCCCCCCCCACCCCTCCCTTCCTTCCTCATCAGTCACACAAAAAAATCGCATGCACAAAAAAAAAAAAAAAAATGGGTGGCGCGCCTCTGGCTGCGACGCGCTCTCCAGGTGTGAGCAACCCGAATTTCACAGAGATGCCTCTGTGACTATAAAGTACCTAATGCTAATACCTTAAGGCAAGTGGGAGGGGTTCCGTTCTGTGAGATGTCTCGTCATCTCTAGCAGTGAGGGTCCTGCTAATCCCGCGCATCCGGCTATGACGCATATGTCCATATAAGGCATCTATATAAACCATCCATTACATACTCATTCATTTGTGGCAGTACCATAGCCGATGAGGTTTAACCGAGGCGTGGTTACTGCTACACATATCTGCATTGCTAAACACATCGGGACTTTACTGGAGTTGCACTGACTCTGGGCATTGCCTCCAGTATCGTTCCCACCATCTTTGTATTTACAAATGTCCCATATGACCGAGAGGACGTAAAACACCATTTTTCATTCATTCATTTCCCTTACATACTCTGAAGATGGTAAACTGTGGAACGACATCCCTGATAATTTCAAAAATAAAACTAGCGTAACTTCCTTTCGCAAATCTTATCACAAGTACGTAATGGACAATCTTGTTCATCAGTTATGTTAATGAGTTTTACTACAAAGATCAACTTATGCCAAGATTCTTGTAAATCTTTTATATCTCTCTGTATATCTGTATGAATGTTTCATTCTCCTCCGCCCCCTCTCTCTCTCTCTCTCTCTCTCTGACAAAGTGTCTCTTTGATATATTGTATTGGGGATCCTGTATGATGAGAGAGAGAGAGAAAGAGAGAGAGAGAGGGGGGAGAGAGAGGGGGAGAGAGAGAGGGGGAGAGGGGGGAGGGAGAGAGGGAGAGAAGAGAGGGAGGAGGAAAGGGAGAGTCAAGGGGGAGGGAGAGGAGAGAGGGGGGGGGAGGGGGGAGAGGAGCGGAGGGTCGGAGAGAGAGAGGAGGGGGGGAGAGAGGGTGAGAGAGAGAGAGAGAGAGAGAGAGAGAGAGAGAGAGAGAGAGAGAGAGAGAGAGAGAGAGAGAGAGAGAGAGAGAGAGAGAGAGTATGGGCCGTGTGTACGCACGTATTAATTGGTGCATTCCTTCCGGTTACTTGTTTACGGGGGATGAGAGTATCCTCATTTTCCCTGAGGGGGAAATGATACTGGAAATGCACACGTCGATCGATTGTGGGAAGTCCTCTGGGCTGAGCAGTCTCCTCTGTAGCTACATAAAGGTTTGATCCCCTATTGAAGGGGTGGTGGGAAGGGCCCCCCATCCTTCCGGCACACGAAGGTGGTCTCCTTCTTCTTCTTCTTCTTTGATCACTCAGACAGTTTCATGTCAATAATGAGCGCAGATGCGTCATGCTGCCATTATGCGCCTAACTAAGAAATAGTTAGGCCCAGCAAGTCCGACTTTGGCTGGAGGAGGAAATGTTTCTGATAGTGTATTTTCTGAGAGAGAGAGAGAGGAGAGAGAGAGAGAGGAGAGAGAGAGAGAGAGAGAGAGAGAGAGAGAGAGGAGAGAGAGAGAGAGAGAGAGATCAGAGATGAGAGAGAGAGAGAGAGAGGCCAGGGAGAATGGACCACCGGAAAGGCAGAAAGACAGTAGATGACAGTAAGCAAAAGGAAAAAGGCAGAGTGAAAGAGAGTGACAGATTAGAGGAAGTTACAAGCACAGAACTTCCAGAAGGTGGGGGAACTATTTATACAAAAGACCCCCCGGTATCCCCACGGGAGGGAATGACGGTGGTCGACCCGCCTGACTCGTTAGGACTTTGACAGGTCTCATTGCAGTGGTAGGGGTCAGTGCCCGAGTCCTGGTTAATGGCTTCGCTAAGAGGGAAGAGAGCTACTCGCACAAACTCTTAAGGACATCCCCTCGGTGTAGAGTGGCACGGTGGTAACGCGTTCACCTCGTGTCAAGTAAACCCGAGTTCGAACCTGGGTACAGGGGATATTTTCCCTCTCACTTTGCACTAGGCCTTACGGTCTGAACGTGGAGTCTTTCGGATGAGACGATAAACCGAGGTCCCGTGTGCCCATGCACTTAGCACACGTTAAACCCAGTGGCAACGCAAAAAGTTGTCATTTGGTCAAAAGTTACCCCCCCCCCCTCCCTTCCTTCCTCATCAGTCACACAAAAATCGCATGCACAAAAAAAATAAAAAAAAATGGGTGGCGCGCCTCTGGCTGCGACGCGCTCTCCAGGTGGGAGCAAACCCGAATTTCACAGAGATGCCTCTGTGACTATAAAGTACCTAATGCTAATACCTTAAGGCAAGTGGGAGGGGTTCCGTTCTGTGAGATGTCTCGTCATCTCTAGCAGTGAGGGTCCTGCTAATCCCGCGCATCCGGCTATGACGCATATGTCCATATAAGGCATCTATATAAACCATCCATTACATACTCATTCATTTGTGGCAGTACCATAGCCGATGAGGTTAAACCGAGGCGTGGTTACTGCTACACATATCTGCATTGTTAAACAAATCGGGACTTTACTGGAGTTGCACTGACTCCTGGGCATTGCCTCCAGTATTGTTCCCACCATCTTTGTATTTACAAAATGTCCCATATGACCGAGAGGACGTAAAACACCATTTTTTCATTCATTCATTCCCTTACATACTCTGAAGATGGTAAACTGTGGAACGACATCCCTGATAATTTCAAAAATAAAACTAGCGTATCTTCCTTTCGCAAATTTTATCACAAGTACATAATGGACAATCTTGTTTCAGTTATGTTAATGAGTTTTACTACAAAGATCAACTTATGCCAAGATTCTTGTAAATCTTTTATATCTCTCTGTATATCTGTATGAATGTTTCATTCTCCTCCGCCCCCTCTCTCTCTCTCTCTCTCTCTCTGACAAAGTGTCTCTTTGATATATTGTATTGGGGATCCTGTATGATGAGAGAGAGAGAGAGAAGAGAGAGAGAGAGAGGGGGGAGAGAGAGTGGGAGAGAGAGGGGGAGAGGGGGGAGGGAGAGAGGGAGAGGAAGAGAGAGGGAGAAGGGGAGAAAGGGGGAGGGAGAGAGAGAGAGAGAGGGGGGAGGAGAGGGGGAGAGAGAGAGAGAGAGGGGGGGAGAGGACAGAGAGAGAGAGAGAGAGAGAGAAGGAGCGAGAGAGAGAGAGAGAGATAGCGATAGAGAGAGAGAGAGAGAGAGAGAGAGAGTCTGGGCCGTGTGTACGCACGTATTAATTGGTGCATTCCTTCCGGTTACTTGTTTACATTTTTATTAGTTTTTGTGAGTGTGGTGTGTAATGAGAGAGTGACAGTGCTTGGTGAACGAGGGTGGATGTCTTTGTGAGTGAAAATCATGTTATTTTCGTTACTTTATTTCTTTGTATTCGAATGTTGGTGGTATGACTTTCTTGCTGATTTTAATTAATGTTTTCCATCTTTCATTGTTGCTTTTGTAACGTGCAACGAGCATACTACTATATGGAGTTTTAGCGCTATATGAATTATTCTTATTTTGATTATTATTATTATTATTATTATTGCTACTATTATTATTATAGGATTGGGTTTCATCTTGTTATGCATAAGTGTTTACTCCAAAATGCGTGCATGTTAAAGATGAGTATGTAGAATAGGATTTGGTTTTATTCTGTCATGTGTATGTGCTTACATTTAAGCTTGATGTATTTTTAAGATTAGTATGTAAAATGGGCTTAGGCTTGATTTTATTATGTGTATCGGCTTTAAATTTAAAATGTGTACATGTTACGAGTATGTAAAATAAGGATTAGTTTTAATTTTGTGATGAGTTAAGTTTTACTTATGTGTGTTAAAGATCAGGACTAGAAAGTAGGTTCAGGCTTGATTTCGTTATGAGCAGTATTTACTTTTTAATATGTGTATTCGCTTGCAAATAATATGACTAGGTTTGCTTTTGTTATGAGTGTGTGTTTACTTTTTAATATGTTCATGCTAAAAATGAATAATGGAATGTAGGAATAGGTTTCATGTTGCCATGGGTACATGTATTTACATTTTTAATTGTGCATGCTAAGATGAGTAGGTAAAGTAATACTATGTTTGACTTATTATATGCATGGGTTTCTTCAAATAAGTACATTTTAATGATGAAGTATGATTGAGGTATTTTTTTTATGTTTGTGCACTTCTCTATTTTGAATGTTTAAAGATGAGTGTGAAAAGTAGGATTGGGTTTTATTTTCCCGTGCGTATGCGCTTACTTCACACATTTTGAATGTTAATAATTAGTATAGTTAATAATAATAGGTTTGATTTTGTTATTGATGTGTTACAATATAGGGATGTTTTTTTGCATGCTTTATATTACTTTGTATGTGTTTATTTTCGTTTTTCATTTTCTACTTTTATAT
>CM065693.1:25780549-25798049 GCA_017654935.2 Phymorhynchus buccinoides
AACAAGAAACGAAAAACGTTGTTTTAGTAACCGCGTTGCTAACCTTTATCTGGAACTCACTGCCACCTAACTTTAAAAGAGCTCAATCTACTAAACTAATTAAAAAATGTCCTGGACAGTAGTTGTGACATTTTTAGTCATTTGTTTTGGACGATTGAATTGAAATCGTATTAATTTCTTTTACCGCTTGCAATATGCGAACATGTATACAGAATTTATAATTGATGGAACGTTATAAAAGTATAAGCCGCGAGGCTTGAAGGCTGAAGAGTCGAAGTCATTCACAAAATAAAAGACAAAACGTGTAAAACGAGTTTTCATAACTGCAGAACATCAGTGATCAAATTCAATGATGAAAATCAATGATAAAAATCAATGATGAAAATCAATGACGAAATTCAATGATGAAAATCAATGATAAAAATCAATGATGGAAATCAATGACGAAATTCAATGATGAAAATCAATGATGAAAATCAATGATGAAAATGAATGATGAAAATCAATGATGAAAATCAATGATGAAAATCAATGATCACACAGCCCTCACTCTGCTTTTGGCCCAACTTCAGGCTAATAATATCAACCAGTGATAAAAGCCATTGAAGTATCCGGACCACTGAGTGTCCACCTCCCTATTAAGACCCCTCCCTGTAGTGGAACCTCTCTATGAAGACCTTTTTGGGGGCTGAGTTTTCAAGGTCTTAAAGGGGCACCCTGACGGATGAGGTTTTGTAAGAAACACGTCCAGATCGCCAGGAAAACACCCTTTACAGAGATTGCAACACTCACTTTGCTCTGGTTTCCCAGAAATTAAGCCGTCAAATCGGCGATTCCTCCTTGGCGGAGGTGCTGGAAGTCAAATTCTTTCACCCAAAGAGAAGGCGTGTGCCGTCTCTTTTCTAATGGCCGCCTGCGCTTTGACCAAATCGTTTCCACGAACTTTTCGCAATACAAGCCTTTTTATTTTAATATTAATTTTATTTTATACAGTTTATCTAAAGGAGTTTCGCTCACAACAAAGGAAATAGCTCCTTTTTTTTCTTTACTGCACTACAAAAAAAGAAAACGCTTCAACCACAATGAGTGACCTTCACCCACCACATCCAAAATGGCTACTCTCTCCGGTATCTCCGCCAAGGAGAATCGCCGTTTTGACGGTTTAATTTCTAAGAAACCAGAGCAAAGTGAGTGTTCTGATCTTCGAAAAGGCTGTCTTTCTGGTGATCTCGACGTGTTTCTTGCAAAAACTCATCCGTCAGGGTCCACCTTTAATAGGGAGGTTTCACACGTACTAACAGAAGGCATACACACATAATTAGACAGGATTTCGTTCCAGCCCAGGCCTCAAAGTACTCCTGCTTTGTAGTAAAACTTGGAATGAAAAAAACCCCACACACGTCGAGCTTGAGTCATGCTCAATCCTTCCTCAGCCTCCATCATTTTGACATTAGTCTGGTTAGACACTGTAGGTATACATACTCACACAGCAGGCAAACCTAAACAAACATCATCTTCCACCTCCCCTCCCTCCCCTACTTTACCCCCTCTCTTCCTTCATTTCCAATGTTAACAACAACAACATTACTAGGTGGGTTTTTTTCTTCATTGTTCAGTTCATTTCACCTTGCTAGCTATACGGGTTCTGCAATCTCTTTAGCAGACTGGAAAGACAGACAGACAGCGGAACAAAAATGGCAAAGATGGGAAGACCAGAGCAGGCTGGAATTGTTACAGGCGTCAAGAGAGTCGTAGGCACAGAGAGAGAGAGGGAGAGAGAGAGAGAGAGAGAGAGAGAGAGAGAGAGAGAGAGAGAGAGAGAGAGAGAGAGAGAGAGAGAGCAATGGACAATGAACGAACAATGAACAATGGTTTAATTCCTTTAGGCCATTAGCCCTTTGAATCAGAATCAAGGTACAAAAAAACAAATACAGTCAAAATAACACTAGACTAGAAACATGGTTAACCTTCCAAATACTCATCCACACATTTCTGTTTCCGAAGGGAATAGAAAATATATAAAGCTAACTTACGAATTTCAAACAGGTCCATTACACAGAATGTCAGTATACGATCGACCAAGTTCACTCAAATATCTCAGTCTGATATCATCATATAGTGGGCAGACATATATACAGTGGGTTTCATCCTCTTTTACCTTACAAACAGGACAGAAAATAAATACCTCCACTGAATGTTGTTCTAAAAGAAGAACCATTGGATAGGTAATACTCCACTTCTATCTCAACAATTCCATCACGAAAACATCTTAGATCAAGAAACTGGAAATACGGTTCACATTCCAAAGATTGTTTAAAAAGGCGGTATGTAGGAGAGGGAGTGAGAGAAAGAGGGAGTGAGAGAAAGAGAGAGAGAGAGAGAGAGAGAGAGAGAGAGAGAGAGAGAGAGAGACAGAGAGAGAGAGAGAGAGAGAGAGACAGAGAGAGAGAGAGAGAGAGAGAGAGAGAGAGAGATAGAGAGAGACAGAGAGAGAGAGAGAGAGAGAGAGAGAGAGAGAGAGAGAGAGAGAGAGAGAGAGAGAGAGAGAGAGACAGGCAGAGAGAGAGAGAGACAGAGAGAGACAAAGAGACAGAGAGAGACAAACAGACAGATACACAGAGAACCAGTATACTAATAAGAATACGTACACGAAAGCCAATAATAATAATATTTTATTCAGTCACGTAAAAAGCATAGAACTTTTAACAAACATAAAAAACACCATGATCAAATCGAACGACAATCACAATGTGGCGTGCCTCTGGCTGCGACGCGCTCTCCAGATGGGAGCAACCTAAAATTTCACAAAGACCCCTCCGTGACTATAAATTACCTAATACTTAATGAGAATAAAAAAAACATTGAGATGACTGTAGAGACCTAAAATCGTCCTGCTTACTGGAAGAAGAAATTTATGTTATCAGGAACTTCAGTCACGAACCAACAATATAGGCAAACGATAAGGAGCCTGAGAATCAAATTAAACCCATGTGACATGGTTATGCTAAGAAGTCAAAAGACGTGACCAGTTCAAGTCTGTCTCTCTGTCTCAGTCTGCCAGTCTGTCTTAGTCTCTCTGTCTCACCCGCTCTCTCTCTCTCTCTCTCTCTCTCTCTCTCTCTCTCTCTCTCTCTCTCTCTCTCTCGCTCTCTCTCTCTCTCTCTCTCTCTCTCTCTCTCTCTCATGCTCTCTCTTCTCTCTCTCTCTCTCTCTCTCTCTTCTCTCTCTCTCTCTCTCATCTCTCTCTCTCCCTCTCTCTCAGTCTCTCTCCATCTCTCTCTCCATGTCTCTCTCTCTCTCTCTCTCTCTCACCTCTCCTCTCTCTCTTCTCCCTCTCTCTCTCTCTCTCTCTCTCTCCTCTCTCTCTCTCTTTTCTCTCTCTCTCTCTCTCTCTCTCTCTCCCCCCTCTCTCTGTCTCTCTCTCCCATCCCTCTCTCTCTCTCTCTCCCCCCCTCTCTCTCTCCTCCCTCTCCTCTCTCTCTCTCTCCCCTCTCTCTCTCTCTCTCTCTCTCTCTCTCTCTCTCTCTCTCTCTCTCTCTCTCTCTCTCTCTCTCTCCCTCTCCCTCTCCTCCTCTGTCTCTATCTCTTTCAAGGTCTTTCACTCTTCCCCTCACCACCTAACCACCTAATAACGTTACATGCGGCTTATAGATCAGTCTGGATTTGTGTCTCCGTTAAAAAAAAAAAAAGGATTATAAGGCGCACCCTTCAAATTTTTACACAAAATTCAGATTTTGTTACATTTTCTTACCATATTATTAGTGATATTACAAGGCGCAGGGGTCTCCCTCTGAGAAAAAAAAGTATCGCTTTATAGTTCGAAAACACGGGGGTACTTAAAGGTTGCTACAAGACAGATAACGAGGGTACTACAAGACAGATAACGAAAAAAGGAAATTGCTTTCACGCCCTTTTGAAACTTTCCCGTCATCTTCGCAGCATTACTGTGGAAAGAGAGCAGCTCAGACGATGATGTTCTAACATGACGTCACTGCGTAAATCGTCTGAGTGCACAAGGATAACCCACAGTTTGGTGATGTAAAGAAGGTTTGGAGAACCAGAAGAAACTTCAAACTAGCAATTCTTGTAGTACATACGCCTGGATTCAAATGTCAAGATTAACTAATCAAACTAGCAATTCTTGTAGGACATACGCCTGGATTCAAATGTCAAGATTAACTCATCAAACTAGCAATTCTTGTAGGACATACGCCTGGATTCAAATGTCAAGATTAACTCATCAAACTAGCAATTCTTGTAGGACATACGCCTGGATTCAAATGTCAAGAATAACTCATCTTAAAGAAGGAAACTTCAAATTAGCAATTCTTGTAGGACATACGCCTGGATTCAAATGTCAAGATTAATTCATCTAAAGAAGAACACTTCAAACTAGCAATTGCGTAAATTGTCTGAGTGCACACAAATAACGAGTGTCTTTGGATAACCCAAAGTTTGGTGATATAAAGAAGGTTTGTTTATGGGGGAACCAGAAGAAACTTCAAACTAGCAATTCTTGTAGTACATATGCCTGGATTCATATGTCAAGATTAATTCATCTTAAAGAAGAACACTTCAAATTAGCAATTATTGTAGGACATACGCCTGGATTTAAATGTCAAGATTAACTCATCTTAAAGAAGAAAACTTCAAATTAGCAATTCTTGTAGGACATACGCCTGGATTCATATGTCTAGATTAACTCATCTTAAAGAAGAAAACTTCAAATTAGCAATACTTGTAGGACAGACCCCTGGATTCAAATGTCAAGATTAACTCATCTTAAAGAAGAACACTTCAAACTAGCAATTCTTGTTGTACAGACGCTTGTGTTCAAATGTTAAGATTTATTCATCTTAAGGTCCCTGATTAATTAATATAATGATGATTTTTTTTATATGTCAATTTCAGCTTTTGGTTGATTGTTTTAATTGCATCGTTCACAATCAACTGTTTATCGAATGAGGCCCGATGACAACACTGGCATGCTTGTGCTTGTGCATAGTGAATGTTTTTGTCATCTAACATCTCCCTGTCTATCTATGTCTGTCTGTCTGTCTGTCTCTCTCTCTGTCTGTCTCTCTCTCTCTCTCTCTCTCTCTCTCTCTCTCTCTCTCTCTCTCTCTCTCTCTCTCTTTATCTCTCTCTCCCTCGCTGTCTCTCTCTCTCTCTCTCTCTCTCTCTCTCTCTCTCTCTCTCTCTCTCTCTCTCTCTCTATCTCTCTCTCTCTCTCTCTCTCTCTCTCTCTCTCTCTCTCTCTCTCTCTCTCTCTCTCTCTCTCTCTCTCTCGCTCTCTCTCTCTCTCTCTCTCACTCTCTCTCTCCCACTCTCTCTCTCTCTCTCTCTCTCTCTCTCTCTCTCTCTCTCTCTCTCTTTCTCTCTCTCTCTCTCTCTCCATTGCTGTCTCTCTCTCACTCTATCTCCCACTCTCTCTCTCCCATTCTCTTTCTCTCTCTCACTCTATCTCCCACTCTCTCTCTCCATCGCTGTCTCTCTCTCTCTCGATCTCCCTCTCTCTCTCTCTCTCTCTCTCCCATTATCTCTCTCTCTCTCTCTCTCTCTCTCTCTCTCTCTCTCTCTCTCTCTCTCTCTCTCTCTCTCTCTCTCTCTCTCTCTCTCTCTCTCTCTCTCCCCCCCCCCTCCAACGGTCACTCACTGTCCAGCACGGTGACGTGCAGACTGCGCACTTGCAGGTTGGACGTCCGGCAGATGTACAGTCCACTGTCATCTAGCCGGGCTTCCTTGACCTCCAGCGTGCTGAAGATGGTCCGGTCCGTCAGGGAGACGAACTTACGGATGAACAGCTGCACACCCAGAGACGCACAGGGTCAGAAAAACACGATGGCTAAGAGTCAAAACGGACTATCTTTAGATAGTCAATTGACATATTATTGAAAGCACCCCCCCCCCCCTCCCCCCGTTTTATATTTCTGCAGTCATTGTTTGATACAAGTTATTAGTTTTTGTAATAAATCCAATAATAGGGTAAGACGGGGTAAAAAGCCCATGGGCGGGTAAGAAGCCCATGCCAATTATCTCATGAAACATAAAGTAAATTTCAGTCAAATTTTCCCATGAAACGAATGCTAAACATTAACACTCGTCTCATGAGCAACATGTGACTGAACGTTTCTTTATTTCATGAGATAATTGGCATGGGCTTCTTAGCCGCCCATGGGCTTTTTACCCCGTCTTCACCTATCTTTAGATAGCCCATTGACATATTATTGAACTTATTACGAAAACTAATCATTTGTATACAAAAAAAAGACTGCTGAAATATAAAAAGCAAAACCCCCTTTTTATATTTCTGCAGTCATTGTTTGATACAAGTTATTAGTTTTTGTAATAAATCCAATAATACCTCAATGGTCTATCTAAAGATAGTCCGTTTTGACACCAAGCCATCCGTTACAAAGATTCACCAAAAGCCGACTCACTCTATCCAACCAAGTCGGATGAAAATGGTTGCGACCTTTCCACGGTTTTCATTTTGTTTTTTGACAGAGTGAGTAGAAGTCACACATGCACATTTTGGTTGGGTGAAACCAAAAAGCCTAAATGCTACAAAGAGTGATAGCTTCGCAGCCTGCAAACCTTGCGAGGAATGAAGCCAACTTTCTCACTTCCCACCCCTGGAAGGTGAAAAGGTGGAAGGTGGGAAGTGTTAGAAGTTGTTGCAGGCAGAGAGTGAGTTCACAATGATCACCAGCTGTAGAGTAGGTGAAAGAGTGGGAGCAAAAAAAAACCCGGCTTCAGTCAGCTGCGGAGTGCGAGCTCTTTGTATATTCAGGCTGTTTGATGAAACCCTCCCCAACGAGGTCGGAAGGAATTGGCGACTACACCATTTACTTCCAACTCACTGTGGCACATGTAGGGGAAGACGGGGTAAAAAGCGCATGGGCGGGTAAGAAGCCCACCCCAATTATCTCATAAAATGAAGCAAATTTCAGTCTCATTTTGCCCATGAGACGAGCGTTAATGTCTAGCATTCGTCTCATGGGCAAATTTGACTGACATTTTCTTTATTTCATGAGATAATTGGGGTGGGCTTCTTACCCGCCCATGCGCTTTTTACCCCGTCTTCCCCTAGGAATGCAGCCAATGCTTGCTGATAGTATAAAAAACCCATAAAAAACCCCCAGCACACGGCTACAAGTAGTTGAACGGAGTTCAGAACGGAATTTTCTTCCAACTAAAATGGTTGGATAGTGTGAGGCGGCGTTAAAGAGGCACCCTGACGGATGAGTTTTTGCAAGAAACACGTCGAGATCACCAGGAAGACACCCTTTACAGAGATGGCAACACTCACTTTGCTCTGGTTTCCTAGAAGTCAACCCGTCTCTTTTCTAATGGCCGCCTGAGTTTAGACCAAATCGTTTGCACGAAATTTCTACAATACAAGCCCTTTTTATTTATTTTGTTTTTTAATTCTATACAGTTTACGAAAAGGATTTTTTTTTTTTACTGCACTACAAAGAAGAAAAAGCTTCAACCACAATGAGTGGCCTCCACCCACCCCATCCAAAATGGCTTCTCTCTCCGGCATCTCCGCCGAAGAGGAATCGCCGTTTTGACGGTTTGATTTCTAGGAAACCAGAGCAAAGTGAGTTTTCTGATCCTTGAAAAGGACGTGTTTCTTGCAAAAACTCATCCGTCAGGGTCCACCTTTAAGGATTCAGAAAAATGCGTAGGGGGCTTACACAAAGAGATAGTAAAAAACACACCACAACTTCCGTAGCGGATGTACTGTAGAGTAGAGTAGAGTAGAGTAGAGTAGAGTAGAGTAGAGTAGAGTAGAGTAGAGTAGAGTAGAGTAGAGTAGAGTAGAGTAGAGTAGAGTAGAGTAGAGTAGAGTAGAGTAGAGTAGAGTAGAGTAGAGTAGAGTAGAGTGTAGTGTAGTGGAGTAGAGTAATAGGGACTGGCTTTCAATAGCCTAGGCCTCGCGGCCTATCTAAACGTCCCCTCATTACAAACACTGTATACATTTTCTGACGGGATCTGATTGCATAATTTACAATTACTACAAGCCTAATAATAAACCATCAATCATCGAATGAACAACAAATCATTAATTTAGGAACCTCATCCAAAATATTCTTGAACATGTTAGTTAGTGTCAGTAGCAAATTTCATGTTAGAGAAAGGAGGAAAAAAAAAAGAAGAAAAATAACAGAAGAGAAAAAAAAGAAAAGGCAAAGGAAAAGAAAGAAAGTTTCGCCAACACGTAAAGGCTCGACTACACGTCAACTAAAATCGTACGACTGTACGATACGATTCGAAGAACAAATTTGATTCGTGTTTGGAGACCACGTGATCGAATCGTATTGTACAGTCGTGCGGTTTTAGTTGACGAGCCTTAAGACCGTCAAACTGCGGTAATTTGGGCTACTATATAAGAAAGACATGTAGCCCTGAATGTTTGTATCATCACCGCTACAGCTATCTGTATTAATTTTAAAAAATCGGGACTTTACTGGTTTCGTACTGCCTCCGGGCATTGCCTCCAGTATTGTTCCCACCATATTTGTAATTACAAATGTCCCATATGTGTCTGATTCAGACCAAGAGGACGTAAAACACCATTTTCTCTCTCTCTCTGAATGTTTGTATCTATAAATCCTTTTCTTAATTTCATCGCCAATGTCGCATTTTAGCACCACACTGATGTAACGCCCATGTCACGAAAAGGCCTCGAACCAGGGTCTGTTATCCAAAGACCTTGTTTTCTTAATTTTCGGAGGTAAGGATAGGCCTTATGCTATATACATGTCATAGAGGAATCCCCTATAGTGCAGATGATTTTTTTTTCTCCCCCCAGGTAAGTTTAATGGAATTGTTTTGCTGAAAAATGGCTGGCGGTGAAAGGGTTAAAAATGCTGGAGCGCAAGAAGAAACGCCAATAATTATTCACGAATCCAAACTATGACTCTCGTTACAGCCAAATCTTAAAGGTGGACACTGACGGATGAGTTTTTGCAAGAAGCACGTCGATATCACCAGAAAGACAGCCTTTTCAAGGATTCGAACAGTCACTTTGCTCTGGTTTCCTAGAAATTAAACCGTCAAAACGGCGATTCCTCCTTGGCGGAGATGCCGGAGAGAGTAGCCATTTTGGATGGGGTGGATGGAGGTCACTCATTGTGGTTGAAGCGTTTTCTTTTTTTTGTAGTGCAGTAAAAAAAAAAAAAGGAGCTATTTCCTTTGTTGTGAGCGAAACTCCTTTAGATAAACCATAACAAAATGTAAGAAAGAAGAACAAAAGGCTTATATTGCGAAAATTTCGTGCAAGCGATTTGACGGCCATTAGAAAAGAGACGGCACACGCCTTCTCTTTGGGTGAAAGCATTTGATTTCCAGCACCTCCGCCAAGGAGGAATCGCCGATTTGACGGTGTGATTTCTAGGAAACCAGAGTAAAAGGGAGTGTTGCAATCTTTGTAAAGGGTGTTTTCCTGGTGATCTCGACGTGTTTCTTACAAAAACTCATCCGTCAGGGTGCCCCTTTAAAGAGCGATTTTGTTCCTAACTTAATAATTATACAGAGACTAACTTAATAATTATACTGATACAGAAAGGTTCACTGAAATAAGACATACAATCAGACCGACCCCAGTAAGTAATCAAAAGAGTGATAAATAATTTGTTTAAACCCCAATACCCACCTTGCATTCAAATGTGAATTATTGATTGAAGGAGTTATTCTATGTGTGGGAGATGTTTTCTGATCAATTAATTAAACAATGTGTTTGGAAGAAGAAAAAACACACAAGAAAAACAACACAAAAAATCACTCGTATTCAAATGACACAAGAACAACAAATACATGTAGTAGGGGAAGACGGGGTAAAAAGCGCATGGGCGGGTAAGAAGCCCACCCCAATTATCTCATGAAATGAAGCAAATTTCAGTCTCATTTTGCCCATGAGACGAGCGTTAATGTCTAGCATTCGTCTCATGGGCAAATTTGACTGAAAATGTCTTTATTTCATGAGATAATTGGGGTGGGCTTCTTACCCGCCCATGCGCTTTTTACCCCGTCTTCCCCTACGTCATTTATGGAATATCATCACAAAAGTTCATAATATGTCCTCGATTATGTTTTAAAGTAAGGGTATGTACAGAACCCCCCCCCCCCCCCCCCCCCCCCCCCCCCCCCCGACAAAACGATCAAGGCAAAAAGATAATCCCTTTGACTGAAAATAATGAATAATCACAAAACTAATTGATATATTGTGGTAGGTTTAAATGCGAAAAAACCCCCACTGTGGTACTCAAGGCATATAGTACTTGTAAGCACTGGATCTCAATTTCATATAACAAGAGAGAGAGAGAGAGAGAGACGAGAGAGAGAGAGAGGAGAGGAGAGAGAGAGAGAGAGAGAGAGAGAGAGAGAGAGAGAGAGAGAGAGAGAGAGAGAGAGAGAGAGAGAGAGAGAGAGAGGAGAGAGAGAGAGAGAGAGAGAGAGAGAGAGAGAGAGAGAGAGAGAGAGAGAGAGAGAGAGAGAGAGAGAGAGAGAGAGAGAGAGAGAGAGAGAGAGAGAGAAAGAGAGATTAAGATTAAGATTAAGATTAAAATTATAGCCCCGTCGACAGCAAAGGCCATTTCAGGGCTGTCACCACGTTGCATCACACCACAGCGAGGGAGAGAGAGAGATCAAGTGCGAGTGCATGAACACGAGTATTAATAATAATAATAATAATAATAATAATAATAATAATAATGAACATTTACATAGCGCTTTCCTCCCTTTGCAGGGAGCTCAAAGCGCTTTACATGGACAATAAAAAACAAATATGTTAACATTATACACATAAGACTCACTACAATCAAATAAAATATACATAAAATAATATTATTTAAACAAAGTCCTGTGTGTGCGTGTGTGCGTGTGTGCGTGTGTGTGCGTATGTGCGTGTGTGTGTGCGTGTGTGCGCGCGCGCGTGTGTGCGTGTGTGTGTGTGTGTGTGTGTGTGTGTGTGTGTGTGTGTGTGTGTGCGTGTGCGTGTGTGCGCGCGCACGCGCGCGTGCGCCTGTGTGTGTATGTGTGTTTGTTTGTTTGAAAACGAGAGTTCTAGTCTGCATGGAACAGTCGATGCCTGGATCAATCAGTTCTGGTAAACATGATTTTAAATTTCATCAATAAAAGGCTTCAGAGAATTCTCCAATAAAATGGATCAACTACTTACGTACAACTGAGTGCTCTCTCTCTCTCTCTCTCTCTCTCTCTCTCTCTCTCTCTCTCTCTCTCTCTCTCTCTCTCTCTCTCTCTCTCTCTCTCTCTCTCTCTCTCTCTCTGTCTCTCTCTCTCTCTCTCTCTCTCTCTCTCTCTCTCTCTCTCTCTCTCTCTCTCTCTCTCTCTCCTCTGTACGCGCAAGTGTGTTTGCATGCATGCGTGCACGCGCGTGTTACAACAACTGCGCACGAGTATGCAAACGTGTTTCATAATCTGTGTGTTACGTGTGTGCGTACGCGCTTGTGGAAGTGAGTGAAGGCACATGTGACTGTATCTACATTTTGTGTGTGGATGTTTATAGGTATTCCAAGTTCAAACGAATGTGTTCGTGTGTATGTGTTTTAATACATGTATGAGAAGTGTGCGTAGTGGGGGCATGTGCAATGTTAATTAATGACGCATAATGCACGCATATAACTAGTGTGTGAGAACGTTTGTACGTACACATGTCCAGAAGTAGGGGAATAAGTGCATAGGCCTACCGGTATTATGATGTACGGCTGCATTGTGTTTGTACCAGTAGGGGAAGACGGGGTAAAAAGCGCATGGGCGGGTAAGAAGCCCACCCCAATTATCTCATCAAATGAAGCAAATTTCAGTCTCATTTTGCCCATGAGACGAGCGTTAATGTCTAGCATTCGTCTCATGGGCAAATTTGACTGAAATTTTCTTTATTTCAAGAGATAATTGGGGTGGGCTTCTTACCCGCCCATGCGCTTTTTACCCCGTCTTCCCCTATACATATTTGCACACACGCATGCGTGCATGGTCATGTGTTTACACAAAACGAGCAGAAGATTGTTGTATGGCTTCCTTCCGTAAATGACTGAATGTATGATTCTGCTAAATAACTCTGATTTTTTAAAATTTGATCCAATGTGAACAGTGTGTCACATTCGTTCCATGTGCAAAGGATCAAATTTGAAGGATCTTTTTTATAATTTCACTTTCGATGAATGTCAAAGAAAGATTTCGTCAAGGTTACCCATGTCAGCAGTGGAAGCACGACTAAAGGACAGAAGACCATCAATTGTAGCAGCTTTTATCACTTTATTGTTATCTTTCTCCTTCGTGTATCTTTCTCCGACATTCAAGTAACTGCAGACTTCGTCTTGGATCACGTTTTCAAAAGAGCCTTCAGCTCACACGACCAACAGTTTCTGCACTAAACCATTTAAGAGGTGTGCTAGCCGTGACGCTAGTTGCATCATAATGAGTACACAGCATAGCATAACTGTACTTTACAAAAAAACATTCTAAGGTGTTTCAGGTACCATCCACCAAAGGCTAAAACCATTGGGTGCCCCCCAAGGTACAGTGTTATCCCCAGTCCTTTTCACATTATACACTAATGACTGCAGAGGCACAGAAACAACTCCTGTTATAAAGTCCTCAGATGACTTTGAAGATATGTCCAACTCTGATTCAGTCTATTTTAACGAAGTACAAAAGTTCTGCTCCTGGTGTAAAAATAATTACTTAGAACTAAATGTTGTCAAAACCAAAGAGATGCTAATTGATTTTCGTAAAGATTCATTGCCTGTACCACAGTTTGTGATCGATGGTGAGAGTGTTGAAAGAGTGGAGGAGTACCGATATCTGGGTACAGTCCTTCATTGCCTGTATCACAACTTGTGATCGATGGTGAGAGTGTTGAAAGAGTGGAGGAGTACCGATATCTGGATACAGTCCTCGACAAAAACCTCACATTTGACAGAAATGTTGAATTCCTGCTTAAAAGATGTCAATCTCGGATTTTTTGTTTGCAAAAGAATGCGAAACATCGGTGTTAACACAAGTGTCTTGAAAACTTATTATCGATGCTCCGTTTCTTTTATGTGCTGATTTGGAAGTCTGAATGTAAGGAGTAAGCGAGTGCTGAGTGACATGGTGAATGTGTGTAGCAAGGTTGTGAGTGAAAGGCAAAATAGTCTGGAAGTGTTGTATGCGGAGCGAGTGGTGTGAAAGGCCAAGCAGATAGCGACTGATGATACTCATGTTCTTGCCCACCATTATGAACTTTTGCCATCAGGACTCAGGTATTGGACTCTCAAACTGAAATCACGGACACAAAAAACTTTCATACGACGTTCTATCCATCTCTTAAATTCATGATTCATTTTACTCTCTCTCTCTCTCTCTCTCTCTCTCTCTCTCTCTCTCTCTCTCTCTCTCTCTCTCTCTCTCTCTCTCTCTCTCTCTCTCTCTCTCTCTCTCTCTCTCTCTCTCTCTCTCTCTCTCTCTCTCTCTCTCTCTCACTCTCTCTCTCTCTCTCTCTCTCTCTCTCTCTCTCTCTCTCTCTCTCTCTCTCTCTCTCTCTCTCTCTCTCTCTCTCTCTCTCTCTCTCTCTCTCTCTCCTTATTCTATCTTGTTCTGATTGAATATTAACAGCTACCTGACTGCAGTAATTGTAATGTGTGGATATATTATTATCACTAGCAATCGCCCCGTGGCAGTTAATTCCCGTGGCAGTTTTAACCCCATGGCAGTATTGAACAATACTGGAGGCAATGCCCGGAGGCAGTGCTAAACCAGTAAAGTCCCGATTTTTTAATAATACAGATACGTGTAGTGTCATCCCCTTGTAATCTCCACTGCCCGTGGCAGTTTTAACCCCATGGCAGTATTGAACAATGCTGGAGGCAATGCCCGGAGGCAGTGCTAAACCAGTAAAGTCCCGATTTTTTAATAATACAGATACGTGTAGTGTCATCCCCTTGTAATCTCCACTGCATATCGCGCGCATTTATGAACGGATGCTGTTCAAATTTTCTGCCATGCTTTGCCCGGGTCATAGCAAGCCTGACAGCAAATTTGAGGCGATTCGGTTAAGAAACGGCGAAAGTATTCGTAAAAAGGTGAAGCGGCGTCTAGCGCGCGCGTTTATAAATCGATTCGCTTCCGATCTGGCACACGGATAGTCCCCGGCCCCGGTCATCTTCCTGCCAAATTCGAAGGCAATCGGCCCAGAAACGCCGGAGATACGGGCGCCGAGAGGCCGGCGGATGCGCGTTTCGCGCATTTGTGAAACCGCGCAAATGACACGCCCGCCTCGGTTGCCGTTGCCATCGCCCCGTTAGGGCTCACAGCAAATTTGAAGCGATTCCGTCGGAAAACGGCGGAGTTATAAGGCCCGTTTTGTGTTTCACACACACACACACACACACACACACACACACACACACACACACACACACACACACACACACACACACACACACGGACGGACCGTTGGCTTTTTACTATATGATGATGTGTATTAATTGTTGATGACGAGATGTATTCCAACTTTTGTTATTTCATTGACTGCTATAAGTTAATAATGGTTATTGATCCTCTCTCTCTCTCTCTCTCTCTCTCTCTCTCTCTCTCTCTCTCTCTCTCTCTCTCTCTCTCTCTCTCTCTCTCTCTCTCTCTCTCTCTCTCTCTCTCTCTCTCTCTCTCTCTCTCTCTCTCTCTCTCTCTCTCTCTCTCTCTCTCTCTCTGTGCTTTAAACGTGCACATTTCTAAGTTGATGTAATGAATTTTAATAATTATTTGGTTGGTGTAATTTTGTTTCACACGTTTGATTAATGTTCTTTCAGTTATGTTGTATCTCTGTCATGTTGTTGCACTTAACCTGAATTATTTCTCGTTTGGAGATATTAAAGTATACTTGCCCTTGAACTTGAACCATGTCAGTCAATGATTCTGTTCTGACGTCAAACCACACAGAGCGTCCTGGGGGAACGTGTGTGGTTCTGGGAAAAGACACCGGAGGCTTCATTCCTTGGGACAACCCTGACAACATCATCAGCGTCACCGCAGAGAATGCCGTGGACACAGCAGTGGGTACCGTGTGTCTGCCCATCCTGTTCCTCATCTCCGCTCCCACCAACATCATCAACATGCTGGTGTTCTGCAAACAGGGCCTCAGGGAACGGATCAACCTGTGTCTCTTCTACCTCTCGCTGGTGGACTTCCTTCACATGCTCGCATGTTTTTTGTTGAACGTTGACAGGCTTTTTGTTCCCTTTAACACGTTTGGCTATGTGGGTCCTGTGATAGAATTCATTTTGAACCATGGCTTGGTGGGTTTTGGTACTCTCAACTGGCTTTCAGGGTTCGTGTCCATGCTGATCGCCTGTGAGAGATGTTTCTGTGTGGTCAGTCCTTTACGCGCACAGACAGCTTTGAGCACCAGAACCACAGGGCTCATCCTAGCGGTGTTTACCATAATTAATGGAACAGGGTCTTTGTTAATCGGTATGAGATGGGGTGTTGGCTGCGTTTTTGATCCTCTGACCAAGAAGACTTCAAAGACATTCGTGAACAGCTTGTTTTTTGCTCACAACCGGTATCTCATCTTTGCCTTGACTCTCTTCTTTGCCACCATACAGCCATTGATTCTTGTCACTGTCATTGTGGTAGCAACGATCATGACATCAGTGAGGCTGAAGGCCATGGCGTCATGGCGAGAACAGATGTCCACCCATGCGCTGTCATCACGTGAGATGGCGCTAACGCGCATGCTCATCGCTACTTCCGTTCTTTACATAGTCTGCTCATTACCAACAGCTATCATGGGAATTGCAGTCGTGTTTGTACCAGATATCGATCTAAGTGGACGTTATTACAACCTTGCGAACCTTTTTATTACTTTCTTTGAGTTGGGCTCTTACATCAATGCCTCTTTCAATTTCTTTGTTTATATTTCTATGGGTTCCAAATTTAGGAACACACTTAAAACATTGCTCAAACGCTCAGCATCCATGCCATCAAACATTAAGAAATGAACGTGGAAAATCAATTGACATCGTTTTGGAAGGTTGCCACAGTGTGTGTGTGGTTTGATTTCTTTGTAAGCCTGGAATATCAATAGAAGTAAACTACGGTTTTTTCCGATTGTTTTGTTTCTGTCTTGTTGGTGTTCAGGGTGAAACATTAAGCCTACAATTTGTATTCTGTACCTCTTTCTTACACTGAGCTAGATGAGCAAATACCATAGGCACTTTGATATAAGTTGTGTGTCTCTTAGGGATGGAAAGTTCTCTTAAAAAAATAAATCTGTGCTATGAGTTAAGAAACAGTCATGTTGTATTTGCAGGAAAAGCCTTTCGCTTGTAGTCACGAACAAGAGCATAGTTTTAAACAGCCCAGTTTCTATGATTATCTTGATAGAGGTTTGTTCTGCAATTTTTTCTATCCAATCCAATAATTATATTTTTCCTTCACGTACGTTTGTTCCTACGTCTATTGCCATGGAGCAATGGTCACATTGTCATTCCCACACATACACCTTCAACAATCAACACCAAGCGAAAATAAATTATCCATGAAAGACATTAGGCCTTCATAACTGCTGAGTCTCTTTTGTGGTGTTTCTGGTCCAACATGAACAGGACATATTACAGGATAGACTAGTGTAACCATCATAAGCATTTAAGCGTCATAATCATCAAATTGTTGATGGAGGATGCCTGTCCAATGTCTGCCGTCCTAATGAGGCTCCCTCTACTGTTCGTGAGTGTGTCTGTCCAATGTCTGCCGTCCTAATGAGGCTCCCTCTACTGTTCGTGAGTGTGTCTGTCCAATGTTTGCCGTCCTAAGTGATAATTATCATCATGTGTGTTTTGATTTAATGGTATTGTCATTTATGTTTCAGAAACACATCTTGTTTTTAATGTAATTATGTATATTATAATGTGTCTTGTTTTAACTGTGTCAATCGCAGACATCACAACATGTAATTTCTCTCTAAGAGATAATAAAGTTGTTTGAGTTGAGAGGGTGCTTTATTGGGACGGCAGACATTGGACAGACACACTCACGAACAGTAGAGGGAGCCTTATTAGGACGGCAGACATTGGACAGACACACTCACGAACAGTAGAGGGAGCCTCATTAGGACGCCAGACATTGGACAGACACACTCACGAACAGTAGAGAGGGAGCCTCATTAGGACGGCAGACATTGGACAGACACACTCACGAACAGAATGTCTGTCGTCCTAACAAGGCTCCCTCTACTGTTCGTGAGTGTGTCTGTCCAATGTCTGCCAGTAAAGTCCCGAGTTTTTATCAATATAGATATGTGTAGCGGTAACCACGCCTCGGATACACCTCATCGGCTAGGGTACCATAGAGAAACACCGCCTTGGTGACAGTTGATATAGTCTGTGATCAAGACATCAAAATTCTTATTTTCCGATGACAATTTTTTTTAGGATTACAATCTAACTACACAGACGTGTTAAAAAATGTCTAAACAATGTGCAGTTAAAAT
>CM065693.1:25823049-25825549 GCA_017654935.2 Phymorhynchus buccinoides
TGCTGTGCCTTACTATAACAGTCACTCTATGCATGACTTTCCTCTTTGGCCACAAAGACGCAACACGTATGTTGCTGACATAAACCACACCACACAGACGAACACAGTCAGTGACAGCTTGACACAGGGACAGTCAAGCCCAACAGTCAGCACAGAGGACGGCACGATGCAGGTACAGACACTACCACACAGTGTGACACATGAGACTGACAGAGAGAATGCGACGAATGTAGAGTCTGACCCAGAGATTATTCCAGACAAAGAACGTTCAGACAGAACAAACACTGACGACCAGTCAACTGTCACCGAGCATCCCCTACTGATAGAGCATACTGATGACAGCATAACAACGAGCGATGGTGACTCACAGAGAGACACGGGTAACTTGACAGTCCAAGTGAACGGACAAACACAGGAATACTCAAAGGCTTCTTCAGTCGACAATGAAGCAGAAGACGCACAAAGTACAGACGAGGGACTGACAAATACCACAACGGTGTCACGTGACCATAGCACAGACGTTGTTACTAATATTGTGACAGAACAACTGCATGATCAATCAGTCTTAGAGCAAAACGAAAGAAACACAGAAACAAAAACAACTGACACAACGACTGAGACAACTACAACACGTCAGACTGCTCACGTATCCGATGACAACACTGCACGTAGTAAGCCTACGACACGGTCCAGGAGTGCTTCATGCACCTCTGCTGCCAGACGACAGACAACACTGAAGGAAATGATAGGACAGAAATCAAAGCATAACAAATAGGGACACGGCCCGGCTCATGTCAGACAGAATGTCCAATTCATGACATACAACATCGAAGGTCTTTCTCACGTATACGATGCTGAATTGCGATCCTATATTGCTGATTTTGATTTTTGTCTTTTAGTTGAAACTTTTGCAACAAAATTCCCTGATCATTTGTTTCCTGATCACAACGCTTATGTTGTACCGGGGGTTAGATTGTCTGATGGTGTGACTGCCAGACTTTCAGGGGGATTAACACTTTTAGTGAGAAAACATATGTCCAAATTTATCGAAAAAAATAGACGTTGAGTATGACAACATGATTGTACTGAAATTGTCTAAAGATCTTTTTGGCACAGATACTCCAGTTATTTTGTTGGGCGTTTACGTGCCGCCAAGTTCGTCTGCTTATTACCAGGACACAGAAATAACGAATGGCATTTCAATGGTGGAACAGTGTTTCATGGACCTCACAGAATCGTTTCCTAATTTACCATTGTTGCTCCTTGGTGACTTAAACGCACGCACTGGAGGGGAAAATGCCAAAGAAGATGACGATATTGCAATATCTCATTTGCACGAGGAAGATGATGACTGTATTGTAGGACCACATCGTGCATCAAAAGACAAAACGCAGAATGATTTTGGTAAATATCTTTTAGACCTTTGTTCTACTTTTGATTTACTTATCTTGAATGGTGCAATTAAAGGCGATATCAATTTTGGGAATTTTACATATGTTTCAACAGCAGGGTGTAGTATCATTGATTACTTTATTGTTTCACGATGTTTGTACAAACACTGTATTTCTCTTGATGTCATCCCTAGGATAGAGTCAAAGCATATGCCGGTTGTAGCTGTCTTTGATTCTACTTTAAATCATGTTGATCAAAACAATTGTGCTTCTGATGTGTTCACGTTTGAGAAAATGTGTTGGGACCAAGAAAAAGTCGATGAATTTAACAACAAGCTGTCATCCAGTGAGTTTAAAGCTGGTCTGGATAGGGCCGCTGGTCTTGTTAACGTTGATGTTAACGAAGCAATTCAGGTCTTCGATGATATATTAATGGACGCAAGCTCGTCTATGAAGAAAACTATTACAGTAGGTAAAGAAAGAAAACATCAGTGGTTCGATAAAGACTGTAGCCAACAGAGGAAATATCTCCGTCATGATCTAAGGCAGTGCTACCGTTGCACAGAAGATGATGATGAAATTAGAAACGATTATAATGAAAAGCACAGACAATACAAAGACCTTTTGAGACTGAAAAGAAAAACTCTTCGGGAAAATATTGTAAAGATTCTGAACCAAAACACAAGTGACTCAAATAAATTCTGGGGAACAATAAAATCCCTTTCACGTAAAGATCATGTTCAAACTAATATAACTAAGGACGAATGGTTCCAACATTTTTCTCAAGTTTTTCAGTCTGATTTGAATGTGGATGTCACTAATGAAACATTGGAAGAGCCACAAGAACAAATAATTAACGAAGAACAAAACCAGTACAACACAGATTTTCTTGAACGTGACATTTCAGAAAACGAAGTTTATTCTGCTGTTCGAGCATTAAAAAATGGTAAGGCTGCTGGCCCTGATGGGATTGTGGGGGAAGTTTTTAAGAATTCCATTACTGTTATTGCTCCGTTTTTGACTCTTTTGTTTAATGTGTTATTTACCACTGGAACGTATCCTTTGCAGTGGTCAGAGTCAATCTTACAACCTTTATTTAAAAAAGGGGA
>CM065693.1:25830549-25833049 GCA_017654935.2 Phymorhynchus buccinoides
ATTGGTTGACGTGGTCTGTGCCTTTGTGCTAATACAGTAGACTCACTTTACTGACATGGTTGAAATAATGATCATCATCATTGGTTGACGTGGTCTTTGTCTGACTGACCACCACACGCTGTTTCTCGACAAGTTTTGGATGGAAGTTCAGTTTACTTTAACGTCGCGTATCGGCTTTCGCCATGTACGACGGGCTGAACAAACCAACCATGTACCAGGGTATAAACAAAAATTTATGTTCCTGATTCACTGTCTTAGCCAAAAGGCCGAGAAGCGATCAGAATTATTATGATAAGTTTTAACTTCCTCTGTGGCTTTATGCTTAAGGGCCAGCCACACGTCCACTACAATCGCACGACTGTACGATACTATTCGATCATGTGATCTCGAAGCGCGAATCACATTTGTTCTTCGAGACCACGTGATCGAATCGTATCGTACAGTCGTGCGATTTTAGTGGACGTGTGGTTGGCCCTTAAGGCTAACTGTTTGATCGTGGGGAGTTTAAAAAGCGTGCGCCATGGCGTTGGTGACTAAAGGGGTGTAAGAAACGAATTTACCAAGCCTTAGCGGGAAAAAAGCCCAATTACAAGCTCTTGTCTGATTCAGTGATTGGTTAGAAAAATATATTAACCTAATCATAACGGGCCAATCAACAACAAGGAATACATTACGTCATCCGGGGAAGATTGTCACAAGAGGGTCACGCGCTAATGTCAAGCGTGCATGCGCTTCTGAGGAAGATTATGAGAGCGGTCGCAAACTTTTCGGCAAACGTGGACCCCCCCCCCCCCTCCCACGTCCGTTCTACAGAAACAGACCCTGGGTAACCACTCCCTTTTGTGCAATGAAGCGGGTAATGGTATCACACGTGCAAATAACGGATACGGTAATACACCCAGCCTGATCCATAACGACGTTACATTGGCTGCCATCTTTGTCTTTTCATGTTGAAAGGAGGGGAAGGGGTTGGGAGAGGGGTGGGGGGGGGGGGGGGGGGGGGCTTGGGGGATGGTTGGGAGGTGGGGGGGGGGGGGGGGGGGGACATCCATGGCCCGTTAGCCGCCCCTCATGCCTCGCCGCTTCACCTTGTTAGGACCCAGGATTGGCTTGGTGTTTTGGAGACGGTGTAGCAGAGATTGTGTCTACTCCCTAGTTAAATTTTAGCCCCGGACAAATATTGTTTTAAAGTCTAACTTGACGAAAGCTCCATCACCCAACATATTATGAGGCCAGGTTAGAACCGAGCTTTTTGCCTATGACGTAAAAAATGTTGTTTTGAACAGTTGCGAAATTAGGCCCATTTATTTGTTATTAAATCGGAAATCTAATTTGAATACAGATATCACATGCTTTTAAAAAAAAAGAGTCTTTTAAATCGGAAATCTAATTTGAATACAGATATCACATGCTTTAAAAAAAAAAAGTCGTTTATTCTTATCCATGTGTCTTGAAGATTGCAAACTCTTGGCATGAAAACAAAAATCCGAGGCGGGAATGACTAAAAATGTAAACGCTTGGAACTTGCCCAAGTTGTGCCCCTTTCTTCATTCAGTAGCCCGAGTTGTCTCCGCTTTCTGATCAAGATTAACTCTAGGCAATATTGTACTAAAAACAACCCCCTACCCCTCATGATTACGACCCAGCTCATATTTAACTTTGGCGGTACCATAGCCGATGAGGTTTAACTGAGGCGTGGTTACCGCTACACCTATCTATATTGTTAAAAACTCGGGACTTTACTGGTGTTGCACTGCCTCCGGACATTGCACCTAGTATTGTTCCCACCATCTTTATATTTACAAATGTCCCATATGTGTCTATGACCGAGAGGACGTAAAACATCATTTTCACCATGATTACGACCCTCAATCTCAAAGTCTGCTTCATCTTAGTTTTATGAACATTGAAAATAGTTTATATGCTAATCCTAACCCATATCCCTTTCCCCAGATTGACAGAGTGTTGCTTCTCAGTGCCCCCCCCCCCCCCCCCCCCCCCCCCCCGTGGGGATACCGGGGGATCTTTTGTATGAATAGTTCCCCCACCTTCTGGAAGTTCTGTGCTCGTAGCTTCCTCTAATCTGTCACTCTCTTTGACTCTGCCTTTTCCCTTTACTTACTGCCAATCTTACTATCTTTCTGCCTTACCGGGGTCCATTCTCCGGCCTTTTTTCAATAAACACTTTTCAAAAAGATTTCCTCCTCCAGCCGAAGTCGGACTTGCTGTGACCGAACTATTTCTTAGTGAGGCGCATAACGGCAGCATGACGTATCTGCGTTCAAAATTGACCAGGAAACTGTCTAAGCGATCGAAGAAGAAGAAGAAGAAGAAGAAGAAGAAGAAGAAGAAGTAAACATCTTCAATGCGGAAATTTGAGGGATGATGGATGGTGGTTGAGTTGCGTAAAGTGCAAGCAAACCCAATCTTGCACTTTTATAATACACTATGTCAATGTTTTCGAGCTCACAATGACCCCCGTGCGGTCACATTCAGAAGG
>CM065693.1:25838049-25840549 GCA_017654935.2 Phymorhynchus buccinoides
TTGGCATGGAGGTACTTTCGCTTATGGCCGTTCTGATGATGGCATACCGATGAAGGTCAACATCAAGGTCAGAGAGATCGGTATGCCTTGAAAGTGGTATGGGTCTAATAATTGGGTTTTTCTGCCCCACACATATCTTCCGAACCACTTCACCGAATCATTTCCAATTTTGTGTGGTGGCATGTCACCATGAGAGGAAGGCATCCGCACATAAATTATCACTGTCATGACCTTCACCTTGGTGTATGACCTTGACAACCGAAATTTTTTAAGGGGCTGTAACGTCCACACTGTTGGTCTTAGGGACTTCAATCTTGGCATGTAGGTACTTTGGCATATGTTTGTTCTGATGATTAAGGTCAAGGTCAAGGTCATGGAGATCGGTAGGCCTTGAAAGTGGTAGGGGTCTAAAAATTGGGTTTTTAGCCACAAAAGTAAAAATATAATTTTTTGCGGACCCGGCGAAAACTGGTACTCAGCGTTACCGGTACTTGGCGTTACCTGTACTAGGCGTTACCGGTACGGGGCGTTGCGCTAGTATATATTATTCTTGATCAGCATGTCAAAACCTATCCAGATCCTGAATGTTTGAACCGCCAGTGCAAACCAACGTCAAGGAACACTCACAAAACCGAAATTTCCTTCCTTCCTTTCCTATCTCATGAACCAGCGGGTAGAATGGCTTCGAATTCTGTGTGGTATTTTATAACATGGCGAGTACTTGCAATAAATTTAAAAAAGAAGCAGCAACAGTGTCATTTTACACTAATGTGCCCATAAGGACAAACAATCCGCGAGAGGACTTAACACACGAACTTCCTTGGTCCTTCTTTTTGATCGTCCTCACAGTTCTGCAGGACGGGATTTTATTGCGAATTTTGCGATTTTATTTAAAACGAAGGCCTGTGCATTTCTCTCTCTCTCTCTCTCTCTCTCTCTCTCTCTCTCTCTCTCTCTCTCTTCTCTCTCTCTCTCTCTCTCTCTCTCTCTCTCTCTCTCTCTCTCTCTCTCTCTCTCTCTCTCTCTCTCTCTCTCTCTCTCTCTCTCTCTCTGTCTCTCTCTCTCTCTCTCTCTCTCTCTCTCTCTCTCTCTCTCTCTCTCTCTCTCTCTCTCTCTCTCTCTCTCTCTCTCTCTCTGTGCGTGTGCGTGCGCGCGCGTGTGTATGCGTGTGTGTGTGTGTGTGTGTGTGTGTGCGTGCGCGTGCGCGAGCTTGTGTGTGTGTGTGTGTGTGTGTGCGCGCGCGCGCGTGCGTGCGAGTGTGTGTGTGTGAACAAAAAACTGTATTCCACTTCACAGAGCCAAAAGTACTGAACTCATCGTAACAAAAAAATGGCAGTACAGTAGGCTATGGTTCCTCCATTTCATGATGTTAAGACCCTTAAGGCCGTATACACACATAAGCGGATATTCCATGAGGAAACCCGTGCGCAATCCATAAATAAGTGAAACAAAGAAGGGAAAAGATTTGCGCTCGTTTCCGAATTTCCCCTATATATGCGCAAACTTTTATCCTTCTTTCTTCCACTTATTTAGGGGTTTTCGTACGGAACTTACGCGTCTAATGTGAACCCGGCCTTATAGTCAAAGTACACGTTGCTCGTTTTCGCTCAACGCAGCTGGCAACACAGTGTTGTTCTAGTAATGATATTACTAGTGTTATCAATGTGTTGCCATGGGGGAGGAGCGAAAAATAACAACGTGTAGTTGAACCATTATGGTGGTTTTATCAAACCTCATGCCATATAAAATGCTCCCTTGTTCATATTTTCCCCCCTTTTAATAACAAAGAATATTATCGAAGATAACAGTTTAGCAGAATTGTTCTTGATAACCCAGTCCAGTGACTGTCAGTTCACCCATACGACAAGGCAAATAAACTTTCTTCCAGTGATACCGTAGGTTTGATGATAAAATTAATGTATCCCAGTCGCCACAGTCTAAACTGCTAAAATAATTATGACGAAAACTGGCACCAAAAACAGAAGTGTCATATTTTCCGACAGTGATGCCTGCAACGCTATGTCACCCAAATTGCAAGCCATAATATGAACATATTTTCCAATGCTTTCCAATTTATTTTATGTTTAGATCTTTGTTGTTGAATTGGGAGTAACTTCATATGGTTTTCTCATCTTGTTCTTTTTATTCAACTGAGCAAATGGGAACTTAGAAAGATGGCCAGTATCGTTCCCACCATCTTTATCTACTAATGTCCCATATGGGTCAGTTTCAGACCGGAGGACGTTAAACAGAATTTCATCTGAAACTCGCTCTTATTATACACATCTGTATTGCTAAAAAAAAATCGGGACTTTCCTGGTGTTGCACTGCCGCCGGGCATTGCCTCCAGGATCGTTCCCACACCATTTTTATATCTACTAATGTCCCATATGTGTCTGTTCCAGACTGGAGGACGTTAAATTAAGCAGAATTTCATTCATTGAAACTCACTCGGGGTCAGGGCAGAGATTCCCCCCCCCCCCCCCCCCCCCACACACAC
>CM065693.1:25868049-25878049 GCA_017654935.2 Phymorhynchus buccinoides
TTGAGCGAGCTCACGCTGCAATCACGCATTACATTTGGCAGGCGAACGTCTTAGCCACTCTGCCACCTTTCTCCCTGGACAAGCTATCGGAGCAATCATCAGCCGCTGCTTATCTTCAACGAAAGGAGGAAAGAAGAAGAAGAAGATTGAACGATTCCGTGGGATTTCCCAATGTAATGAAACACGAGAGGCTATAACGACAGGTTTACGATTCCGTGGGATTTCCCAATGTAATGAAACACGAGAGGCTATAACGGCAGGTTTACGATTCCGTGGGATTTCCCAATGTAATGAAACACGAGAGGCTGTAACGACAGGCTTACGATTCTGTGGGATTTCCCAATGTAATAAAATATGAGAGGCTGTAACGACAGGTTTACGATTCCGTGGGATTTCCCAATGTAATGAAACACGAGAGGCTGTAACGACAGGTTTACGATTCCGTGGGATTTCCCAATGTAATGAAACACGAGAGGCTAACACGACAGGTTTACGATTCCGTGGGATTTCCCAATGTAATGAAACATGAGAGGCTATAACGACAGGTTTACGATTCCGTGGGATTTCCCAATGTAATGAAGCACGAGAGGCTAACACGACAGGTTTACGATTCCGTGGGATTTCCCAATGTAATGAAACATGATAGGCTGTAACGACAGGTTTACGATTCCGTGGGATTTCCCAATGTAATGAAATATGAGAGGCTATAACGTCAGGTTTACGATTCCGTGGGATTTCCCAATGTAATGAAACACGAGAGGCTGTAACGTCAGGTTTACGATTCCGTGGGATTTCCCAATGTAATGAAACACGAGAGGCTATAACGACAGGTTTACGATTCCATGGGATTTCCCAATGTAATGAAACACGAGAGGCTATAACGACAGGTTTACGATTCCGTGGGATTTCCCAATGTAATGAAACACGAGAGGCTATAACGGCAGGTTTACGATTCCGTGGGATTTCCCAATGTAATGAAACATGAAAAGGCTAACACGACAGGTTTACGATTCCGTGGGATTTCCCAATGTAATGAAACACGAGAGGCTATAACGTCAGGTTTACGATTCCGTGGGATTTCCCAATGTAATGAAACATGAAAAGGCTAACACGACAGGTTTACGATTCCGTGGGATTTCCCAATGTAATGAAACACGAGAGGCTATAACGTCAGGTTTACGATTCCGTGGGATTTCCCAATGTAATAAAATATGAGAGGCTGTAACGACAGGTTTACCAATCGGATTCTTTCTGGATTGATAGAGTAGTGAGGATCGACTCCTCGAGCGTGCCAGTTGAGATAAATGGGGCGGAGGGTGAGAGAGTATGCGAGAGGGGGAGAGAGATGGAGGGAGGGAGAGGGAGGGAGAGAGAGAGAGGGGGGGGGGGGAGAGAGAGAGACTTGACACTTGACACTTGAAAACTTTATGACGCAAGGATTGAGATTTTAGGCCAGGCCTATTCTTACAATTTGTCCTTGAGACAGAAACAAGACTAAGAGAGAGATTCAAATACAAAAAATGTCAAAAACGGCTCAAACAAACAAACAAAAAACATCGTATGCACATTCGGCGCAGCAGGAAATCGCAAACACGCTATGTTATGTCGTTGTTATCGTACCCTGGCTTAAAGACTCCAGGGATCATCCCAACAGCCGAAAAACTTGAACACTATATAGGAGACAAATGCACCAGCTAGGGATGAGAACATTACGCGCGCGCGCGCGCGCGTGTGTGTGTGTGTGTGTGTGTGTGTGTGTGTGTGTGTGTGTGTGTGTGTGTGTGTGTGTGTGTGTGTGTGTGTGTGTGTGTGTGTGTGTGTGTGTGAGAGAAACCGTTTTCGATTACCCCGCCACGTAGGCAGCCACACTCCGACTTCGGAGGGTGTTAGACTGATGACGTTATGCTAGGAGCTTGTCATGGCTATAAAGACAATCCTCGCATAACTATGCAGAACATAGAAGGTGGGCGTGCGTGGTGGAGTTGGTCCAGGTGGGAGCAACCCGATTTTCACAGAGATGCCTCTGTGACTATAAAATACCTAATACCTAATAATACCTAATACGTAGGTAGAATAATAATAATAATAATAATAATAATAATAATAATAATAATAATAAAAATAACAATAATAATAATAATAATAATAGTAATAATAGTACGTTTATATAGCGCTTTACCTCAGATGAGCCCAAAGCGCTTTACAATCAATTATTCATCAACAGACAGCAAAAACAGCATTCAAGAGTGATCCGATTGGTAATACGGGTGGGCAGAAATTTAAAGGTTACATTATTCGTTCCTCTAAATAAAAAAAAAGCACAAAGGTTGAGAGAAAGAATGGACCCGCTTGGTGGCTTGTCTACATCCATAGAGACCTAGGTCCGCTCGATGTTTTTCCCTTGTTGTTTTACAACAGGAAATAGATGTCAGTGACATTTGCACACAAAAAAGGGAGGAGGAAAAAACCACCTCTTGGCTTTTTGTTTTCAAATTGATTATTACTTGCAGTGCCGGAGATGAGTTTGCATGTATGCTACGCACACGTACGTAGACGGACATACACGCACGCACGCACGGACGCGCAAGTGTGTGTGTGTGTGTGTGTGTGTGTGTGTGTGTGTGTGTGTGTGTGTGTGTGTGTGTGTGTGTGTGTGTGTGTGTGTGTGTGTGAATCAGAAACAGAATCAGAATCAATGTTTATTGCCCTTTCAAACCAATACAAGTTTTTATGTGACACTAATAACATGTGTGTGTGTGTGTGTGTGTGTGTGTGTGTGTGTGTGTGTGTGTGTGTGTGTGTGTGTGTGTGTGTGTGTGTGTGTGTGTTGTTGTTTGTTGTTGTTGTTTTGTGGTTTTGGTGTGTGTGTGTGTGTGTGTGTGTGTGTGTGTGTGTGTGTGTGTGTGTGTGTGTGTGTGTGTGTGTGTGTGTGTGTGTGTGTGTGTGTGTGTGTGTTGTGTTGTTGTGTTGTTGTGTGTTGTTTTGTGTGTTTGGTGTGTGTGTGTGTGTGTGTGTGTGCGTGCGTGCGTGTGCGTGTGCGTGCGTGCGTGTGCGTGTGTGTATTTTGGCAAAAATGCAGATTAACACCCCGTACCCCCTCCTTCATTTCTCGGTTCTTTCCGTCAGTCTTGCCTTTCTTACTGCAGATTGGGCACTAAAACCTCTACCGTTGTCTGTAATTAACGTTCATTCTCACCCATTTAAACAATGAAAAATATGCATTCGCAAATAGTAAGGCAAGACTCCAAGGCTTTGACGAGGGTTGTTAATAGGCATCTTATCCTTTTTCTTGTTGGGGGGGGGGGGGGGGAGGGGGGGGGGGAGGGGGGGAGGGGGGGGGGGGGGGGGGGAGGGGGGGGGGAAGGGGTGTGTGTGTGTGTGTTTAGGTGGAGGATACCTACTAAGTCTTTAACAGATTTTTTTTAAAATACAGAATTTAAAATTTGTTCACACAAACTTCTTCTTCTTCGTTCGCTCAGACAGTTTCCTGTCATATGAGCGGAGATGCGTCATGCTGCCGTTATGCGCCTAACTAAGATATAGTTAGGCCCCAGCATGTCCGACTTCGGCTGAAGAAATCTTTGTAAGAAGTTCTAGAAGAAAGGCAGGAGAATGGACCAGTAAGATAGAAAGATAGCAGATCTGACAGTAAGCAAACGGAAAAGGCAGAGTCAAAGAGAGTGATTGATTAGAGGAAGCTACAAGCACAAAACTTCCAGGAGGTGGGGGAACTATTTGCATGAAAGACCCCCCAGCATCTCCACGTTTTTTCCCCACGCAAACAATTCCTAACCATTATAGGGGAAGACGGGGTAAAAAGCGCATGGGCGGGTAAGAAGCCCACCCCAATTATCTCATGAAATAAAGAAAATTTTAGTCAAATTTGCCCATGAGACGAATGCTAGACATTAACGCTCGTCTCATGGGCAAAATGAGACTGAAATTTGCTTCATTTCATGAGATAATTGGGGTGGGCTTCTTACCCGCCCATGCGCTTTTTACCCCGTCTTCCCCTATCGTTCGCAGACAGACGAACGGACAAAGGGGAAAACGTAGCCTCCTGTATGAGGAGGGTGTATGAGCCACTAACATCACCCACACCAGCTAGGCCAGCCAAGGCAAACACAACTGGAGACAACAAGCAAGCGGCATGTCATGTCATGTTCACTCCTTGACAGCAACAGAGACACAGAGAGAGAGAGAGAGAGAGAGAGAGAGAGAGAGAGAGAGAGAGAGAGAGAGAGAGAGAGAGAGAGAGAGAGAGAGAGAGAGAGAGAGCAATGAACACTGAATGATGTTCATTGCACATTGGCCTTGGGCCACAATACAATATCAGGGAGTGGGGAAGGAAGGAGCACGAGAGAGAGAGAGAGAGAGAGAGAGAGAGAGAGAGAGAGAGAGAGAGAGAGAGAGAGAGAGAGAGAGAGAGAGAGAGAGAGAGAAAGAGAGACAGACAGACAGACAGACAGACAGACAGTAATATCTATGTTTTAAAATAAATTATTCCATTATGGATCATTATGTTTACTTTACTAGCTTTACTCCAGTAATAGTTCTCTTTTTAATCGTCTTCTTCTTCTTCGATGGCTCAGACAGTTTCCTGTCAATTATGAGCGCAGATACGTCATGCTGCCGTCATGCGGCTAACTAAAAAATTGTTAAGCCCAGCGTGTCCGACTTCGGCTGGAGATAATCGTTTTGAAAGTGTTTCTTGAAAAAAAAGGCAGGTGAATGGACTGGAAAGGCAGAAATATAGTAGATGACAGTTAGCAAAGGGAAAAGGCAGAGAGAGTGACAGATTAGAGGAAGTTGCAAGCTCAGAACATCCAAAAAATGGGGGAACTATTTATACAAAAGACCCCCCGGTATCACCACGGAGGCTCTTTTTTTTTAATCGTAAATTGTATGTGGCTTTCATATATTTTGAGAAAGCTTTTGGTTCTCTAAACCGTAAACCTCTGGTCATGAGAAAGCTTTTGGTTCTCTAAACCGTAAACCTCTGGTCATGAGAAAGCTTTTGGTTCTCTAAACCGTAAACCTCTGTTCATAAGAAAGCTTTTGGTTCTCTAAACCGTAAACCTCTGGTCATGAGAAAGCTTTTGGTTCTCTAAACCGTAAACCTCTGGTCATGAGAAAGCTTTTGGTTCTCTAAACCGTAAACCTCTGGTCATGAGAAAGCTTTTGATTCTCTAAGCCGTAAATCTATCGTAGGACTGTACGATACGATTCGATCACGTGATCTCGAAGCGCGAATCGCATTGCTCTTGGACACCACAGGTCATTTTCTTGTGGCTATATTCTACTACTTCGTGATAGGCAAGAGCGATAATGTTATGTAGGTGGCGCACACATCTCAGTGCACGAGACAGGGGCAGAGAATTTTCAATGTAAAGCCTCATTGATATACTACTGTGTACGGTTGGTTTACAATATATAGACGATAATTGATTAGGTAGTAATACAATTAGGAGGAAAAAGCTTCATTGATATACTACTACGGTTGGTTTACAATATATAGACGACAATTGATTAGGTAGTAATGCAATTAGGAGGGAAAAGCTTCATTGATATACTACTACGGTTGGTTTACAATATATAGACGACAATTGATTAGGTAGTAATACAATTAGGAGGAAAAAGCTTCATTGATATACTACTACGGTTGGTTTACAATATATAGACGACAATTGATTAGGTAGTAATGCAATTAGGAGGGAAAAGCCTCATTGATATACTACTACGGTTGGTTTACAATGTAGACGACAATTGATTAGGCCATATAGGTAGTAATACAATTAGGAGGAAAAAGCCTCATTGATATACTACTACGGTTGGTTTACAATATATAGACGACAATTGATTAGGTAGTAATGCAATTAGGAGGGAAAAGCCTCATTGATATACTACTACGGTTGGTTTACAATGTAGACGACAATTGATTAGGCCATATAGGTAGTAATACAATTAGGAGGGAAAAGCCTCATTGATATACTACTACGGTTGGTTTACAATGTAGACGATAATAATTTGATTAGGTAGTAATACAATTAGGAGGCTTATAAAACTATTTCTCTCAAAGAAAGAAAGGAAGATAGGAAAAGAAAGAAAGGGGAAGCAAAATATACAGCTAATGACCTATCACACGATGTGTCATTTTATCATTAACTTATGTGGGGTCTTTTTTTATAAAAGTAAACGCATTGAATAGGTAATTACGAAATACTGTCTCTCCCTCCAACCCTTCTCCATCCCTCCATCTCCTTTCCTGCCCTCCCCCTCTCTCTCTCTCTCTCTCTCTCTCTTGTCTTTAAAGACACACTGACGCACCACGATTAAAGTCCCTTGGTTTTTTTCTGGGTAGTTGTGACCCACATACATATGTCCCCAACTTCAAATTGAGACTGCTCTTTAAAAACGATGTTTCGTTTTCAATTTGGGGGCATTTGTATGGGAGTCAATACCTGGTGAAAACAAGATTTCTTACCAGCTATGAGAGGGAAAACTCGTAAAACCCGTGATTTTCACACGTGATCTGGTAGGTCTTTAAAGTTTCTCCACCGTTTGTTGCATTGCAACATGTTATCTTAGGTCATACCATAGAGTTTGGATATTATATATATACACAAAGAAAAAAGTTAAGCACCCCTTAGCTATTACAAGGCTACCATTATTCCGTTATAAGCAGGGTTGAAGCAGTCATCCAGGCACAGGGAGGAAACACACGCTACTGAACTCTGATTTGACAAATGAGTTTTGGACACTCCTCATGACGTTTTCCCACAATAATTAACTTTTGATATAGCCATAATAATATGAAATTGTTACATTGATACTTAAACATGGTATTTTTTAAATTGAAAACGACAACCCTTTTTGTTTCATATTATCAGAATGCATTTGTAAAACCATACATTAAATTATGCGTTTTCTTTCATTTACCAATCAATGTGGTTTCATTCTTTATTGATTATTTGCAATAAATCTCGGTTTCATCTCATCTACAGCAAAAAAGTGGTGGGGTGCTTAACTTTCTTCTTTGTGCATATATATAATATGTATACCGTGGCAGTGAGCACGAGTAGTGTCACTTTCTATCGCACGAGGATCACATGGGAAAAAAGGTCGAAACCAAGAAAAGGTTACATACCCAGAAAACCTTATTGACAAACGAAGCAACTAGTTTACCACACAACAAAAGAGTGCCTTCTTCGCCTCGGATGTTTTTGTTGTTGTTGATTGTTATTTTGCTATGCCTGATACTGGTAAAAAAAACCCACATACGTTGGGTTTATTGTGTGTTCTTTTTAACACAATAAAATTCTGGATAAAAATATAACATACCACAAAACAAAGTTCGATTAACATTTTTTGTGTGTGGATTGTCATTCCCATACAAGCAATTTGAAAATCACGCCTACCGGAAGTGTGTAATTATTGTTGTTTAAAAAAATATAGTAGATATGTTGCTAAATAATATTTTTTTTAAAACAACAATTGTAATGTTTTGATGAAATCATGTGGCAACTGTTTCTATCTGTTGGCTGTTGTTGTAAAGAAAACAAGTTTCATGTTAAACTTTTTAAATGGATGTAACAGTCTTTGAATCGGATTGAATTGAACTGAATACTAATCAAGCAGAAAGTGGTAATGTGGCCAACCAAATGCCCCACCCCCACCCCCCACCAAAATAAATTACACAGGTATGAAACTATTACGAGTTATTGCCTTAATTAAATCGTCAATTAATATTACTTTTATATTATTATTATTAATGTTGCAAGATATAATAGTAGATCTATATTTAACCCTTTCGCCGCCAGCCATTTGTCAGCCAAAAAATACCATTAAACTTTCTGGGTAGAGAAAATAAAATATCTGCAAAATTAGGCCTATCCTTACCTCCCAAAGTTAAGAAAATAGGGTCTTTGGATGACAGGTCCTGATCTGAAGCCTTTTAGTGACATGGGTGTTAAACCATTGTGGTGCAAAAATGCGACATTGGCGGTGAAAGGGTTAAAGCTATGCCTCAACCAAGTAGGCCTAATATCGGGATTGATATCGTGAACAAGTGTCTGGTACAAGCAATAGTCATGCCTCGGTACACTTAGCTGACTGTTGCATGTGTGCTACTAGGTACTTTACAGTCACAGAGGCGTCTCTGCGAAATTCGGGTTGCTCCCACCTGGAGAGCGCGTCGCAGCCAGATGCGCGCCACCCCAATTTTTTTGGCATGTGATTTTTGTGTGACTGATGAGGAAGGAAAGGCGTAAATTGTGAACAAATGACAACTTTTTCGTTGCCACTGGGTTTAGCGTGTGCTAAGTGCATGGGCACACGGGACCTCGGTTTATCGTCTCATCCTAAAGACTCCACGTTCACGGACCGTAAGGCCTAGTGTAAAGTGAGAGGAAAAATCCCCTTCACTCGGGTTTGCTTGACACGAAGCGAACGCGATACCTCTGTGCCGCTCTACTACCCCCACGTAACACAGCACGGGCTTTCAGGGGCTGGAGCAGGGCTGCTCTCGTGTTGGTAAGGCAGGCGTGCCCAGTGCGTCTCCGAGTCCCATGAGCACCTACCGGTGTTTCTTTTTCACTCGTTAATATTCAACAGATGTATTTTTTTTGTTTTGTGGTTACGAACCACTCGACCAAACAAACACACTCACAAAAAAATCAAAAATAAATCACCCTGATGTCTAAAAATGTATAAGTTAAGTAGATCAGAGGAGAGGTAGGGGAAGACGGGGTAAAAAAGCGCATGGGCGGGTAAGAAGCCCACCCCAATTATCTCATGAAATGAAGCAAATTTCAGTCTCATTTTGCCCATGAGACGAGCGTTAATGTCTAGCATTCGTCTCATGGGCAAATTTGACTGAAATTTTCTTTATTTCATAAGATAATTGGGGTGGGCTTTTTACCCGCCCATGCGCTTTTTACCCCGTCTTCCCCTACGAACCACTCGACCAAACAAACACACTCACAAAAAAATCAAAAAAAAAATCACCCTGATGTCTAAAAATGTGTAAGTTAAGTAGATCAGAGGAGAGGTACTGGGCTACAGAATATGGAAGCATGTCCTCATAAATGGAAATACTAAGGAAAATTATACCGTCATTATTAATGTTTGTGCCACATATTCATACTGTCAGAGGGCGACTCTCGCAAGGGTGAAGATCATAGCAGATAAAGGCAGCAAGTCAATGCCGATAAAAAGGCCAATGCTGTGTGTTTATACATGTACTGCTACTGCTAGTCCCCGGAGTCCAAAGCTTAAAGGTTGCGTGCTGACATTCATCAACCATTCCCCCTAAACAAAATGGCTGCTCGATAGAATAGCCACAACGTATTAACTGGATGCGATAGAAAATATATTTGGACTCTCTTAGATTGTCCAATGAGGTTGAGAAAAACAGATAAACAAGCGCGAAATCGCAATAGTTTGTGGCACGCGGTCTATTTTTACCACTCCAACCATGAGTCACCTCCCCTGGTTTTTCAATAATTTTAATCTGTAAACCAGAATGTTATCTCTGCACCATTTCGTAACTTTTTATATCTTTTGGAAAACATTTAAAACTATGCATCCTACTTATACTCATCAAAAGAAGCACCGCATACTCGTCGTGTCTGTTGTAGTGTCTGTATTACGTATGTTTATTATTTTGTACGCTTTTGAAATACATCATTTTAAAGAGCGGCCTCAATTTGAAGTGTAGACTCGATTTGATACTTGTAGCGGTGCCATAGCCGATGAGGTTTAACCGAGGCGTGGTTACCGCTACACCTATCTGTATTAATAAAAAAATCGGGACTTTACTGGTTTCGTACTGCCTCCGGGCATTGCCTCCAGTATTGTTCCCACCATATTTGTATTTACAAATGTCCCATATGTGTCTGATTCAGACCAAGAGGACGTAAAACACCATTTTCGTCGTCGCCTCGATTTGAAGTGCGACAATTTTGGACAGACAGACAGACAGACCGACCAACCGACCGAC
>CM065693.1:25888049-25890549 GCA_017654935.2 Phymorhynchus buccinoides
AGGCTGAATCTAGAAATCTGAGATACGAAAAAAAATGCATCAAGCACGTCCTTTAACCCTTTCACCGCCAAAGTCGCATTTTAGCACCACAGTGATTTAACACCTATGTCACTAAAAGGCATCAAATTGGGGTCTATTATCCAAAGACCCTATTGTCTTAGTTTTGGGAAGTAAGGATAGACCTTATTTTATATATGTCACAGAAGAATCCCCAATACTGCAGATGGATTTTGTTCTCTACCTAGGTAATCTTAATGGTAATGTTTGGCTGAAATATGGCTGGCGGTGAAAGGGTTAAATATTTTGGCTGTATGTTCTACGTAGTATTTCAGACATATTTCTTTCATCAGATTAATTGTAAACACTTTTTGTTGTTGAGCAGTATCATGAAACATATTTAGTAGAAAATGTTCTGAAATAATTGACTTAGTATCGCAAACATAAATAAAAATGCCCAGGAATGAAAATCTAGCAATTTTAACTGAATAAAACTAATTTACGTACATGCTACAACACATTCTTGACTAAAATTTATGAAAAGTTACTTAATATGGTAAATTAAAGTTGGTTTGAAAAAAATAAATCTGAAAATCTAGATGAACTAAATGTTCCTCCTGAAACAGCTGTGAGATAGCGAACAAGACTAGAGATGAAAAGAAAGAGGGGGGGGGGGGGGATGGGAAGAGGGGAAATGGCTAGAGATTGTAGAGATGGGTTCTGAAGGGTTGCTGATAAGATTTAAGGTGTGATATTGAGGGTATTCTTTAACTTGTGTGTGTCTGTACTTTTTTAACTAAGGAGTCTATACGTTGTTTGTTGTTGTTGTTGTTGTCATACCGTGGCTTAAAGACTCCAGGGATCATCCCAACAACCGAAACACTTGAACGCTATGGTACAAATACAACAGCCATGGATGAGAACATTACGTGTGTGGCCGTTTTTGATTACCCCGGCCACATGGGCAGCTACACTCCGACTTCGGAGGATGAACCTATAAGTAATAACGCTAGTAACAATACGTTATTATAATAATAATAATGAATATTTAGGGCGCTTAATCTTAACAAAAGCCCTAAGCGCTTACAATCATGATAAAAACAATACTAACAAAATGAAAAGCTAGACAACACCCAAAACACTCACACGAACTTGAGGTCAAACACACACACGCATACGCGCGCGCACACGCACACGCACACGCACACGCACACGCACACACACACACACACACACACACACACACACACACACACACACACACACATTATTATGACATCAATCAAGCAATTAACATAATGATCTTGTGACGGCACCATCAATTAAACTAACAGAGCATTGGCAATACTTCTTCTTCTTCTTCTTCTGCGTTCCCAGGCCAAAAGGCCATAACGGGTAAAGTACGTATGTGTCCGTTTTCAGTTTTCAATGGTCTCCCCGCTGCCTACAGCCGACACATTCCGATTTCGGAGGAGATTGGTGATACTAAATTTATGTCACCCTTTCCATTGTCAAAACCACCTTGTCTCGAGATTTTATTTAACAAAACAACAGAGGATTTGATGAGAAAAAAATATATTATGTGCACAAAAGATATTAAGTAAATTAGTCTGTAATTTGTTGTTTTTTTTATAGCAAAAAGTATTTAAGATCTCACTCCCTTACATGCAACATTTGGTACAAGTCTATAACGCTGTTATCGTGCTTATGGCACCGCAAAACTCACTACCCAGCAAGCATCATACAGAATGCCTTTCCCTCAACTTGACTAATAACCTCTTACCAGTCCGATGCGTGTTTCGTACTAATCGATAGAAACACCATTTGTAACGAGCAGGGCACTTTCAGGGAAAACAAGCGCAACTTCTTTCCATTAAACCAAGCAAGTGAACACCACGGATACTGTTCGCAAGCACACACTTCTTCTTTAAAAAATCTAAAAAATCGATAGTTTGTATGGTAGTAGTATTCTCGCCACCACTGCATATCATTCCACTCTAATCCAAGAACGTATCACTTTCAGAAGCCCGGGTACTGATCAGAAGCAGTAGTAGCTTGTCTGGGTGACTTTATTGTGCCCTTCCATCGTTAATCTCTCTCATTCCAGAACTTGGCGCTGTAAAAGAGCGAAGGGAAAGTTAGTTGCTGCGAGGGAGGAAGGGATTGATGGAACGCGTGACGGTGTTGCGATGATGGATGTTGTTTTACTGCCTGGGTGTGCGTCGAATCAGGACAGAGAGAGAGAGAGAGAGAGAGAGAGAGAGAGAGAGAGAGAGAGAGAGAGAGAGAGAGAGAGAGAGAGAGAGAGAGAGAGAGAGAGAGAGAGAGAGAGAGAGAGAGAGAGAGAGAGAGAGAGAGAGAGAGAGAGAGAGAGAGAGAGAGAGAGAGAGAGAGAGAGAGAGAGAGAGAGAGAGAGAGAGAGAGAGAGAGAGAGAGAGAGAGAGAGAGAGAGAGAGAGAGAGAGAGAGAGAGAGAGAGAGAGAGAGAGAGAGAGAGAGAGAGA
>CM065693.1:25915549-25940549 GCA_017654935.2 Phymorhynchus buccinoides
AGAGAGAGAGAGAGAGAGAGAGAGAGAGAGAGAGAGAGAGAGAGAGAGAGGGAGAGAGAGAGAGAGAGAGGGAGGGAGAGAGAGAGAGAGAGAGAGAGAGAGAGAGAGAGAGAGAGAGAGAGAGAGAGAGAGAGAGAGAGAGAGAGAGAGAGAGAGAGAGAGAGAGAGAGAGAGAGAGAGAGAGAGAGAGAGAGAGAGAGAGAGAGAGAGAGAGAGAGAGAGAGAAGTACCCGATTTGTTTTCCCATGATAATGTGTTTTACATTGTTATATCCATTTTTTCTTAACGGTGTTAATTGTTAACCGTTTTGTGCTGCCAAACCAGGACAATTTCATTTGTGCAGTCATGTATATATAATTATGCATTGGCTAAATAAATAATCTCGAATCTTGAAATCACACCTTTGCCCCAAACTTCAAGGTCTACACACAAAATGGTAGACTCAAGCCTAGTAGGTGAAGACGGGGTAAAAAGCCCATGGGCGGGTAAGAATCCCATGCCAATTATCTCATGAAACAAAGAAAATTTCAGTCACATTTTGCCCATGAGACGAGTGTTAATGTTTAGCATTCGTCTCATGGGCAAATTTGACTGACATTTGCTTCATTTCATGACATAATTGGCATGGGCTTCTTACCCGCCTTTGGGCTTTTTACCCCGTCTTACCCTACTTGATACTAAACTCAGTATCAGGGATTAGTCACCTATAACAGTGACCAACTGGGGCTTACCTTGGCGGGGTGGTACTGCCGGTCAAGGTAGTTGGTCAGCAGGTCCTGGGACGAAGCCCGTCTAGGGTCCGGCATGGCCTGAATGACCACCGCCACCACGGTCAAGCACACCAGCCCCCACACAGCCGCCATCTTGTAAGATGGAGGGAAAACGGCTCTCCTAAAAACACACTACTGGAGCCTGAAATGCTTGCTTAGCTAGGTTTTGCCTCACGTCCCTCTTCGTGAGGCTTATAGACCCTAATTTCAATCGACAAAGGCTTTTTCTCTCTCACCCTTTTTAACAAACGATGGTTAATTAAACAAACCACTTTCAGCTTCTTCCAGTCTAAGCACGAACTTATAAACCGAATGGTGTCTCAAGCGAAATGCAAGATGCTCGCTTTTAGAGACATCAACATAACTTATGTCTGGAAGGGTGACGCAGAGAAGCAAGCGCCTGGTTAAAGTAACGATTTTCTGGTTGCTAAGCAACCAGAACGGACGGGCAGTCGGCAAGCGCGCGTGCGGCTGGGTTAGGGACCTATAATTATTATGGCAGAGCTAGGTATCGATCGATCTGTGTGTGACAGCAACGGTTCAGTTCTGTGATTGTTGGGTTTATCCAGGAACGACTGTAGCTTTCCGTGCTCTTCCATCTACTCTTGGGGTAAAGGATTAGTAGAGACTAGTAGGACTGTTATTAGAGTCACTTTACATTGGCATCAGCCTGTAGTAGGGGCCAACAGTAACATGAGAGCTGTACAACTGGTGGTTTTCTACGGTCATTGAAAATCACAGCACAGCTTAGTCTCTCGTTGAAGAACATGACTCTCAAACGAGGGGGCCTTTGCACCGGCTCTGGTGCTGCAGCCAAAGGGATGGATTGGCCTTTGGGGACCTTCCCCAACGCCAGCTGTCCTCAAATTCCTTTGGTCGAGAGAGTGGGGATGTACCCTGGGCAAAGCAGGTCCACTATAAACGAATTATAGCCCAGCCCGCCAGAATAGCATCAGCCCCCTCTGCTCTCTGGTAGTCATAGTCGGAAACGAAATTATAACTGCAGAAGCTGTCATCCAAACACAACCATGTGTGCGTGTGCGTGTGCGTGTGTGTGTGTGTGTGTGTGTGTGTGTGTGTGTGTGTGTGTGTGTGTGTGTGTGTGTGTGTGTGTGTGTGTGTGTGTGTGTGTGCGTGCGCGCGCGTGCGCGCGTGCGTGTGGTGTGTGTGTTTGCGCGCGTGTGCACACAAACCACGAATTTTATTATATAGGTATAGATGCATTAAGCATAGGTTATTTTGATCCACAGAGCTTCGTAGCTACAACCCTTTTTTTTCTTTTTTCTTTTTTTTCAACACTTCATAGATTGTAGCCAAAGAAAACTAAAATTTAAATCCACTTTTCTGAAAGAACCTTTAATTCGTTTATAAATAAATAACTCATAAGGTTTAACAATTTCCATGCAAATAGCAATCATATATCATGCAAATGAATTGAGTAACAAAAACAGTATCACTTAAAGAGATAAAAGGTACAAATTGCAAACTGTATTGCCCTCTCCAACTCAAAACAATTGTCTATAATTATTGCTATCATGTATCACGCAAATGAATTGAGTAAGTAAACCAGTATAACTTAAAGAGAGAAAAAGTAACCAATGCAAACTTTATTGCACTCTCCAACTCAATACAATTGTCTACGTTGCAATCGTATATCATGGCAAATGAACTGAGTAACAAAAATAGTATCACTCACTTTCGATGAATTAAAAAAAAAGAAAAAAGAATAAAATGTCCATTCCATATTTTTGCTAAATGTTATAGTTTAGCTGTAGAAAGCAAGCCACCCTGAAACAAATCAAAGTCACTAACGAGAAAGGGCGTAAAAGGGCCGCGAGGCCCACTTCTAGTCCTAATTACTACTACTACTACTACTACTACTACTACTACTACTACTACTACTACTACTACTACTACTACTACTACTACTACTACTACTACTACTACTACTACTACTACTACTTAGGGAGAGAAAGGGTAAACATTGCAGACTTTATTGCACTCTCCAACTCGATACAATTGTCTAAGTTGCAATTATGTATCATGCAAATTATATGAATTGAATAAGTAAAACAGTATAACATAAAGTGAAAAAAGTAATAAATACAAACTGTATTGCCCTCTCCAACTCGATACAATTGTCTACGTTGCAATGGTATATCATGGCAAATGAATTGAGTAACCAACAGCATCATTTAAAGAAAGAAAAGCAGAAAATGCAAAAATGTTATTGCCCTCTGAACTGGATGTAATTGTCTAAGTTGCAATCATATATCATGCAAATGAATTGAGTAACAAAACCAGTATCACTTAAAGAGAGAAAAGGTACAAATTGCAAACTGTATTGCCCTCTCCAACTCAAAACAATTGTCTATATTGCTATCATGTATCACGCAAATGAATTGAATAAGTAAACTAGTATAACTTAAAGAGAGAGAAAAGTAATCAATGCAAACTTTATTGCACTCTCCAACTCGATACAATTGTCTAAGTCGCAATCGTATATCATGGCAAATCACTTTAAGAGATGAAAAGAGAAAAAAGGAAAAAACCCAACAACACTGCAGTCTCCAACGTGATGCAATTGTCTAAGCTGCAATCGTATATCATGGCAAATGACTTTAAGAGATGAAAAGGGGAAAATGCACACACAAAAACATTGCACTCTCCAAAGTGATACAATTGTCTAAATTGCAATCATATATCATGGCAAATCACTTTAAGAGATGAAAATGGGAAAATGCACCAACAAACCCATTGCCCTCTCCAACGTGATGCAATTGTCTAAGTTGCAATCGTATATCATGGCAAATCACTTTAAGAGATAAAAATTTAAAAAAAGCACAAAAACACCAACATTACCCTCTCCAAAGTGATGCAATTGTCTAAGTTGCAATCGTCTATCATGGCAAATGAATTGAGTAATCAATAGCCTCATTTAAAGAGAGAAAAGCAGAACATGCAAAAATGTTATTGCCCTCTGAACTGGATGCAATTGTCTAAGTTGCAATCATATATCATGCAAATGAATTGAGTAACAAAACCAGTATCACTTAAAGAGAGAAAAGGTACAAATTGCAAACTGTATTGCCCTCTCCAACTCAAAACAATTGTCTATGCTGCAATCATGTATCACGCAAATGAATTGAATAAGTAGACCAGTATAACTTAAAGAGAGAGAAAAGTAATCAATGCAAACTTTATTGCACTCTCCAACTCGATACAATTGTCTACGTTGCAATCGTATATCATGGCAAATCACTTTAAGAGATGAAATGGAAAAAAATCACAAAAACACCAACATTGCCCTCTCCAACGTGATGCAATTGTCTAAGTTGCAATCGTATATCATGGCAAATGAATGGTGTAACCAACAGCATCATTTAAAGAGAGAAAGGGAGAAAATGCAAAAATGTTATTGCCCTCTGAACTGGATATAATTGTCTAAGTTGCAATCGTATATCATGGCAAATCACTTTAAGAGATGAAAAGAAAAAACGGAAAAAACCCAACAACACTGCACTCTCCAACTCGATACAATTGTCTACGCTGCAATCGTATATCATGGCAAATCACTTTAAGAGATGAAAAGGGGAAAATGCACACACAAAAACATTGCCCTCTCCAACGTGATGCAATTGTCTAAGTTGCAATCGAATATAATGGCAAATCACTTTAAGAGATGAAAAAGAAAAAATGCACACAAAAACCCACAAAAAATTGCCCTCTCCAACGTGATGCAATTGTCTAAGCTGCAATCGTGTATTATGGCAAATCACTTTAAGAGATGAAAAGGGGGGGAAATGCACACACAAAAACATTGCACTCTCCAACTCGATACAATTGTCTAAATTGCAATCGTATATCATGGCAAATCACTTTAAGAGATGAAAAGGGGAAAATGCACCAAAAAACCCATTGCACTCTCCAACGTGATACAATTGTCTAAATTGCAATCGTATATCATGGCAAATCACTTTAAGAGATAAAAAGGAAAAAATGCACAAAGACACCAACGTGATGCAATTGTCTAAGTTGCAATCATATATCATGCAAATGAATTGAATAACCAAACAGTATCACTTAAAGAGACAAACAGTCCATAATGCAAACTTTATTGCCCTCTCCAACTCGAACAATTGTCTTTACTATCGTATATCATGGCAAAAATGAATGAAGCAACTAAAACGGTATCACTTAAAGAGAGAAAAATGGGGAAATGCACAAAAAAACAACTGTTGCCCTCTTGCAACTCTGTGCAACGAGGCTTTATGCTGAACATTCTCTACCCCTGGTTCGTGTCACTGAATTGCGCACGCCACCTACAGCCGACATAAAGTTATCCCCCTTGCGCGTGGCAAAGAAGTAGCATAAAACAACAAAAAACTATCTGCCACCGACTTATCACTATAGATGACGCAATCGATTTTACTCATACAGTTATCGCCCTCGTGCATCGCAAAAAAAGTAGCCCCATTTAAATTGTCTTTGAAATCATACGCAAATAAATTGAGCAACTTAGACAGAAGAAGTAGTAAAATGCAAAGTTTTATAATCAGGCATGGCAAAGGAGGAAAATCATTTTTCTCTGAAACTATTGTAGGATTTCAGGAGATGTTGTCTCTCGGTGTAATCAAGGGATCAAAAGCCCTTTTTTGGTGTGATCAGAGGGCTATTGCTCTTGAAGATGAATATGTAAAACTGTTCAAACTTTGGGGAAAGGGCATCTCCTCTAGCTTAAAACCCCTTCTAACATTCGATTTTTTGCATTCACTTTTCTCTGAATTCAGAGAATTCTCTGAAAATTACCATGCCTGATAATATGCCCTGTCCAACTCGATGCAATGAATTGTCTTGGCATTCATCACCCCGTGCTTTTTCCGCACATCACAGCCTGTGTTTCCGGGATTATCTGAGCACAGTGAGGGTTGTAGTCGGTGATGGATTTTGCGCATGCGTAGGTCAATTCAGAACAAGGTATATTCAGAACACCACACGACATCTTTTATCCTATCAAACAGTGTCCTTCCCTTCCCCCATCTTTCCATGACATGAAACATGTTCGCCAGGCCATAGTACCGGTCTCATGTTCTGGGTTTACCTTCTGTTCTGAGGTTACCACCCCACCCCCTCAGTGTGTGTGTGTGTGTGTGTGTGTGTGTGTGTGTGCGTGTGCGTGTGCGTGCGTGCGTGCGTGCGTGTGTGTGTGTGTGTGTGTGCAACCCAACCCTAACCCAAACGAAAACTTTCATACTACGTTCTATCCATCTCTTAAATTCATTATTCATTTTACTCTCTCTCTCTCTCTCTCTCTCTCTCTCTCTCTCTCTCTCTCTCTCTCTCTCTCTCTCTCTCTCTCTCTCTTTTTTGTTTGTTTGTTTGTTTGTCCCATGTATGACACCCTTCGAAGAGAACTTTTTCCAAAAAAGTATTATAACAATCCTTCTGTGTTTAAATGCATGTTATTACTTTCTTGTACAGACAAAAGTATTGTAAGAAAAGTGTCTGTTTTTATCTTTAAAGCTTTGAAAGTTAGGCAAGATTTACGTAATGTTTTGCAATGTCAATTTGTTGTTGTTGTCACACTCACTCCATTGTATGGGCATGGCCTAACAATTAAAAATTTCCTGACTCCTGACTCTCTCTCTCTCTCTCTCTCTCTCTCTCTCTCTCTCTCTCTCTGTCCTTGTTGTATCTTGCTCTGATTGAATATTAACAGCTATCTGACTGCAGTAATTGTAATGTGTGGATATACTAGTATCATGTGTATTGATTGTTGATGACGAGATGTATTCCAAATTTTATTTTATTTTATTGATTGCTATAAGTTCATAATGGTTATTGATATCCTCTCTCTCTCTCTCTCTCTCTCTCTCTCTCTCTCTCTCTCTCTCTCTCTCTCTCTCTGTTTTAAATGGGCACATTTCTAAGTTGATGTAATGAATTTTAATGATAATTATTTGGTGGGTATAATTTTGGTTCACACGTTTGATTAACGTTCTTTCAGTTATGCTGTATCTCTGTCATGTTGTTGCACCTAACCTGACTTTCTCTTGTGGAGCTATTAAAGCATACTTGAACTTGGAACTTGAACTTGAACCCTAGCCCTAACCCAACCCCAATCCTAACCCTAACCGGAAACTGAGGATGGCCGGAAGTCAGGTGATGGATTTTGCGCATGCGTAGGTCAATTCAGAACAAGGCATATATCAGAACACCACAGGACATATTCTATTCTATCAAACAGTGTCCTTCCCTTCCACCATCTTCCCCCTTCGTCTTTCCTCTTTGGGACGTGTTTGTCCCCGCCGTCTCGATGTTTGGGACACGTGTCCCTACATGATCAGGGTGTGAGACTTGTTTTCCTCCTTGATCTGGATTGCTTGAGGAGCATTTTCCTTCACGATCGGGATTGCTTGAGGCACGTGTTGCTCCCGTAATGTTTGGGGCGTGTCTTCCGGCACGATCTCGATCGTTTGGGGCGCGAAGGGTCGCTGTAACAGGACAGTTTGGACTATTAAGTTTGTTGTGGGTTGTTGCTTGTTTTTTTGGTAGTTTCTCAGCAAGGCTTTAAAAAAAAACCCAGGTAAAGGTCAAGATGTGCCCCCCCCTGCCCCCCCCCCCTGCATTTCTCGGTTAATTCAATTTTCCCGTTTTTGCCTTTCTTACCAAACATAAAGCTGTATTTTATTAACCTTTTTAGCTAATAACCTTTTTGGAATATTAACCCTATCCCTAACCCTAGGCCATTATCTAATAGGACCCCCCCCCCCCCCCCCCATGAATTGCAGTACACGGCGCCATTTGTCACAGTCGTGGTTCATTGCGTTTTCCCCGTCTTAGGGGGGGGGGGGGGGGGGGGGGGGGGGGGGGGGGGGGGGGGGGGGAGGGGGGAGGGGTAGGGGTTAGGTCTAGGGATAGGGTTAGTATTCCAAAAAGGTTATTAGCTAAAAAGGTTACTAAAATACAGCTTTATGTTTGGTAAGAAAGGCAAAAACGGAAAATTGCAATTAACCGAGAAATGCAAGGGGGGTGGCACAGCACCCGCTTCGGTTCAGCCTTCTGTGTTTTGTGTTATCACAGCCCTTACGGGCCAGCCACACGGCCACTAACATCGCAGGACTGTACGATGCGATTCGATCACGTGATCTCAAAGAACAAATATGATTGGCGCATCGAGAGCGCGTGATCGAATCGCATCGTACAGTCGTGCGATTTTAATGGACGTGTGACTGGCCCTTTATATACGAAAATGTGAACGTATCAAACTCTTTTTTTTCAGGACAAAAAATATATATCTTGACTACTCTTAAAGAAGTGTGTGGAAAAATACTAGGTTAATTTCCCTTTAAGAAGAGCTGTCATTGTTATTGCTTTCTAGTCTATGCTGTTTGTTTCACTTTTTAGTTATCTTATTAAAGGGGCACCCTGACGGATGAGTTTTTCCAAGAAACACGTCGAGATCACCAGGAAAACACCCTTTACAGAGATCGCGACACTCACTTTGCTCTGGTTTCCTAGAAATCAAACCGTGAAATCGGCGATTCCTCCTTGGCGGAGGTGCTGGAGGTCAAATTCTTTCTAATGGCCGCCTGAGTCGCTTAGACCAAATCACGAAATGTCCACAATACAAGCCTTTTTATTTACAGTTTACCAAAAGGAGTGTCGCTCGCAACAAAGGACATAGCTCAAGTTTTTGCTTACTGCACTACAAAAAAAAAGCTTCAACCACCATGAGTGTCCTCCACCCACCCCGTCCAAAATGGCTTCTCTCTCCGGCAACTCCGCCAAGGAGAAATCGCAGTTTTGACGGTTTGATTTATAGGAAACCAGAGCAAAGTGAGTGCTCCGATCCTTGAAAAGGCTGTCTTTCTGGTGATCTCGACGTGTTTCTTGCAAAAAAACTCATCCGTCAGGGTGTCCCTTTAAGGAAATTGTATACAGTAGAACCTCCCTTATAACACCTCATTTTGGATGTTTTATTAAGGTCTCATAAGGGAGGGGTCTTAAATTGGAGGTAGTTTTAATACTTACAAAGAAGGGCAATGTCTCAGAGAAGTAAGTCTTATGTGGGAGGGAGTCTTATAATGGGAGGTCTTATAGGGAGGTTCCACTGTACATTGTAATGTGGATGCAACACAAAAAGGTTCCTATACTGGTAAGAGCCACTGAAACGCGTACGCCGTGGCATGAGGCTGTGTCAGACCAGTTGACATAAGCTAGAACACCAAGGCTACGTCAAAATGTTGTGTTCTGCACGGCTGTGCGGAGATTGTCTTAAGCCATAACAAGCTCCTAGCATAACACCATCAGTCTAAAATCCTCCGAAGTCGGAGTGTGGCTGCCCACGTGGCGGGGTAATCAAAAACGGTCACACACGTAATGTTCTCATCCCTGGCTGGTGCATTTGTACCATAGTGTTCAAGTGTTCCGGCTGTTGGGGATGATTCCTGGTAGAGTTTTTAAAACCCTTTCATCGCCACTGTCGCCTCTTGGCATCACAATGATTTGACACCCATGTCACTGAAATGCATCAAATGAGGGTCTGGTATCCAGTGACCTTATGTTCTTTATATTGGGAGGTAAGTATGGGCCTTATTTTATGCACGTCACAGAGGAATCCCCAATAATGCAGACAAAATATTTTCTCTACCCGGGTAAGTTTAATGGTAAATTTTGGCTGAGGAATGGCCAGCGTTGAAAGGGTTAGCCAGGGTAAAACAACAACAACAACAACAACAACTGAAACGTGTCACCACACGTCTGGTTATTTTGGAACAGCTCACCTGAGGCTGTAGCCTGGAAATAAGAAGAGCTTTAAAACCGGTATGAGCTTGGGTAGGAGGCCTTGTGACCTGAAAAGGAAATGTTTAGTCTTTATGATTCTACTAGGCCTATGTACGTGTGTGTGTGTGTGTGTGTGTGTGTGTGTGTGTGTGTGTGTGTGTGTGTGTGTGTGTGTGTGTGTGTGTGTGTGTGTAGTGTGTGAGTGTTTGTGTGTCGTGTGTGTGTGAGTGTGTGTGTCTGTATGTGTCGTGTGTGTATGCGCGCGCGCGCGCGTGTGTGTGTGTGTGTGTGTGTGTGTGTGTGTGTGTGTGTGTGTGTGTGTGTGTGTGTGTGTGTGTGTGTGTGTGTGTGTGTGTGTGTGAGTGTGTGTGTGAGTGTGTGTGTGTGTGTATGTGTATGTGTGTGTATGTGTGTGTGTGTGTGTGTGTGTGTGTGTGTGTGCGTGTGTGCGTGCGCGTGCGTGCGTGTGCGTGCGTGTGTGTGTGCGCGCGTGCGCGCGCGCATATTCTTCATACACATATAATTTAAAACAATTGGACGAAAATGTAAGTGAACTCATTTTTAATCTCTTGAGAAAAAAATGGCGAACATTCTTGTAAAATAATACTTATTTAAAACGTTGATGGAAATGGATTGGACTTAAAAGTATGGGAAATCACAAAGATCTTTTCACACAGAGCATAATAACTGACCTAGCCAAATTCAAGAGTAGGGGACACACGTTGATTATTCTTTGAAACGTTACAAATGGTTTGGATATGTTTGAGTATGGCTGGGCCGCTATCGTTTATAACTGTACAAAATGTCTGTAGGTTCAAAGATAAGAGAGAATGGATTTCTTGCTTTAATGGGGCGTTTTGTCCCACCTTACCATACATGGTACGATATCAGTGAGTCTCCCATACCATGTGGAAAATGAAAAAAAACCTAGTGAACTGATGAACAAACAAAGGATCCCATTGATAATATAAATGTTAATATAGATGGCCATGTTAGGTGTGAACAACAATACTTAGACTAAACACCACTGATCACTAAAAAAAGAAAAAGAAAAAAAAGACCTTTTAAAAGTTTACCTGTAAATTGACTTTTTAAAAGTTTACCTGATTCCTCATTGCCGTTTTTCCTTCGACCTGCTTCTTCCTGTCCTAAAAAAAACCCACACAACAAAGTCCACCTGATAAAAAACACAATCGTTGGCCCAAGCATTCCAAATCTGTAAAAGGACTGCAACTGTATTGTGTATTTTTCTAGTTTCTTTCTTAAAACCTAGTACGTATTACAATAAAGGACTGGTTGTTTTGGATTTTTCTACTGGAAAGTTTTTGGTGCATTTTGAAAAAAAAATCCCACTGTTCTAACCTTTGATAGAAAGAATCTCCTTGACAAAACTGAAAAATAAAAACGATAGCTTGATAATCAAAGATGTCATGACGGTTTTACATGGGTTGCAATGTTTTTAGAATCATCCCATACAAATTACGTTGAAAATATGGTTTCCCAACGATGACTTGCATGAACTCAAAAGTATATTGGGTAATTTTGCACTTTCCTTAAAACAGTCATTACATTCTGTCCTTGACTGTAATGCAATGCAAATAACAAAGTTGTGATAAGTAGTCGCCTTGGCGCAGTGATAATGTCGCGGACTAGTAGCTGAGAGGTATTTGGTTCAAATCCCATTAGAGACAATGTTGGGGGGGTTTCGGTCGTGGACTGACTCCTACCTAGAGTAGAGTGTGCTATGGGCTAAGCCACACAGTCGAGCTTCGTCCACTTAATGGATGCATATCTGAGTGCTGCTTTATTTTCCGAACCAACACTGCAGGTGTCTGTAGCTGTCGGGCCTGGTTAACGCCTGGTTATTGCTATGAAAGGAAGCGAAGAGTAGTTTCAGACCGACACGGAACTACATAGCATCATCATTATAATAATCATCCGAATCTCCATCAATCACCATCACTTAAATTATTTTTTAAATGCATCAAATGATGTGACCTTCCGTGCCCGGCTTTCATGATGACCTCGGTTTCGACTACCAATCCAGTGTATGCCCTAGGTACGCTCGCGTCAAAGTCATGGGGATCAGTATGCTCTGGGGAGATGTCGATGCACGGACGCCCTAGGAGGAGGATCTCACTCACGCTGGCTCCGTAAGGGGGCTTAGTAGGTGGTGTCCTGCAGCTCGGAACAGGATCCACTAAGCTCCACTGAAGTGACTTAGCAGGGCTTCCAGTCAACTCGCCCCATCACCAACTCGCCCCAGTGACCAATGGCCACCCAATTGTTTTCTTTTTTGCATGCAATTTTTGTGTGACTGATGAGGAAGGAAAGGGAAGGGGGTACATTTTGACCAAATGACAACTTTTTCGTTGCCACTGAGTTCAACGTGTGCTAAGTGCATGGGCACACGGGACCTCGGTTTATCGTCTCATCCGAAAGACTCCACGTTCAGACCGTAAGGCCTAGTGTAAAGCGAGAGGGAAAAAAAGCTGTACACAGGTTCAAATTCGGGTTTACTTGACACGAGGCGAACGCGATACCTCCGTGCCACTCTACAATCTGATTATGATGATGATGATAATGATGGTGGCGATGATGATGATTATGATAGTGATGATGACGATGTCCCCAGTGAACGGTTTTGGGCTACGACCACCCAACGGAGAGACAGACAGAGAGAGAGGGGGAGAGAGAGGAGAGAGAGAGAGAGAGAGAGAGAGAGAGAGAGAGAGAGAGAGAGAGAGAGAGAGAGAGAGAGAGAGAGAGAGAGAGAGAGAGAGAGAGAGAGAGAGAGAGAGAGAGAGAGAGAGAGAGAGAGAGAGAGAGAGAGAGAGAGAGAGAGAGAGAGAGAGAGAGAGAGAGAGAGAGAGAGAGAGAGAGAGAGAGAGACGGGGAGAGAGAGAGAGAGAGAGAGAGAGAGACTCGTCTTCTTTTATTAAATGCATTATAGGTTGAGATTGAAGATGTTTGATCAAAGTACCTTAGATGAATACTGGGGATTACATTGTGGGAGAGGCTGACAATAGGGCGTTTGCCACGAGTGTTCGTTCACTATACTAGACTACTAATTTGCCCGACCTCGTTCTGCCCGAGTTACGCTGACCTCTCTAATTCAACTCTTTAAATTCAACTCAGTGAAATTCAAGGTCACCGGCGCGTGGCAAATGCGCTATTGGGACGAGTTGGTCAACGGGCCGCGTTGGAAATGGGGCAGGTTGACTGGTACCCCTTAGCAGCAGTGCAGAGTTTTCTCTGGCGGTTGCCTCTTGACGACTGAACATATCTGCTCCATTTGGGACTGCTGTTTTTTGTGAATCCGTGACCTGACAAACCGGGTTTTGGGCTGACACTCCAATTTTAATCTAAAATTTAACTTTAGGGGATAGTTGGGCTGGGTTGTTTTTTTGTGGGTGGGTGGGTGTGGGTGGGAGGGGCAATACCCGTACGTACGTCATAGTATTTGAATAAATTCCTGCACGAAGTTTGGATTATGATGCTAACGGACAGAAAGACCCTCAGACTGACAAGGGTAGTGTAGGGTGAAGACTGAAGAGGACTCTTACCACGTGGCTGATGGCGAAACTGGCAGGGACCCACACGATCAACGTCAAGAATATAATGGTGGCCACGATGTTGCTCTTCATTATCTCCACTGCAAGCACATCCATCACACTGCCTTGAAGGTTCACGTGGGATATTGGGTTGCTTCTTCTTCTTCTTCTTCTTCTTCTTGTTCGATCGCTCAGACAGTTTCCTGTCAATTATTAGCGTAGATGCGTCATTCTGCCGTTACGCGCCTAACTAAGAAATAGTAAGGCCCACAGCAAGTCCGACTTCGGCTGGAGGAACTGTTTTTGAAAGTGTTTCGTGAGAAAAAAAACAAGGCAGGAGAATGGACCGGTAAGGCAGAAAGATAGTAGATGACAGAAAGCAAAAGGAAAAGGCAGAGTCAAAGAGAGTGGCAGATTAGAGGAAGTTACGAGCACAGAACTTCCCGAAGGCGGGGGAATTTTTTTATTTTTTACGAAAGACCTCCCCGGTATCCCCACGGGGAAGTCAACAATAAAACCATGTTTTTGAAGCGTCTTCAAGGTGAGCGTTCTTGTAGAACCCAAACCTTTTTGACAACCTTAGAGAGCACCTGTAGGATCATTCTTAATAGCAACCCAATATCCCCCCGTGGGGATGGATACGGGGGGGGGGGGGGGGGGGGGGGGGGGGGGGGGGGGGGGCTTTTGTATAAATAGTTCCCCTAACCTTCTGGAAGTTCTGTGCTTGTATCTTCCTTTAATCTGTCACTCTCTTTGACTCTGCCTTTTTCTGACTTATTGGCCTTTGTTTCAAAAATACCTTCCAAATAATGTCCTGCTTTGAGCTCCTCCAAAATCGGAATGGGTCGGCTGTGCGCAGCGGGGAGACCAGTGAAAACTGAAAACCGGGACACATACGTTCCTTACCCATTATGGCCATAATATGGCCTGGGAACGCAGAAGAAGAAGAAGAAGAAGAAGAAATTGTTGACAATGGTGTAACGAAACCTTAGAAGGTACACGGTGCTTTGAAGCAGCGCCGATAAAAGCAAACATAAAAAACAATAACGATTGATTATTAGATACTAATGAATATATAGAAACCAAATCTATTGAATTGATTGTTTACATAATCTATTTTCCGATAACTGGATCAATTTCAACCAATACTTAATGCATTTTACTAAGGAACAAATATAAAGGGGACATCTGCTGGTATCACCTCACGCCATAGTATTTGATGAATGCAATGGAATGTTTGAAAAATGCCTAATAGCTAACGTATGTATTTTTCCATATGTTGATTTTCTTCCAGCCCCCAAATCTCTGCTGCATATTTCCAAAATAAAAGCGGGTCAACTGCCCCCATTTTTTCTTATTTAAAGATTTGAATGTAAGACGTAAGCTCTGATTGTTTCCTCTCAGCGTATGTCTGTCTGCCACTGTATGTCTCTTCCAGAAATACAGTTGGCAAAGCTTGTGTTCAGTTTTCTAAGTCAGCAAAGAATCTCGGTGTTACCCTCGATTCAAATCTTACAATGCACACACAGGTTATTAAAATCGGACACCATTGGGTTTACACACACAAAGCCATATATCATCATGACCTAAGGAATGCAGTTGGAGACATTTAAAGCCACTTGACCTTGACCTTTATATTTGACCTTGAAGCTGTTATAGCTATGATTGGCGTTACCGTTGCTAGGCGTTACCAGTACGGTGAATTGCCAGTACTAGGCGTTGCGCTAGTAATTATGAAAACAGGATGTAACCCCAAAAACAAATAGCCATAGCTTGAAAACAGTTGGCTGTAGACCAGAGAATGTGAAATTAGCGTCCAATCGCTCAGATACCTTTTCTGTAGACCACTTTACTTTAAACCATATGATATTCACGATCGGTATCACTGGGCGGATACAGTGGCGGACTGTTATTAGGAAGACCCGGGCCATTTACATAAAACAAACAATTGTTGCATAAAAACTATTGGTTGTAAACCCCTTAAGTCATACATATTTGCAACCGGCATCACTGGAGGAATGCAGTGGGAGACATTTTGAAGTGCTATGCTGGTGACTGCTATTCTGAAGACCCGGGTCGATTGCATAAAACAAACAACTGTAGTTTGAAAACCATTGGTTAGAGATCCCTATGACCATGTACATTCATGATCAACATCATCGGGGAATGCAGTGAGCGACATTTCGATGTGCTATTCTGGCAACTGCTATTCTAAAGACCTGTGCCGGGGAATAGCTGCCGGCGAAGCGTAGCGAGCACGGGGCGTAGCTGCTAGTGCAAAATAAAATGCAATTCATCTTCAATGCATTCTTCACACAATGGACATATAAGTTGAGACAGACAGGCAGAGAGAGAGAGAGAGAGAGAGAGAGAGAGAGAGAGAGAGAGAGAGAGAGAGAGAGAGAGAGAGAGAGAGAGAGAGAGAGAGAGAGAGAGAGAGAGAGAGAGAGAGAGAGAGAGAGAGAGTGGGCCGTAGATTGCTGGAATGACAACAGATCACTAAAAGCACAATACTTACTTAATCTGTTGATAGTTATCCCTGTCATCATCATTCTGAATAAGTTGCCGGAACGCCGCTTTTCTTTTTTTATGCACACTCCAGTCTATAACACAGACAGATACACACACACACACACACACACACACACACACACACACACACACACACACACACACACACACACACACACACACACACACACACACACACACACACACACACACACACACACACACACACACAAAGATTGTTTAATCCTTTGACCCCTTTTGGGGCATGGAGGACTTGAAGCAAATCAAGCAAATACAAAATTAATGCAACAATTGAAAACGGTTACAAAAGATAACTCTAATGTAATTAACACACCAAAATGTCACACAACTTTACTAAACCTTAAAAATTTAGCTAAATTTAATAACACCTTTTTACCACCAGAGAGCAATCGACAGTAGTTAAAGACGGACTTTACACATGTAATTTTCTGGAAATAAACTGACATCTGATATCATTGTATTTGGGACATTTCATTACAAAATGAAACTCGTCACCAAGGTCATTCTTGGTCATTCGCACACACACACACACACACACACACACACACACACACACACACACACACACACACACACACACACTCACACACATAATTTTATATATCTTCTCTTTTTTTGAACACGGAACATAACTCAAAGTTAACGTTAACTGGTTTTGTTTCTGAGGTTCACAAATACAGACATTGGACACAGAAAAGTTTTATCAAAGCAAACTGTATATATATACACACATACGCGCGCGCGCACGCACATACACATACACATACACGAACAGACACACACACACATTCATTCACAGATACCCGGCCCACGAATGCGCATACTCACTTATGGAAGTAAGCGTGTAAGCTTACATGCAAACAGGCACATCTACACAGACAAGCATACACACACATGCACGCATGCAGGCACGCAAAGACTTTAATAATGCGTGGTGTAGAACTAGCTACAGAGTGGCACTCGTGGTGTAGAGTGGTACAGAGGTAACGCGTTCGCCTAGTGCGCAAAAAAAAATCCGAGTTCGAAGCTGGGTACAGGCAATTTTTCCTCTCACTCTGCACTAGGTCTTAATATAGTCTTTCGGGTGAGACGATAAACCGAGGTCCTGTGTGCCCATGCACTTAGCACACGTTAAACGATGTGGCAACGAAAAAGATGTAATTTGGTCAAAATGTACACTTCCTGAAAAAAATGTACATTTCCTTCCTCATCGGTCAGACAAAAGTCGCATGCAAGAAAAAAAAAGAAAAGGGTGGCGCGCCTCTGGCTGCGACGCTCTTTCCAGGTGGAAGCAACCCGAATTTCACAGAGACGCCTCTGTGACTATAAAGTACCAAGTACCAAATACTTAAAGATTCACATGCACCTAAACACGCACACGCACGCACACGCACGCACACGCACGCACGCACACGCACGCACACGCACACGCACGCACACAAACACACACACACACACACGCACACAAACACACACACACACACACAAACACACACACATGCACGCCACACATACATATCACACTCTCACAGGTATCACGGGGTAGGAAAAAGGGCGGTTGTTGGGAAATAAAAGGACGACACGAGACCGTACAAAATAAGATACAACACGGTATGCCTAGGCCCACCTGCGTTAACAATGGCCCCAGATTCCTAGACTAATAAATAGATGCAGTTTTGACCACGTGAGGGCCCCTATCATGAATATGAATTATTACTAGTCTTCCCAAGAAAAAGCAGGAGATGTCCCCAGACTAGTCAGTTAAGCAGAGAGAGAGTTAAGCAGAGTCAGTTCAGCAGAGTTAAGCAAGGCAAGGCAAGGCAAGGCAAATGTTTTATTTCATACCCACTTAGGGCACAGAAATATAAAACAAAGCACACACATAGTTAAACAATCGAACATCAAAACAGAGTGATGTCTATATTATGAAAAACGACAAGTAGATAACTAGGACAAATATACCTATGCCATTTTACAAAAAAACCAAAATCATGTGACATTTTGTCCATACAAATCATCGAAAAGAACTGTTTATAACTGTAACAAAGTGTGCTTAAGTTTAATCAAAAGTTTCTTATTTTTTGAGGAAAACAAAGCATTAAATTTATACGCATTTGGTCGCACAAAAAGTACCGTGGAAGATATCTATTTCTGTCAGTATTAAAGAAGTTACAGACAAACAAATAATGGAACTCATCTGCCACATCATGTACGTTACACTTTTCGCAAATTCTTTCACTTCTGGGTATATTATCGTAGCGCAATTTATTGACTGGCAAGTTATTATTAGCCTAGTTCTAAATTTTAGAACGGTAAACACATCATTCTGAGGAAGTACTAAGTAGTAGGGATCAACACCAAATGATGGCTTAAACATTCTATAGTTCATATATAATTCATCATTATCAACAATAACATGCAGATTGGGGTGGGCTTCTTACCCGCCCAAGTCTTCCCCTATAGTTCAGAGTTAAGGGAGTCAAAGATCCACCAGATCACGTGTCAAAATCGCGGGTTTCACGTGTTTTCCCTCTTATAGCAGGAAAGAAATGTTGTTTTGACCAGGTCTCACTACCATACAAATGCCCCCAAATTCAAAGCGAAACATCATTTTAAAGAGCAGTCTCAATTTGAACTTGGGGACATTTCTATGTGGGCCACAGCTAGGGGAAGACGGGGTAAAAAGCGCATGGGCGGGTAAGAAGCCCACCCCAATTATCTCATGAAATGAAGCCAATTTCAGTCTCATTTTGCCCATGAGACGAGCGTTAATGTCTAGCATTCGTCTCATGGGCAAATTTGACTGAAATTTTCTTTATTTCATGAGATAATTGGGGTGGGCTTCTTACCCGCCCATGCGCTTTTTACCCCGTCTTCCCCTACCCAGAAAAAACAACCAAGGGACTTAACCGTGGCGCGTCAGTCTTACTGTAAGAGATGGGATTTTCCCTCCAATTGGAGGATTTCCTCCTTTTTGATGGCCCCAGAGGTCATTTTTGAGATCAGTGTAAATCTGTTGAGAAAATTTGGGGGATATGGGGGGTGGTAGGGTTAGGTTTTGTGTTGAAGCGAAAATGCGGTGAGCATGAGAAGTTCAATAGATGTGTTGTTCTTGGGAGGGAGGGGAGAGAGAGAGAGAGAGAGAGAGAGAGAGAGAGAGAGGGAGAGGGAGGGAGAGGGAGAGAGAGAGAGAGAACACTGAACACTGATAGGTTTTTATTTGCGCTTCGTCCTTGAGCCACAGTAGAGAGAGAGAGAGAGAGAGAGAGAGAGAGAGAGAGAGAGGAGAGAGAGAGAGAGAGAGAGAGAGAGAGAGAGAGAGAGAGAGAGAGAGAGAGAGAGAGAGAGAGAGAGAGAGAGAGAGAGAGAGAGAGAGAGAGAGAGAGTGAGAACACTGATAAGTTTTTTATTTGCGCTTCGGCCTTGAGCCACAGTACAAAAGAGAGAGAGAGAGAGAGAGAGAGAGAGAGAGAGAGAGAGAGAGAGAGAGAGAGAGAGAGAGAGAGAGAGAGAGAGAGAGAGAGAGAGAGAGAGAGAGAGAGAGAGAGAGAGAGAGAGAGAGAGAGAGAGAGAGAGAGAGAGAGAGAGAGAGAGAGAGAGAGAACTCAGAACTCAGAAACTTTATTTTACAAGAGAGCAGAGAGAGAGAGAGATTAAAAACACCTCTATTACTACAATATACTTCTTCTACTACAATTACTACTACTAGTGTTAGACGGAGCAAGAGAGAGAGGAGAGAGAGAAAGAGAGAGAGAGAGAGAGAGAGAGAGAGAAAGAGAGAGAGAGAGAGAGAGAGAGAGAGAGAGAGAGAGAGAGAGAGAGAGAGAGAGAGAGAGAGAGAGAGAGAGAGAGAGACCTACCCACCCACACACCCGCAATGACACACACACACACACACACACACATTTGCGCGGAAGGAATTGGCGCCGTAAGGACACCTTCCAAACTGACCTCATCACAATATCCAAGAAAGCACGTGCGACCAGCCGTCAGGACGCCACCAGAGGGGTGACAGGCTCCATGTTTCCCGTATCCCAATACTTCAGCACAGCATCGTTGACACATGGTCGTTACTGTCGACAGGTTGTTCGCAAGTTGTGACAAAAGATCTAACAAACTAAAATTTTGGTTCTCCCTTGGACTGGGATGGGTCAACGAAACAAAGACTTTTGAATTAAAACAGCAGCATTGTCAACAAGCATGGATATATAGCTAGTTATAGGATATTTCACCGTGGGCAGAAAGTGTCAAACAGCATTTTTCTTGAGGCGAATTCTAGAAGTAGTAATGATAGCATGCAAGAACACGTAAAACAAAGAAGTTTGAAGTAACCTGGAACATACCTTTATAATGACAGTCAAAACTAACAGAATTAATTTTAAAATTTCAAACCAACAGAATTAATTTGAAACCCTTTCATCGCCACTGTCGCCTCTTGGCACCACAATGACTTAACACCCATGTCACTGAAAGGCATCAAATGAGGGTCTGGTATCCAATGGCCTTATGTTCTTTATTTTGGGAGGTAAGGATAGGCCCACAGGAATTCCCAATATTGCAGACAGAATCTTTTCTCTACCCAGGTAAGTTGAATGGAAAGTTTTAGCTGAAAAATTGCTGGCGTTGAAAGGGTTGGCAAAATTGCAAATACCATTTTGTTGGCAGAGACACGGAGTTAGTTGCTTCTGACCCTTGCTCACTTGCATGCAGAAGTTCACGCATATCCCGTTTTTGCAAATGCCGCTGGAACCAAACGAAAGACACATACTATCTATCAAAACGATTGCAAAAGTAAAGCAATAAATGCTAACAACAAAAACACACACACAAAAATCAATCAGTTGACTGCAGAGCATGATTTTGCCAAATATTTTACTCATATTACGTAGAGTCCAAATAAAAGAATGTTAGAATCATCTGCGTGTGTGATTTATCATATGTTGAACCAAATCTAGATCTGTTTATCTATGACTGAAACATATTTTCCATAAGAGTTGGTGCCCACATTGATAAGGCCGTGTACACATACACGCGGATGTTCTGCACGGAAACCCATGCGCAATCAGTAAATAAGTGAAAGAAATAATTTTAAAAAAGCGTATTTCCACTAATCCGTATATTTTTTCCGTTCTTTCTTTTACTTATATTGATTAATTTTGCACGGAAAATCCGGATGTACTGTATACCAGGCCTGAGGTTTAAATTAGAAAGGGCAAATGGGTTGCCCTTTTCATTGATTGGGCGAAACATAACGCTATTCGTTAGCTATACGCCAGATTACAAAAAGAAGACATGTAATAAGCTGTAATAATTAAACAGTGATGTCAAAAAAGGCAGAATCTAAACAAGTGGCAAAGTGTAGACCTTGAAAAAGTTATAAGTACAGAAGGCAGGGTAACTATTTGTAGTGTGAGAGTTCCCAGCATCTAAAATCTCAACTCATTCATGGAGATTTAGGTTGACAATTTGTTTCCACAAACCACGCTTGTGTTCCTCTTTTTTTTTACGCACCTCCGTAATAGCCAAAGGCTAAAACGTTATTTAAAACATTGAAAAGACTGCAACAAGGAAACGCAAGTCAATGAAGTCATATTGTAAGAATCGTGCGTGATTAAATAATATAATATCAAAATCAAAAACTCACCTTTCTATGCACTTGGTATCGTCAGGAAGATAGCCAGATTCAGGGCAGTCGTGGCTGATTCCACTGAAGCTGAAGTCAAGGTTCCTAACAAAAATGGGTCTTATATCAAACGCTTCTTTTTGTCATAAAAGGGCACTCACGCGCTCAGTTTGGATCCAAAAACGCTCTCGAAAAGTTCACAGCATTGTTTCTTCATATACATGGCCACAGTCTACAAACTATCGCTGTAACCAGATATATGTAGGACACCCCTGCATTTCTCTGCTGTAACCTACCTTTTCGTGGTGATAAAGTGAGCACTTTTATAAATCTCTCGTGTATCAATTGGCCATTTGTTTCAAGAGCGTGACTTCTGCAATATCTGAAATCCTTGTACCAGTTGTGACATCACAATTAGACAAGGTGACAGGCTTATGAACTTCAAGAATTTGTCTATCAACGACGTCAGAGCTATTTCGTATCCAAACGAGACTTCATAAAAGCAGAGGATGCACAAGTGAACAGTGTCATGCTTCTTTTTCTTCTTTTTTTTTGGGGGGAGCAAATTATAAGCTATCACGTTCAAATGTATGTATGTCTGTGACTTTCAATAAACCCAGAGTTTATCGTCCAAATCGATTTTGCATCATTCTGCGTACTTGTTATTTTGTTTTGAAGTCTCCTTTAATAGGATATGGTTGGGAAGATGTTTCTTCTCGTCAACGGCGAGACTGTCAGGCTGTTGGCAAAGAATTGATCGATTCCTATCGAAGCTGCTCGAACATTGATAAAGTTACTCACTCAGTAAGCATTTTTAATACGAAATTGCTAGGCTGCCTGGTTGTTCATAAGGAACTAGCAACTACGCCCCGCTCCCTTCGCTTCGCGGCAGGTCTTCCCCAGCACATGTCTTTAGAATAGCAGTTGTCAGAATAGCACTTCGAAATGTCTTCCACTGCATTGCCCCGGTGATGCCGATCACAAATATACGTGGCTAGGGATCCCCAACAACGGTTTTCAAACTATAGTTGTTCGTTTTATGCAAATGGCCCGTGTCTTCAGAATGATACCAGGCACCAGAATACCACTTCAAAATGCCTCCCACTGTATCGTCCCAGTGGTGCTGACAGCGAATATAAATATATGGTTCAAGTGGTCTACACTCTGCAGCCATTTGCTTTCAAACTACAGCTATTTGTTTTTGTCAGATGACACAGGTTTTCAGAATGAAAGATACTCAGCACTTTGCACAACACATGACATTGAGCCAGTGTACGAACATGCCAACTTTGAAGCATGTAACGGCCAAAATGTGAAAAATATGATCAAACACCAATTTGGCAGACAGGTTTTGTACCCCAAGAAGTGTCACTCTTCTCACTTCTTTCTATCAGTGTCAAATATTGATCTTCATTAGTCAGTTTCTTGAAAACCGGCACGTTTTGCGTGTTCAGGACTGCACAAAAAGTGAGATGGAGGGTGACATTTTTGGAAGCTGTGTTTTCCAGGATTGAAAACTTCAACACATTTGCAAATAGTACAATAAGAAGTACACAGGCGGCCATAAATATATGTCAAATCGGAATGAATGTTCTTAAAATAGTTCCTAAGTTTCATCCATATGAAGTTACAGCAAGTGAACGAGTAAGCTCAAGAAACCACGATTTTTGGTCACAGGCCCTTATATCATAATTCCAATGACGTCGCACACTCACGTAGGACATGACATCACGATAATAGTGTGCAAGCAAATGCCTTAAAAGAATGACGTTTTCTTTGCTACCTCCATTATACCTGTATGTTTTATAGATGAGAAATGGCAGCACAGTTGCCAAACTTTAATGAACAGTCCTCGTAATTAAGCTTACTTGAGAAATATTGATACTTTTCTGTGACATACAGAAGGATACTCGCAGTGTGACTCGTCTTGGCAAGTAAGGTCATTGCGTTCCTGACATACTACGTTTGCAGAGGCCAACTTGCAGTTTTCGCAGCAGTCATGATTGAGGTCACTGAAACAAAAACAGTCACAAACAGCCAAGGGGTCAATCTATGTGTCCAACTGCAGTTGCACGGTTATGCAACTGCGACATTTCTGAAGCATGCATCTGACGAAGTACTTAACGTCTGACTGAATGAATCTCATAAAATACTACTCGCTGCGTTCACTATTGGGGTCTGCAACGAACACCTTTTGCAAGAGCGAATGCCCTTGGTGGGTGGGGGAAGATGGTTCAGTACTGACCAGACAGGGGGATAACTCTCGCCAATAACCCCTATTTGATGCCACTAAATGGCTGCCTTTCGCAAGAGTGAATGCCCTTGTCAGTACTGACCAGCAAGGGCATCACTCTCACTGTCAAGGGCGTTAATAACCCTAGTTGCAGAGGCCTATAGTTGTAGATCATTGGATGTGCATGGGTGAAGACTCCCCAAAATGATTTTTTTTAAAACAACTGAAAGGCGCAGGGTCCGCCTAGGGCATCGGCAGGGTACAGGGGCAGAGCCCCACCAGAGGATTCAGGGGGGGGTCAATGCAAGAGAGAGAGATAACGAGACAGATAGACAGTTAAAATGATGGACAGAGACAGCTTGAGTCAGATAAGCCGTGTTAAAAGGATTACAACAAAAACAAGTTGAAAACAATATGGCATCACCATGCAGTTTTCAAGATTCCCTGAGAGAGAGACTTCCGGGATAGAACAAGCAAGTTCAAAACATGAAGCCCGGAAAAATTAAGAGAGAGAGAGAGAGAGAAGAGAGAGAGAGAGAGAGAGAGAGAGAGAGAGAGAGAGAGAGAGAAATGCATTTCGACTTATGGCGATTATTTGACCGCCAGGGGGCATAACGCTCGAGTGGGGCTCAAATATATCACAATTGCTATATTATATAGTTGGGCGTAAAGTGTTGATAAAGATGCAACGAATGAAATGGGAATATGTGCGAACTTTTTCAAAACATTTCAGGGGAGAGAGAGAGAGAGAGAGAGAGAGAGAGAGAGAGAGGAGAGAGAGAGAGAGAGAGAGAGAGACAGAGGGTTGGACTCCTCCCTATCTCTCTCTCTCTCTCTTTATCCCCAACTAAGAATATAGAGAGGATTAGCCCCACTCGAGCGTTATACCACCTGGCGGGCAAAAGATCCCGCTAAGTCGGTCATTGCTTGTGGTCGATTTTTTTTTAATGAATTAAAAATTAAAAAAAACAGAAGTTCAGTTTCTGGTCATTTAAAAAAAAAATGAAATCAGTCTCTGGTAATTTAAAAAAAAAATGAAATCAGTTACGGCAAAATCGTAAAGGTAAACAGATCAGACAGTGAAACTGAAAGAGTTGCACCTAGGGATTGGTGCATTGGGGTCTGTCTACACCTAGCGAAGGAAAGGAGTAGGGTTTCATTAGATTCATGTAGTCAGAGGTACTTCACCAGAATCACGCCTCACAGATGTCGTCACAGTTGGATAGGGGCCCATCCACACGTCCAACTGTAGCTGACCCCTTAACGTGCACAAAAATAACGTTTAGAATTATAATAAATAACTAAGCAGATCATATTTGCCAAATCCCCCTCATGCACACTAACATGGGTGCAACTACACAAAATGAAAAACCCTGAAAGGCCGGGGTCCAGGGGTAATGTCCCCCTGCAGCTGAAGAATTTTTTTTATTTATGAAGGTTTTTAGTTTGCTTTCCCCACAATTTATACACATGCTTATTT
>CM065693.1:25945549-25960549 GCA_017654935.2 Phymorhynchus buccinoides
GGGATGTGCCTTCTCTTTTTGTAATGGCCGCCTGAGTCGCTCAGATCAAATCACGAAATTTCCACAATACAAGCCTTTTTATTTACAGTTTACCAAAATGAGTTTCGCTCACAACAAAGGAAATAGCTCCTTTTTATTATTACTGCACTACAAAGAAGAAAAAGCTTCAACTACTCGAGTGGCCTCCACCCACCCCGTCCAAAATGGTTTCTCTCTCCGGCAACTCCGCCATGGTGGAATCGCCGTTTTGACGGTTTCATGTCTAGGAAACCAGAGCAAAGTGAGTGTTCCGATCCTTGAAAAGGCTGTCTTTCTGGTGATCTCGACGTGTTTCTTACAAAAACACACTCGTCAGGGTGACCCTTTAAAAGCAACATTTGCAGTTTGGGGTGAAAGTACATGTAGTTGACGTCGTTTCATTACGTTCCTATCTTCTGGTTCTGGTTAACCCGAACCACTTCATTACGTTCCTATCTTCTGGTTCTGGTTAACCCGAACCACTTCATTACGTTCCTATCTTCTGGTTCTGGTTAACCCGAACCACTTCATTACGTTCCTATCTTCTGGTTCTGGTTAACCCGAACCACTTCATTACGTTCCTATCTTCTGGTTCTGGTTAACCCGAACCACTTCATTACGTTCCTATCTTCTGGTTCTGGTTAACCCGAACCACTTCATTACGTTCCTATCTTCTGGTTCTGGTTAACCCGAACCACTTCATTACGTTCCTATCTTCTGGTTCTGGTTAACCCGAACCACTTCATTACGTTCCTATCTTCTGGTTCTGGTTAACCCGAACCACTTCATTACGTTCCTATCTTCTGGTTCTGGTTAACCCGAACCACTTCGTTCCTATCTTCTGGTTCTGGTTAACCCGAACCACTTCATTACGTTCCTATCTTCTGGTTCTGGTTAACCCGAACCACTTCATTACGTTCCTATCTTCTGGTTCTGGTTAACCCGAACCACTTCATTATGTTCCTATCTTCTGGTTCTGGTTAACCCGAACCACTTCATTATGTTCCTATCTTCTGGTTCTGGTTAACCCGAACCACTTCATTATGTTCCTATCTTCTGGTTCTGGTTAACCCGAACCACTTCATTACGTTCCTATCTTCTGGTTCTGGTTAACCCGAACCACTTCATTACGTTCCTATCTTCTGGTTCTGGTTAACCCGAACCACTTCATTACGTTCCTATCTTCTGGTTCTGGTTAACCCGAACCACTTCATTACGTTCCTATCTTCTGGTTCTGGTTAACCCGAGCCACCATTACGTTCCTATCTTCTGGTTCTGGTTAACCCGAACCACTTCATTATGTTCCTATCTTCTGGTTCTGGTTAACCCGAACCACTTCATTACGTTCCTATCTTCTGGTTCTGGTTAACCCGAACCACTTCATTATGTTCCTATCCTGCTAAAATCCTCAACATTGTATCATCATCACCATCTGCGTTGCCAGACCAAAAGGCCATGATGGGTAAAGTACGTATAATCATCATAATAATTGTACATTTATATAGCGCTTTACCTCAGATGAGCCCAAAGCGCTTTACAATCAATTTTTCATCAACAAATAGACAAAAAACCCAGCATTCAAGAATGACACCAACCAGCAACAACGCATACATACAAAACAACTCTCTCTCTCTCTCTCTCTCTCTCTCTCTCTCTCTCTCTCTCTCTCTCTCTCTCTCTCTCTCTCTCTCTCTCTCTCTCGCTCTAACACACATACACACACATTTAACAACACGGACTCGTTCATCCCCCATTCAGTAAGCACACATCAACTGAGCCGCACGGACTGACCACATACACCAACACATACAGAAACACCCTCACACACAACGTACGCAGACAGACAGACACACACAGACACAACACACACACACACACACACACACACATGCGTGCACACACACAACCCACAAAACCAAAACACACACAAGCACACATGTATGCACACATGCATGCTCAGACACACACACAACACACACATACACACACACACACACACACACACACACACACACACACACACACACACACACACACACCACAAAGCACAGCACAAACCTCTTATTCAATCTTTCCTCACGTGCACACAAGATAGACAACTGATCAAATATTTAGGGTGCAGCAGGAAAAAGATGGGTTTTAAGAGAGGTTTTGAATGAGGAGACTGAGTTGGAGTGTCGGAGAGGAGAAGGCAGATAATTCCAAAGAGATGGTGCTTGACAGGAAAAAGAACGTTGGCCAGCAGATTTGAGACGGATGGAGGGAGGGGAAAGGAGACGAGAATCAGAAGACGAACGTAGTTGGCGAGCTGGGACATAGAGATGAAGGAGATCAGAGAGATATAAGGGAGCTTGATCATTCAGTGACTTGAAGGCAAGGAGGAGAATGTTGTAGTCAATACGTGATTGAACTGGGAGCCAATGTAGGGAACGAAGAACCGGAGTAATATGATCGTACCTAGGGGAGCGAGAAATGAGACGAGCAGCATTATTCTGGACCCGTTGGAGCTTAGAGATGAGAGTTGATGGACAGCCAGCAAGAAGTGAGTTACAGTAGTCAAGGCGAGACAGAACAAAAGCACATACTAGAGTCTTCAGGGCATCTAGAGAGAGGAAACGGCGGATTGAACTAATTCTTCGAAGTTCTAGATAGCAAGACTTGCAAACATTGGAAACATGCTGTTTGAAAGAGAGGGTTTGGTCCAAAGTAACACCTAGATTGCGGACAGATGCTGACAGCTTGATCTCAGTGCCATCAATGTCGACAGAACCTGGGAGAACCTGAGTTTTAATTGTGTGGTTAGAGGCTACAAGAATCATCTCTGTCTTTTCAGCATTTAGCTGCAGTATGTGTCCGTTTTTCAGTTTTCACTGGTCTCCCCGCTGCGTACAGCCGACACATTCCGATTTCGGAGGAGCTCAAAGTAGAAAAGTTATTTGGAAGATTTTTTTTTAAATTCCAGGAGAATGGGCCAATAAGTCAGAAAGATAGTAGATGACAGTAGGCAAAGGAAAAGGGCAGAGTCAAAGAGAGTGGCAGATTAGAGGAAGTTACAAGCACATATCTTCCAGAAGGTGGGGGAACTATTTTTATGAAAGACCCCCCCCCCCCCGGTATCCCCACGGGGAGAGACTCGTGGAGGGGGTGGGGTCGTCCAGCTCCCCGTATGGAGGCACAAGGCGTCCACAAACTGCCCCGGAATAGTGTATGATAGTGGTGTTGTTGTCCACAACTTTGTAGACGATGTTCGAATTTTTGTGACATATTGTAAATAATCTGCGAATAATGGTATGGTATCTAGTACAGTGGAACCTCCCTTATAAGACCTCCCATTATAAGACTCCCTCCAATATAAGACCTACTTCTCTGAGACGGTGCCCTTCTTTGCAAGCATCAAAATTACCTCCCTTATAAGACCCATCCCTTATAAGACATAATTTTGGATGATTTTTGAAGGTCTTATAAGGGAGGTTCCACTGTACTGGGTATATGAATACAAAGGCTACATGGTTGCTGTTTTTCGGGGGGTGTTTTTTCTCTCGGGACAAAATCAACACTCGTGGCTTGTAACTAAAATGGTTCATCCGACTGTCGATTTAGTCAAGTCAAATAAAGAAACCCTAAAAGAAGGCACCAGTCGAAACGTCGAGGGGAACAGAAAACCCTTGCTTGTTCTTTCGTCAGTCGAATTGATGTTGTACTTGTATCCATAGAGTCTAACGGCAGACAACCAGACAGTCTAGGTGTGATATAAATCGGTCTGTATGTTCCATAGATTAACGGTAGACAACCAGACAGTCTAGGTGTTATATAAATCGGTCTGTATGATCCATAGATTAACGGTAGACAACCAGACAGTCTAGGTGTCATATAAATCGGTCTGTATGATCCATAGATTAACGGTAGACAACCAGACACTCTATGTGTTATATAAATCGGTCTGTATCGGTCCGTAGACTAACAGTAAACAATCAGAAACTCTATGTGTTATATAAATCGGTCTGTATCGGTCCGTAGACTAACAGTAAACAATCAGAAACTCTATGTGTTATATAAATCGGTCTGTATCGGTCCGTAGACTAACAGTAAACAATCAGAAACTCTATGTGTTATATAAATCGGTCTGTATCGGTCCGTAGACTAACAGTAAACAATCAGACGCTCTATGTGTTAAATAAATCGGTCTGTATCGGTCCGTAGACTAACAGTAAACAATCAGAAACTCTATGTGTTACATAAATCGGACTGTATGAGACATAGACTAACGGTAGACAACCAGAAACTCTATGTGTTACATAAATCGGTCTGTGTGATCCGTAGACTAACGGCAGACAACCAGACGCTCTATGCGTTATATAAATCGGTCTGTATGATCCGTAGACTAACGGTAGACAACCAGACGCTCTATGCGTTATATAAATCGGTCTGTATGATCCGTAGACTAACGGCAGACAACCAGACGCTCTATGCGTTATATAAATCGGTCTGTATGATCCGTAGACTAACGGTAGACAACCAGACACTCTATGTGTTACATAAATCGGTCTGTGTGATCCGTAGACTAACGGTAGACAGAGACAGTCTAGGTGTTATATAAATCCGTCTAGGTGACCGTGAATCGTACCACAGGCGCACGCACAAGCCCATTACCTTGTTGTTAACTTCGTAACCAGTCACAGAGATGGCCCACATGACAAACTTGCCACCCTCCTGGTCACTGGGGGCACATTCCGCAGTGACGGGATCGTGGTTAGAGCCCCAGTTATGCCCTGATGCATAAACAGGTTCAAAGTTTAAAAAAATTTTTTAAGATGGCAACGCCATATAAACGTAGACTCAGTACACCCCCACATATAAAATTATACTCCCTCACACACACACACCTACACCTACACATACACACACACACACACACACACACACACACACACACACACACAACACACACACACACACACACACACACACACACACACACACACACACACACACACACACTCAGTTTGATGAAAGTGGGTGCACACCCTTAACACGGAGACATGTGTGCCACTCGGCGATATTTAAACCCCACGCAGCATAATTTGTACTGCAATATATTCTACTCTTAGTATTACATCCCACCCCACCCCACCCCACCCCCACATACACACACACACACAATTTGAAGTGATTCCATGCAGTATTTCGCGAGATATAAGAGGGTGAAGAAAAACGGAAACATGTCTGCCGCTCGGCGACATCTTATTACCGGGGCATAATTTATGTGTCAATGTATTGTACTCTAGGTATTACACTTTCGCACAAAATTTGAAGGGGATTCTATCATCTAGTTCACAAGATATATCCCAGACATGAAATATACAGTGCAAAGAAGGAATTTTCGTTTTTTAAGGTCAAAGTCAACACGTCAATAACTTATCCTCAGATGTCTTCTACTCTAGGTGATAGACCACTACACCAAATCTGAAGCGCTTCTGTTTTTAAAAAAAGAGGAAAATATGACTAAAACACAATTTTTTAGACCCAGCCACTTTCAAGGTCTACTGTTGTCCTTGACCTTGACCTTGATCAGTACCCCGTCATCATAATTACCACACACCAATGCACCTACATGCCAAGTTTAAAGACTGTGAGTCCAGCGGTGTGGAAGATATGGCCCCATGCAGATTTGGGGTTGTCAAGGTCATACGTCAAGGTCAAGGTCAGAACAGCGATAATTTATGCACGTGCAGCATCTAGGCACCATAAGGAACAATTCTGCCAATTTTTGTTCAGATTGGTTTAGCACACACACACACACACACACACACACACACACACACACACACACACACACACACACACACACACACACACACACACCGTCACATATGGAAATCTAAAACATAATTGATATGCATGTATGTATGCTAGTCTGTCGTTTCCGACAATGACAGCCAGAGAGCAGAGGGGGGCATATACCATTGTATTCTGGCGGGCTGGGCGAGAATTTGTTTATAGTGGAGATGCCTTGCCCAGGGTACATCCCCACTCTCTCGGCCAAAGGGATTTGAGGACACAGCTGGTGCTGAGGAATGTCCTCAAAGGCCAGCCCATCCCTTTGGCTGCAGCACCAGAGCCGGTACCAAGGGCCCCCTCGTTCGAGAGTGATACTCTTCCACAAGAGACTAAACTGTACCGTGATTTTCCATTACTGTAGAAAATCATCTATTGTACAGCTCTCATGTTACTGTTGGCCCCCTACTACAGGCTAATGTCAACCAATCTTCTACTTCTTCTTCTTCGTTCGCTCAGACAGTTTCCTGTCATATGAGCGCAGATGCGTCATGCTGCCGTTATGCGCCTAACTTAAGAAATAGTTAGGCCCCAGCAAGTCCGACTTCGGCTGAAGAAATCTTTGTAAGAATTTCTAGAAAGAAAGGCAGGAGAATGGACCAGTGAGATAGAAAGATAGCAGATCTGACAGTAAAGCAAAGGGAAAAAGGCAGAGTCAAAGAGAAGGACAGAATTAGAGGAAGTTACAAGCACAGAACTTCCAGAAGGTGGGGGAACTATTTGTACAAAAGGCCCCCCGGTATCCCCACGGGGTGGAATGTCAACCAATGATAAAAGCCATTGAATAGAACTTGAAAACCCCCATACTGGTGACGTAGGATCGAAACATGCATGAAACAGAAACCCAACAACCCAGTCCCAAATTACCCATTTCTGCAAGCGGCGAATGCACCATTCATGCAACAGAAAATGAACAATTATATTTATTATTAGAAAACCTGACCATACATGCACAGTAAAAACTCTAGGCTGGCATTCCAATCCTGCTCATTTATTTATTTATTTATTAAGACAACTTTCATAGCGCCTAACCTTTAAGCTCTAAGCGCTTTACAGAAATCACTCAAATGAATAGTAAACACAATGAACAAAAAGTATACATTAAACATTGACCAACACCCCCCTTCCCTGATCCCTCAGTCAATTTCTCAATCACGCCCAAATAATGAATGATGCTAATGCCAAATATACAAAATTGGCCTTTATCCACTTCCTGTACTGAATCGTACTAATGCCAAACATGAAAAAATGGCCTTCCTCTCTCTCTCTGTGGAACGACCTCCCTGATTATCTAAAATAATAAAACTAGCGTATCTTCCTTTCGGAAATCTTATCACAAGCTCCTAATGGACAATCTTGTTTATTAGTAATGCTAATTGATGAGTTATACTTCAAACGTTACCAATGCCATCAGCTTATGCCTAGATTCTTATAAATCTCTCTCTCTCTCTCTCTCTCTCTCTCTCTCTCTCTCTCTCTCTCTCTCTCTCTCTCTTCACTCTCTCAGATTTATAAATCTCTCCGTAAAAGTGGTTTTATTCTAAAAAATTGTCATTGTCTCAATCTCTCTCTCTCTCTCTCTTTTTTCGTACTCAATTTCTCTCTCTCTCTCTCTCTCTCAATTTTTGTTCCATTTTCTATGTGAGTGCGTGGACGTGCGTGTGACATCACAAAAACGACATCGTCTCTTTTGCATCATAGTTACTTATAATAATAATTAACTGTGACACGGCTACTTGAAACATATTATTTCTCCGCCTTTTTTTAGGAAACCCAAATACATTTTGCAACACCTCACAAAGTGATTGAAACTTGTAGACTTCCTCTCCGTTGTATTTAATCACTATTTGTGAATGGTTTTTTTTCAAACCGATAAAAACTCATGTTTTTTGTTTTTTGTTTTTTTTACAAATTGGTTATAAAAAAAAGGTTTACTCAAAATAATGATTAAAAAATGTGAACACTTACCATGGGTAGTAACTAGTTCTTGCTGTAGAGACAGTACTGGTACATTTTTGGAGTTACGAGCTGTGCTTAAACCACAGTTGAGGCTTGCCGTCTCATACAATCCAGTCTGTGGATTCTGCACAGTAGTATCTGAAAACAGACTTTAAACCTTACAACAACTATCAGCTATTGGTGCGTGTGTCATCTCTCTAAAAAAAACAAGGAAACTTTGGAACACATTCTTTCAAACGTTACGCTAAACCAGGGGTCCGTTTCACAAGGGCTAACGTTACGTAGCGTGGGCGCAAATCGGCAAAAACGGTACTAAGAAACACGTCTTTCGCCGACGTTTGCCAAAAACGTTTTGTGGCTACTCCAATGCTATCTCGTGGCGAACTATCACGTGACTAGCATGGAGTGAATACATTTCTTGTTGTTGATTGGTCCGTTAAAGTTAGTTTTAAATATTTTTTTTTTGACCAATCAGACAAGAGTTTGTAATATTCTTTCGCAAACGTTTTCTAAAGAGTTTCTTAGGCCCCGTTTGCCGTAAGCGTTATTCGCGCGGCGACCGTTATCTAGAGAAACTAGACCCTGTAAACATCAGTCGTTATAACTTGTACTCACTTCGTGAAAACAAGCACAGATTCGCAATCGTTTGTGGCACGCTTTTCTTTCTCTTTTACAATATGTGCGACAATTTTGGACCGACAGACACAAAGTGAGTTATAGGTTTGTAGCTTGTGCCACAAACAAAAAAAAGAGAGAGATAAGAAAAGAGAAAAAAACTGTGGGAAAATCCATTTCTACCACGCCAACACCTTGATTTCATGTACCGTATTTGACGGACTATAAGGCGCACCCCCCAAATTTTACACATTTTGATTTTGTTATTATTACAGTTTCTCACTATATTATCAGTCACATTATAAGTCGCAGGGGTCTCAGAGTAGGAAAAAAGTATCGCCTTATTGGAGGCGGTCAAGAGAGACCGCCTCCACTTTAGCGTTGGGTAGGGTATCACGTGACCTGCTGGGCGCATCAGAGTTGTCTTCCCTTTGTCACTGAAGTTGTCTGCCCTTTTTAATTGAGCGTGCGACTCTGGTGTGATCATTGAGAACCTCATGAATATGCATCAGCCTAACAGACTGGTGACCTGAACATGTTAGCCTACAGAGTTAGGCTGTGACTGCGTCTCTCTCTCTCTCTTTTTCTCTGCCTTGCACGGCTTCCAATTTTGTTTCCACATACTATCTCTTTTTGTCTCTGTCTTTCGCCCTGTCTTTTCCTGCCTCTCTCCCTGCTGTCTGTCTCTGTCTGTCTGATTGTCTGTCTCTCTCTTTCTCTCTCTTAACAATGTCTCCACCTGTCTCTCTCTCAGCTTCTTTTTATTTATTTCATTACACAGAAACAGAAATCTCCCCCCGCCCTTCCTCCTTGGTGTGTGCATGTGTCAGCAGACTTGATTCATGGTTTTACAATGCCTCAGTCTGGTGTAGGCTAGAGGGTTAGGTAGATAGTTCAAGTACAGAAAAAGTGAAATTTGTGGTTGTCGCAAATACAGACTCTCATAGTAGCGAGCTGCAGATTTGCACGAGCGACAGATTTGCATGCGACAGGGCCTACTGTGTGCATGCGTTCCTAGCAGTAGGCCTATTGGTTCTACCACACTTTCTCCACTGGAGTTGGTGTCGTCTGCTAAACCTCATTATTCTCTCTCTCTCTCTCTGCTTTACTCACACTTTCATTGTCCTTCTCTCTCACATACCATCTCTTTTTATCTGTTTCTTTCTTTCTGTCGCTTTCTGTCTCTGTCTCTGCTTTCAGTCTCTCTCTCTATCAGCAATGTCTCCATCTGTCTCTCAGGTTCTTTTGTTTCATTGCACAGAAACAAAACTATTTCTTTCTCCTCCCCCCCCCCCCCCCTACCCATCCTGGGTGTGTGCCTGTGTAGGTGTTAGCCTACTGTGCTGTGATGTTGAGCCATGCTTTTTTTATGCCTAAGTCTCTTTATAGCTTACAACAATGCATGCGTGTGTGCGTAAGTAGCGTTGCATCCACTGGAGTTCATGTCGTCTGCTTAAACTTGCATACACCACACTGCTAAAATTTTTGTTAGCATACAAATAGCATGCAAAAGATTTGGATAATTTTGAAAGCCAAACGATTTTACATTAAAGTTGTGTATTACGCTTCTGCAAAGAGTATTGTGAAGAAAACAAATTTTGTGTTGTCTTATACTAAGTAAAAACCAGGCGTGAATTGTATGATGATAAAACACTTGACAGGGCTTCATCCTCATTTTGGCTTTTTTTTTTAAAAGTGTACAACCACCATTACTAAACCTTTGCAAAATCACAGAAGTGCATTGCTAAACTTTTGCAAAACAACAGCAATTGCATCGTTAAAAAAATAAAAACTGCATTTATCATAAAAATGACCAAAAAAATAAAAGGACTGCACACAACATTTTTCATCCTCGCCTTTTAGGCGGGAAAAACCTGTACAGGGTCTCAAATGGCACACCGTTAAAGGGGCACCCTGACGGATGAGTTATTGTAAGAAACACACTGAGGAGTTTTACTCACAACAAAAGAACCAGCTTTTTTTTTTTTTTACTGCACTACAAAAAAAAGAAAACGCTTCAACCACAATGACTGAGGTGGTGTACAGTGGCACAGTGGTATCGCGTTCGCCTCGTGTCAAGTAAACCCGAGTTCAAACCTGGGTACAAGGGATTTTTTCCTCTCATTCTGCACTAGGCCTTAACGGTCTGAACATGGAGTCTTTCGGATGAGACGATAAACCGAGGTCCTGTGTGCCCATGCACTTAGCATACGTTAAATCCAGTGGCAACGAAAAAGTTGTAATTTTGTCAAAATTCCCCCCCCCCCCCCTCCTCCCTCATCAGTGACAATAATCGCATGCCAATTGTATATTCACCAAACCCTTTATTTTGAAGAAATACTTACGGATGGATTTTACATTCTTCTATCCTCACGTTCATTTATCAGTTGACTATTCCTTGACCCCCCCCCCCCTTTCTTTTTCATTGATGCACACACTACCATTGAGAGACTCATGAATATGCGTTAGCCTAGCAACTGACCAAAACAGTTAGGTAGGCCTAGTAATGCGACTCTCTTTGTGCTGTGGTGTGGAGCTATGGAAGCAGGGTCAGTCCCTGTAGGCCTAGGCCTAGTGCAAAGGTTAGCAGATGGACACAATCAGTTGACAGTGAAAGATGAATATGAGCCAAGTTGGTTCTTTTCAGTTTTATTCACACAACCGTAGGCTGAGCCTACCCTACTCTCTTTGTGTTTATGACTCTCTATCTCAAAAGTCGAAGACTGGTTTCTTTCAGTTTCCTGACAACATTAGGATCACAAATACTTTGGAAGACGAATCTCATCTGCTTACAGAACTAAACCGTCATTTTCAGCACTTTACTGCGTTGAACTTCTTTTTTGTTCTTGTCTGAGCGGTCGATGACGAACGTATTTCATGACACGTTCATATTTTATATAACCTTTTTTCTTCTTCTTCTCTAAAGTAGCCAACTGCATCACCTTGAAGATATTTTGAAAAGACATACATGTTCATACACATTTGAAGTGCAATACACTCTTCTACATAATGTTAACACTGTTTGGCCTCCTTTAGTTGATATTGTATCAACTGAATTTTCTTGTAGTTCGTAAAATACGGTACCCCATGCAATTCCGTGCCACAGTTTTTAGCTTATTTTGCCAGGATCTCCCATTGCTGTTTTACATTCAAACTAGTTACTAGGTCAAACTAGGTCCAGAATCTTTTTTTTTTTAATGCAAAGATAATTTATTCAATGTTACATTGATAGATCATAATTATATGCTGTCTGTGAATGTAAGAGAGTTCCCTGTACCACATGCTAAAGAATAAAGAAGCAATGTATTGATTTGAGCACATTTTGCGTCACTTAGCGACAAAACTTTATTAGCACTGTTTTCGTTGTGAGAGAGAGAGAGAGAGAGAGAGAGAGAGAGAGAGAGAGAGAGAGAGAGAGAGAGAGAGAGAGAGAGAGAGAGAGAGAGAGAGAGAGAGAGAGAGAGAGAGAGAGAGAGAGAGAGAGAGAGAGAGAGAGAGAGAGAGAAGGTGTGGGGGCGTGGGGATAGAGATAGATGAGAAAATGTACTTGAGAAATATCAGATCATTACAATTTACCTTTGTTGTAGAGTGGAGATGGAGAGAGAGAGAGAGAGAGAGAGAGAGAGAGAGAGAGAGAGAGAGAGAGAGAGAGAGAGAGAGACAGACAGACAGACAGACAGACAGACAGACAGGAAAGCACACACACACACACCTTCGTCTACCCCCAAACTGAAGTCAGGAACCCTCTCGGAAGAAGGGGAAGAAAACACGACGAAAATAGGGTTTTACGCCCTCTTCGGCCTTTCCATGTGGGGCAATTGTAAATATAAAGATGGTGGGAACAATACTGGAGGCAATACCCGGAGGCAGTGCTTATCCAGTAAAGTCCCGATCTTTTTTTCTAATACAGATAATGTGCAGCAGTGACCACGCCTCAGATACATAAGGGAAGAAAACAGGAGTAACGCATCCTTTTTGAAGGGTTACGGTATGCCATGCCACCGAGGCAAACCTGAATTCCTTACCAACATCGCTAAGACTACATACAAACCGGCTGAGTGCAAATTCATTTGACCATGGAAGTGTACTGTCAACGAGAAAACATAACTTGTTCCCGTGTGTATGTGTTTTTGTGTGTGTGTGTGTGTGTGTGTGTTTTGTGTTTTTATCACCCGCGGAGTTTACGGAGCGAAAGTGATATTGTTTTTGTTGTGTAAGTGGCTGTGTGTGTGTGTGTGTGTGTGTGTGTGTGTGTGTGTGTGTGTGTGTGTGTGTGTGTGTGTGTAACTGTATATCACCATGAAGGAATACAGATAGGAAGATGAAACTTGATGTGCATGTAGGCTAGGTACTGTAGATGTGCCTTTTGGTGTCAAGGTCAAGGTCAATGTCATGACCTTGACGTATGACCTTGAAAATTGAAAATCTATTCTTAGCCATATCTCGGGCACCAGTCGACATGTGATGTTGACACTTGGCATGAAGGTGGTTTGGCTTATGCTCATTCCGAGTATTGTTGACCAATCAAGGTCAAGGTCAAGGTCAAGGAGATCGATGGACCCTGAAAATCGGGGGATCAGAAAAATGGAGTTCCCAAGATGAAATCAGGGGGGGGAATGTTGGCTGGGTATTGTAAATGTGCCTTTCGGGGTCAAGGTCATGACCTTGACGTATGACCTTGACAACTAGTCTTACTTTATTTGTTGGCTGGGTATCGTAAATGTGCCTTTGGGGGTCAAGGTCGTGACCTTGACGTCACGTGTGACCTTGAAAACTAGTTTTACTTTATGAGCATGGTTTTATCTGTTTGTGTCACCTTCACTTACCACTCGAGCAGATCCCTCCTGTGTAAGCAATACCCAGAACGCTGTCGTCGAAAGAAGTACTGGTGAACAGGTGTCCCAGGCAGAAGCTAGCCAGCAAAGGTTCCCTGGTCAGAGCCTGTGTTGTGGAAAAACCCATCATTGTTGAAGGTGCACCCTGACGGATGAGTTTTTGCAAGAAACGCGTCGAACTCACCAGGAAGACAACCTTTTCAAGGATCGGAACACTCACTTTGCTCTGGTTTCCTAGAAATCAAACCGTCAAAACGGCGATTCCTCCTTGGCGGAGATGCCTGAGAGAGTCGCCATTTTGGATGGGGTGGGTGAAGGTCACTCATTGTGGTTGAAGCATTTTCTTTTTTGTAGTGCAGTAAAAAACAAATTAGAGCTGTTTCCTTTGTTGTGATCGAAACTCATTTAGATAATCTGTACCAAAAAAAGAAAAAAAAGAGAAAAAAAAGCCTTGTATGGCGAAAATTTCGTGCAAACGATTTGGTCTAAACTCAGGCGGCCATTAGAAAAGAGACGACACACGCCTTCTCTTTGGGTGAAAGAATTGGACTTCCAGCACCTCCGGCAAGGAGGAATCGCCGATTTGACGGTTCGATTTCTCGGAAACCAGAGCAAAGTGAGTGTTGTAATCTCTGTAAAGGGTGTTTCCCAGGTGATCTGGACGTGTTTCTTATAAAAACTCATCCGTCAGGGTGGCCATTTAAACTGCCCCTGGCCCGGTCACATAGATATGAATGGGAGCATGCCTTGTGTTGTGTAAGTGAGCTTTAAACGCAATGGCATGTACCCTCTACTAACAAGGAAACCCCCATTCTTTCAAGATCTTGAATACAAGAAAAACAATTATGCAATGTGGTTTATTACGATGTAGAGAGCTGTTTAAACATAAAACGTTTTATTAAAGACCATTGAGGCTTTAATAATTTTTATTACAAGCTTAAAGGGGCACTCTGACCGGTGAGTTTTTTTTTGCAAGAAACACGTCGAGGTCACCAGAAAGACAGCCTGTTCAAGGATCGGAACACTCACTTTGCTCTGGTTTCCTAGAAATCAAACCGTCAAATCGGCGATTCCTCCTTGGCGGAGGTGCTGGAAGTCAAATTATTTCAGTGAAAGAGAATCCATGTGCCTTCTCTTTTATAATGGCCGCCTGAGTTTAGACCAAATCGTTTGCACGAAATTTCCACAATACAAGCCTTTAAAAAAAAAAAAATATTTTGTTATACAGTTTACCAAAAGGAGTTTCGCTCACACCAAAGGAAATAGCTCCAATTTTGTTTACTGCACTACAAAGAAGAAAAAGCTTCAACCACTATGAGTGGCCTCCATCCACCCCATCCAAAATGGCTTCTCTTTCCAGCATCTCCGCCAAGGAGGAATCGCCGTTTTGACGGTTCGATTTCTAGGAAAGAAGAGCAAAGTGAGTGTTCCGATTCTGTTTTTTCTGGTGATCTTGACGTGTTTCTTGCAAAAACTCATATGTCAGGGTGCACCTTTAAAGAAACTCGGGTAGTGTTAAAACCCTTTCATCGCCACTGTCGTCTCTTGGCACCACAATGATTTGACACCCATGTCACTGAAAGGCATCAAATGAGGGTCTGCTAACCAATGACCTTATGTTCTTACTTTTGGGAGATAAGGATTGGCCCTGTTTTATGCACGTCACAGAGGAATCCCCAATATTGCAGATGAAATATGTTCTCTTCCCCGGGTAAGTTTAATGGTAAATTTTGGCTGA
>CM065693.1:25963049-25968049 GCA_017654935.2 Phymorhynchus buccinoides
GTGCTGTGATAAACGCCGGCGGGTCTCCTGACGCGAGAGTTATTTCCCTTTCATAGAGTGGATGTGATACACTCGGTCATTTCCGCTTCAAATTGACAAGCCAAATGTCGCAGCTATGTCCTGCTAGTACAGTACTCCCCGTTTATAGTAAACTCGGTTATAAGAAATTTCGGTTACAGTAAAGGAAAGCACTGGTTCCCGGCCAAAGGTCTACTGTTTTATTACTAAATAGACCTCGGATAGTAGCAACTCGGTTATAATATAAAAAAAACTGCTATAGTAAAGTTACTTTTGGTTCCCCACAGGACTGGCTCCTCGGTTACAATATAAAAAAAAGTCCTCTTCGTGACCTTTGTAAATACGTCACCAATGTATGGGTCACAGTCTCACCACTCCCTCCACCCACCCATAATAACAACTGGGTTATAATTAAAATTTAAAAAACTCCTATAGTAAAGTCATTTGTGGTTCCTCTTCGTTACAATAAAAAAAATTGTCCTCTTCCTGACCTTTGTAAATACGTCATCAATGTATAGGTCACAGTCTCACTATTCCCTCTACCCACCTTCATCAACAAAATTGAAAGGCACTCAAAAACATGTTTCTTTCCCCTCATTACTTAGTGGAAAAAAATTAATCCGAAAAAAAATATATACAGCCGAATCCGCTTATAAGAAAACTCGCTTACAATGTAGCAAAACAAATTTCCCTGCCGAACTTCTTCTTTCTTATCTATGATCAAAACTGGGATATAAGAAACTCGCTTATAAGAAAACTCGGTTATAAGCAAGCAATTTTTTTCTCCCATCCGCAATGGAAACTTGGTGGGAAAGAGGGCAGTTCTTAACGTTTTGATAGTCGCGTGTATCGACCCAAAATCACGGGTTCCACCTGTTTTCCTTCTTATAGCTGGTACAAAATCTTGCTTTGACCAGGTTTGACTCCCATACAATGCCCCCAAATTGAAAACGAAACATTTTAAAGAGCAGCCTCAAATATAAGTTGGGGGAATTTGCATGTGGGTCACAGCTACCCAGAAAAAAACAAGGGATTTAATCGTGTTGGGTCAGTGTGTCTTTAAAAGCGAGTTGGACCTGAACTGAAAGGATGTTCCGAGAAAATTGAAGTCGTTCCAAAAAGGGAAAGCTTACATCAAACCAGTTGTGTCACAGACATTCTAAACAGTACAGGCACTTGATTACAAGACTAATTGAGTTGTTTTTGTTCCTTTATTCCATACTTTCCTTCAGTATTCTGTGCAAAATAAATGTTGAGCAGAAGAAAAAAATATGAGTACTTTTGTGTTGGTGGTAGAGAGACTGTCCATCCTTACATTTTCAGCAGCAATGGCAGAGAGGAAAAGGCAATTCATTTCTTTAAGAAGATAAATACAAATAACTGAATATGTGGACGAACATCCACATAAACAAAAGCAAACGATCGATGAAAAGCTGCATGGGTGGACAGTAAATGGTAATAATTCAGTACAAGAAAGGTGAAGGGGTACGCATTTGATAACAGTAAAAAGACAAAAAAAAGGCTTCTTAGTTAAGTTGTTGTAGGCACCTTTAAATCTTCTTCTTAGTAGACTATTTTGATTTTATGATGCAAGACATGCATCAAATTAGGAAAAAGGATTTTCTCTTCGTTTTGTTTTTCTGTCTTTCTTTTCTTTTCTTTTTTCCCCCATTCAATTTGTTTATAAGGGAAAAAACTTCAAAATGTTTTCTTATATCTGAGTTTCGGATATAAGAAAACTTGGATATGGTATTAACCAAAACATCATCTCCCTTCGATTTTCTTATAACCGAGTTTTGCTGTATTTTGATTTGATGATGGGTTTATATTTAGTATTTTACGTTAGCTTTGACTTTGAAAAACGTCATCGGATAAGATACAAACTACCATCAAAACTTTACTATATCCGAACATCATTTATAAGAAAAACCTGTTGTAGTAAAGGAAAAGCCTTGCTCCCCTGCACTTTACTATAAGCGGGGTGTACTGTATTAGAGTTTCCAAGAGAAACTAGGCTTCAACTCAACAGTTTATTGTGTAGGGCTGCTGTCAGAAGTGTCCTTCAGCCAGCTGTGGCGGTCAGCCCCACAATCTTAAATTGTTCTGAGTAAGATGAGCTGAAAGCTGAGCAAGGACGATTCTCTCAAGAACTTTTGGCACGGACGGGAAGATTTGAGACAGGTCCGTAATGTTTCAGTGAATTTGGATCAAGGGGTGGCTTTTTGAGCAGGGGACGAACAACAGCAGATCTGTATTCTGTATGGGGAAAGGTGCCAGACGAGAGGGAGGTATTGGTTATGTAGGGGAGCAAACCTCATTACAATCAGACAATATGGATGCAGGTAGGCCTAATGGGTCACGTTCACATGATTTTCCAGGCGAACCAGCTATAGGTGAAGACGGAATAAAAAGCCCATGGGCGGGTAAGAAGCCCATGCCAATTATCTCAAGAAATAAAGCAAATTTCAGTCACATTTGCCCATGAGACGAATGCTAAACATTAACACTCGTCTCATGGGCAAAATGTGACTGAAATTTGCTTTATTTCATGAGATAATTGGCATGGGCTTCTTACCCGCCCATGGGCTTTCTACCCCGTCTTACCCTAACCTTTCTCACATCCTCCTCAGTCACACAAGTGAATTAAATGAAGACAGATTTTAGTGTGACATTGTGTTTATGCGAAATCAAATCTGCATCTAAGCTTGAACTTAGCACACACACTCGCACACACACGCACGCACGCACGCGCACGCACTCGCACGCACACACACACGCACGCACGCGCACACAGATATCAAATTTACATCCAATCCAAAACTTTTTGCCTCAACAAATTTGATACTGTTCTTAATTCACTTAGTTTATTTAATAGGACAGGGGAAAAAAAGCATGGTTGTAGGGGAAGACGGGGTAAAAAGCGCATGGGCGGGTAAGAAGCCCACCCCAATTATCTCATGAAATAAAGAAAATTTCAGTCAAATTTGCCCATGAGACGAATGCTAGACATTAACGCTCGTCTCATGGGCAAAATGAGACTGAAATTTTGCTTCATTTCATGAGATAATTGGGGTGGGCTTCTTACCCGCCCGTGCGCTTTTTACCCCGTCTTCCCCTATCATGTATGGCATTTTCTTATCAATGCGGTCAAATTTTTCACGCTTTGGGAAACGGAGTAATAACAAGGAAAATGCGGCCGAACGGACGCATGGACGGACGCATGCACGCACGCACGCACGGACGGACGGATGAAACAAAAACAATACTTCCCGAAGCCTCGCTGGAGAACTAAAAAATAATGTCTATTGCACAGTAGACATGAACTCGATTACTATACCTGCCGTATTTGCAGTCCCATGTTGAAAAACTCATCATCCCACTTAGTGCGTCTGTAATGACGATCGACCTTCGTCATCGTTGAAATCTACACACACGCACGCACGAACACGCGCATACGCACGCACACGCACGCACACACACACACACAAACACACACACACAAACACACACACGCAAGGCACGCTCATTTTGTTGTTTTGACATAGGGCTAACTCACGGCTTTTCTCTCTTCTGTCTTATAGAAATGTCCCCGCTCATCCTACACTTTTCACCCTACTCAGCAGAGATGATCCAAGTTGCTGCAAGTCGTCCTGTCAGCTTGCAAGTCCCTCAACTCCCATCTGGTGAGGGAGGTGATCCTATGTCGCCCTTTCCATAGGCTGCCACCCAGTAGGACGTCGATAGCAATCTGCCACCTTGCCTCGGAATCAGCACATGAGAGAGTCAGTATAGTCGACTCTCTCACCACGGACTCCCAGTTGGGAATGACTCGGTGCTCGGGCAAATGTTACGAAAGGCCCCCTCCTCTGCACCCTTCCATTCATTTCAGGCTGTTCCATCAACCACTGTCACATTCTCAGATTACCTCTGACAATAAACTAACCCGAAACCTACTAACCTGAAACCGCTATCGCATTCCCTTAGGGTTAGGGTTAGAAATAGGGTTCGGGTTAGGGTTAGGGATAGGCTTAGGGTCAGTTTAGTGTCAAATACACACACACACACACACACACACAAAGTTGATGGTACGTTATTATCATGTGTAGAGTGGTGTGGAGTGGCACAGAGGTATCGCGTTCGCCTCGTGTCAAGTAAACCCGAGCTCGAAACTGGGTACAGGGGAGTTTTCCTCTCACTTTACACTAGGCCTTACGGTCTGAACGTGGAGTCTTTCGGATGAGACGATAAACCGAGGTCCCGTGTGCCCATGCACTTAGCACACGCTAAACCCAGTGGCGACGAAAAAGTTGTCATTTGGTCAAAATTTGCCCCCCTCCCTTTCCTTCCTCATCAGTCACACAAAACTCGCATGCAAAATGGGAGCAACCCGAATTTCACAGAGACGCCTCTGTGACTATAAAAGTACCTAATACCTAATGTGCACGTAAATTCAGAACACAGTAACCTGAGAATGCGACAGTGGTCGACGGAACAGCCTGAAATGAATGGAAGGGGGCAGAGGAGGGGGCTTTTCTTAACATTTGCCGGTGCTCGGTACCGATTGTTTGTACAAGTTTACATACAATACCATGCGCGCGCGCGCACGTGTGTGTGTGTATGCGTGTGTGTGTGTGCGTGTGTGTGTGCGCGCGCGCTTGCGTGCGTGTGTGCGCGCGTGACCATGTAAACGCGTGCAAGAGAGAGAAAGAGAAAGAGATATCCCCAAAAAAAGAGACAAAGAGACCCCAAAAAATCAGAAAGAGACAGACAGACAGACAGAAAGGAGAGAGATGGACAGGCTGACAGACTGACTGACAGACAGACAGACAGACAGACAACGGAGAACGAACAAAGAAAGTCATCACTGACAAGGAAGCCCGCCGTTGCTTTGGCTTTGCTGTTCCCCATGTCCCTGTAGAAGCGGTAGTCCCCCACGACAAGCATAGGGCAGGTGTTGGCGGTCACGGCTCTTTTACGCCTAG
>CM065693.1:25970048-26017548 GCA_017654935.2 Phymorhynchus buccinoides
CAACCAGGTGATTGCAACGGAGTGGACTCTCGTCCATCGGGTCCTTCAACCCCTTTGGTCGATGTGGGGAAAGCCACACGTCGACTTGTTTGCAACTCGCTTCAGCCGGCGTCTTCCGCTCTTCGTCTCCCCGATGGCAGATCCCTTGGCATGGGCAAGGAATGCCTTCAGTCTCCAGTGGTCGGGTCTGTGGGCCTACGCCTACCCACCCACAGCTCTTCTTCCAAGGGTGTTGGAAAAGTGCGCTCGGGAGCGTCCTGCTCTCATTCTCATAGCGCCAAGATGGGAAAACAGTCCGTGGTTCCCCGAGCTGTTAGCTCTCACCCACGTGCCGGGTGTTCCCCTCCAGTTGACCCCAAGGTCTCTGGTTCAACCGCGCACAGGCGTTCCGCATCGAAATCCTGCCGTCCTTCATCTGACCGCTTGGCTACTTTGCGGTCAGGGTTGCGGTCACAGGGTCTGAGAAGTGAAGCCATTGAAGTGATTCTTCAATCCCGCCGTCAAAGCACTAATACCTTGTATTCCTTGCGTTGGACCTCTTGGTTCAATTTCTGTACAGTTGAGTCTTTTTCTCCTTTGCACCCGACTGGTGCTCAGTTTGTTTCCTTTTTGTCTCATTTGCATAATGAGAAGGGCCTCTTGGCCCAAACTTTGTCAGGTTATAAGTCGGCGGTTATTAGCACTATTTCTATTGCTACTGGTCGTCAACCTTCCTTTGCTTCTTCTGTTTTGGTTTCCCATTTTTTGGATGGTTTGCGTAATAAGTCAATTCGCCCGACCATCAGACTTCCGCAATGGGACGTTTTTCTTGTGCTTCACTTTCTCAGGTCAGAATGTGAACCGCTTTCTTCGTTATCTTTTAAGCTTCTTTCTTTTAAGACGCTTTTCCTCGTTAGTCTTGCCTTAGCGAGACGTGTGAGTGGTATCCACGCTCTTAGTGGTTTAGTTAATGATTATGAGTTCGCGGAGGATGGTTCCTCGATCTCCCTGTCTTTTCTACCGGAATTCCGTGCGAAAAATCAATCGGCTCAGCAAGCTTCTCCGTTGGTTGTTATCGAGAGTCTCTCTAACATCCTCGCTCCGGACGATGAGGATAGATGTCTGTGCCCGGTTCGCTGTTTGCGCACGTATCTCCTTCGGTCAGCCTCGTTCCGTAGCCAGAAGCGCCGCCTTTTCATTTCTTTGAATTCCAATTATTCAAGCGATATCCGTAAGGCCACTTTGGCTCGCTGGTTAGTCGAGTTGATTCGACTAGCCTACTCCCACGCCGATCGTTCTGCGCCCCCAGGTATACGGGCTCACGAAGTTAGGGCTATTAGCACCTCACTAGCCTTGGTCAGGGGTGTTCCAGTCCCTGCCATTATGTCCTCCGCCTTCTGGAAGTCGGAGACTACCTTTACCTCTTACTATCTGCGCGAGTTTTCCACTCTCCGGCAGGACAACACTTTTGGTATTCGCCGTGCTGTGTTGTCCTCCAAGACGGTGTCCTTTTGAGGTATGACTTTTGTCTGTTTGTTTTTATAGACTTATTTTAAGTCTTTTGGGGGATATGTAACATGCTTTGCGGATTTACCTTCTTATTCTAGAGGGTATGTGTGTGTTTATGTGATATCTCTGTCATGGTTTGTTCCGTGGTCTCAGAGTAGTGCTTTACAATTACCCTCCTCCTTGTTGGTAATCTTGCACTTTGTAGTGGAATGGTAAGGATGATAGAATAGATTGAGGAATTTTTATTAATTCTACTATCTATTTTATCTATATACTTACCATTCCACTACATTTAATTGACCCTCCCACCTCCCTCCTAATGGTTTTTGAATGTGTACCTTCCCTTTTATTGGGTGCTTGCTTTCAAGAAAGTGAGTAGTCTGCTACACCGGAAGTTACGTGGATTGGGAGTTGTGGTAGTAAGACACTCTTGATTTTGTTCTGTCTTCCAAGCTAATCTTGTACAAATATGCACTTTGTAGTGGAATGGTAAGTATATAGATAAAATAGATAGTAGAATTAATAAAAATTCCTCAGTTTGAGGCCTAGTCTGCCTCTTCTTCATCGTCGGGGAAGGTGCAACCCCCCCCCCCCCCTCTCTCAGCCTGTTCTGTGTCTCCTGCGTTTGTTACGGAGCAGATTATTTCCTGGGTGGATTCTTCTTCTCTGGTATCAGATATGCTTGCAGAGTTTGAGAATGAGGGGTTTGTTTTGGTTCCGTTGGCCTCTTGGGCCGGTTTGTCAGTTGGGCCTGGTAGGCCCTGGACACGACAACTGACTTGACTACGGACAAACTACGCAGGGTACTCTCACGAGAGTCAAGGTATTAACCAGTGTGTACGTTCGCCTCTCTTTGCATGAACAATAATGATGTTCCTTTTCTTTACTCGGTTGGGCAGCTGGCCCAAAGAGAGCTGACTACGGACATCCCCATCTTCCCACGAGAGGAAGACCTCGGGCTGGACGGACGGTCCTCCTCCCAGCGTGACGTGGAAGCTGTTCGTTCCCACGACCGCTGCAGGAAGCCCCAGACGGACGCCGTACCTGTCTACGGCTCTCGTGCTCGTGATGGCGAATATCTCCCCTCTCTCAGGGAATGGCAATTCCGTAGCCCGCGTAGGGCGAGTGGTAGCCCGCGTAGGGCAGGAGGTACGGACTCTCCCAATGATCGGCAGTCACGTAGCCCGAGTAGGGCGGGAAGTACTGACTTGCATTATACCCAGCAGAGCCGTTGCCCGCATAGGGCCTTGCCTCGGCGGACTCTTGAACCCGGGAATATCGATGATCAACAGTTCCGTAGCCCGAGTAGGGCGAGAAGTACGGACTTGCGTTATACCCAGCAGAGCCGTTGCCCGCGTAGGGCCTTGCCTCGGCGGTCTCTTGAACCCGGAAACATCGATGATCAACAGTTCCGTAGCCCGAGTAGGGCGAGAAGTACGGACTTGCGTTATACCCAGCAGAGCCGTTGCCCGCGTAGGGCCTTGCCTCGGCGGTCTCTTGAACCCGGAAACATCGATGATCAACAGTTCCGTAGCCCGTGTAGGGCGAGAGGTACGGACTTGCGTTATGCCCAGCAGAGCCGTTGCCCGCGTAGGGCCTTGCCTTGGCGGACTCTTGAACCCGGAAATACCGGTGACACCTTCCTCTACCCGCCACGGCCCGTGCGGCCCGTTCACGGACCAACCCTGTCCGTTACTCGTGCCGGCGGCACGCGGCCACCCGTCTCCACCGTCACGGGCACCCGTCACAGAACGGCACCATCAGCGGCGGACCGGCCGTTGCCTATTCTGGAGCCTGGCTCACGTCATCCTGGCCCTCGTCGTGCGGATGAGTTTCAGCTTCCTGCGGATGCCTGTCTGACCAGACACCCCTCGAAGCGTCATGTAGCGCTGCCACGAGAGTCTTCTGTGGATGAAGAGTTTGAGTCGTGCAGTCAGCCCTACTACACCGACGTCAAGCCGATGGTGCAGCTCGAATCAGCTCAGACTGCGGGACAGCTACAGTTTTTTGGCGGTCTGCAAGCGCAGAAGGAGGCTCGTCTAGCGCTTCTCATCTCTCTGTTCGTTCGGCAGGCACTTCGTAAGACTACTCTACCCTGTGGTCTCAGCCGCCGCCGTTGCCTAACGGCGACGTCTCTCCTCCCCCCCTGCCGGAGCCTGTCCCGTCTCAACCCGGCGCCTTTTGTGTAGAAGGTCTTCTTCCCACTGTTTCAGCGGGCTATCCCTTTGTGCCTGTGCCTTCGCACTCGGTTGTGGCCCCGTAGGTACGTTCCTCCCTTTGTTATGGGCGCTGAATGAGGCAAACTTCGGCCTTCATGGGCCGGCCGGCCTTCAACATCTTGGAGAGATCCATGTACTCTATTCTTCGAGCCTCGTCGTTAACCACGTCATTGCTTCAGTCCCTGGCGCTCATCGCCGGCCCAACGAGCGTGCCTTGGGCGTTGCCATGGCTTCGTTCTACCAAGCTGTGAGCTCCAGTTCGTCCGTGGCCTCCTCTTCTAAGGTGCAACTAGCGGCCACGTTCAGAGACGCGGTCCTCAAGGACTGTAAGTTCCTCTCTCCCTGCTGGATCGTTCGGACGTTCGTTCTGGCCCCACTGATCTTCGTTCTACTTTTCATCAGGTTTCCCTCAAGGACAACCTGGGGCGGTTCAAGGAACGGAGACTGGGCTGGGGTCAGGATCGCATCGTGGAGTTGGCTACCAGGTCTGCCGGCCGGGGGGTTGCTTCCCCCCAAGCCAAGCGCGTGCGCATGGACTTCAGGCCTCCTCCTCTTGTCTCCACGAGAGCCGATTCGTCTCGAGGGCGTACCTTTCGCTTCCTCAGCTACCAGCCGCCCCCGCAAGACCAGTCTGATTCGTAGCGATCGACAGAGGAGTCTCTGCGCTCTGTCAATAGGGGAGCCTTTGTTCAGATTGTGCCTACGGAAACGGGATTCTTCTCTCGTCTGTCGTGGTCCCCAGGAAAAACGGAGAATTTCGCCCGGTCTTGGACTTGTCCCCCCTCAACAGGTTTTTTCGCACCGACAAGTTCAAAATGGAAACAACGGCTTCAATCCATCTCTCCATTCTCCCGAACGACTGGGCTACACCTTCATCCTGAGGGACGCATATTTTCACGCGTGCATCCATCCTTCACGTCAGCGTTTCCTTCGCTTCGCCGTTAGGAGCTCGTTCGTCTGGCCAGGTCCCGGGCTATTCGTCTTCACGTTTACCTGGACGATTGGTTGTTGCTAACAGCTTCGCAAGCCCTGTGCCTCTCACTAACGGACATTCTTGTTCGACTGTCCAAGACTCTGGGTTTTCGCATTCTCAACGGGAAATCAGAGCTGTCTCCGTCAGCTTCCTTCAGCTACCTTGGCATGAGTTCGTTACGGAGCGGTTTTCAGTGCAGCTGTCGGTAACTCGGGTCAAAGCCATCGTCGAGATTGTTTCGACGTTCGGGCCTAGACTTCGCTCTCTGCTTGTCAGCTTCTCCGTCTCCTGGGACTTATGGAATCGGTAGCGGATTTGCTTCCTCTCGCTCGGTTGCGCTAACGGCCACTGCAACGACTGCTGTCGCAAAGGAAACTGTCTCAGCTGCCTCTCGGGCAACTAGTGTCTCACGGCAGTTGGTCCCTCGAGTCAACGTAACAGTGGATGATTCTCGAGTGGCCCGACAGCTCAGTGCCTTTCCGTCCCATGCATCAGCAGCAATTTTCTTCTCACAGATGCCTCGACGACGGGCTGGGGCGCCCATTTGGATCGAGTCGAATTTTCGGGTCAGTGGACTTCGGCAGAGTAGAAATTTCACATCAACCTCTTGGAGGTGGAGGCAGTGACCAGGGCCCTGAAGCCTTTTGTAGTCCTTCTCTCCGGGAAATGCGTCACCGTCTGCGGACACAATACGACAGCTCTCTCATATCTTCGTCGCCAGGGAGTAACACCGTCTCCGGCTTTTTCAAGAAAAGCAGAAGAGTTTCTCCTCTGGGCTCGATCAAGACAGATCGTGCTTTCAGTCGGGTTGTTGGAGATGGAGTCAGTAGCCAGGGCTCTGAAGTCTTTCACGGCCCGTCTCACCCAAAACTGGGTCTCCATCTGCGGAGACGATACGACAGCTTTCTCTCTTATCTTCGCCTTTAGTGAGAGACTCAGTCTCCAGCTCTCTCTAGGACAGCAACCGAGAGTTGTTCAACCGTACCCTTGTTGCCTTCCTTCTGAACGAATTTTTTGGGTGGCAACGGCCCCGGCTTCGCCGTTCTTTCGAATGTTGTCTGTTCTGGCAGGCATGGTTTTACTTGCTCTGTTTCAGACCTTCGTTTTCACTGGTTACAACCTTGAGTTGTTCAACCAGTTATTTCGTTCACCCGTTCCAGTCATCCTTTTCGGTCTGGTTCCGTCCCGATCGAACCTTACTGTCCGGCTAACATGATCTTCCATGCCCAGCCGTCAGCTCAGTTGTTCGACTGGGTGGCGTTGGAATGGGTTAAGGCGACGTCACGTTTGCACACTGTTTCGCTTTTTGTCTACATGTTTTCCTCTTCGGTGGGGACATTTCCGCGTCATCTGGTTAGTTTTGACGTCATGCGATGGCAACTATGTTGCTGTTTCGGTCTGTCCCTACGTCAGGGGCAGTTTTCATTTTTTGCCTTCCTACGGTCTTAGCATGTAGAGTTGGTTATGAAGTGCAGTCGCACATTCATACCGTGGCTTCTCAGTTTGCTAGTTCGGAGGTGGAGTCTGCTGTTTTGCGGATTCTCATCTTCACCTTTTAGTACTAGCTGTCTCTATCCCGTCATCGATCCTTTGCTTGCCCATTCTGAACAAGTCTTGTCCAGATGTGGGCCTTTTCGTTTTTGACTCTTACTCGCCACTTCGGTTGATATTTTTTCCGGTTCGAAAGGGCGTAGCAGCGTGTGGTGGCCCGGTCCGGCCACTCATAGTCCGTTTTGTTTCGGCCTTGGCTGCCCTGGGTGTCTCCATGCAGAGTTTGTCATCTCCTGGCTTCTTTTCCAGGATATTGTCTCGGTGGAGTCCACTCAGGTTCTGCCCCGGGATGATGCTTTCAGTACCCTTCTGTCTCTCGCGGGTACCAAGTTTAGGGCCAGTAATCATCCTGCTCAGTTTGCTTCTCCCTCGGTTACGATTTAAAGTCTTCTCTCTATTCTCGGCCCTGTTGTTTCTGATAGACTCCTGTGCCCCGTCAGAGCTCTTAAGTTTTTCCTTAAGAGGACCTCCCCCTTCCGGGGGCACGAACGCCGTCTGTTCTTTTCTTTAATGAGAAATACATGAGGGATATTTCTAGTCGGCCTTTTCTAAGTGGTTGGTGAACGCTTTTAACTTAGTGTATATAAGTGCCGACTGGTCATTGCTCACTAATCCTCTGTGAGCCCATGAAATCCGGGTTTTCAGCACATCCCTGGCTATGATTAAGGGAGTGGCGCTTTCCAGCGTTATGGAAGCTGCGTACTGGTAGTGACAGTCCACGTTTGCTAGCTTCTACCTTCGCCATTTCTCCGCCAGAAGGCAGGACGACGCCGTTGGCATCGGGAAGGTGGTGCTTGCGCAGACTCCTTTTTTCTCTGGTCTAACGATAAGCTTATGCTATTTTTTGCTCTGGTGTTGGTATGCATATGTTTATGCTGTTTGGGGGTATGGATGTTTTGGTTGTCTAGTTATTATGTCCTCTCCCTTACAGGTTATCCCTGGCGTTCCCTGTCAGGTTTGTCTTGTGGGTATTGTTTTTTGTTTGTTGGAGTGAAGTTTCAACAATGTTTTCTTACCCACCTCCTCGCTGGGAATCAACTCATTCGTAGTGAAACGGTAACATGATAGAATAGATTGAATGATTTTATTTAATATAACTATCTATTCTATCTATATACTTACCGTTTCACTACGATCAAAGGTTCCCACCCTCCTCCCTCCGACGAAAACATCATTGGGAAGGTTGGTTTTTAAAAAATTTATCATGATTTAAAGTTGCCTCCCCGGAAGTGACGTAGCGAGTGGGATCCACGGCAGCTTAGTGGTATTGGCTGTGTAGACCAAGGGAAGTAATCTAGTCTTGTTAAGACTATAACTTTTTGGTCTTTGGTAAATTGGCATTTGCTCCAAATTGGAAGGAATAACTCATTCGTAGTGAAACGGTAAGTATATAGATAGAATAGATAGTTATATTAAATAAAATCATTCAATCTCCCCCCCCCCCCCCCCCCTGCTTAAAAATAAGAGCATACAAATTTTTTTTGGGTGTGGTCATATTTCATTTTCAGCTTATAACTACTGCTGACAGGTCTGGGGGGGTGGGGGGGGGGGGGGGTGGGAGTCTTAATAGGGAGGTTCTGCTGTAATTAACTAAGTCAACTAACATCCAGACCTGTCAGCAGTAGTTAGTTATAAGCTGAAAATGAAATATGACCACAAAAAAAAAAAAAATTGTCTGCTCTTATTTTTAAGCAGGGGGGGGCTCTTATTTTTAAGCAGGGGGGGGCGCGTAACGGCAGTATAACGCATCTACGCTCATAATTGACAGGAAACTGTCTGATTAATAGGGAGTTTTCAGTGCATTAAGGCAGTCACTTTTGTTCTAAAAACTGAAGAAATATGTTGGAGTCCTCTTTTCATTCACTTTAAATAACTTTTTTCTGATAATTTTATATTTAATTTTCTACCTTTTAAAAAAAAAAAACTTTTTGAGGTGGTGGTTTTCTTTTCAAAAACTTTTCTTGTGTGCATCAGATGGCCAAAAATCTGAAGACCGAAAGCGAGACTCTGTCAAAAAGTCTCACCACCACCACCATCACCACGGTCCCAAGGAGCGGCTGAAAGAGAAGCACAAAGAGCGTGTGAGGGAGAAAGTGAAAGAGCAGGCCTTTCAGAGCCTGAGCCCGGTCCCCACGGAGGGGGACTTGGAACTGGAGGACATGCAGCCGGCGGATGCCTCCCTGGCCCTTGTGGACCCAGAGAAAGAGGAGGAGGAGAAGAAGGAGGACAAGGATGCCCCCGATGAGGAGACGCTGGCCGCTTTTAAGGTGGGAGTGTGTGTGCGTGTGTGTGCATGTGTGTGTGTGTGTGAGTGTGTGCTTGAATGTGTGTGTGTGTGTGTGTGTGAATGTGTGTGTGTGTGTGTGTGTGTGAGTGAGTGTGTGTGAATGTGTGTGTGTGTGTGTGTGAATGTGTGTGAGTGTGTGTGTGTGCGTGTGTGTGTGAATGTGTGTGTGTGTGTGTGTGTGTGTGTGTGTGTGTGTGTGTGTGTGTGTGGTTGTGTGTCACTCGGTGTGTATGTGTTTCATTCTGTGTATACATGTGTATGTGATATGTATGTGATCCATGTGTATGTGATATGTATGTGATAACTTATGTGTGTGTGTGTTTCACTGTAAAGCGTGTGTAAAAAAGTGAATAACCACACGTATTGAAACGCTTTGTTTTCTTAACCAACTGATCAGATCACTGTGCAGTGAGCACTCCTTATGCTAATGCTATTCACCCTACCATTTGTGCGCGGTGCGTTGCAGCCCATGGAGCTAATAGAGAAGATGAGGGTGTTCAGGCACCAGGAGGCGGAGATGCAGATCAAAGTGCAGCAGCTGTCCCTCCTCAAACTGGACGCGTCTAGCATCGAGGCCATCAAGCAGCTCAAAGGTCAGTGAGCTATGGCGGCTTTGTAGTAAATTAGTAGCTCAGTTCTGCGACCTGAACGTGCGGAGGTGTGGCTGCGAGTTGGGATTCGGAATGAGTGGTGTGGGAGCAACGCCACAGTACGGCCCAGAAGATGGGACAGAATTTAAAAAAAAAAAGAAGTTAATAGCTCAGCGTGTCTGACCTTCAGATTGTGTGTTAGAACACATAAGGATTGATATTGTTGTGATAAGGCTTCAAAGTTCTTCTAAATATTGTGAGGTGGAAATATGTATAGCTTACTGTATTTTGGGGACTATGAAACGCACCTTATTACAGTGGAACCTCCCTTATAAGACCTCATTATAAGACTCCCTCCCGTATAAGACCTACTTCTCTGAAGCATTGCCCTTTTTAAGACCTCATTTGGGATGATTTTTGAAGGTCTTATAAGGGAGGTTCCACTGTATAAAGCGCACCCCTAAATTATGCACAAAATTCAGGTTATTGCACTTTTTTTTTATTATACTATTAGTCATATTATAAGGCGCATGGGTCTCAGTCGGGGGAGAAAAATTGTTGCATGATAGTCCATAAAGTACGGTACATATTGTAGTTTTGTTACCTTTTAGTGTCACAGAGAATCGTCTCTGTGATATTTTTGGCTGTCCTAACCTGGAGAGTGTGACACCGCTAGTGTAATGCTTTTTACATGGCTTAAACTGCTTCCTTCTCAGGAAGGAAATCCTTTTTTATTTTCAATCGGTACAGACGGAATTCCGTTTTAAAAAAGTTTTCCAAATTTTTTTTATAATAAAAACTTGAAAAAACAGCTTTGCTGTAAGCGAAAACCTGATTGCCGTTATATAGGAGCCCCGATTATGCATCGAAATAGCTTTACATTGATTAAAAGTGCTCAGCTTCGTGGGGGCGTTGCTCCATTTCCTTTTTTTTGAAAATTGTCAGGTTTAACCCTTGTTTTTATATTTAGTTGCATGCTATTTATGATCCCTTGCCGTCGCCCCAAGCGCCAGACGGCACAGAGAGGATGAGTGAGTGATTTATGTGCTAGACTGAACAGGAGATGGGGAGGAGAAATGTTGACTAACTGTGTGAAATCTGTGAGCACATGTAATCTCGGATTTTGTTGTCTTTTTTTAAAGACTTGGCATTCAGACCATAAGAACTAGTAGAGGGTGAGCAGAAACAAGCTTGCTCTTGCTGAGTATTGAACCCATCACTGTTGCTTACATGGCAAGCATGTTACTTCAGAGCCGTGCCTGCGTCTGGAGGAATCCATGAAGCTTTTTCATACATTACAATAAAGTAAAAATGTTTGTCAGTGTCTTTATGCATTCTTTTGGTAAAGAATTGTTTGGGTAAAATGTTAAGTTTTGAACAGGCGTTCCTTTGTGTCAACAGACTGTGCCCACGGCAATGAGTTCTCAACACAGTTTGAGGAGTCGTGCCTGCTTCCGGAGGAATCCATGAAGCTTTTTCATACATTACAATAGAGTAAAAATGTTTCTGTCTTTATTATAGATTACTTTATGCATTCTTTTAGTAAAATGTTAAGTTTTGAACAACAGAGGGTGTTCCTTTGTGACACACCGCACCCATGGCAACGAATTCAGTTTGAGGAGTTGTGCCTGGAGGAATCCATGAAGCTTTTTCATGCATTACAATAGAGTATGATTGAACTAAAAAACCATCAAAATGCTATGTACACACTCGCACACAAACACATGAAGATGAAAAAATAAACGAGGTAAAGAAAACCAAATTTTCGTCCTAAAAAAAGACTGTCAAGTTGAATGAAGACAACACACTAACAATGACTGTAGTGAATGGATGACGTATAACATTACAATAGAGTAAAAATGTTTCTCAGTGTCTTTATATATTCTTTTCTTTTGGTAAAATGTTAAGGTTTGAACAACAGAGGGTGTTCCTTTGTGTCAACAGACCGTGCCCACGGCAACGAGTACTTGACGCAGTTTGAGGAGTCGTCCCTGCGCCCGGAGGCGATGAAGATTTTTCATACATTACAATAGAGTAAAAATGTTTCCCAGTGTCTTTATACATTCTTTTCTTTTGGTAAAATGTTAATTTTTGAACAACATAGGGTGTTCCTTTGTGTCAACAGACCGCGCCCACGGCAACGAGTTCTCGATGCAGTTTGAGGAGTCGTGCCTGCGCCTGGAGGAAGCCATGAAGCTTTCTCATACATTACAGTAGAGTAAAAATGTTTGTTTGTGTCTTTATGCATTCTTTTGGTAAAATGTTAAGTTTTGAACAACAGAGAGTCAGGCATCGGAATTGTCAGAGGATCAGAGGATTAAGAATTGCTCTTGTAAGAGGTTTTGCTTTTTTATGGAGTGTTATTCTTTGTGTTAAATAGCATTTTAAAAGTGATTTCTCACTTTATTAAGCCCTTTTTGGTCATGTTGGGAACTCATTTTAGTGTTGTCTCTCTTCAGTCTGGGGCCTTGATAGACCTTTTACCGCAGTTTTCAGAGGATTGGACTTCAGACTATTCTGATGCCTGAGAGTGTTCTTTTATGTCGACAGACCGCGCCCACGGCAACGAGTTCTCGACGCAGTTTGAGGATTCATGCCTGCGCCTGGAGGAGGCCATGAAGCTGCTGGAGAAGAAGAAGGGGGACCAGCGGGAGCTGCTGGACCAGCTGATGGTCAGCGAGTACTTCTACGACACCCAGTTCACCGAGGCCAGGATCGTCACCACCGTGAGTGTGCCATGTAGTCGGAGTGTGGCTGCCCCATGTGGCGGGGGTAACCAAAAACGGTCACACACGTAATGTTCTCATCCATAGCTGATGCACTTGTACCATAGTGTTCAAGTGCTTCTGCTATTAGGATGATGATCCCTGGAGTCTTTTAGCCAGGGTCCTCATAGTTAAGCTGGCCGGAAATTTCCCAAAGTATTTTCTGTTCTTTTTTTTGGTACCTTATTCAAAATATAAATATTCAGGTGTAGAGTGGCACAGAGGTAACGCATTCGCCTCGTATACAATAAACCCGAGTTCGAACCTGGGTACAGGGGATTTTTTCTCTCACTCTGCACTAGGCCTTACTGTGGAGTCTTTTGGATGAGACGATATACCGAGGTCCTGTGTGCCCATGCACTTAGCACACGTTAAACCCAGTGTCAACGAAAAAGTTGTCATTTGGTCAGAATTTACACACACACACCTTTTTTCTTCCTCATCAGTCACACAAAAATTGCATGCAAATAAAATTTTAAAAAAATGGGTGGCACGCCTCAGGCTGCGGCACGCTCTCCCAAATTTTACAGAGACGCCTCTTTGACTATAAAGTACCAAATAAAGTGGAATGTGGATAGCAGGCCTGCCATTTTAAGAAATGTTGATGGGCAGGTTACAAATAAAACAAGAGAAGGCGGAGGGGCCATTAAAGATCATGACATGATTCATGACTGTTTTTCAATGGAAAATATCTATCAATAATTTTGCTCCTAAACTCGTATTCATAAATTTGATTCCTGTTTTAAAAAAACCTTAAATAGAATGGTGTGTTTTGTAAATATAGCCCTGTTAAGTAATCTACACTAGTGTTTCATAACCTTGTTTAGAAGGCGGACTAATCTATTCTTATAGCGTGACTATATGTTTATGACTGGTGTGTGTACGTGTGCATCCGCATCTGCATTTGTGTATATATATGTGTGAACACGCATTCATGATTGCATATGTGTGTGTGCTTGTGTTTGTGTAGGCTTACGGGTCCCGCATCAACACGATGAAGCGACGGCTGGATGAGGTTTTATGACTGGTGTGTGTACGCGTGTATGTGTATCTGCATCTGCATTTGTCATTTTGTGGGTATATATATATGTGTGTGAACACACATTGATGGTTGCATGTGTGCGTGCATGTGTGTGTGTGTAGGCTTACAAGAATTACGGGTTCCTCATCAACACAATGAAGCGGCTGCTGGATGAGTTTTTATGACTGGTGTGAGTACGCGTGTACGTGCATCTGCATCTGCGTTTGCGTGTATATATGTGTGTGAACGTGCATCACGGTTGCATATGTGCATGTGTGTTTGTGTAGGCTTACAAGAATTACGGGTCCCGCATCAACACGATGAAGCGGCTGCTGGATGAGTTTTTATGACTGGTGTGTGTTCGCGTGTATGTGTATCTGCATCTGTGTGTATATATATGTGTGTGAACATGCATTCATGGTTGCATATGTGCATGTGTGTTTGTGTAGGCTTACAAGAATTACGGGTCCCGCATCAACACGATGAAGCGGCGGCTGGATGAGATGACCCGCACTCTGCCCAGCCCCTCCCCGTCCCCCCCTGCTCCCCTGGACATGCTCTCCCCGGACAACAGCCCCTTTGACCAAAGCCTCCTGGAAAATCCTCAGGACAGGCCTCAGGGGATGGACAGCATGCACCAGGAAAACGCCTCCGATAATGATTTGGATGGTATGGAGGGTTGAGAGACGTGTTGGGAAATTTGTTCTGAAATCTGTTAATTAACCCTATCTATTCTATCATCCTTACCATTCCACTACAAAGTGCATATTTGTACAAGATTAGCTTGGAAGACAGAAATAAAACCAAGAGTGTCTTACTACCACAACTCCCAATCCACGTAACTTCCGGTTAAGCAGACTATTCACTTTCTTGAAAGCAAACATCTAAATCTGAAATCTGTTAATTAACCCTTTCATCGCCATTGTCGCCTCTTGGCACCACAATGATTTAACACCCATGTTATTAAAAGGCATCAAATGAGGGTGTGGTATACAGTGACCTTATGTTCTAAATTTTGGAAGGTAAGGATAGGCCCTATTTTATGGATGTCACAGAGGAATCCCCAATATTGCAGACAAAATCTATTCTCTACCTGTTTGTAAGTTTAATGGTAAATTTTGGCTGATGAATGGCTAGCGTTGAAAGGGTTAAAAGATTTTTTTGTTGTTTTTAAGTTTTTTTTTTTTTTTTTAAACAGTTTATCTTCCAAAGTCTGAGTGTGGCTGCTCACATGGCGGGGTAATCTGTTTATCTTCCAAAGTCTGAGTGTGGCTGCTCACATGGCGGGGTAATCTTCTTCTTCTTCTTCTGTGTTGCCAGGCCAAAAGACCATAATGGGTAAGGTACGTATATGTCCGGTTTTCAGTTTTCACTAGTCTCCCCGCTGCGTACAGCCGACACATTCCGATTTCGGAGGAGCTCAAAGGAGAAAAGTATTTGGAAGATTTTTTGAAAAAAAGGCAGGAGAATGGGCCAATAAGTCAGAAAGATAGTAGATGACAGTAAGCAAAGGAAAAGGGAAGTCAAAGAGAGTGGCAGATTAGAGGAAGTTACAAGCACAGAACTTCCAGAAGGTGCGGGAACTGTTTTTCCGAAAGACCCCACAGGGATAAAGGGTAATACAAAAAATGGTCAAACACATAATGTTCTCATCCTTTGCTAGCGCATTTCTACCATAGTGTTCAAATGCTTCGGCAGTTGGGATGATCCCTGGAGTCTTTTAGCCAGGGTACAACAACAACAACAAGTTTTAAAACAGTTTACAATGCATTTTGGGGATTGGGGTGGGGGGGGGTGGGGGTGGGTTAAGAGGCATTTGAAATTGAAAGTTTGCTGGCAGACAATTTTCAAGAGAAAGGAAGAGTGAAAGTGTGTGTGTTTGCTGTGTGAGAGCCAGAACAGGAGTTAAAAGAATGGGAGAGAGGGCTCAGGTAGAAAGAAGTGTGAGCATTCTGTTGATAAAAAATAACAAATTTAATGACCTTAAAAGCAAGCCAAGCAAGGAAAGAAAAAAACCAAGAAGGAAATTGATAAGCACACTCGATTTTCTCCATTGATGAGTGTTGCGATATTTGGTGGATCTTTTGTGAATTCAGTTAATTAGAAAAAGTAATAAATTGCCTCAAACTGTTGTACGAAGGGTAAAATCGATCGTTTTGGACCAAACCTGATTAACCAGTTTGTGTACATATGTATGTATGTGCAAGATTAACCAGTTTGTGTACATATGTATGTATGTGCACAGATGAGGCCGTCCCTTCCCCTCCTGATGAAGCTCCTTCCCCTGCGGGATCTTCTCCCGGGGATACTAGTCTCCAGGACACAGGTTGGTGGGGCAGGGCTGTGTTCTCAACATTCAAACATTTCTGAGTGGGCCATGCATAAAGACACAGAAAAAAATAATGCTGTTCTGCTTTACTTGGAAACCTTTATATATTATAAGAGTGGACAGTTATAATAACGGACTTAACCTCAGTGACAGACAAAGTTACGAGCAATTTTCAATCGTTAGGTCATAAAGCAGAATGAAATTACTTCTGCTTGCAAAATTCCTGATTTTCCCCCCTGTGTAATAGGGCATTTGCCACGTGAGGGCGACCTTGAATTTCACTGAGTTGAATTAGAAAGGTCAGCGTAACTCGGGCAGAACGAGTGCGGGCAAATTAGTAGTCTAGCATAGATAACGAACACTCGTGGCAAATGCCCTATTCCCTAGTCGGTCATTCTACTGCTCTCTGTTCACCCTGCCCCTTCTTCATTAATATTGCTTTCTTTCCCTTTTGTTCATTTTATTTTTTCCCCTCAACTTTCCTTTGCCAAAACATGACATATGTGTGCACATGTTTTAAATTTCAAGTCATTTCTTCCCACCAGCACTCAATAACAACAACAACAACATACAGTATTTATACGGCGCTGAATCTTGATAGAAATCAAATCAAAGCGCACACACACGTTAGCATTCAAAGCGCATTCAAACACAAACGCAATACAAAGCGAACACGCACGGATAACATAAATGGAATATAGTAGAAACAGACCTAATGGCAAGAGAGAGAACAGAAAGAGAAAGAAAATAACCAACTCCTACAACTGTTGGAATGGGAATTAACTCGCGTGTAAGAAAGTGAATGTGGTTTTCGAGGGACCTGTAAGAACTCTAGTCAAAACATATTGATCTGCTAGGGAAAAAGCCTGTACATGTACCAAGAACAGACTTAGTGGGTACTCAAAACCTGCAAGTGTAGACATTGGATAACAAACTTTGCATCTGTCCATTGAACTTTGCTGCTCCCTGGTTCTTGTTTTTAAAGTTTGTTTGTTTTGTGTTTTATTTCTATTCTTGCACAGCTGTATTGAAATTTCATGGATCTAACATTGTCTGTTGGCAGGGAGCAATCGTTTGGAGAATCGCCTGGCGTCGTTCCTTCCCACCATGACGCCCGTCAGCAGTACTATGCCGCTGATCAACAATGACGACGACCAAGATCGCCCCATCCCCGTCTACGTTCCTCAGCCCCTGAACAGAAGTGCCATCAGCCAGCCCTACGAAGTCAACAACAAAACGCTGACACCCCCACCCCGGCTGTCCTCCTTCGAACAAAGCGAGGAAGAGAACGGGGGGTCAACACCGCTGTCAGACGAACAGCCGTCCACTCCGGTTCTGGACGAGGAAGAAGAACCTTTACCCGCCGCCCTTCCTTCCCCTCCACCCCCACCCCCTCCTCCCCCTCCCCCGCCCCCCTCTTCTTTTGTGGAGAAGAAGAAGGAGAACCCCATCGACTTCCTGTCGCGGCTGATCTCGCAGACCCAGAAGAACAAGGCGGTGGACATTGGCGGCGGCACCAGCACCAGCACCAGCGTCATGAACAGCAACAACAGCTTCCTGGAGAGCTTCACGCGCCTCACCAGCAGAGTCAAGGAACACATAGAGCTCAACAAGGGCGGGGGAGGGGCAAAGGAGGAGGAGAGGAATGTGGGTGGGGACAGCACAGGAGGGGTGAAACCTTGGACACCCTGGAAGACAACGGATAAACCAGAAACCCCCCCTGGATTGAACCTCCCCCCTCCGCCTATTCCCAGTTTTGCTCTCTCTCTGTTCACCTCCTCTTCTTCGCCGGTTCCCCTCCCTGTCCCCCCTCCGCCTGACATGCCAGTGACCCCCATGCCGGTCCCACCCCCAACCCTGACCAGCACTGCCTGTGGGGTCTCTTCGTTTTTTCATCATCAGCGGCAGCACTTTTCCCCAGGACAGAAAGAGAACTGGCCCGGGGTGGAGGAGATGGATATGGATGAGGAAGAGGAGGATGAGGAGGAGAGGGGTGGCCTAGTCTCCCCCAATATCGTGTACCCCCCGGTGCAGGGCGAGGCCAACGGGTCCTCCCCCTTCTCCAGTGGCCCCATCACCAAGCCCATCAAAAGCATCCTCCGCAACAACAGCCACTCCTCCAACCCCGTGCTGAGGGAGCTCACTCCAAGCTCAGACGACCTCTCCCTGCCCCCCGAGTTCCTCCCCCCTCCCCCTCCCCCTCCCCCACCCCCTGAGCCTGACGCCACTCCTCCGCCCATGCAGGCTTCCCCATCGGGGAGGAGAGACGTCACTCCGGTCAGCCTCGTCGGGTCAGCGGCTGCTACCAACAGCGAGGAGCGGGAGTTCATGGAAAAGCTGAAGCGCAAAACCTCGGGAGGCAGCACCCCTCCCGCCTACGCCCCCAACCCCATCTTCCCCAATCTCATGACTCTCACCCCTGGGGGAGAGATGGACATGGATCTGGACGATGAGGAGGAGGAGGAGGAGGAAGACGAGGAGGAAGAGGAGGAGGCCGAGGGGGATGGAGGAGAGGAGGACGCCTCGACCCGCATACCGGTGCTGAGCAGTGTGGGGCATGAAGAGCCGCATAAATCGTCGGTAGTTGAGGAGAGTGAAATGCTGAGAGACAGAGACTTTGACGGCTTCCAGCATCATCAGCAGCAAGCCCAAGGTCCCTCCTTTGCCTCCTCCCCTCCCTGCTCCTCCTCCTCACAAAGGATGGACACATTCCACACAGAACGCTCCTTCACTCAGGACAGGGGAGGGGGCCAGGACAGCTATTTCGACCCCTCCTCCTGCCCTTCTCCTTCTTCCCCGGAGTTCAGACACAGGGAAGACCATCAGCCGTTCCACTGTGACAGGCCGCAGCACCCACCACAGCAGAGCCAGACCATGCAGCAGTCCCCCCAGCCCCAGCCTCCCCAGTTCAGGCCACAGTTCTCACCCCAGCAGGTGAGGCCTCAACTCCAACAGCACCTCAGACCCCAAATGGAGCAGCAGATGAGGCCGCAAATGAACCAGCAAATGAGGCCGCAAATGGAACAGCAGATGGGGCCGCAAATGAACCAACAGATGGGGCCGCAAATGAACCAACAGATGGGGCCGCAAATGAACCAACAGATGAGGCCGCAATTGAACCAGCAGAGGCTGCAAATGGAACAGCAGATGAGGCCGCAAATGAACCAGCCGATGAGGCCGCAAATGGGACAGCAAGTCAGGCCCCAAATGGATCAGCAAGTCAGGCCCCAAATGGAACAGCAGTTCAGGCCCCAAATGGAACAGCAAGTCAGACCCCAAATGGAACAGCAAGTCAGACCCCAAATGGAACAGCAGTTCAGGCCCCAAATGGAACAGCCATTCAAGCCGCAAATGGAACAGCAGATGAGGCCACAAATGGACCAGCAGCAGCGGAGGCCGCAGCTTGATCAAGTGCGAGGTCAGCAGCCCAACAGGCCTCCCCTGTTCCCCGTGTTCTCTCCAAACAACCTGCGCAACAGTGTGAACTTGTTCCAGCAGAGGGGGGTGTTCAATGGTCCGCAGACTCCTCCTCGGTTTCCTCAGCCTCAGGCCAGCAGACCTTTCCCCACGCCCAACCTGCTGCGAGGGCTCAACCAGAGGGGATTCAATTTCTGAACTCCCCCCCTTCTGTTCAGTTCCCCTTTCTTGTCCACCTTAGCCCAGAGATGATGCGGTCTGACTGCAGTGTGAATGATTTGATATGCTGCGGTGGACTTTAGTAGTGTTACAGATTGAGTAGAGTGTGCGCCCTCTGACTGTGATGCCTGCTGACATTGGCATTGTTTTCTTCAAGCTCTGATCACCATGTGCAGAAGGCTATATTATGTATATATCTGATGTTTTAAGATGTCAGACTACTGTTTGCTGTTCCAGTGTCAGAACATGATAAGAATTATGGCTTTGTGGCTTTTTGCGAGGACTTATCAAAGTGATTGGTGAGAGAGACTGCAGCGTGCGTTTTTAGTTTGTTTTGTTTGAGATACGTTGAAAACGGCATCTTTAATCCTGTTCCTTTACAGTGACATATGGTTGAGAATGTGTGTGTATTGGTGTGTGTGTGTGCGTCTGAAAAAATTATTAAGTCAGCATGTAGATTTATACTGATTTCAGAGATCCAGCCAGATCGCTGAATTTGTTACAGGGGAAAGTGACAACAAAAATGATATTGATACAGATTTATCGTTGCATTGAATTGTATATGAAGTAACTAGTCACTAAGTCAGTCATAGAAGCCTTGCCTTAGCTTTCTCTCACGGAATCTTATTGCTTGTCTGAATTAAGACAAATTTTGTAGTTGTCATGACTTTTTTTTTTATAAGATCACTGTAGTTTCATTTCTTTATGACAAAATACAGTCAGGAAAAGAAATAAGCAAGTTTAACCTCTTCACTGTCTGCCCCATGTCTACTACAGGGTGTGTGATGTCATAACTTTTGATGTCATAGTCCTAGAATGCTTTTTTTTAAATTTATATAGACAAGTCAGAAATCTCTAAACCATTTTAAAACATTAAGTCTCTTTTAAATTTTATAATAAGAAAATCAATAATTTCTCAAATTTTCTCTGGCAGTGAAGGGGTTAAAAAATAAATTATGGAAATAGCACTTTTTAGCAAGAGTTCCTATGTCTAGTAGTTTATGGTGCTCTTTTTTAAGTTTTATTATTATTATTTTTCTTTTTTTAATTTTTAATTTTTAAAATGGTGAGGCCCGCAAAAGAGAACAATATTTTGACTATTGCTCACACTTCTCCAACTCTTGCCTTATTTTCGTTTAGGGAATGATGTTCTTCTCTGGTATGGAGCTTTTGTTGTATGGAGCTTTTGTTGTGGGAGTGTTTTTTCTTCAGTCTTTCGCTGTATGTTTCTTTGCTATAAAATTTACCCAGAAGGTATGAATTAATTGCTATGAAATTTTGGTGGAGGGTTAAGGTATCCCAAAACAAATTCAAATTCTGAAGCCAGCCTAGATTTTCCTTTAGATGATATAGCAAGAAACAAGTGTCAAAAATACAGTGAGAAATCGTGTAGTATGAACCCCTACATCAATACACATTTACGTATTTTTCGGATCATTAGGCGCTGCTGTGTATAAGGCGAATAGGGCAATTTTCAAGAAAAATCTTAAAAAATCCAAGTGAGTGAAAATAGGGTTTTTCGGCCTTTCGGCCATGTGGGGCATTTGTAAATACAAAGATGGTGGGAACAATACTGGAGGCAATGCCCGGAGGCAGTGCTAAATCAGTAAAGTCCCGATTTTTTATAATACAGATATGTGTAGCAGTAATCACGCCTCGGTTAAACCTCAGTGGCTGTGTACCACCATTAGATAAAAACAAAAAATCCAAGTAAAAGGTGCCCTCGTTTATACGGCAATACACACCTCGCAAAAGAAAGTCGAAGTTTGAAGCCTGTACACGTCCTGTAAACGCTTACCGACCGCCATTATTGTTGTCATAAACGAGAGTTGGCTCCCTTCTCAAATAATCGAAACTTCTGTTTTTGCGACTTCCGGTTGTTGTGTTTGGACTTTTCTTCGCGAAAACTGGTAGAATTATGGCATTTTAAGCTCTACAACGATGCTTTTTGCATCCAATGAAGGGTTGTGGCATCTGTTGGATGGTATCTCTGACGATAACAGGGATTTTGAAGCATTTTAACGTGAGTATTCGTCGTATCGGCGACTCGCTACCACTTTTGATGTTGTGACTCACAGTAGACTACCGAGTACGGCAATCGTTGCCTCTCTTCTCATGATTTTGTTCACTAATAGGGCGCCCTTGTTTATTAGGCGCATAGGTCGAAATTGGAGAAAAAATATCGCCTTATTGAGAACTTTCCTGACCTTTCACTTGTATGCTTGAAACTTCCGGTTTTACGCAGGCATCTGTGAACTGTGACATTGGTTGCAGGTCAACTCGTTCTTCTACCAACCCGTCCCTCTCCCCCATCTCTCTTCTCTGTTTGTTTGACTGTCTGTCGGGGACGAGTTGGCGAAGGGACGATTTGACCGGTCACCTTTTTTGTATCGAGTCATGCTAACCACGTGTGTCCTCGAGCTGTCGACCTTTCTTCTTTTTTGGTTGCTTGAGTGATTATTTTAACCCTTTCGCCCTAATTTCATGCCTGTCAGTGACATGGGTGTTAAACCAGTGTGGTGCATAAATGCGACATTGGCAGTGAAAGGGTTAATTGGAACGGAAGTGGGAAGCATATTCTTAATTTTAGTAACACTAATGGCAGCCACCATACGGCTTCCCAGGAAATCCGTGAATAGTCAGAAAATTATGGTAGACAGAAAAGTTGAAAGCTCTTAAGCTTTGTGAGGCCTCTCTAATAGAATGGTAAGCTTAACATTAAATGATTGGCTTGATGAATGTGAATTCTTGGCTGAGCTGATTGACTTATTGAATAAAAAATGATTACCATTTTGAACGATTGAGCACAATACAAGATTGGCATACTGAATTAGTGAGCATGGGAATTAACCCTTTCGCCGCCAGCCATTTATCAGCCAAAAAATACTATTAAACTTAACTGGGTAGAGGAAAAAAATTGTCAGCAATATTGGGAATTCCTCTGTCACATGCATAACATTAGGCCCTATCCTTACCTCCCAAAATTAAGAAAATAGGGTCTTTGGATAACAGGCCCTGATTTGATGCTTTTTAGTGACATGGGTGTCAAACCATTGTGGTGCTAAAATGCGACATTGGCGGTGAAAGGGTTAATGCATGATAGAGTTACTGAATGAGTGAACATTGGAAATAATTAATGATTGCTTATTGCTTATGTGATTGACTTGCTGAATGATTGAGCTTGGGAAATATGTGATCAGTTCATGGTAGGCTACTGCAAGCTCATCTTTACCCAAATAGGGCAGCTTAGCTTGTGGGCTATTAAAGTGATTGTAAGAACAGAGAAAATGTATATTATTGTAAAAAAAATTAAAAAAAATGCATAGGGTTTATTTTAAGAATAAAGAAAATGCATATAGCTGGATTTGTAATGGAGATCAGGTGTTTTGTTAATTTAGCAATAACGATAGCATGAACAAAATGGAAAAGGAGAAGGGAGTACTGAAAAGGTGTTTTAAACTAAACATTATCACGTTGATGACGCTTCTGAAAATAATGTAGAAATAAAAATAACAAAGGTTTTGGAGGAATAAGGAGCATGGAAATATGCTTGTAATCTGGTAAAGTCTCCATTAGCATCTACCTCATGGCAAAATGGTGGAAACCATTTGCTAATTTGAACAGAAAATATGGAATGATTTCAGACCCATCATGAATTTCTTGCAGTGAGTGCATATATTTGAGAATGTATAATTTCTTTTGATTGCAAGTTCCGTTTAATCACTAATGGGTTGAGAGTTATTCAGTTTCATTTTTTTTTTTTTAACGATTTGCAGATGGCTGTTAATTTATATTTAAAAGTTATTATTCCAAATATTGATTTTTTTTTTAATGCCATAACTCACCATCCTTTTTATGGATCTTGCATGGTATTTGTAAGAAGTGTTTTTGGACTAATGTGATGGGCATTAAAAAGTTTTCTTTTCTTTTTAAAAGCAACTTCCTCTAAGTTGATGAAATCAGACATAACAGTGTTTCCCATAGGGGTGAAATGTGAGAGTCCCAGGGACTCCCTGTGCAAAATTTTAAGAGTCCTTTTCATATTTTTAAGAGTCCCCTAAGTATATGATAAACAATGCTTTAACAAAAGCAAATACATGCTAAACACACATGCTACATGCACAGTGAACACACAGGCAAACACATGTGCATAACCCCTGGAAATGGAATAGGCTGACTACAGAGAGAGAGGGGGGGGGGGGGGGGGGAGACAAACAGATCGAGATATGGACAGAGAGACAGGCAGACAGACACACAAGCGTACACACACACTTGCATATGCAGTAGCTTATGTTTTTGAGATGATGCCATTCACATCTCTAAAAGAACGGCTTGATGCTGCTGCTTTTTCCTCTGTCGAACTTGCAAAAAACATTCAGATTTGGTCAACAAAGAAATCAGACCTAAAACTTGAAGCACTTCACTCTCGCGAACAAGCATTCAGATGTAAACAAAGATCGTTTTGGAATGACCGGACATGTGTCTGCTTTAGAAAGGAAAAACCCGGATGGTCAGAAACAAGACTGACAACCAGGAAAACCAAAGCAAACAGACTGACCGCTGTGGCACGAAGCGAAAATCGGGTTCGGAGTTTTGATATGGAAAAGAAATAATGTTTTACGCCCTCTTTGGCCTTTCGGCCATGTGGGGCGGATATGGAAAAGTTGGGGTGGCTTGACCTAATTCCAACGATCCTACAAGTTGCAGACGATGTCTGAGCGAGTCCGAAACTAGCAAACATATTCTTCTGCCCCTTTCCTACTCGTGGCTTCTTTTGGGGAGGCATGGCTGGTTTTAAACACGAATTGTTGTCAAAAGGCCGAGAACGATCTTGTTTAGCACTAGAAGACTAGGTCACGCTGGAACTTTATTAGGTCTTCAAAAAGTTGGATTGGAAAAGCTTTACCGAATGTGCAATGCCGCCATTTCTTCGTTTCGGCGTTCGTTTCGCCAGATACAACTTTTTAGTTCTGATTATGGTCCGAGGCTGCGGAAGAACTAAGTTTAGCAGATGACAGAATCCGTGAAGTTGTTGACTGCTTTGACGAAAAATCAATCGGTCATATGACCGCCTGCCTGCTAAAGCTATCGGTCAAAATCGAAGAATGAACCCTGCTGTCTCGGTCTGTTGAAAAAAGTGTGCGTCCCATGGGACGCCCAGACCTGAAATCAAAGAGTCCCTCTGTGATTTTTGTGCTTCAGGGACGCACATATGTGCGTTATGGGAAACACTGATAATCATAAAACTATTAAGCTGCATTTATTATTCACGATGAAAGATGATCAAGACTTTTCTCATAGCATCTATATATACTTCTAAGGTAATAAAACCAACAACACAAAAAAAACACCACAGGGTCACTGTGCTACTTTTATTGTAATTCATGGTCCAAATGTGAGGGTTTGGACAATTTTGGGTAAAATCAGGTCTACTGAATACTGCATATCTTTCATAATTATTACACTTTAGTTATTTACAACTTTCATTTAATCTTGCCCCAACACTGCAACCTATTTAGTGTCAGAATCTATTTCAAATTTTGATTAAAAAGAATTTAGTCGATAGGAAATTTAGGAAATTTGTTGCGGTACTGAGAAATATTTTCCTAACTTATATTGTTCAAATACCAGTAACAAAAAAAAGCACGATAAAATCACTTTATTTTTCTTTATAATAGATGAAGTAATGTATATTCTGCATAATAAACACACCAACAAATTATGTTACCATGCTTTTTATGAAACGAGAGCAATTTTTTCAAGTCCACCCCCTCATTTTTCAGCGTGACTCGTGTCAAGAGTTACATCCCCTGATATTTTTTGGTCAAGTTTTTTTAGATGTTTTTTATTAACGCATTTTTTTTCCTTGAAAAAAAATTGAATGTTTAAAATGAACGTTATGTTTAACCCTTTCGCCGCCAGCCATTTGTCAGCCAAAATATACCATTAAACTTAACCAGGTAGAGAGAAGAAAAAAAATCTGCAATATTGGGAATTCCTCTGTGACATGCATAACATTAGGCCTACCCTTACCTCCCAAAATAAAGAAAATAGGGTCTTTGGATAAAAGGTCCTGATTTGATGCCTTTTAGTGACATGGGTGTTAAACCATTGTGGTGCATAAATGCGACATTGGCGGCGAAAAGGTTAAAAGTACAACTTTATTCTCCCTAAAATGTAAATAAACATGCATATTTTGCAATAAATAATTAAGACCCTAGGGCCTATATATTAGTGGCATTTTGTAAATTTGTCAAAACACTGAGCCACCATGGGGGGGAGGGCGACACATGTCTACCGCGTGTCTCCTTGAAGCACAGACGGCAATCTTGAGTAAACATTGTGGCGGTACCATAACCGATGAGGTTTAACCGAGGCGCGGTTACCACTACACCTATCTGTATTGTTAAAAATCGGGACTTTACTGGTGTTGCACTGCCTCCGGGCATTGCCTCCAGTATTGTTCCCACCATCTTTGTATCTACAAATGTCCCATGTGTCTGTTCCAGACCGAGAGGACGTAAAACACCATTTTTCATTCATTCTTCGGCAGTCTTGAGTGTGAATCATATTTCAAAAGCATGCAAGTTCTCAAAGTGAATGAGAATGTATACTTTCAAAAAAATCATTTGAACTGTGTTATTTATTTATTCTTATTTTAAAAACAACAACTACTGTTGTTGTTTTTAAATTAGGGGGGTTGTATATCAATTGAGGAATACTGTTAAAATGTTAAATTTGAGTTATTTATTAATCTGGATTTTCATTCTGAATCAGACGCAGGTTTAAGTGAGATAGGGGTAGGTTCTTTTCCCCCTTGACATCATCTACAAATGCAAAACCAATCTGAAGACTAGAAAGTACATGTAAAAAGAAAAGAAAAGCTTGACAGTTTCATGCTGAGTGGTTTATTTTGTGAAAAAAAAAAGAAGAAATAATATAATAAATAAAAAAAATCACATTTATGGACAAATGGAGTTTCCTTTTTAAGCTGCACATGCTAAGTGCTATTACTTAGCCAATGGTTGAAATATTATGTCTGCAAAGTTCATGGTTTTGAACAATCAGATGAAAGTGTTCAGTTTAGTTTTTTTCTGGTATAGCCATGCTTATGTCTATGGGGATAGTATTGCAAAGGCAATGCTTGTTTCTGCTCAAGCTCTTTGTTTTCGTTGATTATGTTTTCATAAAGGTTCATTTTCTTTATACACAAGCATGTCCTAAAATCATCCACGAAATCAGTGCATAATTATAACTGCTGTGCAAATGTTCATGCAAGACTGATGTCGCACACATCATAATTATTTAATTATACCTTAGAAGATACAGGTCTTTGTACACACAAAAACTTGCTTGTCTATTATAAATGTTATAGAAAGAAAAAGAAAATTTAGAGAATTTGTTGATCCTGAGCTGTTTGATTTCTTTTTTAATTTCAGTCATCATTATGGCAGCAGTGAAAAAGAGAAAGACTGACTGGAATCCCAATGGTGTGTGATAATTTGTTGTGAACATGAAACAAACCTGGGTCTAGGCTATGCATGTGTTATTGAGACGCTCATTTCTGATGATTTTAGTCACAGCTTGTGAACTTTGTAAGGGAAAAAAAAATGACATTACTTTAGAACCGTTTGTCAACCAATCTTAAGCCTGAGAAGTTGCGCCATTGTCTTGTTACATTGTGAGTGACATGAGAAGGTAGTGTGCTTCGGAGATGGAAAATGCATTGTTGATTTTTACAGCTTGGCTAGCTGTTTGCTCAGTGTGAATGAAAAAAAGGCGGGTCAAGTGTGGGTGACCTACCAGTGCAGATTGTTTGTTGCCCGTCGACAAGCCATCGAGTCTTGAGGTCGTAAACAGGACACTAGAGGAAAGTGGTAAAATACATGTATAGTCGATCATTGACGTGGTGAATTTTTGGAGGGCCAATGTTTTGATTATTTTTGTTGATTAAAAATGAGGAAGTAAAAAAATGACTGTGTGTGTGTTTATGCATGGGTGCAACTTTTCCTTGTATACAAGGATTTCCTGTTTTTGAATTTTAACAGAAAAGGAATTTCCTTTTTTTTTAATTTGTCCAAGATCTTTAGGTGTCTACTGTATTTTTCAGACACTTTAAAATAGGCATTTGTATAAATTGTGGAAAAAGCAGACTAAAATACCTTCATAAATCAATTATTTTCTTCAGCTGCAGGGCAGGGGGACATTACCCCTAGACCCCGGCCTTTCATTTTTTTTCATTTTAAGTAGTTGCACCCATGTGTGTGTGTGTGTGTGCACGCAAGCTGTGTGTGTGCGAAGGTGAAATATTCTTTCCTAAAAACCTTAAGATAACACTAATGGGATGATGACAGGGCCTGTATTCACGTTGAGATAGTATGAGACTTAGCATCATGCTAACTTAGAAGCTCTTCCAAAAGTCCTATTAAATCCTATAGGACATTGGAAGAGCTTCTAAGTTAGCATTATGCTAAGTCTCATGCTATCTCAACGTGAATACAGGCCCTGGTTTTTACATTTTGAAAACATTGATTTTTAACCCACACACACCCTATGTTGACATATACATATCCTTATGATCTTTATAATTGTGAAACTGTTGAAGTGGTGAGTTTAATACCATCGGATCTTGTGTTCTAGTTATTTTTTTTAATCGAATTACAGTGTTCTCCAAATCCATAAGTGCATGTTCCAATCCAACCAATCATATATTGTCCCCATTTTAAAACAAAAGGAAATTTGTCTTGCAGTCGATCAATACAATACAATAAATACAAAACAATATAGACACCTTTAACCCTTTCACCGCCAAAGTCACATTTTAGCACCACAGTGATTTAACACCTATGTCACTAAAAGGCATCAAACTGGGGTCTATTATCCAAAGACCCTACTGTCTCAGTTTTGGGAAGTAAGGATGGACCTTATTTTATATATGTCACTGAAGACTTCCCAATACTGCAGATGGATTTTGTTTTCTACCCAGGTACATTTAATAGTAATTTTTGGCTGAAATATGGCTGGCAGTGAAAGGGTTAAGGTGTTTGTACACATGAGCATCCCTCACACGGCAACACAGCGACAGGCCAGCCACGTCAGCTTTGTTGCGAGAGAGAGAGAGAGAGAGAGTGAGAGAGAGAGAGAGTGAGAGAGAGAGTGTGTTGATGCTTTATTCAACTGATTGTATTTTGTATTGTGTTTTTGGGTGGGGTGAGTGGTGGTGATGGTAACAGTGTGCGTATGTGTGTGTATGTGCGTACATGCGTGTATGTGTGGGTGGGGTGTGTATGTGTATGCCTATTTGCATGTGCGTGAGCGATTATTTGGTTTTGTTGTTGAATTTCTTGCTTTTAATTTTTGTTGTTGCTAAGCGCAGAGAGCTCCACATTTGGTGGAGGAATGCGCTATATAAATGATTCACTATTATTATTTTTAATATAACTTGCCCATCTCTGGGCCGCCATGGTGGAATTTCTAAAACATGAAAATTAATTCAATGAGGCTTTATACTACTTGCTGACACGGAAGGGCAATACTTTTAGTCCCGAACTGCCCACCATCTCCATAATTGTTAAACCAAATGCCCAGGATAATACGACAACACAGCAAGAAACATGCATTCTCAAAATCTTTATGAAATTTAATCAGAAAAATAGCGATATAACATCTAGTGATCGACGAAGTGACATGACAAAACCACGCAATGCTGTGGCTGAAAATATGTTTTATAAACATTACAAACATGAAGTTGCAGTTTTTTAACTGGCAGACCAAATTTCTATAGTCGACGGAAATGATGAGAAGAAAAACATGACATTTGTTGATAACATTCATCCAACTAGGGCTGGATCCATGCTGAAACAGATAACAGAAATTGTATTATTAATTTTATGTTGTTATTTAACTCTGTTTTCCCACCAAGATTACCTTAACCCCTTCACTGCCGAGCCCGTTTCCGGTTCCGGGGCAACTATTTGCCAAGCCGTTTTAGGTTGCCGAGTCTATCGCAAACATATCTGAATAGAAGTGGCAATTAACCTATGCTTTTCTGAACGAGAATTGAATATACTATCATTTGAGAACACTCTCACATGCATTCAAACATACTACTAAAAGCATATGGATAAAAAAAGGGAAACTCTTAGAATAACCCTATGACGAATATTTCCGTGACGGGGCAGTTTAGAGGTTTTCGGAAGTTGACGGAAATATCCGTGATGGGGAAGTAAAAAGGTTAAAATCTGGATTATAAGATGCACCCGTATATAAGCCACATCTCTTAAATTGACACAATATTAGGTATTTATTCACCTATAAGCCGCAACAGTATATAAGCTGCAGAGAAAATTATTTAAACCAAAAAATTGACAAAGTTAAATAAAAACAAATCAGTAGATTTTCCCTGCCTGTGTGCTGAAAGCAACACAAAAATATAAATCATGCAAGTACAACATGAGTAGATCTGAAACTTTTTAACATGGGATTTGAATCTGTGTCAAAACCAGTTTTGATAGCTACAATGAAGCCAAAGAATAGGCTGAAAATGTGGCTGGAAACAGATTCCATGACAGTGATAAACATACAATTGGAATAATCCACATACAAGGCGCATCAGCATATAAGCCGCATGGACAGAAGTTAAGGGAAAAAGTAGCGGATTATAGTCCGCATTTTACGGTACCTAGATACGTTGTAGACTGCGATGTGTTGCACAAGTAGAGACAAAAGTACATACAGGAAGAAAAAGAACCGGAAATGTCTAGTGTATAATGATGTGTCGTGTTTTATCTTACATACAAAATTAACTTGACATTTTCAGTAGCATAGCATTCTCACACACACACACAATACACCACACCACACACACACACACAAATTGAAGAAATAATATGAAATTGGAAATTGTGTCCTAGTGTATTCCACCAATTGTTTTGTTGTTGACGTACCCTGGCTAAAAGACTCCAGGGATCATCCCAACAGCCGAAGCACTTGAACACTATGGTACAAAGGGATGAGAACATTATGCGTGTGACCATTTTTGATTACCCCACCACATGGGCTACCACACTCCTTCTTCGGGGGATTTTGCAGACTGATGATGTTATGCTAGGAGCTTGTCATGGCTAAAGATAATCCCCGCATAACTATGCATAGCATAACAACATTTTGATGTAACCTTGGTGTTCTAGCCTATGTCAATTGGTCTGACACAGCTTTAAGTGTGTGTGATGTTAAAGCCTACACATTTGTATGTGCTTTTGTTGTGGAAAAGTGTTTGTGTGATTGTGCGATGTATGTCTGTATGTAAGTAATGTGTGTGCGTGTATGTGTATGTATATAATTTGTGTGCATGTGCACGAGTGTGAGTGCATGCACCCACGGCCGCTCTTCCGAGCAGGTGTGTGTGTGTGCATCTGTGAGAGTTTCAATGCTGATTGTAAAGCACTTTGTGCTCGATAAAAAGCGCTACATAAATATCCGTTTATTATTATCATTACGCTAAGGCATCACCGATTGTTTTAAATCCCATATACCTTCTTTTTTTTTTCTTCTCTCACTCTTCTTTTATTATTATCAAACAGTACTGAGCATGAACAGCTGACCCTGGACTGTCTGCACTCTTTTTATAGCAACTTTCGTATCTGTGCCTCTTGCTTAAATACAAATTCGTAGGGTAATACAGACTTTGTCTTTTTAATTTTGCTAATACACATTTTGCCTACAAGAATGACATTGCTAATCCAACAGTAGTTATTTAATGTGTTTTTCCTTTCAAACCCAAACAGTACGTCAATTACTAGTAAAGTTACTTTCAAGCCGATCAATCCCATATACCTATGTATAAACAAAAATACCCACATACAGTACCTCCTTTCGCACAAAGCCCAGTGCAGTTTGTAACAGTTGTCATCGTCCCAGCGCCCGTTGCTGCGGAGTTTTCCGCAGTCCTGGTTCTCTGCCCCGTTATCACTGGGCTGGCCCACGTCCCAGTGGGCAAACTCCACCCCAGCCTGGGAGCTGATCCACACAAAGTCGTGCTCTATGAGGAAATCCTCCAAACCGATCCACGCGTCGCCGTCTGTTAGAACAATAAGGTGAAATTCTGGTTAATGTAGAATGATTTAGATAGGTGAGGAAGAAGAAAAAAATGAGGCAAATTTCATGTCAAATATGATTAGTGGAAAGGCAAACAAGGTAAAATTGAGTTGATGTTAGATGTGACTTAACTCCCCTAGCACCATGGGCAAAGATATTCGCCCAAGACATCACTCTAGTCTCCCACCATTATGCAAAGGCATTCACTGCTAAGCACCCTGCCATGTTTTTTTATGTTTATAGAGCTTTTGACACTGTTTCTGCCGTTAAAGCAACGTATGCACATTTTTACTTCCCTCTTGTTGGTTGAGATGCAATGACAACCAAGAATGTCAACAAAAATACCTGGTGCAAGAAGAGTTAAAAGGTAAACAAGGCAAATTTTGTTACATGTCAAAATGTGATTAGTAGGGGTGGGGTGGGGGGGGGAGAGAGCAGACCTGCCTACCCCCAATTTCTTTTTTAGGTACTCCACAAAATAAAATTCCGTACTTTTTCTCAAAATTCCGTATTTTGCAAGGAGACCCAAAAACGGAACATTACAGAACATTAAACCGCCATGCGAAATGACGAAAAACACTCGATTTTGACCGATCTTAGAAGACCTTAAGTTCAAAATTAATTTTCCATTTACAGTACTGGGGCTCAAAATCGTGTACAAAATACGGAAAAAATCGTATGGGTAGGCAGGTCTGAGAGACGACATGCAGAACAAGAGCATATTTGCCTTCGTATCAAAACTTAAACATTCCACCTTTTCAGCTTAAGGACTTCATGTTATCATTGTTGGGGAATGGCTCCCACTACGGCAACGGATCCTCCACACCACAGCATATGCACAATAATAACTCTGATAACTAATATCTGATAGGATTGACTATAAACTCTCCACTCTTTCCTTCACTGTCATCTCTGGTTCTGCCCCTGATTACCTGTCTGACCTGCTTCATCTATTCTCTACACACCTTCTCGTGTCCTCCGCTCTTCCTCTGACACACGCCTCCTGCAACCAGCCACTGTCAAAACCAAAACCTATGGTGAAAGGTCCTTTTCGTTCCAGGCTCCATCTGTGTGGAACAACTTACCCCTGTCTCTCAGACACTCCGACTCTCTGGACGCGTTCAAGGCCGGTCTAAAAACTCATCTCTTTTCTAAGTTGTAGCTGACATGCATAGGTTGATTGTGCAGTGTGGACATTGAGTGGTGTGCGTGTGCGTGTGCGCGTGCGTGTGCGTGTGCGTGTGCGCGTGCGTGTGCGTGCAATGTGTGTGTGTGTGTGTGTGTGTGTGTGTGTGTATGCAGTGTGTGTGTTGATTGTGCCGTATGGCAATTGAGTGGTGTGTGTGTGTGTGTGTTTGTTTGTGTTTGTGTGTGTGTGTGTGTGTGTGTGTGCGTGCGCGTGCGTGCGTGCGTGCGTGTGTTGTGTGTGTATGTGTGTGTGTGCATGCAGCGTGTATGTGTGTGTGACGCCCCCCCCCCCCCCCCCCCCCCGCGTCACCCCCTTCCCACCCTCTCCCCTTCATCGTCTTTCTTTGTGTGTGTGTGTGTGTGAATGTGTTGTGTGTGAATGTTTATAGTTTTATTTCCTTGTAAAGCGCCATGAATAGAATTTTCTAGATATGTGCGCTATATAAGTGCCAATTATTATTATTATTATTAACTCGCGTCAAAGGTGAGGAAAACCTAAACAGACTACTCATTTTTAAAGTCAGGTTAACTCGAGGTAAATCATAGTAGAGAAATATTTTCAAGGGAAATAAAATACACTCTTGCTATGTTGTGGGTTTTTTTTGGTCCCTTGCAGCCCCCCCCCCTCCTCCCCCCTCCCTCATCTCTCTGTGTGTCAATCTGTCCTATTTCTTTGTCAGTCTGTCGTCTGTCTCTCTATCTGTCAATCTGCTCTCTCTCTCTGTCAATCTTTCCTCTGCTTTCTGTTTCTCTGTTTTTCACTGTCTCTGTCTCTCTCTGCCCCCCCCCCCCCCTCTCTCTCACACACACACACATTGTTATGTGGACTACGCACCATGTTCTTTGAGCATCAGGGAGGCAAGGAAGTTGTCCTCTTCCAAGGAGTCAATCTCCGCCAAGGCTCCTTCCACTGCTATACACGCATTCTGAATCAATACAATTATTGGCAATTGCCAGTCATCATCATCATCATAATCATCTCTCTCTCGCTCTCTTTCACACACATTCTTTCATTCTTCATTCTCTTTCTGTCTTTCTGTTTCGTTTGAAAATTTATCTGTCTGTGTATTTCTGTCTGTCTGTCTCTCTCTCTCTTCCTCTCTCTCACACTCTCCTTCTTCATTCTCTTTCTGTCTTTCTGTTTCGTTTGACAATGTATCTGTCTGTCCGTCTGTGTCTATCTCTGTCTGTCTGTCTGTCTCTCTCTCTCTCTCTCCCTGATCTCCTTCTTCATTCTCTTTCTGTCTTTCTGTTTCGTTTAACAATGTATCTGTCTGTCCATCTGTGTCTGTCTCTCTCTCTCCTTCGTTCTCTTTCTGTCTTTCTTTCGTATGAAAATTTCCAATCATTCCCCACTTTCAATGTAGTAGAATCCTATAGTAATTTACTAATTGCAAAACTCCAGGTGCCATTTGAATGTATTAAACATAAGATCATATCACTTGCCTTTATTGTTGGTTTTATAATATTAGTCTTTCATATAAATTTGTGAAAACGCAGTGGTAAAAATACAAGTGCATTGGTTATCACATATTTTGATAATTAAAAAAACCCAACACGATTATCCAATAGGTTAATGCCAAACAGTCAGTCAGATTTTCATTAAAATCTGTTCTTAAAATCTGAGACATCCTGCCAAGTGCCAACGAACCAAAGAAAAGAAAGAATGAAAAAGTAAAAAAAAAAGTAAAAAAATGTAGGTTGCTGTTGTTGGCTTACCCTGGCTAAAAGACTCCAGGGATCATCCCAACAGTGGAAGCATTTGGAACACTGTTGTACAAGTGCATCAGCTACGGATGAGAACATTCCATGTGTGACCATTTTTGATTACCCTGCCACATGGGCAGCCACACTCCGTCTTCGGGGGATTTTGGAGACAGCATGATGATGTTATGCTAGGAGCTTGCCATGGCTAAAGACAATCCCCGCATAACTATGCAGAGCATGACAACATTTTGATGTAGCCTTGGTGTTCTAGCCTATGTCAATTGGTCTGACACAGCCTTAAGCCAAGGCGCATGAATGTAGGGAAAACTAGAGCGTAAAAATGCTAGATTAACCATCAGCGCTGCAGCATTTTCGGCTCCAGTGACCTTGACCTTTGAACAATGACCTTCATCTCCACAAGTTACCTACACATCGTAACTACTTATTTACATGCAAAACTTGAGGGTCCTATAGGTCCCTCCGTTCAAACGCTATCATGGTAACATATAGAGTGTAGAGTGGCACAGTGGTAGCGCGTTCGCTTCGTGTCAAGTAAACCCGAGTTCGAACCTGGGTACAGGGGATTTTTCCTCTCACTTTGCACCAGGCCTTGCGGTCTGAACGTGGAGTCTTTCGGATGAGACGATAAACCCGAGGTCCCGTGTGCCCATGCACTTAACACACGTTAAACCCAGTGGCAACAAAAAAGTTGTAATTTGGTCAAAATTTACCCCCCTCCCTTCCTCATCAGTCACACAAAAATCACATGCCAATTTTTTTTTACAAAAAACTAAAAATTGGGTGGCGCACCTCTGGCTGACGCGCTCTCCAGGTGGGAGCAACCCGAATTTCACAGAGATGCCTCTGTGACTATAATGTACCTAACCTATAGGCCTAGTCAGGAACAGACAGGCACCACTGAAAACTTTCACCAGCTTCGCCGCTGACTCTTCTAGTACCATGTATTCGCCCAGTACTTTACACTTCACTCCCATCAAATGCAAATGCATGCACTGCCAAATACCCTGCCATGTGTTTGGCTATTTTCAGAGCTTATGTCAGTGAGTTTCCGTTGAAGCAGCGCATGCGCACTCGAAAAAAAAAATTACCCTCCTCTTGTCGGTTGAGATGCAACGGACAACCAAGAACGTCAAAAAATACATGGTGCTTGAAGAGTTAAAAAGTTGCCTTAACATGCCGGGATGACAACTCAGATTTTTACTCTGTATATTGATGGAATCGTCTGCGCGTGTGTGTTATAGTAGGCCCTACTCAACTCCTTCACCGTGACTGGATCTGTTAAAATCTATTAGAGTCAGTTTGTTCTTCTTCTTAGTCTTCTGCGTTCCCAGGCCATAAGGCCACAATGGGTACATAATTATGTGTACGTTTTTCAGTGTTTTTCACTGGTCTCCTCGCTGCATTTAGCCGACACATTCTGACTTCAGAAGAGCTCAAAGGAGAAAACTATATGGAAGATTTTTTTTTTTTTTAACTGAAGGCAAGAGAATGGGCCAAAAAGTCATGAATATAGCAGATGACATAAAGCAAGGAAAAGGGCAGAGTCAAAGAGAGAGAGACACAGAGGAAGTTATAAGCACATAACTTCCAGAAGGTGGGGGAACTATCTGTACGGAAGACCCTCCGGTATCCCCAAAATGGGGTGGATGTCAGTTTGTTCAAATACAAACAGACAAACCAACAATAGTAAATACACACACAAGTGCGCACGCATACACACACCACTTTCACGCAATCATGTCTCACCATTGCATCAAACCAGTTCAGAGGCTGGTGGATGATGACGTAACAGGAAAACCCATGGGCGGTCCAGCCCTTGGGACAGTTGGCGCCAAGCACAGGTGCTGCACATGCATGAATAATGCGTAAGACGCATGATGCAGACACATGCACACAACCACCAACCACCAAAAGAGACGACTCACTTTCGATTTCCTCAAACCTTAGCAAGTTGACCACATGAAACGTGAAACTGTCACCGACAAGCAAAGATTGAAAACATCATTTGATATCCATTTGTAAAACATCATCAATCCGTGGTGGCTATAGAAAATTTTCAAAGAAGAGCTACACACCAATTAGTGAAGGAAATTGCCAACCAACCATATGGAAAAAGACAAAGACTAAGAGAATTAAATTTGCCATCATTGAAATACTGAAGATTTAGAGGCGACCTGGTTCAATTGTATGTAAGATAATCAATAAGATAGATGATATTGACTTTGATAAATTTTTTACTTACAGTTTGACACAACAAACAAGACACTATGAAATGGAATTATTTATGATTTTCTTTCTTTCTAGAACTAACACTAGAAAATTCTACTGTATAAGAAATTTGTTTTGTTTTTTAATCACTCGATCGTTTCTGAATGACAGCCTCGTTTTATATCCGGATTGTTTTCCAAATTTGTATCAAAATTCGTTCAGATTATTAAAAAAATCCATAGAATATATCTTTTTTAAAAAAAGTTATAAATATAAACATAAAATAATGTTCGTTTGCTTAAATAACATTTGCTTTTTCAGTCTCCCAAATTCAGAATTGAAGATTCAGTCAAACAAAACAGAATACATGTATCAAATGCATTATTCGTGATACACGATGCTTTAACTTATGATCCAAACTCCTATGAATTCGAAATCTGTTGAGCAGTCTTGCAAATTATAAATTTAAAAAATCCTGCAAGTGGTTAATCCAAAATATCTCCAATGATTAACATCTTTTCTTTCTTTTTAGTGGAAATACCCTAACCCTCTACAAAAAAACAACTTCATGAAGATCAAATCAAATCAAATCCAAAACATCTTTATTATCTCATAACAGAGAAATTGCAGCCAGGTGCACATAAGAAACACAACAATAAACACATTTATCAACAACAAAGAATATCAACTAATAACACTGCAATGTTGTGATTAACAAACCGGACAAATATGAACAAATGGTCCAGTTCAAGCAAAACGCATTCTTAAAATACGTTTCAAATCAAGACATAATCAGTTAAAAAACGAGGCAAGAATAACAAAATGTCATAAATTGTTCACAAACACGAAAAGACAAACCAATTTGACCCCAAAATTAATGTTTTTAAATTCAATTATGATTAAGACGACAATGATAGTTCAAAAAGCGCCACAGCTATGCCAATCTGATTGATGAACAAAACAAATAACAGACAATCAAAAGATAGGGCACATCAAGAGGCCACGAGGCCTGGCTGCCCTGAAGATCTGACCTGACCAATTTAAAGAGAAAAACTATGTGACATCCTTGGCGGAGATAATAGTTTATGTGAAAGGGGGAGCTGGGATCAAACACACACACAAAGACCAAAAAACCCGAAAACTCACCACAAACCAAGAACAGGCAAGCAGCAGTCAGAATTGTGGAGAGCAGCAACATTCTGATTATGATACTTCTGTATATTTTTTTATGGCGGAATTTCCAGACAGGACTGATCTGCACTAAAATCAGTGGCATTAAAATCTTCAGGTATATATAGGACCCAAGGGTCATTGTCCTGAGAGAGTGTAGGTCAAACACGGACGTAGACATACATCTTTGTTTAATCTACCCCACCCCCCTCAGTGACAGACCAACACAATAGAGTTGGTTATATAATTTCTAAGGCAGGCATATCTCTGAACCGATTTACAAGTAGATATTTAGAAGAAAAAAAAGGCAGTCGGTCATGCAAAAGTTCTCTAGGTGCATCTTATAATTGAGAGAGAGAGAGAGAGAGAGAGAGAGAGAAAGAGAGAGAGAGAGAGAGAGAGAGAGAGAACTATTTCATATTATAAGAGATACTCGCCCATGAAAATTTTGTTACACATGTGTTATATCAGTTAAGCTACAATTTGTTTGATCCATCAAAGTTGTTGATATTGACCCAGGATTAACTAAGATCATGGCCGGTATCATTCTCTGCCTGGAAATTTAAAACAAATTGTAATGGCGTCTGTTAGGACTTTTTTTTAACCTATTTTGTTCGTTGTTGTTACTCGCTCAGATACAGATAAACCCACAGGCCTAAGTCGGTTTTGTCTGCAGTTTAACATACTCCCGTTCTTATAAACTTGTCTTTGTGCTCAGGCGACTTACTTTTGCGGTCAAATTTACCTGCTTTGTCAAGTGTGCCTATTTTTCTTATTGAACAAGCCCGTGCCCCCTCCCCTCTCTTTCTCACGCACTGACCCTCAACAAAGTTTACTTGATGATGACAAAGTTTATTTTCATCTGCCATTATTTTTGGTAGATGACAAGATTGTTAAAAACAATTAAGATTTTTAGATAGAATTTTGCAGAAAGTCTTAGTAATGTATGAAAAAGTACTCACTGAAATCTGTGTCACCAAATCATAAAGAAACAACGTTTTTTTCTATTGATTTTTGTGTGTGTGTGTACAAGCGCAACTCTATAAAAGGGATTGATATGTACATATGTGTGTGTGCGTGTGTGTGTGTGTGTGTGTGTGAGTGTGTGTGAGTGCACTTCATGATTCTATTGATCTGTGTACACAAATGTACATCAACTTTTAGATTGAAAAATAGCCCAGATTTAGACAACAGACTACAAGCTCTCTCCCCCCCCCCCCCTCTCTCTCTCTCACATACTCTCTCCTCTCCCGTCTAAAACACTCTGAAGTAAAAATAATCAACAAAAACAAAACAAACAACACAAACTCACACACACATGACACCATACACACGTTTACACAGACAAAAGACTGCGTAATCACATGTTTTGACTTCTTTTAATATCCGTCACCATCAATGTTTGTTGATGTTTGGCTTCCTTGTCAAAACGAATTTGACAGATGTGCATGATGTACGAACACCCTTCACATACAGACACACAGCAAAAGAGTAATCATCTCTTCATGTTTACTAGACCCATTGGTGCAGTTAACACTCAGCATTGCACTTACATAGAGTGCATACACATTGCATTCACAGTCCTGGGAGTTTTTAATTTACCAGTTATGCTTACAAGAAATGCATTGATCGTTATTATTCAGCTTTTTATTTTGACTTTCATATTTTATTCTTACCCACCACTAAAATATGTTGATGAATTTTCTTCATTTTACTAATCCATTTTACTGACTTAAATTGCATGTACATGTATTACATAAATTCTAATCCATATTCTGTACATCACAAGGGTTTTTTCCAATAAAAAAGTAATTGGTAGTAATGTTTGGCGATTTTTTTTACATTCATTTCTTTCTTTCTGATATTCAAAAACAAAATGTTCACATGGGTGTTTACGAATGTGTGTTTGCAGGTAGTCAGTCTACTGCGATACCATTTTCCTTTCCTAAATTGCAAACTTTTGAAAACAAAAAGACACACAGAGTCGTCCCCGGCTGGCGATCATCTGACCGGGCATTTTATTTAGAGATCGCAGCTACTTGCGAGGCCGCTACTTAGCGAACCTAACTTGGCTAACTTTGCTACGAAGTAGTGGTGTACATTGAAACGCCTCCCTAGTTTCGCTACCTAGCGGATAATTTTACTATGCTTCGGAAACACGTCTCACGGTTTTAAAACGCAGTTTGACAAATAACGTTAGCTCAAACAATGTCAGTTTGATCCAGTTCAGCAGTCCCAACACCATGGCATACACTTTTGTCTCCCTCATGGATGCAGCAGTCAAACACAGGGAACTGCCCTGGTTAAGTCACTTCCGTCATTCTTTGAACTTCCATTCCTGCCGGCACATGGGGCAGGGCTGGTGAACCTGCTGGGAATTGAGCCATTTGACGATGCAGTGGATGTGGAAACAATGCGAGCACTGGCCCCACACTGTAAAACAAAAGAAAGAAAGAGAACAGAGAAAAAAAATAATATCAGTTATAAACTAAAAACAATTTCTAGACTTCAAGTAATGTTATGTGTAGTGGACAGACGTTAAATGAAAGATACATGCATACAATATTGAGTGTCTTTAAAAACGCCTTTAGTGTCTGCTGAAATAAAACAAACACACACAAATCTAAAACAATGTTTTTGGTTTTTGTTTTATAATACTGATTTGTAGTCTTACCCTGGTTTAAAGACTCCAGGGATCATCCAAACAGCCGAAACACTTGAACACAATGGTACAAATGCACCAGCCAGGGATGAGAACATTACGTGTGTGACCATTTTTTTTTATTACCCCGCCACGTGGGCAGCCACACTCCGACTTTGGAGGATTTTAGACTGATGATGTTATGCTAGGAGCTTGTCATGGCTTAAGACAATCCCCGCACAACCATGCAGAACATAACAAACATTTTGATGTAGCCTTGGTGTTCTAGCTTATGTCAACTGGTCTGACACAGCCTCATGCCAAGGCGAACAATACTGATAAGTGATAAACATTTGAAATTTTGAGTATACAGCATGACACCTTTACACAAAATACAACTTCAAATAAAACCTTCCTCTACATTATTTTTATTTTATTTGCAAAAGAACATTTTTACCCCAAAATATTAGCTTTAACCCTTTCACCGCCAATGTAGAATTTTAGCACCACAATGGTTTAACACCCATGTTACTAAAAGGTATCAAATCAGAGCCTGTTATCCAAACACCCAATTTTCTTAATTTTGGGAGGTATATTGCAAAAGTTTTTTCTTTACCGAGTTAAGTTTAATGGTATTTTTTGGCTGAAAAATGGCTGGCGGCGAAAGGGTTAATGATAACGAAAATAAGGTATTATTTACTTTTGGTCAATTTACTATCAATTGAAGTAATAATTCAAAAATCTTTGAAAATACTGCTTGGGTTGGTGGCTATATATAAAAAACCGAAAGGCTATATATAAAGTTAAGTCCGTCACAAAATAGTAATAAAACTGAGAATGCAGCAAGGCATATATACAATAAACTATGGCAACATATTCAATGTATCATATTTTACGGACCTGAAACTAAAGAAACCGCATCCCCAACACTTTAAAACCCCCACCTGATTTCATAATAACAGTTACCAAAGTTCTATACCATTTCATTTGCCATGTTATCATGCGCACAGAACTCAGAAAAAAAAAAAAAACCCCACCCAACAACAACCCAATCACCCTTGAATAAAATAGTCAAAAAAGTACTGAACATATTCCAGACTCACCTAGGGGGCAGTCGTCTCCAGGCAACTTGCAGTCTGGGCAACAACCATCAAAGGGCATGCGGCAAATGCCACAGTTGTCGTCGTTGGCAACCCACCGCCATGTGGCCACTGCTGTCCAGCTGAAAAGAAAACCAACATCACACTACAAAGTGAACCTGATTTTTCAGACCTCAGCATGACACTTATTATTATTGTGCTCTTAGAGCCCCCCCCCCCCCCCCCCCCCCCCACCCCACCCCAAGAAGCAATAAGCATTGATCAGAGTGACAAGCAATTGTAAAAAGAATGTTCACAGCAACACTGTTACTGTTAACCCCTTCCCTGCCTGGCCCCATGTCTACTATGGGTGTGTGTGATGTCATTGATGATGTCATAACTTTTGATGTCATAGCCCTGGAAAGTTTTTGTGTTTTTTTCAAGGTATATTGACAGTTGTTGTTGTTGAAGTTCCCTGGCCTAAAAAAACCCTCCAGGGATCATCCCAACAGCCAAAGCACTTGAACGCTATGGTACAAATGCATCAGCTAGGGATGAGAACATTACGTGTGTGACCGTTTTTGATTACCCCCCCATGACCAGCCACACTCCGACTTCGGAGGATGAATGTTGTGTTTTTTCAAGGTATATATTGACAGTTGTTGACGTGCTCTGGCTAAAAGACTTCCAAGCACACTCCGACTTCGGAGGATGAATGATGATGTGTTTGCCCCCCCCCACCCCCAGAAGGAAGGTATGACAGTTGTTGGAGAAGGGGAAACCCCGCCCCCCCCACACCACCCCCCAGCTAGGAAGGAGAAAGTCATCCCCCCCCCCCCGTGAAAAGCCACCCAGTTGAAAGGGGACGAGCTCCCCAAGCAGAAAAGCATGATCGAGTAAGAGGAGAGAGCCCAAAGAATTTTACAGCAACAAATTCCTGTACACGATGAAAGGGGAGAAGGGGCGTGTCAGAAGGCAGATGAAAACGAAAAGAAAAAGAAGAAGAAGGGGCAGAAGGAGATAGAAAGGGGAAACAGTTTTGGTCGGAGAGAGGAAAATTGACTGGAAGGAAAAGGAGAAGGCAAGGAATGTTATAAGGTAAAGGGAAAGTCTCCAGAAAGCCAAATGAATAAAGATATGCTAGATAGATGGACGAGAGGACAGTTTTTGTGAGCTAAGGGAGATGAGGGAGAGAGAGAGAGAGAGGAGAGAGAAGGAAAACTTAGTGAGTTTCATGTCTTTTCGAGGTAGTAGGAAAAGGAGATTGCTGAGAAGAACCGCTAAGAAGAAAGAGAGAAGAAACAAACGCCGTCTAGCCAGAGGGAGAAGAGGTGAAAGAGGAGAGAGATGTGAGAGCGAGAGCAAAAGAGATGTCAGTTGTCTAAAGACAATCTGCATAACTATGCATAGCATAACATTTTGATGTAGCCTTGGTGTTCTAGCCTATGTCAATTGGTCTGACATAGCCTTAAGCCAAAGCGGATAGCCCTGGAATGACGTGGTTTTGTTTTAGAGAAGTCTAGAAAGACATATATCTCTAGAACATTTATTCAGATTGAGTCGAACAGGTCTCTTTTTTTATTTCATAATAATAAACAAGATAGTTTCTCAAAGTTTCTCTGGCAGTGAAGGGGTTAAGTGTTAAGAAATTGTCACTTAGGTCCTAGAGATTATACTGTATGCAAACAAAATTCCAACATTTCTTGAATCACAAACTGAAAAAAAAAATATATATCCCCCTCCCACACCTCCCGTCCCGGGAACCTCATCCACTAACCCATCCTGTCCCCTTTTCCATTGCCCAACACCCCCCACCCCCCTTCATAAACAGCTATCCATCATTCCTTACCCAACCACTGTACCTCCCATCTCCCATCCCCACCTTTTTTCACTCTGCATTTTTATTTACCATAACTTTACTCTAAAACTATTCACCCTCTCTCCCCTTCAACTGAATAAGATACATCTCAGTGCAGCCCACACAGTCTCCAGTTTTGACAAAGAGCTAGGCTCAAAAGGTCCATTTCTCCACCCTACAATCTAGTCTACCAGTACCACCATATGCCAAGGTTAGTGTTCTGCCTTTGGATCAGCAGTCAATAATTTAGTTATATCATTTACTTTTTTAATCGCTGTCAATTATTAAAAAATCATTTTTAAGTATGACTACTGTAGTAAAAACCAGTATCTTGTGATAATATTTTTAGATTGCAGACAAACGAGTAAAGTTTTTATCATCTATCTTCAAAATCACAAAAGCAAACATTGTACTTTGCAAAGAGTAGTGTTACAAATGGAATGTGATTGCTTACATTTGATTGACATTAACAATGAATATTTTCCAGACAGATTAACAGACATTTGATTAAATGGGGAGAAGTATCAACATGCAGAGAGAGAAGGAAAACTGGGGGAGAGAGAGAGAGAGAGAGAGAGAGAGAGAGAGAGAGAGAGAGAGAGAGAGAGAGAGAGAGAGAGAGAGAGAGAGAGAGAGAGAGAGACTCAGACAGAGAGACAGAGAGCAGTTCAGTGTTCACAAAATAAAAAGTTATGAATAGACTATTCATAAATTCATAACTAGAGCTTTTAATTCTTAACAAAAATTGACTATGAAAACAATCTTACCCTGAGAATGGTGCCAATCGAGACCGTAACCAGCCAGCACATTCAGCACAGCACATGCACACACAAAATAAAGCCCCACATGTTTTATTAACTATATATTCAAGCAAGCAGGGAAGCTAAAATTAAAAAATGGCAGTTTGTGTTTGGCACAGTGCATAGAACCATCCTTTTTTTAAACCAGGGAGGAGGGAAAAAAGACTTCACGCAAGTGAAAGTGCGCAGCCAGAGGAGAAACACTGGCTTGTTTATCTCTCTTTCTCCCATTTGCAACTGAGAACCGATGTGAATCCGATTAACATCCTCCGACCTGGAACATGCACATGTGGTACATTAATAGATCTATATAAAGATGGTGTAATACCAGGAAAGTCCCGAGTTTTTAACCGATAAAGACGTTAACTGATTAAGAGAATGTTATTGTTAAATATAAATTTATACTGAGAACCGATTCCTTGGATCAGCTCTTTTATACCCCTGCTGTGCCTGTAATTAAAGTTTCAGTTTTAAATTGTACTTAGTCAACAGTTGTCCCTCTTATTCCCATTAGGCAGCCAACTTCATTTTGTTGAAGATTTTGCTGTACATTTGGGGGGTAATAAGAGAAAGTGTAAATCACTAAATGAAGTACTTAGCAAGAAGTACTTAGTTAAGAAAAAAATATAGAATCTGAATAGTATGAAATAATGAACAGTATTATGAATAAGAAGTTTAGAAGGAAAGAAGTGGCAGCTAGAAGTACATTTTTGGAAAGATTTCCTGATGTTATGAGAAAAAAAAGGGGGGGGGGGGATTCTACGGATGGAGAGGGAGGTGGTGGTTTTCAATTTCATTGGCAAGCTATCAAGTGTCGTCAAACTCCTTCTTCCTATTACTTGACTGGGCCTTACGGCGTTTAAAGCCCATAATAAATCAAATAAAGAAAAAGAAACGGGACATTTAAGAGTGAAATATTGACAGATAACTCACTTTTTATTTTCACTTTCATGTTTGGAACCAGTCATATGGTAAACTATAAACACAGCAGCCGTGTGATACTTTGTAGCCTAAATGCACACCAAATGAGTAAGAGAGAACTCGAACTCGATTTTTTAAATTATTATTGAGGGTAAGCAGATAAGCATAGTGGGGTGTGTTTTTTTACACCGTGCCCTCATGAACAAAATCAAATATATGAAAAGAACAAAAATCAAGAAGCAAAGCAATAAATAAGGGAAAAAAGTAAATTATAAAAAATCCACAACCCTAGCTTACCCATCCCCACCCATGCACTTACAGGTACACGCCGAAACACACACATACATACAGGCTCATATACGTGCGCACGCCAAATGCACACACACACACACACACACACACACACACACACACACACACACACACACACACACACACACACACACTTTGGGGAGATACTACTTAAAGTAAGCAGCATAAGAGTAATCACAGTTCATTATAATTAATTTGGCTAAAGGAGCATTGAAAAATGGAGTGGGCAGTGGATGGTTGGGTAGGGAGAAATTGTGATGCCTCGCCAGGTCTATTACAAATTCAAATGGTTTGGACAGTATTTTAGAGTTTGGCGTTACTGTAATTTAATGGGGCTTTATACTTCTTCTTGACGACATGAAAGGGCAATCATTTTAGGACTGACTTGACCATGCCACCTAGTGACGAGTCAGGGGCAGATATTTTTCTGTGGCTATAAACTACTAATTCATGACAGGCAAGGACGATAATCTTGTGTAGGTGGCGCACGTATCTCAGTGCACGAGACAGGGGCAGATAATTTTCAGCATAAAGCCTCATTGCGTATATTTATTGCAAATAGCACGAAACTACAACCCTTTCCAAGCTGCTTTTGACATAATCATAGAAATCGGAAATCGCATGTTTATGTATTTAGAGTAATGTCCCTTGCACACATGGTGAAGACACACATGGTGAACATTCAAAAACCAACCCCAAAATTTGTGACCCTGGCTTTAGAAAATATATGTTTGAATCCTGTGATTTACTGTATCCGGCATAGATCTGTTTACCCGCTTCAAAATTATCAAAAGGAAGATGGCTGTGACGAAGAGAACTTCAGAACTTGTCTTGGTTTACACTACACTGTCTACTACAGACTGAAACAGTGAAATGATACCACATCCCTGGCTGAAGTGCTGGCCATTGGAACAAGATTAAAACTAAAGATGGATCTCCCAACATATTTCCCAACTGACTTCAACCGATGTCTCTCAGGACTGGGACAAGACCCATACAAGAAGAAGTTCAGTGTGGTTTTTCAGGATTATGGGCGATGCGGCCATGTGAGTCCTGTGGGCAACACGAATAAGGATAGTAGTACTAGTACTAGTACTAGTACTAGTAATCCACAGCCAACAGAATGCCTGACTCAGAGGCTGCAGCACAATCAGGCGGATCGATCTGTATTGTGTGCCAGCGTCCCCACCATTCCATTGTCATCAGTCCCTGTTGAAGGTTGGTTTAAAAAAAAAAAATTGTTCTTCTCCTCGTCATAGTCGAATGAAAATTGCCATCAACTGAATATTTGCTTGTGATCCGGGCATGGCCATAAATGGGTAAATTACGTGTCATATGTGTCCTGTCTTCAGTAACTTGGTCTCCTTGAGCATCCTTTGCCGACACATTCTGGTGTCCTGAAAATTCTTCCCGCGTGTAATTCTTCCGGTTTTCTCATTGTGCATGCTCACTAAGCCATGATGTCAGCCTGTGAGTGTGAGACTAGAGAGTGAGAGCTGAGACTTAGCTGTTTTACTTTTAGCAGAGCCGCAGAGCCTACATTAATTTCCCCCCTTACAAAAGACCCCCCGGTATCCCCAGCCTAGATGAGTAGATCTAAAAATGTAAAATCCTATAAGTATAACTCGCATAAGATTGTGCAGAAAGCCCTATTCGTTGAAAGGTCATTGGTCATTGGCAGACCCTCTTTTCTTGACATCCTATAACATTGTTTCATACATATATATTTTCCTTTGATCAACAAGACTAGTGCTGCTTTTAAGCTTTAAAGCCCTGGCTTCCTGTCAAATTCCGCTGGCAGTTCAAGATGGCTACTTTTGCTTTTCATCACTTTGACAAAACTCTTCCTCAGTACCTCTCTTCTTCTCTCTGCACCTACCAAAGCTCTCGCACTCTTCGTTCTTCTTCCCAGAAACTTCTTAAAGTTCCTAAGCGGTCCTTGAAATCTTCAGGTGAGAGGGCGTTTAGTTTCGTTGCACCAAGCGTTTGGAATTCTCTCCCTGACCATACCCGTAACCAGTCCACTCTTCCTTCCTTCAAGTCCCAACTAAAAACCCACTTCTTCAGGAAAGCTTTCTCTCTGTAAAGTCTATGATCCTTTCCCCACTCTTGTCTTCCAGCGCAATGACGTTGAGTCATGAGGTTAATACTTGCGCGCGTGTGTGTGTGGGGTGGAGGTGGAGAGAGGGTGTGGGGATGGGGGGGGGGGTGTGGGTGGGTAGGGCGGGGGGGTGGGTGGGTAGGGCATGGGGATGGGTGTGGTGGGTGGGGGGGTGTTGAAGGGAGGTGGGTGTTAGTGAGTTGTGTTATGATTATATGCAATGCATTCTCTAATGTATTCATTTTCATAGAGATGTATGGTGAGGATACGTGAACCAGTCTGTTAGAAATGTTTGTGCGAATGGTGAGTGAAAAGCGCATTTAGTTGCTTAGCAAGATTATGCGCTATATAAGCATAATTATTATTATTATTACGAAGGTTGTGTGTGTCCATGTGCATGTGGGAGTGTAGTGGAGTTTCTCCCGTATTTTCATTTTGACCCTTTCAAAATTGAAAGAAAGGGCGAAAATACCCTTTAAGAATGTAAACAGAGGGTGAGCGTACCCCTTAATGGCTTAAGAGAGGAAAAACTCAGGAAC
>CM065693.1:26020048-26022548 GCA_017654935.2 Phymorhynchus buccinoides
ATGATTTTGTTGATGATGGTAACAGGACTGTAGACAGTGATGATGATAGCCTTTGTGGGAGATGCCGCTGTTCGCATTTGTCATCAGAGCGCAAATTCAGAAGCAGGTCTGCTCACACCCGTTGTCGCTCTCAGCTTCAATCGGACGAACACAGTGACAGCAGCATTGGTGACAGTGACAGTAAATACGTCAGAGTGGCCAGGGAAGGGAAGTCACTGCTGGATGCAGTACAGCCAAGCGTGGACAACTTCAACACAGATGTTTCCGCCAATGTGCATCTTGAGCATTGGAAGACGACGCAAATGCAGCTGAGAGACCTGGTCAAAATGAGGGTGAAGAGCTTTTTTGTTTGTTTGCATGGAGCTTTCAGGATGTTCTGAAGTTCAGGATTTTTTTGTCCAGGATGTCCTGAAGTTCAGGACTTTTTTTGTATTGCCTGGAGCCGGCATCGCCAGATTATGAGAATTTGAGAAGATGCATTTTGCTGGTTATAGAGGTCATGAAGTTTAACCAGAAGTGAAAGTGCAACGAGAGCCTCTCAGTTACATTGGAAACTGTTGTTTCCCTCCGCTTCCAGGGGGCATTGCCCCCCGGAACCCCCAGGAGGGGCACTGTCCCTGCACTCCACCGGGGCCTGGGCGGCCCCTAGACCCCTGCCTTACAGGATTTTTTTAATTTCCCAGGAGCACCCATGTGTTTGTGTTTGTTTTATTGACATTGTTATTGATGATATCGAGAATTTACTGACCTGTAGTGTTAATTTGAGAAAGCTACTTTTGCAGTCCTGTCTGTCACAGTGTCTAATAAATATCTTTATTCTGTTGAGTTTAGTTTGCTCGGTTTTGCTTGTATGTCATCATTTTCCCTTTTCTACCTTTCTCACTGCCTAGTAAATTAAAATTATTTTTCAGAATAACAGCAAAGTGTTTGCTCATATTTTAAAAAAAAAGACTGAAAATACATTAGCTGCACTAGTGCTGAGAAACAAAAGAAGCTATACATTTAAATTTATTTTTTATTTTAAGGGAGTTAAAACTCGATAAAAGAAAACATTTTTTTTTAGCAAGGCAGTTCTAAGTGACTTATTTAACTAAGGGCAACACAATTCTTGATCTGTTAAAGTACTTACTGTGTTCATCTTTGATAAAATTATGAGAGTTCTTTTCTCAATTTGTAAAGCATAAATTTGTTGTTTCTTTTCTTCTTTTTTCAGGAGGAGGAACTCAACCAGTTGAAGAAGAACGTGCAATCCAAGAGCCGGCTGCTTCGAGACAGACAGAGTCTGAAGAGGAAGGCCACAGAGGAGGCGACGGCTACTGATGGCGATGGGCCGGACAGTACAGGGGTGACACACAGCGTGTTCAACTCTGCCGAACACCAGCACCAAAACTCCCTCATCAACGATCTCCTCACCCAAAAGGTTCGGGCAAAACCAGAGACAATATCCGCCGACGACTCTTACAGTGCTGAACCGTATGAGGACTCAGACCACGAAAACACCCCACCCCATGAGGAGGTGGCTCTGGGAAACGCGAGTTTTGATCTGTTTGGCAACTCGGAACAGGAAGATACTGTGCCGGAGGCTCATCAAGTGTTGCAGGATGATGACGATGATGAATTCTTTGGCTCGCAGGATCTATTCACTTTAACCGGGGACTCTTTCACCGCTGACCTCTCTCAAAACTCTGCGACTCTTTCTCCACCCGCTGCCGCTAGTGTTTCTCACTGTGAAGAAATCGAAGACGCCCAAGACAATTTTCTGACTTCCTCTCAGAAAGAAAGCCAATCGTTGTTAAGTCCAAATCGCAGACAGTCATCATCGGAAAAGCTGCGCATGTGTTTTTCCAATGCCTCCCCGATTTCTGCTTCGAAAAAATGGAAAGGGTCGGTATCTTCTTCACACTCACTGCCGTGTTCTCCCAAAATGGAGCAGTTGCCTGCCCCTCGCTCCCCACTCCCTGTTCCTCAGTCACCCAAGTTCAGGACTCCGGACAAAAACACCACTCTTTCTCTTCTCTCCAACATCAACAGGTTGTCGTTAGAGAAACAGAAGTCAAAGAGTGAGAAAAAGAAGCGTTTTTCTCTCGGGGGCTTTTGCTAACTGCTGGTGATACTTTCATTTGCAAGGAGGAGAAGGTCCAACACTGAAAGTGAGATGGAACATTGGAAGGTTTTTTGTTGTCGGCTATGCAGCATTTGAAGGGGGAGTCTTTTGACTTCATTACTTCATAATATTATGTATTGTGCAGATCTATATATAATTGTATTTATCTTCTATGTGATTGGCAGCACATACATCATCAGCATTCCGCCTCCCTGTGGGGATACCGGGGGGTCTTTCGTAAAAGTAGTTTCCCCCACCTTCTGGAAGTTCTGTGCTTGTAACTTCCTCTAATCTGCCACTCTCTTTGACTCTGCCTTTTCCCTTTGCTGTCTGTCATCTTCTATCTTTCTGACTTATTGGCCCATTCTCCTGCCTTTAAAAATAAAAAATCTTCCA
>CM065693.1:26032548-26035048 GCA_017654935.2 Phymorhynchus buccinoides
TATGGCTGGCGGTGAAAGGGTTAATTTCCTCTCCCGGACTCGACTCGCTGTACACTCTAATGGAAACAATACAGTTAGCCATTTTAATGTACGCCCAGTCATTCCGACCTTTCTCTTCCTCACGTTAGAAGGATAACCTAGCGAAAACAACATGGCAAGTCCTTACTCCTCTAAGTTAGCTTGGACTTAGACATGAGGACAAGCACGCACACTCCTTAGACAGACAGACACATATGCATGCACACACACACACACACACACACACACGCGCGCGCGCGCGCGCACACATACATACACTCACGCGCACGCGCACGCGCACACAAACATACACTCACGCGCACGCACACGCACACACACGCACACACACTCGACCAGTTATCAAAAATAAAGAATTTCTTAGACCTTCATTCAAGAAAACTCTTTTTTCATGCACACATCTTACCTCTTATAAATTACGCATCCACTTTATGGGATAGTGCTAGTGAAAATAATCTAAAATACATAACTCGCTTACACAAAAGAGCTTTAAAGCTGGTCCTACTTAAGTCTACTAGTTTGACAATAATTAACTAAAAACAACTAAACATCCTTCCGTTTAAAGAAAGACTTTTCTTAAACAAATGCCTATGTATGTACAACATCGTAAACGGAACAGCCCCAAATAAAATAATAAGTTCCTTTACATTAAATGAAAATCGACATACTCATAAGCTTTCATTTCCTAAGCCCCATAACGATCTGTTCAAATCCAGCTTGACATACTCTGGGGGAAACACATGGAACAACTTGCCATCATTCTTGAAATCATGTCCATCTAAACCAGCTTTTAAAAAAGCTTTAAAGAAGCACCTGGTTGATAAATTGTAATTTGACATTATTAAGATGTATATATGCATTGCATGTTCTTATGTCTGGAAATATTCTTTTCTTCCTTCTATCTTCCCTTTCCTTCTGTTTTTTGTTTTGTTTTCCAATTGTGTGTGCAGGTGTGTGTGTGTGTGTGTGTGTGTGTGTGTGTGTGTGTGTGCGTGTGCGTGTGCGTGTGTGTGTGTGTGTGTGTGTGTGTGTGTGTGTGTGTGTGTGTGTGAGAGAGAGTGAGCGTGTGTGTGTGAGTGAGCGTATGTGTGTGTGTATATGCGCACACGCGCGCATGTGTGTATGTGAGTGTTTCCTCCCCCGGCTTTATCTCCCTCTCTCTTCCTTCCTAGTCCCTTCCCTCTCTTCTGTTTGGTTCTTTGTTGTTGTTTTTTTCTTTCATTATACTGATCATAATGTTTTCTGTTTTGTGTTTCTGTAAATATGTTAAGTTCATTGATTTTTGATTGATGTGGGTTTTTTTTATGAGGGCAAGATGAAAAAAAGCTTTGCGGTTAGCTTATTCTTTAACCCTCAATAAAGATGATTTTGACTTGACTTGACTTGACTTGACACACACGCACACATACATACACTCACGCGCGCACATGCACACATACACACAAACACACACACACACACACACACACACACATACACACACACACACACACACACACACACATACACACACACACACACACACACACACACACACACACACACACACACACACACACACACACACACACACACACACACACACACACACACACACACACACACACACACAGGCATTCACCCCAACACATATGTTTAAATGTGCAAACTGTATGTTTTTTACAACGGGTTTTATCTTTAAACGGTTATATCTTTCATAAAGGTGACCCCTTACCATAATACTTCTTAAATTAAACATCACTAATACACCAATATCACTTAGAAATTTGTGGCAGAATTGTTTTTTCAATCTCATTTTCTAGGCCATTAAATTAGAGACAATGTGTTTCCTTCTGGACAATTTTGTCTAATATCACGTGTAGTGGATATACGTTAAATGAGACAGACACACACACACACACACACACACACACACACACACACACACACACACACACACACACACACAGCCTATAACAACCCAAATCACCAATATCCGCACACCCTTCATTATCCCCACTCACCTGCTCTCACCAACCTTTACCCACACGAAGAGTAAGACGGGGTAAAAAGCCCACGGGCGGGTAAGAAGCCCATGCCAATTATCTCATGAAATGAAGCAAATTTCAGTTAATGTTTAGCGTTCGTCTCATTGGCAAAATGTTACTGAAATTTGCTTCATTTCATGAGATAATTGGCATGGGCTTAATTCTTACCCGCCCATGGGCTTTTTATCCCGTCTTCCCCTAATACTCAAAATATAATATCTAAGTCAATATTATGTAGGCCTACTACTATAAGCTCCTAGTCTTGCTCACATGACGGGGGTCAACAGGAGGGGTGAGCAGGGAGATGACCACAATGGCCACAAGGGCCAGGACGAACAGGATGATGGTGAAGTGGAGGAAGTGGACCTTGGCGATGAGGGCCGGCCGCTGGTCTTCCTCCCCGCAGGCCGGGGACTCGTAGCCAAAGTCCAGCGCCA
>CM065693.1:26040048-26047548 GCA_017654935.2 Phymorhynchus buccinoides
TGTGGCCTTGCACCGCCAAGAAGAAGAAGAAGAAGAAGAGGACACAACATCCTCTTATGGTTATCCTTTTCACATCGACCGATAAAACGGTGCCAACTTTCTGATCCAGTTATTCTAGTATTGACAAGAAAATAACCGTGGGGATAGAGTTGTTGGTTTGGATTGTTTGTCCTGGAAAGTTCAGGAGGGTGAGGTGGTTGTTGTCGTCACTGTCACTATCATCATCATCATCATCATCACCATCGACATTACAACCAACATAACTTTATACATAGTTTAAAAAAAAAACAACTGTAAAGCATGCCCCCCCCCCCCCCCCCCCCCAAGCCTCTGTGGGTTAGTCAGACAACACCAACACTGCGCCTTTATTTATATATAAAAAATGTATACGTCTATTTCTAAGAAGGAAGTTGGCATTTCAGTAAGGGGGAAAAGATGAAACCACAGCTTACAGAAAAATTATTCACAACTGTCAAATGATTAACATCCTGAAATTTGCAAATTCACTTTGAAAATTCTGATGCCTGAAACAACTCCTGCGGACAAGGCCTGACAAGAACAGGTGTGGTCAAAGAGACATACTCCACAAAGAAAGCAGTCATCCAGTGGATCCCCTCACATTGCAACATACAAGGAAATGAGGAAGCAGACAGGCTTGCAAAAGAGGGAGGAAAGCAGCAGCGAGACAGCAAGCAAGTCACCTGTGGCGAAGCAAAAGCCATTATAAAGGAGAAGCTAAGAAAAAGATGGCTACAACAACACTCAAACCATGATGCCTACCACCACCTCTCCAGACAGGACCAAGCGATCATGACGAGACCGAGGACTGGACACTCCAGACTCAGGCATCACATGTACACAAAATTCCACATTGGAGACATCCCTGTGTGCCCCTGTGGTGCCGCTGACATGACTCCAGGACTGTCGAACATTCCAGAACCTCCGAGACGAAACTTGGCCTTCGGACACACCGGTTCGGGAAAAGATCTTCGACTCTTTGGAGGATCTTCGGCGGACGACAGCCTTCGTTCCTGCTACACTGGGGTTCCTGTCTGAACGATCCAGAAGAAGAGACAGACATACAGAGAGCAGATAAAGACAGACAGACAGACAGAGGGGCTTCTTGTGACGGACCTGATCGTTGCAGAAGTACCACGAGCTGAGGATGGTGATGCCGAACACGTTTCCTGGCCAGGGCAGGTCGTTGGAGGTGGCGGGTTGCAGCAGGTGGAAGGCGTCGGGGTTAGGCAACCCGCAGGAGCTGTTGGCCACCACCTTGTCCGGAATGCTGTGGAAGTACTTCTCCTGCAGGCCCGGCAGCCCGCCCACCTTCACAAAACCTGCGCATACATGCACGCACGCACGCACGCACGCACGCACGCACGCACGCACGCACGCACGCATACACACAAACACACACATACACAGAGTACTGGGAAGGGTAAAAGGGGACTGATATGGTTTTGTCCGTGTGTCTCTGTCACCGTCTGGCTGCCTATATCTTTATCTCTTTCTCTGTCTGTTTATCTATCTGTCTTTGTCTGCCTGTTGTCTGTATGTGTAGCTCTCTTTCTCTCTGTCTCTCTCTCTCTCTCTCTCTCTCTCTCTCTCTCTCTCTCTCTCTCTCTCTCTCTCTCTCTCTCTCTCTCTCTCTCTCTCTCTCTCTCTCTCTCTCTCTGTGCACGCACGCACACGCACTTCAGTTTTTTCTTTTATTTGTCTGTCCATCTATTGCTCTTTCTCTATCCCTCTCTGTCTTCCTCTCCCTCTCCTTTTGTCTTCAATCAAATTCGTAGATTGGTAGGTCAATCCAAGTCTCATATGCAGGCCTAAACTTAACAACAACATTCATGTCCTGGTATATAAAATGTGATATTAACATTTCCGCTTAAAGAAAACGTCTCTTAAAATGTCCAAATCATACAATTCTAATGAAATTGCATCAAATGAATTATACACATTCAAATATTTTCCAGAAAGTAAATGATTGGAGTTCATATAGATATTTTCTGTTTCTTTTCCATTTCTTTGGATAGTTTTGTACATTTTTATGCGAGCTGCTATATTCAATATTTCCTCTGCTTTTTGCAAAGACTGTTTTTTAGAGAGAGAGAGAGAGAGAGAGAGAGAGAGAGAGAGAGAGAGAGGAGAGAGAGAGAGAGAGAGAGAGAGAGAGGAGAGAGAGAGAGAGAGAGAGAGAGAGAGAGAGAGAGAGAGAGAGAGAGAGAGAGAGAGAGAGAGAGAGAGAGAGAGAGAGAGAGAGAGAGTTGCTTTGTATATGCGTTGTTGCTGGTTTGTCCTTAAAAACATTTAAGTTAAATACTATTTTTGCTATCTACTTGTTGATGAATAATTGATTGTAAAGCGCTTTGGGCTCATTTGAGGTAAAGCGCTATATAAATGTACTATTACTTACTTTTATATATTTTTTATAACTTTGCCTTGAGCACTAGCTGAAGCTCTTGAAACAGCCTTATAGGCCTACATTGGTATCTTGTCATCTTTATTGCAGTAATAGCATGTTTTGCATGTGCGTGCCAGGACCGGATCAAGTGATTCGTAAGGGGGTGGGGGGTCCAACGGGGGTCCAGGTCCAACCAGCTGCATAGGTTCCGAGGTAAGGGATGGTGCTGTGTTGGGGGCCCATGGGGCAAAGCCCCCGGAACATTTTGCAATTTAGTGATTACTAAGCCAAACATCGAGTCATTTTCTTACTTTTCACCCTTGCATAAGGTACATGCTTGGGGCAGAGGGGGGTTCCGGAAACCAGGACCCCCCCCCCCCCCCCTAGATCAGGCCCTGCGTGCGTGTGTATATTTAGAATTAACGTGAATGAACGTATTGTAAGCTTGTGAATTTATACTTGATGTAAATGCATAAGACATGAGTCAACAAGTTGAAAAGAGACAGTGGGGTGTAAGTAATTATGCTAAAGATTTTCTTTTTGTTTCAGTCTGATAATTGCGGAAAATACGAATAAAAATCAGCCGGCAACTGATATGTGTATGAACACAGTCAAAGCGTTCACATAAGATATTTATATTCATTCGGTTTGATTTAATCTCATCCATATAACGCCTTGGCATGAGGCTGTGTCAGACCAGTTGACATAAGCTAGAACACCAAGGCTACATCAAGATGTTGTTACGTTCTGCATGTTTTTGCGGGGATTGTTGTAAGCCATGACAAGCTCCTAGCATAACATCATCAGTCTAAAATCCTCCAAAGTCGGAGTGTGGCTGCTCACGTGGCGGGGTAATCAAAAAGGCCATACACGCAAAGCTCTCATCCCAAGCTGGTGCATTTGTACCATTAGGCCGTGTACACACATCAGCGGATATTCCGTGCGGAAACCCATGCGCAATCCATAAATAAGTGAAACAAAGAAGGGAAAAGATTTGCCCACGTGTCCGAATTTCCCCTATATGCGTACACTTTTATCCTTCTTTCTTCCACTTATTATTAGGGTTTTCCGTACGGAACTTACGCGTCTTATGTGAACCCGGCCTTAGTGTTCAAGTGCTTTGGCTGTTGGGATGATCCATGGAGTCTTCAAGCCGTGGTAAGACAACGTGACAAAACAACAACAAAACGACATCCACAGGACTCACTGATGACCGTGAGGACCAGGGCATCCCTGGAGTCTTTAAGCCAGGGTAAGACAAATGTGACAAAGCATCAACAAAACGACATCCACAGGACTCACTGATGACCATGAGGACCAGGGCTCCCCCCACCATGATGACGGTCTGCAAGGTGTCCGTGTAGATCACTGCCTTCAGACCTCCTGTGGACCACAGGCAATGGAACAGCGTCACTTTACACTGTTAACCCTTTCATCGCCAGCCATATTTCAGCCAAAAATGTTCCATTAGGTTTACCTGGGTAGAGAATCAAATCCATCTGCAGTATTGGGGATTCTCCTGTGGCATATATCTAAAATAAAGTCTACCCTGTCTTCCCAAAACTGAGACAATAGTGTCTTTGGATAACAGACCCCAATTTGATGCCTGTTAGTGGCATAGGTGTTAAATCACTGTGGTGCTGAAATGCGACTTTGGGTTAAAGATACACTGACGCACCACGATTAAGTTCCCTTAGGTTTTTTCTGGGTAGCTGTGACCCACATAGAAATGTCCCCATGTTCAAATTGAGGCTGCTCTTTAAAATTATGTTTAGCTTTGAATTTGGGGGCAATTTGTATGGTAGTGAGACCTGGTCAAAACAAGATTTCTTTCCAGCTATAAGATGGAAAACACGTGAAACCCGTGATTTTGTCACGTGATCTGGTGGATCTTTAAGGTCTGGGTACACGTTAACCTTATTCACAAAGTATTTCTATTTTCTCCATGGCAACACAGTGTTAGGCCTCTCATGATGAATATGACTTATAACTCATTGTGTCGCCATGGGGAAATAGTGATATTTTGTGAATAATGTTAACGTGTACATATGCTTTTACTGTTTATGTGTTACGCCCAACCTGTGAAATTGCTTGTTTCATAAAATGGGCAAAATGTTTTGCCTGTTTTATGAAATGTACATTATGCATCACATTTATTCAAGTCCCTTTCACACAGATATTGATTAAGGTTGATTCAACAGTTTTTAAATGTCTTTACGTTGTATTTTCACCCCTATCCTATCCCACAAACATTACTGAATGCTACGCTGGGGCATGACATGCTTGAGCCACATGTTTCATCAATCGTTTTATTACATTAACTGTGAATAAAGAATTCTAAATTCATCTACATGTGTGATTTCTCATCCATCTGAACCAGTTCTTGGAGTGATTCTGTGCAGCGGTTCATGAGAGAAAGTCTGGACAGACAACAACAACAGCAGCACACACATATAGTGAGTGAGTGAGCGATAGAGAGGGGGAGGGGGGTGGGAAAAGAGAGAGAGAGAGAGAGAAGAGAGAGAGAGAGAGAGAGAGAGAGAGAGAGAGAGAGAGAGAGTGAGAGAGAGATTGAGAGAGAGAGAGGGAGAGAGAGGGAGAGAGAGAGAGAGAGAGAGAGAGGAGAGAGAGAGAGAAAGAGAGAGAGAAAGAGAGCGAGAGAGAAAGAGAAAGAGAACACCACCAAAGCAACCAACGAAAAACCAAAATTTACACACTAAACAGACGCAAACAAAAACATAGTCCCCCCCCCTCTTCTAGGACAAGGCGGAGGACAACTGAAGGGTCAGTGGTGTCGTGATGACCTGTGACGGTGTAGACTCCAGTGATGGCCAGCAGCACTATGATGGACAGGTACATGTTCCAGTTCAGCGCTTGTTGGATGAAGATGGCACCGGCGTAAATGTCCGCCTGCCACACACCACGATAAAAACAACAACCCGATTCATGCTCTCTTTAAAGGTGGACCGCTGATGGATGAGTTTTTGCAAGAAACACATCGAGATCACCATGAAAACACCCTTTACAGAGATTGCAACAGTCATTTTGCTCTGGTTTCCTAGAAATCAAACCGTCAAATCGGCGATTTATCCTTGGCGGAGGTGCTGGAAGTCAAATTCTTTCACTGAAAGAGAAGGCGTTGTGTCGTAGGAAACCATAGCAAAGCGAGTGTTCCGATCCTTGAAAAGGCTGTCTTTCTGGTGATCTCAACGTGTTTCTTGCAAAAACTCATCCGTCAGGGTCCACCTTTAAGTCCTCTCGCGACATTTTGTCCTTATTAGTCTAAAAGGACACTGGTCTGGTCTGCTTTTCTGTTTGTATTATTGCAAGTATTTATTTCATTACTCGCCATGTTACATTACCACACATAATTTGAAGGCATTCTGCCCACTGGTTCGTGATCTGAGATACAGCTTGGACATGAAGGAAGGAAATTTCGGTTTTGACAGAGTCTTCCTTGGCGGAGGCTTTGTACTGGCGGTTCATAAATTCTGGATCTGAATAGGTTGTGACATGATGGTCAAGAATATATATGGCTATGGGAGACCCTAGGCTTATTGTAGGTCATGGTATCCGCGAGAGGACAACAAATGTTCGCGAAAGGACTTAACACCCTACTAAATGTTTATTCGACCTACTCGACAAGAAACCGGTTGCAACCTTTCAACAGTTTTCCTTTCTTTCGATTAAAGTGAGTAGAAAATAACACACACTTTTAATGGAAAATTTAGTCGATCGAAATTCTTACAATCGGTCGAAAGAAATGATTGACGACTTTGTGCACCCGATTTGTTTTCAACTTACTCAGGCAGTTGTGGGAAAACAGCCAATGCTTGATGATAGTGTGAGGACGGCCCACGGCCACAGCTAGTTGAATGTTAAGTTCACAACTGAATTGTCATTCCAACTGTGTGAAGGTTGGATAGTGTGAGTCGCGTTTAACATACACGGATGAATGAATGAATGAATGAATGAAAGAAAGAAAGACAGAAAGACAGAGAAAGGTAAGAAGAAGAAAGAAAGAAAGAAAAAACCAGTGCCTGTTGATGAATAATGGCCCCAGTGTAAAGTGTCTGCCTACCATAGCAAGAAATCAAGAAGGAAGGAAAGAAAAAACGAATAATAAGAAAAAGAAGAAGAAGGAGTAATAAGAAGAAGAGGAAGAAGAAGAAGAAGAAGAAGAAGTAGAAAGAAGAAGAAGAGAGAAGAAAAGAAGAAGAAGAAGAAGAAGAACAAGAACAAGAAAGAAGAACAAGAAGAACAAGAAGAACAAGAAAGACGACGACGAAGAAGAAGAAGAATAAGAAGAAATAAGAAGGAGCATAAGACGAAAGAATAAGAAGAAGAAGAAGAAGAAGAACAAAGGAAGCAGAAGAAGAATAGAAGAAGAAAAAGAAGAAGAAGAATGGTAGCGTCTGTTGGATGAAAATGGCCCCAGCGCAAATGTCTGCCTGGAATAAATAAACAAATAAATAGGTAGGAAAGAGAGAAGGGAACAAAAGATTAAGAGTGAGGACAGAAAAGACAGGAATCCAGCGCTTGTTGGATGAAAATGGTCCCCCGTGGGGATACCGGGGGGTCTTTCGTAAAAATAGTCCCCCACCTTCTGGAAGTTCTGTGCTTGTAACTTCCTTTAATCTGCCACTCTCTTTAACTCTGCCTTTTCCCTTTGCTTTCTATCATCTACTATATTTCTGACTTATTGGCCCATTCTCCTGCCTTAAAAAAAAAAATCTTCCAAATAATTTTTGTCCTTTGAGCTCCTCCGAAATCGGAATGTGTCGGATGTACGCAACGGGGAGACCAGTGAAAACTGAAAACTGGGCACATATGTACCTTACCCATTATGGCCATATTATGGCCTGGGAACGCAGAAGAAGAAGGAGGAGAAGGATTACCCCGCCATGTGGGCAGCCACACTCCGACTTCGCAGGATGACTACAATTTGTGGGATACAATGTCTGAAAGATTTATGGAAATGAAGCTTTTTCGTGACTTTTACGTGAAATCTTCTAAATGTCCTTAAACGCGGTTAAAAATATCAACGCGTCGAAACGATAATACCAATTGATTAAAACAAAATATAACAATGATGT
>CM065693.1:26052548-26054680 GCA_017654935.2 Phymorhynchus buccinoides
ATGTAAAATTGGTGCATGTCACCGAGCGTAACCCCTTTATACAAATTCCTGATTAATTAGGAAAATCCTGGTTTGTTATAAACGTTACGTATTGAAATTTCTATAATATGACCAAAAAAATCTGGATTTATTTTAAAAATTCATAATCCCTGGTTCAACCGTTCCTTTTCTGTAAAATAGTCACATGTGCGCGTGTGTGTGTGTCGATTCTGCATGACTTAGTGTCTTATTTGTTGTTTGTTCATGAGAGACCAAAGAAACAGAATAAACGGGACAATGTTTCATAATGTTTATTCTTCACTCACCGCAAACCAAAGGATGTCTCTCCCTGCAAGGAAGTAGCCGCTGACACTGCCCCTGTTGGCCCGCCATGTTGCCTGAAGCAAAATGAATGAAAAACTGTCACTTGTATTTTTGTACTCTGGGCGAAAAACAGCGTAAATTTGTCTAGTTTTGTTTGTTTGTTTGATGTTGTTTTTTTAAATCCCACACGTTAGATTATTTATACCATACATTGCCCACTACTGTCAGTTCTTTCTTGAACAACCGCCATGCTTTGGGACGGCCCCCCCCCCCTCCTCCGCAAGTTTTTCCATGTATAACAATATAAAATTTGAGAATATTTCTTTCTCTTTTGAACTTGAATTGGTTATTGTCTATCTCCAATTTCTGGGCAAACCTTTAGATTCGCCCCCCCTCCCCCCTTAAATGTTCGCTATTTAAACTTTCACTGACAACAACATTTTGTCATTATTGGGAATGGGGTAGGTTAGTACATGTAACAGCCTAGGATTAATTTCATAAAGCTGAATAAGCAGACTTTGAGATTTGATTGGTCGTAAAACATGAGGGGTGTTGTGTGTGGGTGGTGGGTGATCGAATCTACATTTTTGCGACAAGAAGACTTCTCCGCATAACTTTTACTCTCAGTCCTGTTTTTTCCACCACTTATCACTATCATCCATCCGCGCCCCCCCCCCCCCCCCCCTAGCCTTCTCTCGCACTCAAACGCATTTCTCGTCCTCTTTGGCTCTCTCTTCCGCATGTTCCCTTTCTGTGTGATACTCATTTGTGCCACTTGTGTTGTTTGTCCACACCTTTAAAGAGATTACATAACACCGGCCTTTGTGGTCACGGTGCAGGAAGATACCCGAAGGCTTGTCCATAAAGCAGGCGGATTGCAATAAGCTCACGGAGAGATAACGGTCAGTTTTTGTATTGCTAAGTGGAATTTTGGCGATAAAAGCAATACAACCTTCTTCCTTTTCTTCTTCTTCTTCCTCTGTTCCTGTTCTTTTCTCTTCTTCTCTCTTCTTCTTCTTCTCTTCTTCTTCTTTCTTCTTCTTCTCTCTTCTCCTTCTTCTTCATCTTTTCTTCTTCTTCTTCTTCTTCTTCTTCTCATTCTTCTTCTTCTTCTTCTTTCTTCTTCTTCTTCTTCTTCTTCTTCTTCTCCTTCTTCATTCTTCTTCTTCTTCTTCTTTCTCTTCTTATTCTTCTTCTTCTCTTCTTCTTCTTCTTCCTTCTTCTTCTTCTCCTCCTCCCTCCTCCTCCTCCTCCTCCTCCTCCTCCTCCTCCTCCTCCTCCTCCTCCTTCTTTCTTCTTTCTTCTTCTTCTTCTTTCTTTCTTCGTCTCTTCTTCTTCTTCTTCCTCCTTCTTCTTCTTCTTCTTCTTCTTCTTCTCCTTCTTCTTCTTCTTCTTCTTCTTCTTCGTTCTTCTTCTTCTTCTGCTTACTTTTTCCCTTCTTACTTCTTCTTCTCTTCTTCTTCTTCTTCTTCTTCTTCTTCTTCTTCTTCTTCTTTCTGTTCTTCTTCTTTCCCTTCTTCTTCTTCTTCTTTCATTCTTCTTCTTCTTCTTCTTCTTCTCTTACGTTTTCTTCTTCTTCTTCTTCGTTCTCTTTCTCTTGTTTTTCTCTGGTGATCGAAGTTATGGAATTTGTCGCTTTCTTGTACCGCAGTGACGGATGGACATTCTTCGTTTGTTGCTCTTGGAACATATCTGTAAGACTGTGTCTTTAGTTCATTGATTTATTCGTGTTTACGCTCTTATCTCTCTTTTATTTCCGCTCTCTTTGCTTATCCTTTCTTTTGCTCCTCCATTACCTATATTGTTTTTTGTCTCTGGGCTTGTTTCTG
>CM065693.1:26055180-26070180 GCA_017654935.2 Phymorhynchus buccinoides
GGGGGGGGGGGGGGGTTATTTACAGAAACTCAGTGGAAAATGTTTAACTATTTTGTTGTTGCTGCTGCTTTTGTTGTTTTATACAGCGCAAGGTAAATGTGGTTTTTTTATCATGTCATGCTGTGTTGTTGTTGCTGCTGATGTTGTTGTTCTACACGTGACAGCGCAAAGTAAATGGGTTTCTTATTATGTCATGCTGTGTTGTTGTTGCTGCTGTTGTTGTTGTTTTATACAGCACAAGGTAAATGGTGTGGATTTGTATCATGTGATGCTGTTTTGCTGTTGTTGCTGCTGTTGTTGTTCTACACAGCGCTAGGTTCTTACTCACCGTTTTCCCCTTGACGGACCCGGAGAAAAAAGCGTTCCAAGGTTTGAACTTGATACCAAGGATGTGAACGTTCAGCCACCGGACTGCTTTAGAAACGGTGGTCTTCACCTCACCAGGGGTACCTGGACAGCAGAATTCTTAATGATTATGAACTCTGTGGTAATATATCCGCACAGGACACAATGAAATCATTTTGACCAGCTGAAACACATGTTAGCCCAAACAGCATTAATTTGCGAGGGTGGGGGTATAGGGTACTTACTGTTACTGTGAAATGTTTTTGTTGCATTTTTGGGGGGGGGGGGGGGGGGGGGGGGGGGGGGGGGGGGGGGGGGACGGGGCAGGTCCGCCAAGCTTTCAGCTTTTCTCGCTATAAAATAATGGCAAGATAACTGAAGTAGAAGCTCAATAGACGATTTTCGGAGAGAAAAAAATCTAGGGGAGAGCACTTCGTGAAAATTAGAGTTGTTTACCTCCATTACTCGGTCAAACACCATAGTAACAATGCAACAATGGCGTCGATGCTTGAAACCGCAGGATGCGAGTCAACTACTTGCAAACATTTTTTTGGAAAAATTAGGGGTGGCCAGTGGCCACAAACTGATAAAGCTTGCAAACTGTGACGTAAAAATATAAATAACATACATTTTTTAGAATGACGCACGGTGTTCTAAGTGCTGTATGTCTGCTCAAACACACGAGTCGATAGGCTACGAGAGCTGATGGTAGAGTGACGTTCCCCTGTTTGACCGATTGAACTGGGCAAGATCACTCCCACACACCATGAAATTACTCCCATTAATTGTTTCCGAACAATTCCTATTGTGAGACTAATAGTTTAGTAAATGTATGGACAACATACGTATATCGAAAATTCAGTTGAAGCATAATAAGAGGGGATTTCTACATGCTGCTCGAAGAACACCCACCCTTACGCAGGCATAGGCCTACTTGCTCCAATGAGGGGCGAGTCCGCCTACAGGCTGGGAAAAGGCTGCCCCCTCCCCCCCCCCCCCCCCCCCCCCCCACCCCCCCCCCCCCCCCCCCCCCCCACCCCCCCCCCCCCCCCCCCCCCCCCCCCCCCCCCCCCCCCCACCCCCCCCCCCCCCCCCCCCCCCCCCCCCCCCCCCCCCCCCCCCCCCCCCCCCCCCCCCCCCCCCCCCATCCCCCCCCCCCCCCCCCCCCCCACCCCCCCCCCCCCCCCCCCCCCCCCCCCCCCCCCCCCCCCCCCCCACCCCCCCCCCCCCCCCGACCCCCCCCACCCCCACCCTCATGCTTATGCCTAGAAATGCTTAATACAATCCAGAATCACAAAGAATCTTCCATTACTGAACATCCTTTCAATACCACGATCCAAAATTTACGTTCATATAAAAAAAAACCCATGAAAACCGAAATTAAGTGATGGATTTAAACAGTCAAAATCAAATTTTTTGCTCTCAAGTTTTTTCAATTTGGTGCACACCCTCCAAACTTACACGTGATATGGCGGGAAGATGGCATGTGGCTATCACACGCTCTAAATTATTCTAGAGCAAAGCACGTAGCAATAAACACGAAATGACGGACCTGCCCCGGGAACTACTATACTACCGACGGCCACGACCTGCCCCGTTCTCCCCTATTCTGTTTAAAAATAGTTACACAGGAATTGGGATCCTAAAAAAAAAAGAAGTCAATACTATGATATAAGGAACAAAAGTGAAAAATACATATGAAAAGGAGAATGTGGGGGGGGGGGGGGGGGGGGGGGGGGATCTAAATGACAGTCCAAAAGTCAGAAGACTGCTCTTTTAGATTATAGAATGTGATTTGATCTCTCTCTCTCTCTCTTTCTCTCTCTCTCTCTCTCTCTCTCTCTCTCTCTCTCTCTCTCTCTCTCTCTCTCTCTCTCTCTCTCTCTCTCTCTCTCTCTCTCTCTCTCTCTCTTCATAACAATAAGTTAAGTGTGTCAAGTATGTGTCAAGTATGTGGTGTAATAGAAGATGAACAACACTTTATATTTACATGCCCTCTATATTCAAATATCAGAAACAAACCACTTACATGGAATATGCTGTCATTATACTCATATTTTGAGAACTGATTCGGTTACGACGTGAAGGAAAATTTCTATGTACCTATTTTATGCCATCCGAAAAAAGCAAGATAACAGGAGCAGGGTTAATTAATAGTCCATTGATGTTGACATCGTTGCTGATTGTGTTTTCTGACAGCTACCAGTATCAGTACTATTATGTTGACCTACTTTTCAATCTTAAAGAATTTGGTTCAAAAACGTGATCGATATTTGATATGCTTATAAATGTCATATGACTTTGGCCTTTCTAAGTGCCGGTGGCCTATCAAAATAAAAAGTATTGTTAATGTCTCTCTCTCTCTCTCTCTCTCTCTCTCTCTCTCTCTCTCTCTCTCTCTCTCTCTCTCTCTCTCTCTCTCTCTCTCTCTCTCTCTCTCTCTCTCTCTCTCTCTCTCTCTCTCTCTCTCTCTCTCTCTCTGTCTCTCTCTCTCACCTGTTCTCCACGTGACGGTCTTGGTGGTGGTGTTGCTCACGGTCCAGGTGGTTAGCAGAGCGTTGACAGCCATGGTGGTAGTGTATAATCTGTCCTCTGCTCTATTCTGCATGATATCATCATCAACATCATCATCATCATCATCATTATCGTCGTCGTCGTCGACATCGTAAATAATACATTTTAAACAAGCATCATAGTTGTCGACATCATCATCATTATCATCATCACCACCATCATCATCATCATCATCATCATCATCATCATCATCATCATCATCATCATCATCATCATCATCACCATCGTTGTCGTCGTTGTTATTGTTGTCGTTGTTGTTATCATCATCGTCATCATCATGATCGTCAGTTACAGTGGTTATGTATAATCTGCCTTGTCCTGTACTGTCATCATCATCATCATCACCATCGTCGTCGTCGTTGTCGTCATGGTCGTCATCATCAACATTACCATCGTCATCATCATTGTCACTTAATGGTGGTTGTATATAATCTGTCTTATGCTTCATAGCAGGGCCGGATCCAGGGGTAGGGGGCGGGGGGGGGGGGTACCTGGGTTCCATCACCCCCCCACCACACACACACACACACACACACACACACACACACACACACACACCTTCCGCCAAGAGAGAGAGAAAGAGAGAGAGAGAGAGAGAGAGAGAGAGAGAGAGAGAGAGAGAGAGAGAGAGAGAGAGAGAGAGAGAGAGAGAGAGAGAGAGAGAGAGAGAGAGAGAGAGAGAAAGAGAGAGAGACACACACACACAGAGTTTAAATTAAAAAAACAATCAAATAACAAAAATAAATAAAGAGACTAGGCCCTGTAATTAGCAACTTAGGACGGGCAAATCATCGTCCTAAGTTGACGTTTACATCCGTATCAATCAAATCCACATATCGCTTGTTGTCCGCTGTGCTAATCACCTCTGTATTGTTGTTGGCATCCACATCGCCGTCTCCCAGAAAGTCGTCGTAGTACTTCATGTGCTGGCCCTCCTCTGTGCCCGCGCTGGTCACGTGCTGGGTCATGGCGCCCTGAAGAGCCTCTTTCAGCACCGTGTACATGTCCTGCATCAACTGCAACAGACAGTAGAGACTATTTCAGCACCGTGTGCATGTCCTGCATCAGCTGCAACAGACAGAAGAGCCTCTTTCAGCACCGTGTACATGTCCTGCATCAACTGCAACAGACAGAAGAGCCTCTTTCAGCACATGTCCTGCATCAGCTGCAACAGACAGAAGAGCCTCTTTCAGCACCGTGTACATGTCCTGCATCAGCTGCAACAGACAGAAAAGCCTCTTTCAGCACATGCCCTGCATCAACTGCAACAGATTGAAGAGCCTCTTTCAGCACCGTGTGCATGTCCTGCATCAACTGCAACAGACAGTAGAGCCTCTTTCAGCACATGTCCTGCATCAACTGCAACAGACAGAAGAGCCTCTTTCAGCACATGTCCTGCATCAACTGCAACAGACAGTAGAGCCTCTTTCAGCACTATGTGCATGTCCTGCATCAACTGCAACAGACAGAAGAGCCTCTTTCAGCACATGTCCTGCATCAGCTGCAACAGACAGTAGAGCCTCTTTCAGCACTATGTGCATGTCCTGCATCAACTGCAACAGACAGAAGAGCCTCTTTCAGCACATGTCCTGCATCAACTGCAACAGACAGAAGAGCCTCTTTCAGCACCGTGTACATGTCCTGCATCAACTGCAACAGACAGTAGAACCTCTTTCAGCACATGTCCCGCGTCAACTGCAACAGACAGAAGAGCCTCTTTCAGCACCGTGTACATGTCCTGCATCAACTGCAACAGACAGTAGAGCCTCTTTCAGCACATGTCCTGCATCAACTGCAACAGACAGAAGAGCCTCTTTCAGCACCGTGTACATGTCCTGCATCAACTGCAACAGACAGAAGAGCCTCTTTCAGCACCGTGTACATGTCCTGCATCAACTGCAACAGACAGTAGAACCTCTTTCAGCACATGTCCCGCGTCAACTGCAACAGACAGAAGAGCCTCTTTCAGCACCGTGTACATGTCCTGCATCAGCTGCAACAGACAGTAGAGCCTCTTTCAGCACATGTCCTGCATCAACTGCAACAGACAGTAGAGCCTCTTTCAGCACATGCCCTGCATCAACTGCAACAGACAGAAGAGCCTCTTTCAGCACCGTGTACATGTCCTGTATCAACTGCAACAGACAGAAGAGCCTCTTTCAGCACCGTGTGCATGTCCTGCATCAACTGCAACAGACAGAAGAGCCTCTTTCAGCACATGTCCTGCATCAGCTGCAACAGACAGAAGAGCCTCTTTCAGCACATGTCCTGCATCAGCTGCAACAGACAGTATTTCTTTCTTTTTCTCTTTCTTTCGTTGTTGATTCAAGTTCATTCATCAATTCCACTATACCAATGTGTACGATGGCCGTCAATGTAATCTACCTTAGGCAGAGCCTTTCCGCTGCTGAGGGCTATCTCCATGCGGTGGAAGGTGCGGGCCACGAACCAGTAGAACTCCATCTTTGAAGGGTAGTACGTCAGCGCCAGGTCGGCACGCTCGAAGAACTGGTGGTTGATCATGAAGGCGATCATCATGGTGGTGTTGTGGTATATTTGCTGTCAGCGTTACAAAATGAAAGGGTAAACAAATGAAATGAAAGCCTTGTTGTGAGAACAATGCCAAGATATTTATACATATTAACTACAGCTAAATTTTCATGCCCAAATATTCAGTGTTATTTTAGGCTAAATATAACCCCCATTTCTAAAAACAATTAGGCCTACATTTGATTTATCGAGATTAACGACTAAATCCAAACTTTTTGCAGTGTTATATAGAATATGCAGTTGTGTTTGAAGTCCTACAACAGTGTCAGATATAAGAGCAACATCATCTGCGAATAGTAATATTAGTAATTGAATCAGATCTGGAGATAACTGGACACCATGTCTACCTTTATCATTAATTTCTTGAGTAAGTTCATTTATTAGCAATTAAAACAGAGCAGGAGAACAAACCTCACCTTGTTTTAAATCTTGTGGACACAAAAAAGCGTCTGTTAAATTAGCTCCCACTCGCACACGTGTATAAACAGCAACATAAATACTTTTTTAAGTGCAATAAAAAAAACCAATCCCTCTAATTCCATTAACATGAAGTATTTTCAACCATTTATCCCTGCTTACCGTATCAAATGCTGTACGGAAATCTATAAAGGCGACATAAAGTTTTCTGAGTCTAAGTAATTGTTTGTGTACACAAGCCATAAGGGTAAATACATCATGATCAGTTGTACAACGGTTATCCCTAAATCCCGCCTGCTCATCACCTATAACATCATTTTCGTCGATCCATTTTGAAAGCCTTTTATTTAAGACAGAAGTATATAACTTGCTACATATATTCAATAAGGATATCCCACGGTAATCATCAGGCTGGTTCAAGTCACCCTTTTTATGTAATAAGGGCTGCAAAACAGCCACTGTCCAGTCAGCTGGAAATATACCATTATCAAAAAGATAATTGAACAATTTAACAGAAAAGGTAAAATCGTAAAAGAGAGAGAGAGAGAGAGAGAGAGAGAGAGAGAGAGAGAGAGAGAGAGAGAGAGAGAGAGAGAGAGAGAGAGAGAGAGAGAGAGAGAGAGAGAGAGAGAGAGAGAGAGAGAGAGAGAGAGAGAGAGAGAGAGAGAGAGAGAGAGAGAGAGAGAGAGAGAGAGTAAGCTTAAGCATATCATACACATATAAGACAACATTTTCTTCCCCGTTGTTGCTGGGTCTTTGTCAGGATCCAGAAAACAAGGCGGCTGTATTCATATTATGGAGTGTAGGTAATGAGACAGAGACAGACAGACAGACAGATAGAGACTGAGAGACTCGCGTAAACACACACTAACTAGGCCTTCACGAGATGCAGGAACACATAGAGAGACAGGCGCACAATGCTTCATAACCCTTTTCACATAAACACATAGGAGACACTTTTCCCTTATAGTACACGTTGCTATTTTGTGCTCGTTCCTTACGTCAAGTTGTCAACACAATGATGTGCAAGTCATATTATTAAGCCTACGGTGAACATTTATCACTCTTTCCCCTGTAGCAACACAGTGATAGGCCAGCCATAATTACATATTAGACTCGGTGAACATCTTGTGTCCTGGCTAATACAAAGCATCTGTTTTGCTTCATTCTGTGTTTTTCTCACACCTGCCGCCATGTCATTCACACCGACTGGCTGTGCGTTGTGTACGCATTTGGTCCGCTGTCGCCCATGTTAGAGAGAGAGAGAGAGAGAGAGAGAGAGAGAGAGAGAGAGAGAGAGAGAGAGAGAGAGAGAGAGAGAGAGAGAGAGAGAGAGAGAGAGAGAGAGAGAGAGAGAGAGAGAGCAAAAGAAGCAGACCCCCTTGTGTGTACAACCTGTCAGCAAGTCAAAAGCAACAAGGCGTGTGCTACCTTTCACACGATTGTCAAACATGCTGGGTCCTCGGTAGAACACAGATGGACACCGAGCATTACTGTGTCCCCCCAAAAAAGCAACGTTTAATTGTTGACCATCACCGCTATTTCAGGGTCTTTGTCGGGGTCCAGGACAGAAGGGGGCAGCAGTCCAGCCAGCACGGAGCCCGTCAGACCGTACAGGGCGTTGGCCGACACCGTGAGGTCCACGTTGTTCACCTGCAGCGGCATGACCACCCCGCGGTAGAAAAACTTCCTGGCCTCGCTGATGCACTGCACCTGGACACATCATCATAATAAACGTTGTTCACCTGCAGCGGCATCACCACCCCGCGGTAGAAAAACTTCCTGGCCTCACTGATACACTGCACCTGGACACATCATCATAATAAACGTTGTTCACCTGCAGCGGCATCACCACCCCGCGGTAGTAAAACTTCCTGGCCTCACTGATACACTGCACCTGGACACATCATCATAATAAACGTTGTTCACCTGCAGCGGCATCACCACCCCGCGGTAGTAAAACTTCCTGGCCTCACTGATACACTGCACCTGGACACATCATCATAATAAACGTTGTTCACCTGCAGCGGCATCACCACCCCGTGGTAGAAAAACTTCCTGGCCTCACTGATACACTGCACCTGGACACATCGTCATAATAAACGTTGTTCACCTGCAGAGGCATGACCACCCCGCGGTAGTAAAACTTCCTGGCCTCGCTGATACACTGCACCTGGACACATCGTCATAATAAACGTTGTTCACCTGCAGAGGCATCACCACCCCGCGGTAGTAAAACTTCCTGGCCTCGCTGATACACTGCACCTGGACACATCATCATAATAACAGACATACAAGTGCCGCGTGCAAGCAAGCAAGCAAGTGCATGCACACACGGACATGTAGGGAAACATACATGCAAACGTGAGGCATTAGGTATTAGGTACTTTATTGTCACAGAGGCGTCTCCCACGGGTTGCTCACACCTGGAGAGCGCGTCGCAGCCATAGGCGTGCCACCCAATTTTTGGGGGGCATGCGATATTTGTGTGACTGGTGAGGAAGGAAAGGGGGGGGCGGGGTTGTACATTTTGACCAAATGAGAGATACACACACACACACACACACGCACACGCACACGCACACACGCACACACGCACACACACACACACACACACACTCACACATTCAATCACCACCACTAAGTGGAGATTAAACGCTTTTAAAAGCTTACGTACGTCAAAGCGGCTTATAAGTATGTACATCTGTTTACCTGTCTTTCTATTTGTCTGTCTGGTCGGATATCTATCTATCTATCTATCTATCTATGAACAAATTATACCACAAAACACTATACAAATGTGGCTTGAAAAGGCTTTATAGCTTAAAATGCCACTGTTAATAGTGGTGGATCTATCTATCTATCTATCTATCTATCTATCTATCTATCTATCTATCTATCTATCTATCTATCTATCTATCTATCTATTTCTCTATCTGTTTCTCGTCACCCTGATCGACTTTATACAACGTTGGAAGTAAAAGTGGTAGGCTACTAACAAAAGTGGCAGAAGAAAAGAAAACACACACTAGGGGAGAGCACTTCGTGAAAATTAGAGTTGATGACCTCGACTTACTCGGTCAAAACCATAGCAACCATGGCAGCATGGCGTCGAAGCTTCAAACCGCGGGATGCGAGTCAGCGACTTGCAAACTTTTTTTTTTAATAGAAAAATGAGGGGCGGCCAGTAGCCACAAAATGATAGAACTTGCAAAATGTGACGTCAAAATATAAATGACGTCAATTATAGAACGACGCACAGTGTTCTAAGTGCTGTATGTCTGCTCAAACACACGAGGCGAGAGCTGGGGATCTACCTGATGGCAGAGTAACTTCCCCTGTTTGACCGATTGAATTAGGCAAGATCACTCCCCACACACCGTAAAATTACTCCCCTTAATTATTTCCGAACTATTCCTATTGGTCTGACATAGCCTTAATAAGCCAACGCGAGTTTTGTTGGTGTTTTTTTAATAATCACGAAAAGACCATCATTATTATGTCATTTATTCGTGTAGGTGAAGACGGGGTAAAAAGCCCATGGGCGGTAAGAAGCCCATGCCAATTATCTCATGAAATAAAGCAAATTTCAGTCACATTTTGCCCATGAGACGAATGCTAAACATTAACACTCGTCTCATGGGCAAAATGTGACTGAAATTTGCTTCATTTCATGAGATAATTGGCATGGGATCATTAAACATTCGTCTCAATGGCAAATTTGACTGAAATTTGCTTCATTTCATGAGATAATTGACATGGGCTTCTTACCCGCCCATGGGCTTTTTACCCCGTCTTACCCCTATTCCTTTTTTTTTACCCAAGTTGGGACAAGGGCCACGTCCAACCCTTTCCGCTGAGCGTCGTTGAGGAAGTAGCGCAGGTAGTAGTAGGTGCGGGGGTCGACGGTGTTGACGTCGCCGTCCGAGGAGAAGGGCCGGTAGGCGTAGCGGCGAAGGGCGCTCAGTACGGAGGTCACGTTGCTGTTGTTCCGGGCCCAGCCGGCCAGGGGCTGGGGCAGAGCGCTGGACAGGTCAGCCAGCAGAGAGCCCAGGCCCAGGTTGACGAACGTGTCGTCGAAATCCGGGGGGATTTTGAACACGCGCTCATAGCCCTCCCTGCAAATTTCGCGCTTACGATGAATAGCTTTTTTGCAATGGCACTAGGTATTAGGTATTAGGTATTAGGCATGCCTACTTTATAGTCACAGAGGCGTCTCTGTGAAATTCGGATTGCTCCCACCTGGAGAGAGCGTCGCAGCCAGAGGCGCTTCCGTTTATGACTGCCAGATATAAGGTCTAGTTCGGTTACTGCAATCAGAAGGGCGGAAAAAGAAATGGCTACCTGGGTCTAAGGATTCGTTGAAGAAAGTGCGTAGTTGAGCGTCAGTGTACTTTTAGCTGCTATCCTGGACAGCTGGGTTAGAACTTGTGCAGAGTGGAAATGCCTTGCCCATGGTACATCCCCACTCTCTCTCGGCCCAAAAGGATTTGAGGACAGGTGACGTTTGGAGAAGGTCCCCAAAAGCCCACCACTCCCTTTTTGTTTGTGGCTCAAGCCACAAACCTATAACTCACTTTGTCGGTCGGTCTGTCTGTCTGTCTGTCGGTCGGTCGGTCCAAAATTGTCGCACATTTTGACAAAATTGTCGCACTTCAAATCGAGGCTACACTTCAAATTTAAAATGATGTATTTTAAAAGCGTACAAAATAATAAACATACGTAATACAGACACTACAACAGACACGACGAGTATGAGGTGCTTCTTTTGATGAGCATAAGTAGGATACATAGTTTTAATGTTTTCCAAAAGATATAAAAAGTTACGAAATGGTGCAGAGATAACATATTCTATACAATTGTGGCGGTGTAGCCGATGAGGTTTAACCGAGGCGTGGTTACCGCTACACCTATCTGTATTGTTAAAAAAATCGGGACTTTACTGGAGTTGCACGCCTCCGGGCATTGCCTCCAGCATTGTTCCCACCATCTTTGTATTTACAAATGTCCCATATGTGTCTGTTCCAGACCGAGAGGACGTAAAGCACCATTTTTCATTCATTCAGAGATAACATTCTGGTTTACAGATTAAAATTATTGAAAAGCCAGGAGAGGTGACTCATGATTGGAGTGGTAAAAATAGACCGCGTGCCACAAACTATTGCGATTTCGCGCTTGTTTTGGCTACAACACAACAGTGCAGAGCAAAGGAGACAGTACCCCGTTTCTCTTCAGACTGCAGTAATTAGCTTATTTATTTATGTATTTATTTATTTATTTATTTGTCTGTTTGTTTATTTATTCGTTTATTTATTTTATTTATTTATTTGTTTGTTTATTTGTTTACTTATTTATTTAGTCATTAGTCCCAGCAGCCTCCTAAAGTCCAACCGCACGTCCATGTCGTAGGAGGCGGGCAACGGCTTAGGCTGGCTTACGTGGTTAGGTCCCTCTCGTGGGGATACCGGAGGGGTCTTTCAGCAGAAATAGTTCCCCCTTCTTCTGGAAGTTCTATGCTAGTAACTTCCCTACTCTATCACTCTCTTTGACTCTGCCTTTTTTCTTCTTTTTACTTTCTGGCGTCTACTTCTTTCTGCCTTATTGGTCCATTCTCCTGCATTTTTTCTATAAAACCCTTCCACGTTTTTCCTTTTTACAATTTATGACCAGCCAGTTGTCGTGGGTTTTTATTTTATTTTATTGTACACTGGCTTCCAGACGTGAGACCTTACGCACTTGAGTGGGCACCTGTTGTCCATTCTGCAGTGCATATTTGCTTATATAGCCTTTTTTATGTATCTTAGCTTACTAGTATGTAATTGTTATGTTTTGTTTCTGGGTTTTTTAACCTGGACTCGATAAATAGAGCGGAATGGCTTACGTTTCCAGCACTGTCTGGAATGATGTGCTATAGGGTACAATGATGGAAGTGTCATGTTATGAATTGTATTATATTTTTTTATGTTTTCAGGTTTTGTACGTTGTTAAGATTCATGGATTTGTGTTTTGCTATACGTGGTCGAACTTAACGCGGTGACAGTCCTGAAATAACCATAGCTGTTGACGGGACAATAATTGACTAACTAACTAACTAATCGTCGTCAAAAGGGTCAACGAACGCCCACCTGGATTTCAGGATGCGCTGGAGGAAGTACTCCATCTCCTTCCAGCCGAGCTTCTCCAGCTCCTGGTCGATCTTGTCCCAGGGCAGCTGGGAGAACACCTGGAAGGCGTCCAGCAGATTGGCCGGGGTGCTGACCCACAGGCTGCTGTTGCTGTCCCAGGCCAGGGGCCAGAAGGACATGACGGAGGTGGGGTGGTCCACGTTACGGTCGTGGTGCTGGCTCAGCGCCTCCAGGGCCGACACCACCTGCTGGTCCGAGGGCCGGGGGGTGCCGCTGTAGTGGAAACCCTCCAGCAGCACGGAAGTGATCCAGGCGGTGGCGAACATATTGTTGTCGAACACGGAGATCAGCTCGCGCATCTCGGCGATTTCCGGGCTGCCCACAAAGTTGAGTCGCACGTAGCTGGGGTAGATGCCCCTGTCTTCCTGCCACATGCCCGGGGCGATGAAGGGCCGGTCTCTCTTCACCTGCATCACTTCCAGCATGTCGAACAGTTCGCGCACTTTAAGGGTTAGTTCCGGATCGGTCCCGGGTTTATCGCGGCCGGCACGCACATCGGAAACAGCCAGTAATAACGCCAACGACGCTACTACCATAAAGTGACAATATTTCTCAGCAGTCGTCATGATGATGCTGACGTAGACTGACACTAAACTGCATAAAAAAAAGGCGAGAGAATGGTTGACTTTTAAACTTAAAATGTCTGTACAGCCTAGTTTAGAAGGTTTGCTTGTGCAACCAGGAACGCAGCTGAAATCTTTATCAGCTATACTGTACGTGGGTTACAATTACAGCACTAGGCTAACCGTCAAGGAATCTGTCACATCACTGATAAATCTCTCTCTCTCTCTCTCTCTCTCTCTCTCTCTCTCTCTCTCTCTCTCTCTCTCTCTCTCTCTCTCTCTCTCTCTCTCTCTCTCTCTCTCTCTCTCTCTCTCTCTCTCTCTGAGGTCAGGGTGAAAGTCTATCGATATAGATTGTGGTATGCGACATGTACCATACAATACTCACCGATTACAGTGCACCGTGAGAGCCTTTGGTTCAGATAATACTTTTAACTTCAAAGCACTGACACAGTATGAATGTCCTCATAGAAAGAGTGCGCTCTTTCCATGCATTTAACTCAGTGTCCTGCCAACCACACAAGACTTTATCAAGGCAGAAAACACAAACAAATCCTGTCCTTCTCAGCACTCGCGCGCGCCCACATGCTCACACATTCAAAATCAAAAGTTATCTTCTTTTATTTATGCAAGCGATCATAGATTTAAATGACTAGTTTGCATTATGGCAAGGGGAAGATTACAAAAAAGAAACTTAAGATCTACATATTTAAGCCACTAGTACTTCATAAGTCTAATACTTATTTCCAGTCATTGTCTTTTTTTTTCTCTCGTAAATTAAGTGCTTATATGTTGCGACCTTTCACAAAATTTTATCATGATCCGTTAATGCGTTTTAGGCTACTGCAAAATCTGGTACTGAATTAGTCCACCCATCCCCCAAGTTTTTAAGAAGAAAACCATGGTGTTTTTTCATTTGTCTGTTTGCCTTATCCACCAATAACCACTGGATCCTTTCTCTGTTTCTGCATGTAGTGTGTGCATATAGAAAGTAAATGTATGTTTTATCCAGTGTTATTTAAAGGCTGTAGAAGAGTTTTATAACAAAGTTTTGATTTTAACCCCAGAGTCCTAAAGTTTTAACCTTTAACTAATAGCGTCCATGCATTGGCGACGATACTGTATAGAGCGATAGATAACAATCTCAACAATAAATGTTACTAATTACCATGCATGTTACTCGTCTTAACTACTTCTAACAGCATCAGTACTAAAGTCCCATTCATTGTTACTAATAAATATCTATAATATCATACTTTAATTAACACCTACCTCATCAATATTAACTCCCTTCGTTCTTATTGCCCCTTCCCCATTTCTTTTTCTCCCCCATCACCCATATTAAAGCAGGTCGGAGGACGTAAAATTGATTTCTGGTTCTGCTTCTGTTTTTCGATGCCTGTTACCTACGTTACTGAGAAAGTTATCAAATTGAGCTTTGGATCGAAATCGACAGTTGTGGATGCATGCCAGGGATAACTAATTCCTCCAAGGACACCACCTTGTTTTATGCAAATCACTAATTTGCCATTCTCCCATCAGAGGCGAGGTTTTTTTCGGTCCTGGACCGACTCCTACCCAGAGTGAGTGGCTGTGGGCTCAATGGGAAGACTGAAACCACACAGTCGAGTTTCATCCGCTTAACGGATGCGATTCTGAGAGTGTTGCTTTAATTGCAAGACCAACACTGCAGGTGTATGTAGTTCTCGGGCCTGGTTAACGCCGGGATATCATTATGAAAGGAAGCGTAGAATACAGCCCTGCCATGCAGTCTCAGACCGATACGGAACTCCATAGCATCATCATCATCGTTATCATCGGCCTCATTTTCCATCAATCATAAAATTAAAAAATGTCTCAAATTATGTGGCTTTGCATGCCCTGCTCTCATGGTGACCTCAGTTTCGGTTTCCAATTTGGTGCGTTCGGGTCAAAGTCATGGGGATCAATGTGTTCTGGGGAGCTGTCGGTGGACGGTCGTGGTGGCGCCCTCGGAGGAGGACCTCACTCACGCTGGCTCCGCGACTAAGAGAATAGTGTCGTAAGTAGGGGGCTTAGTAGGTAGTGTCCTGAACAGGCTCCACTGAACTCCACCGAAGTGACTCAGCAGAAGTGCAGTGTCTCCTCGGTTGGTTGCCTCATGACGGCCTAACATAGATTCGCTCCCCTTGGACTGCTGGTCTCGGTTTCTGCGACTTGAACAAACCCGGGTGTAGCTGCGAATTGGGATTCGGAGCGAGCGGCGTGGGAGCAACGCCACTGTACAGCTCAGAAGATGGGACAGCAACAACAACAACAACAACAACAAATTGCCACTCTCCACGCTTAATTCATTGTACTTAGTCTGCATTGAAAATAAAGGTAGA
>CM065693.1:26075180-26097680 GCA_017654935.2 Phymorhynchus buccinoides
CTAGGAAACCAGAGCAAAGTGAGTGTTGTGATCTCTGTAAAGGGTGTTTTCCTGATGATCTCGACGTGTTTCTTGCAAAAACATATCCATCAGGGTGCCCCTTTAAGATAGGGCTTATTTAAGTTATCTTGTTGCCCAGGGCCTGTATTCACCTTGAGATAGCATGAGACTTAGCATGATGCTAACTTAGAAGCTCTTCCAATGTCCTATAGGATTTAATAGGACTTTTGGAAGAGCTTCTAAGTTAGCATGATGCTAAGTCTCATGCTATCTCAATGTGAATACAGGCCCTGTCTAATGATTATTGACTTTTGTTAGTTACTTTTGAAAATAAAAATGCTATTTAAACCTATGAAAGTTCCCCATTCGATAATGTGTCGTTCGACGAAATGTCACATTCGACGAAGTGTAGGACGCCGGAAATTACATCCCAAAGAGAAATCTTAATAATAATAATAATAATAATTTTTTATATACCGCAACACCTCTCAGTAAAACTGGAGCTCTTTGCGCTTTACAAATGATTAAAATAAGATACATAAATAAGCACCACTAAAGTAATACACAAAAGCTACACTAAATACTAGCATTAATACAGTACATCCGTAGGCATAAACACATTTATTATATAAACATCAAATATAGCAACATATATTCACACGCAGACAAACAAAGATCAACACATTAGTACATTTATATGAATTGAAGAAATAATTAAACATCAAAACCTAATATTTTCTTCACACAGAAATACGCACGCACGCGTGTGTGCACCTCCCCCTCCCCCACACGCACCATCATCACCATCACCACCACCACCACCACAACCAAAAATCAACAACCACAATACATCTACATAAGGCGTGCAGACAAACAAGCATCAAGCAACACATCTTAAGGGGAAAACAACAACAATACAGTTATGTTGTGTGATTATGAAAAAGGAAGTAACATTTTGGATTTTGAAGAAGGAAAAAAAAACCTCAAGTGTCCAGACGACAATCTGAATTATTTCCAAAACTGAAAGGAAAATTCTTAGGATGATTTCCTTCCTAGCCCTCTGTCAATTTAAGTCCAACTCTTCGTTATTTTGTTAGTTGTGTTGTCTGCAGATAGATGTAGGCCTAGGCCTACATCAGCAGTGTAAAACAAGGGCGTCTCCGAGCGGCAGACATGTCCGTCACCAGCAATGCCACACACTTGCGACACCCCGTGGTAGTCACATCCTGACACAAAATTGGAAGGGATTTTGTCTTCTAGTTCACGAAATACTGCTTGAAGAAGAAACATATAGCGCAAAGAAGGAAATATCAGTTTTCAAGGTCACACTTCAAGGTCAAGATCAGCATGGTGATAATTTATGCTCGGATGTGTTCTTCTCTAGGGCATACAGTACCACACACAATCTGAAGCGCTTCTGTCAAGTACAAATGTGGAAAATATGGCTTAAAACCCAATTTGTAGACCCCTACCACTTTCAAGGCCTACCGATCTCCCGGACCTTGCTCTGTATGCCACCATCAGAACGGGCATAAGCCAAAGTACCTACATGCCAAATGTGAAGACTCTGACACCAACGGTGTGGGAGTTATGGCCCCTTAAAGATTTTCGGTTTTCAAGGTCGTACGCCAAGGTCAAGGTCAAGACGGCAAAAATGTTTGAGCGGATGCCTTCCTCTCATGGTGACACACCAGCACACAAAATTTGACGCGATTCGGTCAAGCGGTTCGGGAGATATCCTTGGGACAGACAGAAAAGGGGGAAAAAAGAAAACAATACAAACCAGCCCATCGCAAAGTCCGATCACCTATGGTGACGGACAATTACAATGAGGGTAAAAGAATAGTCCTGTATCCGAACAAAACCCGTTACTAATGACATGTATGCATACAATGTATGTGTCACAGTAGAAATGGGAATCCAGCAGGATTCGGAGTCCTACAAGTAGAAATTGGAATTCCGATTTGTACTGACAGCCAGTATGAAATGGAATTTAGTACAAATTGGAATTTTGTTTTTTTACTCCTAAACATATATATCGATGGCTTGGAGTCAAAACGGACTATCTTTAGACAGCCCATTGACGTAGTATTGAGCATATTGCGAAAACTAAGAACTTGTTTCAAAAAACGACTGCATAAATATAAGAAGCATCATCCCCATTTTACACAATTTGCAGTCTTTTTTAATACAAGTTCTTAGACTATCTAAAGATAGTCCGTTTTGACTCTAAGCCATCGATATAACACTGGGGTTGTTTGTTTGTTTGTTTGTTTTGAATGGCGCCCTAACCAAGCACTCAAATGTATCCATTATTCGTTCGTAACTGGTCACTAACGCTGCTAACAGGACACATACACAGGAAGATACGCAAGCAGACAGACAGAAAGACAGAAAGACAGGCAGACAAACAGACAACAAAAGCTGAACTTGTACGGTCAAAGTGACCAAAATACACGGAGGTGACAAAAATACATGGAAATGACAAAAATACAGGGAGGTGACAAAAGTACACAGAGGTGACAAAAATTGCAGGGAGGTGACAAAAGTACAGGGAGGTGACAAAAGTACAGGGAGGTGACAAAAGTACATGGAGGTGACAAAAACATAGGGAGGTGACAAAAGTACACAGAGGTGACAAAAATACATGGAGGTGACAAAAATACATGGAGGTGACAAAAATACACGGAGGTGACAAAAATACACGGAGGTGACAAAAGTAAACGGGGGTCACAAAAATACAGGGAGGTGACAAAAATTGCATGGAGGTGACAAAAGTACAGGGAGGTGACAAAAGCACAGGGAGGTGACAAAAATACACGGAGGTGACAAAAATACATGGAGGTGACAAAAATACACGGAGGTGACAAAAGTAAACGGGGGTGACAAAATTACGTGGAGGTGACAAAAATACACGGAGGTGACAAAAATACACAGAGGTGACAAAAATACACAGAGGTGACAAAAATTGCATGGAGGTGACAAAAGTACAGGGAGGTGACAAAAATACATGGAGGTGACAAAAATTGCATGGAGGTGACAAAAGTACACAGAGGTGACAAAAATACACAGAGGTGACAAAAATTGCATGGAGGTGACAAAAGTACAGGGAGGTGACAAAAATACAGGGAGGTGACAAAAGTACATGGAGGTGACAAAAATACAGGGAGGTGACAAAAATACAGGGAGGTGACAAAAATACAGGGAGGTGACAAAAATACATGGAAGTGACAAAAATACAGGGAGGTGACAAAAATACATGGAAGTGACAAAAATACATGGAGGTGACAAAAATACACGGAGGTGACAAAAATACACGGAGGTGACAAAAATACACGGAGGTGACAAAAATACACGGAGGTGACAAAAGTACACGGGGGTGACAAAAATACAGGGAGGTGACAAAAATACATGGAGGTGACAAAAGTACAGGGAGGTGACAAAAATACAGGGAGGTGACAAAAATACATGGAAGTGACAAAAAAACACAAAGGTGACATAAAAAACCCACGAAGGTGATAAAAGTACACGGAGGTGATATGGCCACTGCAACAACCGCCTTTTGCAAGAGTGACTGCCCTTGGTAGATGCTTGAGTACTGACCAAAAAAGGAGTAACTCTCACCATAAACCCTATTTGAGGCCACTAAATGGCTGCCTTTTGCAAGAGTGAATGCCCTTTGGCTATACTGACCAACAAAGGGCTTAACTCTCTCTGTCAAGGGCGTTAATTAATAACCCTAGTTTCAGTGGCCAATGTCGCGTCTGTTGGTGGACGGGTCAGGGCCAAACTTGACTGACGTGAAGCCCTACTAAGCAAGCTTTATGCCCCTCGCCCATCCCCACCCCCATCCCCCCACCCCATTCCGTCCTCTCCAACCCTACCCCCCTTTCTCTTTCTACGCTAACTAAGATGAAAGTAGTAGGGTGACTGCAGAGATAGCAACAAAGAGCCATTTTTACCTCAGATCGGTTTTGTGGTAGGATGTGACCAAAACGAAAGACGACGACACACAGAGAAACAGTTTGGTTGAGGTGGGTTTCCACTTTTCGTTGTTTTCATTATATACGAATACGTTGGGTCGAAATGATAATAAATACGTTTTTATTTCACTATTTTGTAAACGAAAAAGTGCATAATGGTTTAATTTTTAAAAAATTGAATTTTGCTGAATGGGTATTTTCTAGCCTACCCCTTATCCTTAAGGCCTAGCCACACGTCCACTAATAAAATCGCACGACTGTACGATACGATTCGATCAGATGATCTCGATGCGCGAATCACATTTGTTCTTTGAGAATCACGTGATCGAATCGCATCGTAGAGTCGCGCGATTTTAGTGGGCGTGTGGCTGGCCCTTTCGTCTCAGATTATTAAACCTCAAAGCGCTTTACAATGAAGCCAGTCGCACACGCATCGGGATGTTTTATTCGGGTAAACATGTGGTTTTTTAAAACCTGCAATCTTGTACTTAAGTCATCCCGCTCATGTCATCCCTACCCTCAATCACAAACTCTGCTTCTTTCCGTTTTATGAAAGTAACCCCAGGCTGATCCTAAGGCTGTGTACACATGCACGCTGATGTTCCGCACGGAAACCCATGCGCAATACGCAAATAAGTAAAAGAAAGAAGGGAAAACATTAGTATACGAACGTGTCCGTATTTACCCTAATCCGAATATTTTGTCCTTCTTTCTTTTACTTATTGATTATTTCCGCGCGGACAATCCGGATGTACTGTGTACCAGGCCTAACCCTATCCCCTTTCCCCAGAATGGGAGAATGTTGCTTCTCAGTGAAAAGTTTCAAAGCCAAAATTTGGGGGGGGGGGGGGGGGGGGGGGGTGTAATGTACAAAATACCCATATACAGTGGAACCTCCCTTATAAGACCTCCCATTATAAGACTCCCTCCCACATAAGACCTACTTCTCTGAGACATTGACCTTCTTTGTAAGTATTAAGATTACCTCCCTTATAAGATCCCACCCTTATTAGACCTCATGTTAAATGATTTTTCAAGGTCTTTTAAGGGAGGTTCCACTATTCTATCTTATTATAGTGGAACCTCCCAATTAAGACCTCCCATTATAAGACTCACTCCCATATAAGACCTAGTTCTCTGAGACATTGCCCTTCTTTGTGAGTATTAAAATTACCTCCATTATAAGACCCCTCCCTTATAAGACCCCTCCCTCTTTGGGGATGATTTTTGAAGGTCTTATAAGAGAGGTTCCACTGTACTATCTTATTACAGTCTAACCTTCCTTATAAGACCTCCCATTATAAGACTCACTCCCATATAAGACCTAGTTCTCTGAGACATTGCCCTTCTTTGTAAGTATTAAAATTACCTCCATTATAAAATTGGATGATTTGTGAAGGTCTTATAAGGGAGGTTCCACTCTATTGTGTGCCTTTCTTAGAAATAAATAAAAAGGACAAGATATCCTACAGAAAATTACAAATCGGGGGATGCGGGGGGGGGGGGGGGGGGGGGGGGGTAGGGTCTGAGAAACGTCGATTTGGATTCAAATCATTCACCCACGCGTAACAGGTTTTGGTTCATTGTTGTTTGTTTGTTTGTTTGTTTGTATGTCTAGTTCTTCGTGGCTTATTCGTTCGCTAAAATTAAGTTTACCAGGGTAAACTGCATCAAATCATTCACCCACGCGTAACAAGTTTTGGTTTCTTGTTCTTGTTGTTTGTTTGTTTGTTTGTTTGCTTGATTCTTCGTGGCTTATTCGTTCGTTGAAATTAAGTTTACCAGGGTAAACTACACCAGAGGGTCGGGGTTGTTTGGGTTTTTTGCTTGGTCAAGATGGCGGTTTGTTTTGTTTGTTTGGTCAAGATGGCGGTTTGTTTTGTTTGTTTGGTCAAGATGGCGGTTTGTTTTGTTTGTTTGGTCAAGATGGCGGGTTTCTTTTTTTGTGTGTGGTCAAGATGGCGGTTGTTGTTGTTTTTGGTCAAGATGGCGGTTAATGACAGCACCGTTGGAGGGTCCAGCAGCAGAGGGACCGCCTTCTCCAGCGGGGCAGTGGGCACAGTGGACCTGGTCATCATCGGCCTCTACCTGGCCCTCTGCATGGCCACTGGACTGTGGGTCAGTACTTCGCAATGCCGCCCGCCCGTCTGTCGTTTCCGACAATCGCTGCCAGATAGCAGAGGGGGTGGGTGGGGTGGGGGGGGGGGGGTAGCTGCTATTCCGGCGGGCTGGGCTAGAATTTGTTTCATAGCGGAGAAGCCTTGCCCAGGGTACATCCCCACTCTGTCGGCCAAAAGGGATTTGAGGACGAGAGTTGGCGTTGGGGAAAGGTCCCCCGAAGGCCAACCAATCCCGTCGGCTGCAGCACTAGAGCCAGTACCAAACCCCCCCCCCCCCCCCCCCCCCCCCCCCTAGTTAGAGAGTCATAGTCTTCCTCGAAAGACTAAAGCTGTACCATGATATTCCAATACTTTAGAAAATCATATATTATAGTACAGCTCCCCCGAAGTCGGAGTGTGGCTGCCCACATTGCGGGGTAATCAAAAACGGTCACACACGTAATGTTCTCATCCCTACTAGCTGGGGCATTTGTGCCAAAGTGTTCAAGTGCTCTGGCTGTTTGGATGATCCCTGGAGTCGTTAAGCCATGGAACAACAACAACTGCTCTCATTTACTATTGGCCCTTTCTAGAGGCTCATATCAACCAGTGATAAAAGCCATATGAGTAAAAGACCAGAGTTCTTCACATACACATAGACAAATAGTCAGCCGGTAGTGAGGCTTCCGATAGTAAATGATAGCTGTAGCCTACAATAAACGTTTTTCAACAATATTGGAGTATTAAGATACAGCTTAGTCTTTTGTGGAAGACTTTGACTCTCTTTTTCTTATACAAATATGTTTATGTGAACTTCATCAGTATGGGGCTATGGCCTTGACCTGATTAAACATTCGTATTCGTAGTCTCTCTCTCTCTCTCTCTCTCTCTCTCTCTCTCTCTCTCTCTCTCTCTCTCTCTCTCTCTCTCTCTCTCTCTCTCTCTCTCTCTCTCTCTCTCTCTCTCTCTCTCTCTCTCTCTCTCTCTCTCTCTCTTATTATCTAAGTTGTTACTGAATGTTCCTTAATGCGAAAAGGATATCGTAACTTTCCGTTGTTTTGTCGCCATTAATTTAGAAGTACTTTCAGTACCAATGCACTTCCTTGGCAGAAGAGCTATGTAAGCTATTGCCAATAAAATATTTGCGTTTGCGCTTGCGCTTGCGTCTCTCTCTCTCTCTCTCTCTCTCTCTCTCTCTCTCTCTCTCTCTCTCTCTCTCTCTCTCTCTCTCTCTCTCTCTCTCTCTCTCTCTCTCTCTCTCTCTCTCTCTCTCTCTCTCTCTCTCTCTCTCTCTCTCTCTCTCTCTCTCTCTCTCTCTCTCTCTCTCTCTCTCTCTCTCTCTCTCTCTCTCTCTCTCTCTCTCTCTCTCTCTCTCTCTCTCTCTCTCTCTCTCTCCCCCCCCAAGGTTCGTGGCTACTTCTTTACACCATGTAGAGCTCTTGACCCATACCCTTGACAACCAACGGTCATGTCCTTATTGAAAATCTGTGTCATGAAGAAGGAACAAAAACCTTCGAGCAATTTGACATCAAAATACCAAGGAGAAATATCCGTAGAACCTCTTGGTGCCATGATGGAGTTTTCTTTCCTTCTTCCCTTCTTTCTTTCTTTCTGTCTTTCCTTTTTTTCTTTTCTTTTTTTTTAGCATTAAAAATGTATGTAAATAATAGGCCTGCAAAATCAAAAAGTAAAATTGCAAACAACTTAATTAACAATGAGACAAGTTCCTTGAAGACTAAAACGCTCTGTAATCAAACCAAAAAACACACCAAAATAACAATTTTAAAAATAATAATAATGAATAGAATCAGAGTTCCAATGTGTTTAGTTTTGTTTTGAAGTCAATTTTCACGCAACAATTTGTAACAATTTAAAAAATAATAATGATGAATAGAAAAGTTCCAATCAGAGCCTGTATTTAGTTTTGTTTTTAATCCAATTTTCACGCAACAATTTGTAACAATTTAAAAAATAATAATAATGAATAGAAAGGTTCCAATTAGAGCCTGTATTGTGTTTTGTTTTTGAAGTCTATGAATCAATTTTCACGCAACAATATGTAACAATAAAATACTGTACACATCTTTTACATGGTTCAGATGCTAATTTGACCCTGTTGACGGTCAAGATGTTTCGGCTTCTTGTCTTTGGTCATATCTCTTATCTAGTCATGAAATATACATAGGATCTGTCTGGATTATTCAAAAACAAACAGGGACTTTCCTGGTATTGCAGTGCCTCCAGTACCCACTATCTTTACACACACAAAGTTAAGTTTTACGTCCTCTCGGCCGACATTATTATTAATTTAGATATTGGAAAAGTGGGGGAAGGGAGAGGAAGAGAAGAGTTTTTCTTAAAAATATAGTTATTTTATTAAGTGTTTTTGTTGTTGTTGTTGTTTTATAATAGAATTTTGTCTTGAATAGGTCAAGATTTTATTAGCTGCCATGGCTCGCATAAAGACTGCTCTAAGCTATAACTGTAGATACTTTTGTTTAAAATGTTGTTTTAAAAACAAAACTTTCGGTTATGATTCACTGAGCTATTGGAGATTAAAAGTTTCAGGACGACCTTTTAAAAAGCAATATAAATCTTTAAAAAATCGAATAAGGTCTAGAGACAGTTTACAAATCATCTTTATTTCTGACAAAGGGTTAAAAATGTACACTCAAAAATAACTTTGGACTTGTATGAAATCTAATTTATACATTTTAAAATCTTTTGCTTTATTTGTTTGTAATTAGTTTGAGTTGAGATGCATCTTTACAGTTATTAATGTCCCACATGTACTTGCTCCGGGTCGAAGGACGTTGAACGAACTTTCTTCTTCTCTTATCTAGAGAACATTTATAGCCCACTTCCGTTTTCTATTGAAGAATTTGGTCACCAGAGAAAGAACCGATAAAACAAGGAGAAGAAGAAGAAGAAGAAGAAGAAGAAGAAGAAGAAGAAGAAGAAGAAGAAGAAGAAGAAGAAAAGAAGAAGAAGAAGAAGAAGAAGAAGAAGAAGAAGAAGAAGAAGAAGAAGAAGAAGAAGAAGAAGAAGAAGAAGAAGAAAAAATAAGAAGAAGAAGAAGAAGAAGAAGAAGAAGAAGAAGAAGAAGAAGAAAAGAAGAAAAAGAAGAAGAAGAAGAAGAAGAAGAAGAAGAAGAAGAAGAAGAAGAAGAAGAAGAAGAAGAAGAAGAAGAAGAAGAAGAAGAAGAAGAAGAAGAAGAAGAAGAAGAAGAAGAAGAAGAAGAAGAAGAAGAAGAAGAAGAAGAAGAAGAAGAAGAAGAAGAAGAAGAAGAAGAAGAAGAAGAAGAAGAAGAAGAAGAAGAAGAAGAAGAAGGAGGAGGAGGAGGAGGAGGAGGAGGAGGAGGAGGAGGAGGAGGAGGAGGAGGAGGAGGAGGAGGAAGGAGAAGAAGAAGAAGAAGAAGAAGAAGAAGAAGAAGAAGAAGAAGAAGAAGAAGAAGAAGAAGAAGAAGAAGAAGAAGAAGAAGAAGAAGAAGAAGAAGAAGAAGAAGAAGAAGAAGAAGAAGAAGAAGAAGAAGAAGAAGAAGAAGAAGAAGAAGGAGAAGAAGAAGAAGAAGAAGAAGAAGAAGAAGGAGAAGAAGAAGAAGAAGAAGAAGAAGAAGAAGAAGAAGAAGAAGAAGAAGAAGAAGAAGAAGAAGAAGAAGAAGAAGAAGAACAAGAACAAGACGAAGAAGAAGAAGAAAAGGAAGAAGGTTTTATTGCTTTTATCGCCAAAATTCCACTTAGCAATACAAAAACTGACCGTTATCTCTCCGTGAGCTTATTGCAATCCGCCTGCTTTATGGACAGCCTTCGGGTATCTTCCTGCACCGTGACCAAAGGCCGGTGTAATCTCTTTTAAAGTGTGGACAAACAACACAAGTGGCACAATGAGTACACACAGAAAGGGAACATGGGAAGAGAGAGCCAAAGAGGAGAGAAATGCGTTGAGTGGAGAGGAAGGCTGGGGGGGGGGGGGGGGGGGGGGGGGGGGGGATGATAGTGATAGTGGTGGAAAAACAGGACTGAGAGTAAAAGTTATGGGAAGTCTTTTGGCAAACATGTAGATTCGTCACCCCCACCCCCACCCCACACCCCTCATGTTTACGACCATCAATCTCAAAGTCTGCTTCTTTCAGTTTTATGGAAATAATCCTAGGCTGTTACATGTACTAACCTACCCCATTCCCAATAATGACAAAATGTTGCTTGTCAGTGAAAGTTTTAAATGCGAACATTTTAGGGGGGGGGGGGGGGGGGGCGAATCTAAATGTTTGCCCAGAAATTGGAGATAGACAATAACCAATTCAAGTTCAAAAGAGAAAGAAATATCTCAATTTTATATTGTTATACATGGAAAACTTGCGGAGGAGGGGGGGGGGGGGGGTCCAAAGCATGGCGGTTGTTCAAGAAAGAACTGACAGTAGTGGGCAATGTATGGTATAAATAATCTAACGTGTGGGATTTAAAAAAACAACATCAAACAAACAAACAAAACTAGACAAATTTACGCTGTTTTTCGCCCAGAGTACAAAAATACAAGTGACAGTTTTTCATTCATTTTGCTTCAGGCAACATGGCGGGCCAACAGGGGCAGTGTCAGCGGCTACTTCCTTGCAGGGAGAGACATCCTTTGGTTTGCGGTGAGTGAAGAATAAACATTATGAAACATTGTCCCGTTTATTCTGTTTCTTTGGTCTCTCATGAACAAACAACAAATAAGACACTAAGTCATGCAGAATCGACACACACACACGCGCACATGTGACTATTTTACAGAAAAGGAACGGTTGAACCAGGGATTATGAATTTTTAAAATAAATCCAGATTTTTTTGGTCATATTATAGAAATTTCAATACGTAACGTTTATAACAAACCAGGATTTTCCTAATTAATCAGGAATTTGTATAAAGGGGTTACGCTCGGTGACATGCACCAATTTTACATAAAGGACAGGTTTAACCAGAACTTAGGCTATATATGCATATATATATATATTGTAAGTAGAAAGTAAATCCCCTGCTTTGGGTGGCATATGCATATAGTGTGTATATATATATAACGTTAAAAACATACCTAGGTTTTGCAACTTACTGAGCACTACTGTATTTGTAAAGGAGTAAAATTAGCTTATTTGACAGAAATAAAACGGAAAGATTAGAACAGACAACAAACAGATTTTCTAACTCATTGAGCAATGCTTGTACAGGGAGAACACTCTACGTATACATATTTTGAAGAAAATAGAAAATGGGACAGCGGTTGGACCAAAGATCGTCACTAACTAATGAACTTCAACTTATCAGAAGAAAAGAAAGTGTTTGTGTAAAAGGTAACACTCATACAATAAACCTGTTTCACAAAAAGGGACAAAGTCTTTCTGATGAGACGATAAATCGAGGTCCCGTGTGCCCATGCACTTAGCACACGTTAAACCCAGTGGCAACGAAAAAGTTGTCAATTGGTCAAAATTTACCCCCCCCCCCCCCTTCCTTCCTCATCAGTCACACAAAAATCGCATGCAAAAAAACCAAAAAAATGGGTGGCGCGCCTCTGGCTGCGACGCGCTCTCCAGGTGGGAGCAACCCGAATTTTATAGAGACGCCTCTGTGACTATAAAGTACCTAATACCTCATAATAATACCTAATAAACCAAATCAGGGATGAGGCGTGCTAACGCTAAAAACAAATCCAGATTTTCCAACTGATACAACTGACCAATTCACTTGTTCCACTGTGATAGCAGAGGAAGGTTGTCGCTAATATGGAAAGCTGGGCTGGTTGGTGAATTGGATGTCGGTCGCCCATTTCACTGCCAGGTGGTAATCAAACCAGTAGGGGCTTAGCGCGTGATATTCTTAGTTGGGAGTAGAGAGAGAGAGAGAGGGAGGGACTCGTCTCCCCCTCTCTCTTTCTCTCTGCCCCCAACTAAGAATATAACGCGCTAAGCCCCTACAGGTTTGATTGCCATCTGGCGGTGAAATGGGTCGTCCTAAGTCGCTCGGCTGTCGGTTGTCCAGGTGGGGGCTTCGCTGTTCAGCAGCAACATTGGCAGCGGCAGCTTCGTCGGGCTGGCGGGCACTGGGGCAGCCAGCGGCATTGCGGTGGCCAGCTACGAGTTGAACGTAAGTCAGTATTGGCCACTGCAAAGAACACCTTTTTGCCAGAGCGAATGCCCTTGGTGGGTGGGTGGGGGGGGAAGATGGTTGAGTACTGACCAAACAAGGAAATAAATATCGCCAATAACCCTATTTGAGGCACTGCAAAGAACATTTTTTGCAATAGCGAATTCCCTTGGTGGGTGGGGGGGAGGATGGTTGAGTACTGACCAAACAAGGGTATAAATATCGCCAATAACCCTATTTGAGGCCACTGCAAAGAACGCCTTTTGCAAGAGTGAATGCCCTTGGTGGGTGGGGGGGGGGGGGGAGATGGTTGAGTACTGACCAAACAAGGGAATAAATATCGCCAATAACCCTATTTGAGGCACTGCAAAGAACACCTTTTGCAAGAGTGAATGCCCTTGGTGGGCGTTGTTGCGTACTGTGTGGGTGGTTGTCATAATAAGCAGGTCTGGGTCATCCTTTTTTAAGGATGAACTTGGGTCTGTATTGTTTTGGCAACTACTTTCACTTTGCAGGCGAATGGCTGCCTTTTGCAAGAGTGAATGCCCTTCTGGATACTGATCAACCAGGGATTAACTCTTGCCGTCAAACGGCGTTAATAACCCTAGTTGCAGTGGCCAATAGGCTCTCCTCAGACTGTCCAGTTTAGTTGAGAAAAACGGGTTGTGTGTATTCTTCTCGCAACTGAACTACTTTTACTGAGTGTGTGTGTGTGGGGGGGGGGGGGTGTAGAACAAAACTCCTCATCTGTTTCTCTCGACCAAATTGGACAATCCCAAAGAGCCACTATCAGTCTTTTAGCAGAAGTGTTGTTTGTTTTTCTCTTTGTCTGTGAAATAAGAACTTGCTCTTCACGTACGTACGTGCGTGTGTGTCTGTTATGCGTGTGTGTCTGTTTTGCGTGTGTGTCTGTTGTGCGCGTGTGTGCGTGTGTGAGTTTTTCAATGCTGATTGTAAAGCGCTTTGTGCAGGATAAAAAGCGCTATATAAATATCCGTTTATTATTATTATTATTATTCAAACAGAATTTTATTTACTTTTATTTTTAAGTTTCGAGTGGATTTTTAAAAGAAATTAGGATATTCGTCAGAAATGTTCTGTCAATGTTTGGGCAGATAAGCTTACAGCAATGTTTTACTTAGTTTGATTTCTCAGTGTTAATTTATTGTATGTATCTATCAGCTTTTCTGCAAAAGTATGAACAATTTGTGAAGGAATTTTGTTGACAATGCCCAGTGTGTGTGTGTGTGTGTGTGTGTGTGTGTGTGTGTGTGTGTGTGTGTGTGTGTGTGTGTGTGTGTGTGTGTGTGTGTGTGTATGTGTGTGTGTGTGTGTGTGTGTGTGTGTGTGTGTGTGTGTGTGTGTGTGTGTGTGTGTGTGTGTGTGTGTGCGTGCGTGTGCGAGTGTGCGCGTGTGCGTGTGTGTTTGTGTGTGTGTGTATGTGTGCGTGTACGTGTGTGTGTGTGTGTGTGTGTGTGTGTGTGTGTGTGTGTGTGTGTGTGTGTGTGTGTGCGTGTGCGTGTGTGCGTGCGTGTGTGTGTGTGCGTGCGTGTGCGTGTGCGTGTGCGTGTGCGTGTGCGTGTGTGTGTCCTTGTGTGCGTGTGTGCGTGCGTGCGTACGTGCGCGTGTGCGTGCGTTGCGTGCATGTACATGTACATGTGTGTGCGTGCGTGCGTGCGTGCATGTGCATGTGTGTACGTGCATATGTGTGTGATGTCTATATATGTGCGTGTGTGCATAATATGTACGCAAGTGCGTGTATGCATGCTTAGATTCATTATGGGTGATTGGTGTTTCGTGATATTCTATATTGTAGCAAGTGTTATGTTGACATCTTATAAGAAATACTCTATTACATATTATACGCGTGGTTTTGAAAGTCACGGTAGCATTGCTTGAATGTCTTAATATTAGACATCCCATGTTTTACACAGGGTCTATACTGTCTCCTGCTGCTGGCTTGGTTGTTTGTCCCTGTCTATATTTCCAGCGGGGTGAGTAGACACTGCCCTCTGTCTATTGTCTACCTGATTTGTTTGATGGTGATCCTAGAGAAGCCATTTTGGTATTCGTCTTCTTCTGCGTTTCCTACGTCCAGCTCAGTTTTTTTCAATTCACTGACTTTCTTGTTTGGAACAACAAGTCTTGAAATGGTGTCATCAATCTTGTTTTGCCTATGATGTGTTTACCTTGCTTTTCTGTGTATAGCTTAGTTCGTTTCTTTTAAATCTGCTTACATGAAGAAGAGCGTGCCAGTCAATTCCTTACATCATGCATACAATGTTTCTTCCATTCTTTCCATTAAAAAACACTGTTTATTACGTAGGCCTTCTTGAATTATTATACTTTCTTTACCAATGCTCCGTGCGAGTATGGCCTATTTAATCACCTGCTTTAGCTTAATATTTGATACGCCCCCTTTGCGGAGGGGGGGGGGGATTCCGTCTCTTGCAGAAGACACGCAAGCGCGCGCGCACACGCACACACACACACACGCACATGCACACGCACACGCACACACGCACGCACGCACGCACGCACGCACACATCAAAGATCCAATATCTCTGTCTGTCTATCTTTCTGCTTGTAGAAGTCAGACACACACACACACACACACACACACACACACACACACACACACACACACACACACACACACACACACACACACACACATCAACTATGCATACACAGTGACACATACACATCACCCGTGGGGATAGCGGGGGGTCTTTCGTACAAATAGTTCCCCCACCTTCTGGAAGTTCTGGGCTTGTAACTTCCTCTAATCTGTCACTCTCTTTGACTCTGCCTTTTCCCTTTACTTACAGTCATCTGCTATCTTTCTGTTTTACTGGTCCATTCTCTTGCCTTTTTAAAACAAAATGAAGATTTCCTCCAGCCGAAGTCGGACATGCTGAGCCTAACTATTTCTTAGTTAAGCGCCTAACGGCAGCATGACGCATCTACGCTCATGTGACAGGAAACTGTCTGAGCGAACGAAGAAGAAGAAGAAGAAGTTCACTGAAGAGAGAAGTTAACAAATATGATTTAGTGGGGTCAATGTTGCTCAGGTGTACACAATGCCCGAGTACCTGATGAAGAGGTTCGGTGGTCAGCGGCTCCAGGTGTACATGGCTGTCTTGTCCCTGGTCATCTACATCTTCACCAAGATCTCTGTAAGTCCGGCATCGTGTTTATAACTCCTGCTTTAGACATACTTTCATAACTATACATTATCTGTATTGTTACAAATTCGGGATTTTCCTGGTGTTGCACTGCCTTCGGGCATTGCCTCCAGGATCGTTCCCACCATCTTTATATCTACTAATGTCCCATATGTGTCTGTTCCAGACCGGAGGACGTTAAACAGATTTTCTCTCACCATACTTTTGTTCTGATGGACGTTTTGCCAAAGACGTTATGGTTTTTGTCCTCGTCTAGTTGCTGTCTGTTTGGTATTAAAACAACCCCACTTAAAACAGAGAGAGAGAGAGAGAGAGAGAGAGAGAGAGAGAGAGAGAGAGAGAGAGAGAGAGAGAGAGAGAGAGAGAGAGAGAGAGAGAGAGAGAGAGAGAGAGAGAGAGAGAGACAGAGAGACAGAGAGAGAGAGAGAGAGAGAGACAGAGAGAGAGAGAGATTTACATCCAATGTGTCGTAGGGTTGGGTCGTCAACTACAGATTTTTCTTTTTAACTATTTGCTCGTTAATTAGCAGATTTGCTGGAACAGTGAGGAACAGATTTTGGTGAAAATATGTGGAATGTGAAACTCTGTGGGCTTCTGAGTGTCAATCACAATCAACATCATTGTTTTATGTTGTTTTAATCAATTGGTATTATTGTTTCGACACGTTGATATTTTTAACCGCGTTTACGGACATTTAGAAGTTTCATGTAAAAGTCACGAACAAGCTTTATTTCCATAAATCTTTCAGACATTTTATCTCACAAATTGTAGTCATCCTGCGAAGTCAGAGTGTGGCTGCCCACGTGGCGGGGTAATCAAAATTGGTCACACACGTAATGTTCTCATCCCTAGCTGGTGCATTTGTACCATAGTGTTCAATTGCTTCGGCTGTTGGGATAATCCCTGGAGTCTTTAAGCCAGGGTACAAGAACAACAAATTGTAGTCTTCTTCAGGCAGCCATTTACATTGGGGCCATTTTCTTCCTTCTCCTTCTTCTTCTGCGTTCCCAGGCCATAATATGGCCATAATGGGTAAGGTACATATGTGCCCAGTTTTCAGTTTTCACTGGTATCCCTGCTGCGTACAGCCGACACATTCCGATTTCGGAGGAGCTCAAAGGAGAACAATTATTTGGAAGATTTGTTTTGAGAAAAAAGGCAGGAGAATGGGCCAACAAGTCAGATAGATAGTAGATGATAGAAAGCAAAGGAAAAAGGCAGAGTTAAAGAGAGTGGCAGATTAGAGGAAGTTACAAGCACAGAACTTCCAGAAGGTGGGGGACTATTTTTACGAAAGACCCCCCTGAATCCCCACGGGGAAGCCATTTTCATCCAACAAGCGCTGGATTCCTGTCTTTTCTTTCCTCACTCTTAATCTTTTGTTCCCTTCTCTCTTTCCTACCTATTTATTTATCTATTTATTCCAGGCAGACATTTGCGCTGGGGCCATTTTCATCCAACAGACGCTACCATTTCTTCTTCTTCTTCTTCTTCTTCTTCTTCTTCTTCTTCTTCTTCTTCTTCTTCTTCTTCTTCTTCTTCTTCTTCTTCTTCTTCTTCTTCTTCTTCTTCGTCTTCTTCTTCTTCTTCGTCGTCGTCTTCTTGTTCTTCTTGTTCTTCTTGTTCTTCTTGTTCTTGTTCTTGTTCTTCTTCTTCTTCTTCTTCTTCTTCTTCTTCTTCTTCTTCTTCTTCTTCTTCTTCTTCTTCTTCTTTTTTCTTCTTCTTCTTCTTCTTCTTCTTCTTCTTCTTCTTCTTCTTCTTCTTCTTCTTCTTCTTCTTCTTCTTCTTCTTCTTCTTCTTCTTCTTCTTCTTCGTCGTCGTCGTCGTCGTCTTCTTCTTCTTCTTCTTCTTCTTCTTCTTCTTCTTCTTCTTCTTCTTCTTCTTCTTCTTCTTCTTCTTCTTCTTCTTCTTCTTCTTCTTCTTCTTCTTCTTCTTCTTTTCTTTCCTTCCTTCTTTATTTCTTTCTATTGTAGGCAGACACTTACGCTGGGGCCATTATTCATCCAACAGGCACTGGTTTTTCTTTCTTCTTTTCTTTCTTTTACCTTCCTTCTTTCTTTCTTTCTTTGTTTCTTTCTTCTTTCTTTCTTTCATTCATTCATCCATTCATTCGTTCATTCATCCATTCATTCGTTATGTTAAACGCGCCTCACACTATCCAACCTTATGGTCGAAAGACAATTCAGCTGTAAAACTCCATTCAACTAGTTTTGGCCGTGGGCCGTCCTCACACTATCATCAAGCATTGGCTGTTTTTCCCACAACTGCCTGAGTAAGTTGAAAACAAATCGGGTGCACAAAGTCGTCAATCATTCCTTTCGACCGATTGAAAGAATTTCGATCGACTAAATTTTCCATTAAAATGTGCGTTCTTTTCTGCTCACTTTGTCGAAAGAAAGGAAAACTGTTGAAAGGTTGCAACCGGTTTCTTTCGAGTGGGTCGAATAAAGTGTGTCAAGTCCTTTCGCGAACATTTGTCCTCTCGCGGATACCATGATCTACAGTAAGCCCAGGGTCTCCCATAACCATATTTTATATATATATATTCCTGATCAGCATGTCACAACCTATTCAGATCCTGAATTTTGAACCGCCAGTACAAACCTCCGCCAAGAACGACTCACCAAAACCGAACTTTTGCTTCCTTCATGTCCGAGCTGTATGAACCAGTGGGCAGAATGGCTTCAAATTATGTGTTAGTAATGTATCATGGCGAGTTATGAAATAAATACTTGCAATAATTGCCAAACAGAAAGCAGAACCTGGGTCATTTTAGACTAATGTGCACATAAGGACAAAACGTCCGCGAGAGGACTTAAAGGTGGACCCTGACGGATGAGTTTTTGCAAGGAACAGGTTGAGATCACCAGAAAGACAGCCTTTTCAAAGATCGGAACACTTGCTTTGCTCTGGTTTCCTAGAAATCAAACCGTCAAAACGGCGATTCCTCCATGACGGAGGCGCCGGAGAGAGAAGCCATTTTGGATGGGGTGGGTGGGGGCCAAACCCATTGTGGTTGAAGCTTTTTCTTTTTTGTAGTGCAGTACAAAATAATTGAAGCTATTTCCTTTGTTGTGAGCGAAACTCTTTTAGATAAACTGTATAAAATAAAATAAAATAAATAAATAAAAAGGCTTGTATTGCGAAAAAAAAATCGTGCAAACAATTCGGTCGCCATTACAAAAGAGACGGCACACGCCTTCTCTTTCAGTGAAAGAATTTGACTTCCAGCACCTCCGCCAAGAATAAACCGCCGGTTTGACGGTCTGATTTCTAGGAAACCAGAGCAAAATGACTGTTGCAATCTCCGTAAAGGGTGTTTTCATGGTGATCTCGATGTGTTTCTTGCAAAAGCTCATCCGTCTGGGTCCACCTTTAACAAGCATGAATCGGGGTTTTTTTATCGTGATGTGTGGCAGGCGGACATCTACGCCGGTGCCATCTTCATCCAACAAGCGCTGAACTGGAACATGTACCTGTCCATCATAGTGCTGCTGGCCATCACTGGAGTCTACACCGTCACAGGTCATCACGACACCACTGACCCTTCAGTTGTCCTCCGCCTTGTCCTAGAAGACGGGGGAGGGACTATGTTTTTGTTTGCGTCTATTTAGTGTGTAAATTTTGGTTTTTCGTTGGTTGCTTTGGTGGTGTTCTCTTTCTTTCTCTCCCGCTTTCTTTCTCTCTCTCTCTCTCTCTCTCTCTCTCTCTCTCTCTCTCTCTCTCTCTCTCTCTCTCTCTCTCTCTCTCTCTCTCTCTCTCTCTCTCTCTCTCTCTCACTCTCTCTCTCTCTCTCTCTCTCTCTCTCTCTCTCTCTCTCTCTCTCTCTCTCTCTCTCCCCACCCCCCTCACTCTCTCTATCGCTCACTCACTCACTATGTGTGTGGGTGCTGCTGTTGTTGTTGTCTGTCCAGACTTTCTCTCATGAACCACTGCACAGAATCACTCCAAGAACTGGTTCAGATGGATGAGAAATCACACATGTAGATGAATTTAGAATTCTTTATTCACAGTTAATGTAATAAAACGATTGATGAAACATGTGGCTCAAGCATGTCATGCCCCAGCGTAGCATTCAGTAATGTCTGTGGGATAGGATAAGGGTGAAAATACAACGTAAAGGCGTTTAAAAACTGTTGAATCAACCTTAATCAATACCTGTGTGAATGGGACTTGAATAAATGTGATGCATAATGTATCTTTCATAAAATAGGCAAAACATTTGGCCCATTTTATGAAACAAGCAATTTCACAGGTTGGGCGTAACACATAAACAGTAAAAGCATATGTACACGTTAACATTATTCACAAAATATCACTATTTCCCCATGGCGACACAATGAGTTATAAGTCATATTCATCATGAGAGGCCTAACACTGTGTTGCCATGGGGGAATAGAGATACTTTGTGAATAAGGTTAACGTGTACCCAGACCTTAAAGATCCACCAGATCACGTGTTAAAATCACGGGTTTCACGTGTTTTCCCTCTTATAGCTGGAAAGAAATCTTGTTTTGACCAGGTCTCACTACCATACAAATTGCCCCCAAATTCAAAGCTAAACATAATTTTAAAGAGCAGCCTCAATTTGAACATGGGGATATTTCTATGTGGGTCACAGCTACCCAGAAAAAACCCCAAGGGGACTTAATCGTGGTGCGTCAGTGTGTCTTTAACGGTGCAAAGTGACGCTGTTCCCATTGCCTGTGGTCCACAGGAGGTCTGAAGGCGGTGATCTACACGGACACCTTGCAGACCGTCATCATGGTGGGGGGAGCCCTGGTCCTCATGGTCATCAGTGAGTCCTGTGGATGTCGTTTTGCTGTTATTGTTGGTCTTGTGTTCTTGTCTTACCCCGGCTTAAAGACTCCAGGGATCCCATGGTCCTCATGGTCATCAGTGAGTCCTGTGGATGTCGTTTTGCTGTTATTGTTGGTCTTGTGTTCTTGTCTTACCCCGGCTTAGAGACTCCAGGGATCGCATGGTCCTCATCAGTGAGTCCTGTGGATGTCGTTTTTTGTTGTTGTTGTTGTTTTGTTGTCTTACCTGGCTTAAAGACTCCAGGGATCCCATGGTCATCATGGTCATCAGTGAGTTCTGTGGATGTCGTTTTGCTGTTATTGTTGTTGTTGTTTTGTTGTCTTACCCCGGCTTAGAGACTCCAGGGATCCCATGGTCATCATCAGTGAGTCCTGTGGATGTCGTTTTTTGTTGTTGTTGTTGTTTTGTTGTCTTACCTGGCTTAAAGACTCCAGGGATCCCATGGTCATCATGGTCATCAGTGAGTTCTGTGGATGTCGTTTTGCTGTTATTGTTGTTGTTGTTTTGTTGTCTTACCCCGGCTTAGAGACTCCAGGGATCCCATGGTCATCATCAGTGAGTCCTGTGGATGTCGTTTTGTTGTTGTTGTTGTTTTGTTGTCTTACCTGGCTTAAAGACTCCAGGGATCCCATGGTCATCAGTGAGTCCTGTGGATGTCGTTTTGTTGTTATTGTTGGTCTTGCTTTGTTGTCTTACCTGGCTTAAAGACTCCAGGGATCGCATGGTCCTCATCAGTGAGTCATGTGGATGTCGTTTTGTTGTTATTGTTGGTGTGGTTTGTTGTCTTACCTGGCTTAAAGACTCCAGGGATCCCATGGTCCTCATCAGTGAGTCATGTGGATGTCGTTTTGTTGTTGTTTTGTTGTCTTACCCCGGCTTAAAGACTCCAGGGATCATCCCAACAGCCGAAGCACTTGAACACTAAGGTCAGGTTTACATAAGACTCGTAAGTTCCGTACGGAAAACCCTAAATAAGTGGAAGAAAGAAGGATAAACGTTTACGCATATAGGGGAAATTGGGATACGTGCACAAATCTTTTCCCTTCTTTGTTTCACTTATTTATGGATTGCGCACGGGTTTCCGCATGGAATATCCGCTTATGTGTGTACACGGCCTAATGGTACAAATGCACCAGCTTGGGATGAGAACATTGCGTGTGTGGCCGTTTTTTATTACCCCGCCACGTGGGCAGCCACACTCCGACTTTGGAGGATTTTAGACTGATGATGTTATGCTAGGAGCTTGTCATGGCTTACGACAATCCCCGCACAACCATGCAGAACGTAACAATATCTTGATGCAGCCGTGGTGTTCTAGCTTATGTCAACTGGTCTGATCGACACAGCCCCCTGCCAAGGCGTTATGTGGATGAGATTAAATCAAAGCGAATCAATATAAATATCTTATGTGAACGCTTTGACTGTGTTCATACATATATCAGTTGCTGGCTGATTTTTCTTCGTATTTTCCGCAATTATCAGACTAAAGCAAAAAGGAAATCTAAGCATAATTACTTACACCCCACTTTCTCATTTCAACTTGTTGACGCATGTCTTATGCATTTGTATCAAGTTTCAGTTTACAAGCTTACAATACGTTCACTCACGTTAATTCTAAACATACACCAGCACGCACATGCAAAACACGCTATTACTGCAATAAAGATGACAAGATACCAATGTAGGCCTATAAGGCTGTTTCAAGAGCTCCAGCTAGTGCTCAAGCCAAAGTTATTAAAACAAGGGCGTCGCCGAGCGGCAGACATGTCCGTCACCAGCAATGCCACGCACTTGCGACACCCCGTAGAGTGTCACATCCTGACACAAAATTGGAAGGGATTCTGTCTTCTAGTTCACGAGATACAGCTTGAAGAAGAAACATATAGCGCAAAGAAGGAAATTTCGGTTTTCAAGGTCACACTTCAAGGTCAAGGTCAGCATGGTGATAATTTATGCTCGGATGTTTTCTTCTCTAGGGTATACAGTACCACACACAATCTGAAGAGCTTCTGTCAAGTACCAATGTGGAAAATATGGCTTAAAACCCAATGTGTAGACCCCTATCACTTTCAAGGCCTACGGATCGCCCGGACCGTGACCTTGACCTTGGATCGGTATGCCACCATCAGAACGGGCATAAGCCAAAGTACCTACATGCCAAATTTTAAGACTCTAACACTAACGGTGTGGGAGTTATGGCCCCTGAAAGATTTTCGGTTTTCAAGGTCGTACGCCAAGGTCAAGGTCACGACGGCAATATGGTTTGCGCGGATGCCTTCCTCTCATGGT
>CM065693.1:26102680-26110180 GCA_017654935.2 Phymorhynchus buccinoides
CACCATCTTCACCATCGACATCTGGAAGAGGATCAGACCCAGGGCCACTGAGGCAGAAATGCTGGTTGTGGGCAGGTTAACAACAACAACAACAACAACAACAACAACAACAAATCCACCTTTATCTGTCTCCCTTGTCTTTGTCTGTTTCTGTCTGTCTCCCTCTGTCTCACCATCGGTGTCTGGAAGTGAACTAGACCCAGAGCTGCAAAGGCCGACTTGTTCACAAGACGTTCAATGCTGCACTTGGTCATCTCCAAATTATTATGGAAAGTGACGCCATTCGCGTGACAATGTCGGTTTTCAGCAAAACTTTAGAAATGTGTATCTTTTAACCATTCAATCTGAAATTAAACTGGCTCTAGCCCTAACCCTAACCCTAACCCTAACCCTATCCCTAACCGTATCCCAAACCTTAAACCGTCAAATACACACACAAAAATAAAACTTTATACAAAGTGAGTGTTCCATGTTTGGAGACGACCAAATGCAGTCTTGAACGCCTAGTGACTTGTTCATTATGGCCAGATAACAAGTCATTATTGTTCCGTGTCTCTGTCTCTCTATCTCTCTATCTCTGTCTCAACATCCTCATCATCGATATATATCTGGAAGTAGGCCTAGTGTATATTGTAATATATGTGTTGTTGGTGAATAAAAACCTATTTAAACCAAAATGTCTTGAAACTTGCATAAATTAATAGAACAAAGTCTGCAAGAGTTAATTTTTAATAGGACGTTTGTCCTGACAGGAGGGAACACTAATGGATATTTGCCGTTTTAATAGGACTGGGGCCTAAATTCTTCGTCTGCTTCTTCTTCTGCGCTCCCAGGCCATATGGCCATAATGGGTAAGGAACTATGTGTCCGTTTTTCAGTTTTCACTGGTCTAGCCGCTGCGTACAGCCGACACATTCCGATTTCGGAGGAACTCAAAGGAACAAAATATTTGGAAAAAAAATTTTAAAGGCAGGAGAATGGGTCAATAAGTCAGAAAGATAGTAGATGATAGAAAGCAAATGGAAAAGGCAGAGTCAAAAAGAGTGGCAGACCAGAGGAAGTTACAAGCACAGGACTTCTATGAGATGGGGGAACTATTTCCACCAAAGATCCCCCTCCCTCGGTATCCCCACGGGGAGAGACTCGTGGAGGGGGCGGGGTCGTCCAGCTCCCCGTATGGAGGCACGAGGCATCCACCCACTGCCCCAGGCTTATAATTATCCGATGACAAGCTCATAATTATCGTTGTATTTGTGGAGCTTCTTTCGGTCCGTACGCCTAAACGATGCTCCTTGGCTTACCGGGATAAATGTGGTTATCGTTAATAAACAATGAGCAGCTTAGGACGATGATTTGACCGACAGGGGGCAGTCAACCCAGTAGGGGCTTCGCGCGCGATATTCTTAGTTGGGCGTAGCGAGAGAGAGAGAGAGAGAGAGAGAGAGAGAGAGAGAGAGGGAGATGAGTCCCTCCCTCTCTCTCTCTCTCTCTCTCTCTCTCTCTCTCTCTCTCTCTCTCTCTCTCTCTCTCTCTCTCTCTCTCTCTCTCTCTCTCTCGCTACGCCCAACTAAGAATATCGCGCGCTAATTTAAGCCCCTACTGGTTTGACTGCCCCCTGGCGGTCAAATCATCGTCCTAAAAAGTTGACCATTGCCTGACGTGTCCAGGGTGTTCGTCCTGGTGCTGATCGGCCTGAGCATCGTGTGGGTGCCGGTCCTGCAGTCGTCGCAGGGTGGGCAGCTGTTCAACTACATCCAGGCCATGACGGGCTACTTCTCTCCCCCCATCCTGGCGCTGTTTCTTCTGGCTGTGCTGTGGAGCAGGACCAACGAACAGGTGCTTAAAGATCCACCCGATCACGTGTCAAAATCGCGGGATTCACGTGTTTTCCCTCTTCTAACTGGAAATAAATCTTGTTTTGACTAAGTCTGACTCCCATATAAATTACCCCAAATTGAAAGCGACGCATCAGTTTAAAGAGCAGCCTCAATTTGAATATGGGGAAATTGGTATGTGGGTCACAGCAACCCAGAAAAAAACAAGGGTCTTAATCGTGGTGCGTCACCGAAGGACTCTACGTTCGGTTCGATTTTCCTGTCAAACTAGAAAGATAGGGCGAGGAGGCCGGGATTCAGCAAACCCGGGTCCGACTCACGTTGCAGTCACGCATTACATTTGGCAGGCGAATGCACATCTTAACCACTCTGCCGCTGTTTCAGGGGGCCTTCTGGGGTCTGATGGTGGGGCTGGTGGTGGGGGTGGTCCGAATGGCGCTGGACTTTGGCTACGAGTCCCCGGCCTGCGGGGAGGAAGACCAGCGGCCGGCCCTCATCGCCAAGGTCCACTTCCTCCACTTCACCATCATCCTGTTCGTCCTGGCCCTCGCGGCCATTGTGGTCATCTCCCTGCTCACCCCTCCCGTTGACCCCCGTCATGTGAGCAAGACTAGGAGCTTATAGTAGTAGGCCTACATAATATTGACTTAGATATTATATTTTGAGTATTAGGGGAAGACGGGGTAAAAAGCATATGGGCAGGTAAGAATTAAGCCCAGGCCAATTATCTCATGAAATTAAGCAAATTTCAGTCAAATTTTGCCAATGAGACGAACGCTAAGCATTAACTGAAATTTGCTTCATTTCATGAGATAATTGGCATGGGCTTCTTACCCGCCCGTGGGCTTTTTACCCCGTCTTACTCTTCGTGTGGGTAAAGGTTGGTGAGAGCAGGTGAGTGGGGATAATGAAGGGTGTGCGGATATTGGTGATTTGGGTTGTTATAGGCTGTGTGTGTGTGTGTGTGTGTGTGTGTGTGTGTGTGTGTGTGTGTGTGTGTGTGTGTGTGTGTGTGTGTGTGTGTGTGTGTGTGTGTGTGTGTGTGTGTGTGTCTGTCTGTCTGTCTCATTTAACGTATATCCACTACACGTGATATTAGACAAAATTGTCCAGAAGGAAACACATTGTCTCTAATTTAATGGCCTAGAAAATGAGATTGAAAAAACAATTCTGCCACAAATTTCTAAGTGATATTGGTGTATTAGTGATGTTTAATTTAAGAAGTATTATGGTAAGGGGTCACCTTTATGAAAGATATAACCGTTTAAAGATAAAAACCGTTGGGAAAAAACATACAGTTTGCACATTTAAACATATGTGTTGGGGTGGATGCCTGTGTGTGTGTGTGTGTGTGTGTGTGTGTGTGTGTGTGTGTGTGTGTGTGTGTGTGTGTGTGTGTGTGTGTATGTGTGCATGTGCGCGCGTGAGTGTATGTATGTGTGCGTGTGTGTCAAGTCAAGTCAAGTCAAGTCAAAATCATCTTTATTGAGGGTTAAAGAATAAGCTAACAAAGCTTTTTTTCATCCTGCCCTCATAAAAAAAACCCACATCAATCAAAAATCAATGAACTTAACATATTTACAGAAACACAAAACAGAAAACATTATGATCAGTATAATGAAAGAAAAAAACAACAACAAAGAACCAAACAGAAGAGAGAGAAGGGAATAGGGAGGAAGAGAGAGGGAGAGAAAGCCGGGGGAGGAAACACTCACATACACACATGCGCGCGTGTGAGCATATACACACACACATACGCTCACTCACACACACACGCTCACTCTCTCTCTGTCTCTCTCTCACACACACACACACACACACACACACACACACACACACACACACACACACACACACACACACACACACACACACACACACACTCACACTCACACACACACACACACACCCATTGAAAAAATATTAAGCAACTTTAATCTCCTTAAACGTTTTTCAGAAATCCTGCACATAAGTCCTGTTGGTATTTTTCTTTGAGTTACTAATTAATTGTTTGTTTAAATTGTGTTATTATATTTTTGTTGTTAGCCATTTATAAATTAAGACACACTTGTTTAACTCTTCATGTTACATAAGTCAGTTTGAAATGTTACTGTATGTCCCCCACTTCCTCCCATCTTATATATCTGTTAATGTAATTTTTATATGCACTCAGTTAGATTTGTATGAATAGATGTGTAGGGAAAACACATAATAATACTACCATCCACGCACTCACACACACTCTCACTTCAATACTTTTTATTTTATTTTATTTTTTTTTTTTTATAATTGTGTTTTGTTTTGTTTGTGTGTGTGTGTGTCTAATATCACTTGCGGGTGAACAGACGTTAAACTAAAGAACGAACACACACACACACACACACACACACACACACACACACACACACACACACACACACACACACACACACACACACACACACACACACACACACACACACACTACACACACACACACACACACACACACACACACACACACACACACACACACACACACACACACACACACACACACACACACACACACACACACACACACACACACACACACACAATTGGAAAACAAAACAAAAAAACAGAAGGAAAGGGAAGATAGACGGAAGAAAAGTATATTTCCAGACATAAGAACATACAATGCATATATACATCTTAATAATGTCAAATTACAATTTATCAACCAGGTGCTTCTTTAAAGCTTTTTTAAAAGCTGGTTTAGATGGACATGATTTCAAGAATGATGGCAAGTTGTTCCATGTGTTTCCCCCAGAGTATGTCAAGCTGGATTTGAACAGATCGTTATGGGGCTTAGGAAATGAAAGCTTATGAGTATGTCGATTTTCATTTAATGTAAAGGAACTTATTATTTTATTTGGGGCTGTTCCGTTTACGATGTTGTACATACATAGGCATTTGTTTAAGAAAAGTCTTTCTTTAAACGGAAGGATGTTTAGTTGTTTATAGTTAATTATTGTCAAACTAGTAGACTTAAGTAGGACCAGCTTTAAAGCTCTTTTGTGTAAGCGAGTTGTGTATTTTATATTATTTTCACTAGCACTATCCCATAAAGTGGATGCGTAATTTATAAGAGGTAAGATGTGTGCATGAAAAAAGTTTTCTTGAATGAAGGTCTAAGAAATTCTTTATTTTTGATAACTGGTCGAGTGTGTGTGTGTGTGTGTGTGCGTGCGTGTGCGTGTGCGTGTGCGTGCGCGTGAGTGTATCTGTGTGTGCGTGCGCGTGAGTGTATGTATGTGTGTGTGCGCGCGCGCGCGCGCGCGCGCGTGTGTGTGTGTGTGTGTGTGTGTGTGTGTGTGTGTGTGTGTGTGTGTGTGTGTGTGTGTGTGTGTGTGTATGTGCATGCATATGTGTCTGTCTGTCTAAGGAGTGTGCGTGCTTGTCCTCATGTCTAAGTCCAAGCTAACTTAGAGGAGTAAGGACTTGCCATGTTGTTTTCGCTAGGTTATCCTTCTAACGTGAGGAAGAGAAAGGTCGGAATGACTGGGCGTACATTAAAATGGCTAACTGTATTGTTTCCATTAGAGTGTACAGCGAGTCGAGTCCGGGAGAGGAAATTAACCCTTTCACCGCCAGCCATATTTCAGGCAAGAATTCCCATTAAATTTGCCTGGGTAGAGAACAAAATCCATCTGCAGTATTGGGGATTCTTGCGTGGCATATGTAAAATAAGGTCTATCCTTACTTCCCAAAACTAAGACAATAGGGTTTTTAGATAACAGACCCCAATTTGATGCCTTTTAGTGACATGGGTGTTAAATCACTGTGGTGCTAAAATGCGACTTTGGCGATGAAAGGGTTAAGTCAGACTCGCTGGGCGCACATCATTTAGTAAATGGTTAACCATTTTGTTTTCATGTTAGATAGTTCGCCTGACGTAGGCCTACACGCTACAGCGAGTCTGAGAGAACAGGCAGACTTGCATGGGTGAAAGTGAACAATTTTATCATTCCTAAAATGACACTATTCAATGGACTCTACATCTTCCAATTCCATTCCATTGCGAGTCTGTGATGGGGAAGACGGGGTAAGAAGCCCATGCCAATTATCTCATGAAATAAAGACAATGTCAGTCAAATTTGCCCATGAGACGAATGCTAAACATTGACACTCGTCTCATGGGCAAAATGTGACTGAAATTTGCTTCATTTCATGAGATAATTGGCATGGGCTTCTTACCCGCCCATGGGCTTTTTACCCCGTCTTCAGCTATCTGGGAATGGGTGGTGGTGGTGGTTAATGAGCCTATTGCATGTTTATTGCCGTATTTCTGTCTCTAGCATCCACACAGAACCTTGTTTTGTCATAAGTCAAAGACCACACAGGATTGAGAGTGAGACTGGGCAACTTTATTTTTAAGTGCCAAATAAAATGTTATTTTGTGAGATATAACATTGTTTTCCATTACATAACAACCAGTAATTATCATACAACTGATTGATAATCACATTCAAAAGAACATGATTTTACTTGTAATGACGTAGGATTGAAGTTGCGTAACAATCATCAGATTATGGTATTGACATAGTGTTTAATTAATGCATAGGGGAAGACGGGGTAAAAAGCGCATGGGCGGGTAAGAAGCCCACCCCAATTATCTCATGAAATGAAGCAAATTTCAGTCTCATTTTGCCCATGAGACGAGCGTTACTGTCTAGCATTCGTGTCATGGGCAAATTTGACTGAAATTTTCTTTATTTCATGAGATAATTGGGGTGGGCTTCTTACCCGCCCATGCGCTTTTTACCCCGTCTTCCCCTAACAATAGACTTATTTGGTAAAAAAAAAATTAAAAATAATTAGCTTAATAACGTAATTGCAACAACTTAATGCTTAGGAATTTACGTACACATTGGTGCATTTTACATAATGCAAAAGCAAGAAATTTTGAAATGTTCTTTTTATCGCCATATTTCTGTCTGTCATCAAAGTCAGCACATAACTTTCTTTTTTTTTTTGGGGGGGGGGGGGGGGGGTGTTAATAGACCAGATAGACAAGATAGCCATTCATGAAGACGCAGCTTTTTCATTCCTAATTTCAGGGCATGACTGAACTACCCTCACCCATTGACTCTCTGTGAGTATATTTAAAGACCCACCAGGTCATGTGTCAAAATCACGGGTTTCACGTGCTTTCCCTCTTATAACTGGAAAGAAAAATTGTTTTGACCAAGTCTGACTCCCATATAAATGGCCCCCAATTGAAACCGACACATCAGTTGAAAGAGCAGCCTCAATTTGAATATGGGGAAATTTGTTTGTGGGTTATTACAGCAACCCAGAAAGAAAGAAAACAAGGGACGTCATCGTGGTGCGTCACTGGGTCTTTAAAGAGTTGCTCATTATTTGTTTGTTTTCACCAGATTGTCCGTCTGACGTGGTACACTCGGCACAGTGAGGAGGAGAGAGTGGAGTTTGTGGAGGAGAAGGCCCACCACATTTATTTGTTTGTTTTCACCAGATTGTCCGTCTGACGTGGTACACTCGGCACAGTGAGGAGGAGAGAGTGGAGTTTGTGGAGGAGAAGGCCCACCACATTTATTTGTTTGTTTTCACCAGATTGTCCGTCTGACGTGGTACACTCGGCACAGTGAGGAGGAGAGAGTGGAGTTTGTGGAGGAGAAGG
>CM065693.1:26115180-26132680 GCA_017654935.2 Phymorhynchus buccinoides
TGGCTGACTATCTCTGTTGACATGATAGAGAGCTGTTCTATATTAACCAGCCACGAAACGAAAGATGGTGAATGTTTTCAGGGCTGTAGACCTGTCTGTCTGTTAATTCCTGGCTGACTATCTCTGTTAACATGATAGAGAGCTGTTCTATATTAACCAGCCACGAAACGAAAGATGGTGAATGTTTTCAGGGCTGTAGACCTGTCTGTCTGTTAATTCCTGGCTGACTATCTCTGTTAACATGATAGAGAGCTGTTCTATATTAACCAGCCACGAAACGAAAGATGGTGAATGTTTTCAGGGCTGTAGACCTGTCTGTCTGTTAATTCCTGGCTGACTATCTCTGTTAACATGATAGAGAGCTGTTCTATATTAACCAGCCACGAAACGAAAGCTGGTGAATGTTTTCAGGGCTGTAGACCTGTCTGTCTGTTAAGACCTGGCTGACTATCTCTGTTAACATGATAGAGAGCTGTTCTATATTAACCAGCCACGAAACGAAAGATGGTGAATGTTTTCAGGGCTGTAGACCTGTCTGTCTGTTAATTCCTGGCTGACTATCTCTGTTAACATGATTGTTCTAGCGTTTGAACGGAGGGACCTGGGTCCCTCAAATTTTGCATGTGGATAGGTACGCATTAGACTGCAGAGGGGAAGTATTGTTTTTTTTATCTTGATTTTTTTTCTCCTTTTGTTGCCTGCTTTTTGCTCCTTTTGCTATATTTCCCGTTTTCTTGTTTGTCTGTGTTGATAAAGGCGCATTCGCCGAAATATCCAGTAGTTTTGTTTTGTCTTTTGTGAATAAAATAACGTCACTTTACACTTATCCTGTAGTTGTTTGTTTGTTGCATGTTCCAGTGACGTTGCGGTCTGTTTCAGTTCTTCTTGTTGTTTTTTCTTCAGTTTTTTGTGGATAGGTAGTTAGGATATCTAAAGCAAAGTTCGAACATGAAGGTCAGCGCTCAAAATGGTCAAGGTCATTGGAGACGAAAATGCTGCCACGCGGCTGGTGGTCTAGCATTTTCACACTGGTTTTTTTCTTCTCCATTTCAAATGACTAGAGGTGGGGGGAAAAAACGGTTTGAACCGAAAAACCGGTGCTAAACTTTCGCGGTTCGAAAAACCGTTTCGAGTTGCTGTGAACCGGTTTTTTAACTGCAAACTGAAAGTAATTTTTTCTTAGACTAACGCATTCTTTTCGAAAAAACAACACTGATTCTCAGCGCAGATTGGGTGTTTGCAAACCAAGAGTAGATGTTTCTAGTTTGTGGTGGTGTATGGCTTTGACTTTGACTGAGTGTTGAGTTGAGTGTGTGTGTGTCATAAGTTTCTTTATTGTGTGTGTGTGTGTGTGTGTGTGTATGTGTGCGCGTGCGTGCTTGTGTGCGAATACTCTGACAAATAAAAATGAGTTTGCATGGGTGAAACTAGTGATGCCAGAACTGATTAAAAAAACCGGTTAGGTAAAACCGGTTCGAATTCGGAAAACCGGTTTAAAACCGGTTCGGATTTTTGAACCGGTTCTCAACTCTACAAATGACAGCTAGCCCTTGGTGGCCAGATCTGAAAGGCACGACATCACTTTACAACCAGAAACCTACCAGAAACAACACTTATGTACAACGTTTCAACTGTGAGCAAGTAACAGCAAAACAGCTAGCCATCCATTGCTATAGCTTCAAATCCCATGCTCACGGAAATAGACATAGCCAAAGGGGGGGGGTTAAAATGAAAACTATGGTCCCAGCTTTTTTTAAGAAAAAAAAAATCAACACACACAAAAACAAGCGCAAAATCGCAATAGTTTGTGGCGCGCGGTCTATTTTTACCACTCCAATCATGAGTCATCTCCCCTGGCTTTTCAATAATTTTAATCTGTAAACCAGAATGTTATCTCTGCACCCTTTCGTAACTTTTTATATCTTTTGGAAAACATTTAAAACTATGTATCCTACTTATACTCATCGAAAGAAGCACCGCATACTCGTCGTGTCTGTTGTAGTGTCTGTATTACGTATGTTTATTATTTTGTATGCTTTTAAAATACATCATTTTAAAGAGCGGCCTCAATTAATTTTGAAGTGTAGCCTCGGTTTGAAGTGCGACAATTTTGTCAAAATGTGCGACAATTTTGGAACGACAGACCGACAAAGTGAGTTATAGGTTTGTGGCTTGAGCCACAAACAAAAAAACCAGTGTTCAGACTACTAAGAGACAAATGTGTGAAAAAAGTCAAAAAACATAACTACCTTGAGGAAGGTACAGTGGAACCTCCCTTATAAAACCTCCCATTATAAGACTCCCTCCCATATAAGACCTACTTCTCTGAGACATTGCCCTTCTTTGTGAGTAGTTTTATGTTAATGTTATGATTACAGTGCAAGCTATGTTCACGGTTTCATGTATTTTAATATGTTCATTAACATTGTATAAACAAAAGACTTAAACTCCCCAATTTATTTTCATGTGTGTGTGCGTGTGTGCGTGTGCGTGTGCGTGTGTGTGCGTGTGCGTGTGTGTGTGTGTGTGTGTGTGTGTGCGTGCGCGCGCGCGTGCGTGTGTGCCTTAGAATCAAAGCGGACTATCTCCAAACAGTCCATTGACTTATTTATTATGGAACTTATTGTGAAAACTGATAACTTGTACTAAAAAAACAGACTGAAGAAATATAAATAGCATAATTCCCATTCTACATAATTTTTAGCCTTTTTTAATACTATTAGTTTTGGCAATAAGTTCAATAAATTAGTCAATGGACTATCTGGAGATGGCTCGTTTTGACTCATAAGGCATCGACATATTATACCTCTCTCTCTCTCTTTTTCTCTCTCTCTCGCATGCGCACACACACACACACACACACACACAAAATCCCATACACACACACCATCTTATTCACACACCAACCACACAAAAGTATGTACACACTCACAGACCAACAGAAAAGTCCATTAAATGGTAACACCTTTGAGTATGTATTGTCACATTTGAAGTACTTTCTTAACAAATGAGGGTTTTTTTGGGGGGAGGGGGGCATTGAACAGCATAAAGTATGTCAAAACTCATTGAATACCGTATTTTTCGGACTATAAGGCAAACATTTTTTTCCCAGACTGAGACTTATAATTCGACTAATAAAATACATGTAGTAAGAAAATATAACAAAATTTGAATTTTGTGTAAAATAGTCCGAAAAATATCGTATTTCAGTCATAAATGTATACTATTATTATTATTATTATTATTATAACATTTAGCACGCCTAATCAATTTAATGCCCTAGGCGTTTACAAAAAAACAGCTATGTATACAAAACATAGCAAAGTATTAGAAACCATACACACTTAATGACTTATAATTATATCAGAACTAAGCATCCATCACCAATGATGACAATTAGGCTTTCATTTTCAACAGAATAAGAATAATGCATAATTATATAAATGTGCAAATATACTCATGTATAAATATTTGTTAAATTGAAATCCAATCAACAATTTCTTTGTCAGAACAGTACACACAATCATTAGATGGGAACAAAAGATTCTCCATTTATTAAACCAAAATCCAATCAACAACTTCTTTGTCAGTAACCAATCATTAAATGAGAACAAAAGTTCTACAGGAAATAGAACAAATAATGTAAGATTGATTAAAATACTAAGTTGTCAAAGAGTTTCAAAGACTATTGATTCTTTCTGATAACACACACAGACACACACACACACACATTTATCGTCAATAAAGATCATTTTGACTTGACTTGACTTGACTTGACATACACACACACACACACACGAGAGATTAAATTATCCCAAACAAGGGAGATATATATAAAAAAACCTTCTATCTCAAGTATCATTCATGGTACTGTCTCAATAACTCAATACCATATACTTCAGTGCAAGACCAAAGAAGTGTTGTTTAGTTGTTGTATATTGCTTGTTTCTTTACATGTGATCTTAAAGGGGCACCCTGACAGATACGTTTTTGCAAGAAACACGTCAAGATCACCAGGAAAACACCCTTTACAGAGATCGCAACTCACTTTGCTCTGGTTTCCTAGAAATCAAACAATCAAATTGGCGATTCCATCCTTGGTGGAGGTGCTGGAAGTCAGATTATTTCAGTGAAAGAATTCTTCCAAATGGCCACCTGAGTTAGACCAAATCGTTTGCACGAAATTTCCACAATAGAAGCCTTTTTATACAGTTGTGTTACCACAAGGAGTTTCGCTCACAACAAAGGAAATAGCTCCTTTTTTTTCTACACTACAAAGAAGAAAAAGCTTCAACCACTCTCAGTGGCCTCCATCCACCCCGTCCAAAATGGCTTCTCTCTCCGGCAACTCCGCCAAGGAGGAATTGCTGTTTTGACTGTTTGATTTCTAGCAAACCACAGCGAAGTAAGTGTTCCTATCCTTGAAAAGGCTGTCTTTCTGGTGACCTCGACATGTTTCTTGCAAAAACTCATCCGTCAGAGTGCCCCTTTAACTGGTTGAAAGTCAATTGTTGATTCCAGTCTCTGTCACTGTGCCAGGTTTGTTTCAGAGGCAGGGTAATATTTTCTGTTTGATAAATGTTGTTTTGCCTTTTATATAAGTTGTTCAGTTGAGACTTTACACTGTCATCCCATGCAAGAACTTGAAGAAACATAAACATTTGGAATGCTTCTTCTTTTTCTTCTGCGTTCCCATGCCATATGGCCATAATGGGTAAAATACATGTGTCCGGTTTTCAGTTTTCACTGGTCTCCCCACTGCGTACAGCCTACACATTCCAATTTCGGAGGAGCTCAAAGGATAAAAATTATTTGAAAGATTTTTTTTTTAAAAGGCAAGAGAATGGGCCAACAAGTCAGAAAGATAGAAGATGATAGACAGCAAAGGGAAAAGGCAGAGTCAAAGAGTGTGGCACATTAGACTTTAGAGGAAGTTACAAGCACAGAACTTCCAGAAGGTGGAGGAACTATTTTTACGAAAGACACCCCGGTATCCCCACGGGGAGGCGGAATGCTAATGATGCATGTGCTGCCAATCACATGGAAGATAAATACAATTATATAGATCTGCACAATACATAATATTATGAAGTCAAAAGACCCCCTTCAAATGCTGCATAGCCGACAACAAAAAACCTTCCAATGTTCCATCTCACTTTCAGTGTTGGACCTTCTCCTCCCGGGAAAGAAGAAGAAGAAGGACCTTCTCCCTTCCCCTGTTTGCAAATGAAAGTCTCACCAGCAGTTAGCAAAAGCCCCCGAGAGAAAACCGCTTCTTTTTCTCACTCTTTGCCTTCTGTTTCTCTAACGACAACCTGTTGATGTTGGAGAGAAGAGAAAGAGTGGTGTTTTTGTCTGGAGTCCTGAACTTGGGTGACTGAGGAACAGGGAGTGGGGAGCGAGGGGCAGGCAACTGCTTTGTTTTGGGAGAACACGGCAGTGAGTGCGAAGAAGACACCGACCCTTTCCATTTTTTCGAAGCAGAAATCGGGGAGGCATTGGAAAAACACATGCGCAGCTTTTCCGATGATGACTGTCTGCGATTTGGACTTAACAATGATTGGGTTTCTTTCTGAGAGGAAGTCAGAAAATTGTCTTTGGTGTCTTCGATTTCTTCACTGTGAGAAGCACTAGCGGCAGCGGACGGAGAAAGAGTCGCAGAGTTTTGAGAGAGGTCAGCGGTGAAAGAGTCCCCGGTTAAAGTGAACAGATCCTGCGAGCCGAAGAATTCATCATCGTCATCATCCTGCAATACGTGATGAGCCTCCGGCACAGTATCTTCCTGCTCCGAGTTGCCAAACAGATCAAAACTCGCGTTTCCCAGAGCCACCTCCTCATGGGGTGGGGTGTTTTCGTGGTCGGAGTCCTCATACGGTTCGACACTGTAAGTGTCGTCGGCGGATATTGTCTCTGGTTTTGCCCGCACCTTTTGGGTGAGGAGATCGTTGATGAGGGAGTTTTGATGCTGGTGTTCGGCAGAGTTGAACACGCTGTGTGTCACCCCTGTGCTGTCCGGTCTATCGCCCTCAGCAGCCGTCACCTCCTCTGTGGCCTTCCTCTTCAGACTCTGTCTGTCTCGAAGCTGCCGGCTCTTGGATTTCACGTTCTTCTTCAACTGGTCGAGTTCCTCCTCCTGAAAAAAAAAAAGAAACAACAAATTTATATTTTACAACTTGAGAAAAGAAGTCATAATTTTATCAAAGATGAACACAGAAAGTACCGTAACCTTTACCGGATCATGCTTTTGACTACACGGACACGATGGCGGGGGTCTTCCACGACCCCCTACTCAGCAAAGAGCAAATTCCGAGGTGTTTATCCCTGTCCGGATGGCGGGGGTCTCTCACAACCCCTACTTGTCAAAGAGGCACCATGTGTTTATCCTTGTCCGGATGGCGGGGGTCTCCCACGACCCCTACTCAATGCACTGCAGTGCTCTTTAAAGTAGGGATCATGGGAGACCCCCGTCATCCGGACAGGTATATCAAAATTATGCATCATATTACGTCATTTATATTTTATACACATTAATAAAATTTAACACACTTAAAGCCATTTACGTTTTTGACAAAGTCATGAAATTTCATGAAGATTGCTTAAATAGTTTTAGAGATATAACATGTTTTGTGTGTCAAGGGGTCGTGGGTGACCCCAGAAGTCCGGTAAAGGTTAACAGATCAAGAATTGTGTTGCCCTTAGTTAAATAAGTCACTTAGAACTGCCTTCCTAAGAAAAAAAAAATTCTTTTAACTCCTTTTAAAAAAAATTAAAACAAAAGTGTATAGCTTCTTTTGTTTCTCAGCACTAGTGCAGCTAATGTATTATCAGTCTTTTTTTTAAAAATATGAGCAAACACTTCATCTAATTTCTTTGCTGTTATTCTAAAAAATAATTTTAATTTACTAGGCAGTGAGAAAGGTAGAAAAGGGAAAATGATGACATACAAGCAAAACCGAGCAAACTAAACCCAACAGAATAAAGATATTTATTAAACACTGTGACAGACAGGACTGCAAAAGTAGCTTTATCAAATTAACACTACAGGTCAGTAAATTCTCGATATCATCAATAACAATGTCAATAAAACAAACACATGGGTGCTCCTGGGAAATAAAAAATCCTGCAAGGCAGGGGTCTAGGGGCCACCCAGGCCCCGGTGGAGTGCAGGGACAGTGCCTCTCCTGGGGGTTCCGGGGGGCAATGCCCCCTGGAAGCTGAAGGGAAACAACAGTTTCCAATGTAACTGACAGGCTCTCGTTGCACTTTCACTTCTGGTTAAATTCATGACCTCTATAACCAGCAAAATGCATCTTCTCAAATTCTCATAATCCGGCGATGCCGGCTCCAGGCAATAAAAAAAATCCTGAACTTCAGGATATCCTGGACAAAAAAATCCTGAACTTCAGGACATCCTGAAAGCAGGAGCATCCATGCAAACAAACAAAAAAGCTCTTCACCCTCATTTTGACCAGGTCTCTCAGCTGCATTTGCGTCGTCTTCCAATGCTCAAGATGCACATTGGCGGAAACATCTGTGTCGAAGTTGTCCACGCTTGGCTGTACTGCATCCAGCAGTGACTTCCCTTCCCTGGCCACTCTGACATATTTACTGTCACTGTCACCAATGCTGCTGTCACTGTGTTCGTCCGATTGAAGCTGAGAGCGACAACGGGTGTGAGCAGACCTGCTTCTGAATTTGCGCTCTGATGACAAATGCGAACAGCGGCATCTCCCACAAAGGCTATCATCATCACTGTCTACAGTCCTGTTGCCATCATCAACAAAATCATCATCACTCACTAAACTTTGTTCCCTCCTTTCTTCTTCATTTATATTCCCACAGTCATCTGGAAACTGAGTGCGATCTGAGACTTTATTTTTTAACGTCTTCTTCGGGAAAGCTTTTTCCAAGGCAGTGACCTGATTCTTAAGACGCCCCAGCCAGGCGTTGAGGTGACTTTTAACCTCCGGTGGTGGTGGGGAGAATTGAGACTGGTCCGAATTTCCTGGAGGAGTGACGGCGGTTTTGACAGCGGTGCGACTGTTCTCTGGGGTGGAGTACTCCTGATAGAACAGCTCGCCGTAGCAGTCAGCCTGGTAGGTGAGAACCGACTGGGGTTTGGACCCCTGGGCTATGGCCAGGCCTGAAAGGGACAGTCCCAATCGTTGCTTCATGAGTAAAGGGAGCGGGGTCCTGTGGGTATCAGTGTAGCGCAGGTCGTGGCTGATGTCGCTCATTCTGGACAGGCGCCAGGGAGTGAGGGGGGCGGTGACGGGATGCCCACTGCCGTGACTCAACGGGTAGCACATGACCTCTGCTGGATGCTGGCACCCGGCCAGAACCGCCCCCCTCCTCTCCTCACCCCCGCCTTGTGTGTGGTACTGCAGGGAAGCCAGGTACGTCACCGGCCCCACCAGGTCAGGATACCACTGCATCACCGGGGAACCCCCGAACCGCTGGTCCACCACAAAGACGCATCGGCCTGTGGACACCACATGCAGCGAGTCGCCGTAGTAACGGGCGGTCATGACGCCGTCTTTTTTGTGCACCAGGCGGCTGGGAAGGGCGAACAGATCCAGGGAGCTGCGAAATCCATCGCGGTGGTCCATCATCTGCACGGCGGTGCGATCGGCCAATACGATCTGCCGCGGGTGGCCCGCATAGTAGGCCTGGCACCAGGAGTCGCAGCATTCGAACCGCGGCGCCCTCTGCACTGTTCGCACCACGCCCTGACTGGCAGACCACAGCTTCACCATGCCGGACTCCCCACAGAACAGCCCTTCTCCTGGCAGGTACGGGCTCATACACACCGACGTTGGACGTTTTCCCTCTTGGATAAAGTAACACGTTCCCAAAGACTTAAACGGCATTGATGAAATTTGTCTGGAACGCAAACGTTGAAACCGAGAAACCCCATTACGAACCAACGAGTTACTGGCATCGTCATTATCCACAGGTAGATCCCGGCACCGAGTCTTTGGCACCGTGAACACAGAACACCCCGTTTTGTGTCTGGCGGCAACAAACACATTATCTTCAACACCGACAGCATCAACTTGAAACGTTTTGTCCGTCGGCTGTTCAATCACCAAGCGAGACGGCACCAGGAAAGAATCCGACGGCTCCGCTATCGTCAAAGCCAGTCGGTCTAAATCGCGGCCCCTGGCGTGGAACAGCAAGTGTCTGAGGCTATCTCCGTCAGCATCTTGGACGCAGCTGAGCAGGCCGCCGCTGTAGTGAGCGTTGAAGGGGAGGAAAGAGGGCTGCTGGGATAGGTGGCTGTATGTGGACACGAGGTAAGAGGTGCTGGGGGGGAGGCTTTCCTCAATGGTGTCCATGGGAAATTCCAACAGCGACCTGTCCTTTTTGTGCAGGATCCCCTTCACCTGCACCAACTGTTGCTTCCACTGGAGCAGAAAGACAGAAACAAGAGTATACGCTACAATACATTGTATTCTTCATTTTCAATTAATTGAAGAGAATAAGAGCTTCGTAGTAAAGTTCTTCCTGAATAATTTCTAAACACACAAAGTGATGAACACTGAAACAGACAGACAAGTTGATTCAAACAAGCCATTTGATACAGACAGAGACAAAACCATAGCTCTCTCTCTCTCTCTCTCTCTCTCTCTCTCTCTCTCTCTCTCTCTCTCTCTTTCTCTCTCTCTCTCTCACACATGTGTGTATACATGTATACACACACAAAAATGATACATAGACTGGTTTTTCTTTATATATATGCCAACTAAAATGGCATAACAGTACCCCTTTGCCATAAGGGCTTATAAATATACACTAATGGCAATACAAAAGACTATTTTATTTTATTTTATTCTCTCTCTCAGACACACACACACACACACACACACACACACACACACACACACACACACACACACACACACACACACGCACACACACATGCAATGCTTACAGCAGCTCCATGTCTGAAGTAGGCGGACACTTGGCTCAAACACCTGGAGAATCTAGACACTGTATCAGGGAGACTGGGGCGAATGCCAATCACATTGTCCTGCAGAGGGTAATGCACTGAAAACAAACAAAGGAAACATTTTGAGACAAAGTCAGCTAGCAATAGCATTCTCTTGTAATTTGTATCCAAACGTTTTAATAACAAAATACAGCCATTTAAAATTTTGAACAAAGGATGGACACCTGTACGTGATATCACTATGACTGATCAGAATATTATAAAGGACATTGTTCAGATGACAAGTTGAACGACAGCAAAAAGGAACAAAACAAAAAACATTGATAGAAATGTCTCTGTGTCTATCTCTATGATCTATCCCTCTGTCTCTCTCAGGGTTCCTGAGTTTTTCCTCTCTTAAGCCATTAAGGGGTACGCTCACCCCCTGTTTACATTCTTAAAGGGTATTTTCACCCTTTCTTTCAATTATTAAAAGGTCAAGATGAAAATGTGGAAGAAACTCCGCTACACTCCCGCAAGCGCATGCACACACATAACCTTCTTAATAATAATAATTAACAATAATGCTTATATAGCGCATAATAAATCTTGCTAAGCAACTCAATGCGCTTTTCACTCACCATTCGTACAAATATTTCTAACAGACTGGTTCACGTATCCTCACCATACATCTCTATGAAAATTAATACATTAGAGAATGCATTGCATATAATCATAACACAACTCACTAACACCCACCTCCCTTCAACCCCCCCCCCCACCCACCCACACCCATCCCCATGCCCTACCCACCCCATCCCCGCCCTACCCACCCCACATCCCCACACCCTCTCTCCTACTCCCCACCCCCACCCCACACACACGCACGCAAGCATTAACCTCATACTCAACGTCATTGCGCTGGAAGACAAGAGTGAGGAAAGGATCATAGACTTTACAGAGACTTTACAGAGAGAAAGCTTTCCTGAAGAAGTGGGTTTTTAGTTGGGACTTGAATGAAGGAAGAGTAGACTGGTTACGGGTATGGTCAGGGAGAGAATTCCAAACGCTTGGTGCAACGAAAATAAACGCCTTCTCACCTGAAGATTTCAAGGACCGCTTAAGAACTTTAAGATTCTGGGAAGAACAAAGAGTGCGAGAGCTTTGGTAGGTGCAGAGAGAAGAAGAGATGTAGTGAGGAAGAGTTTTGTCAAAGTGATGAAAAGCAAAAGTAGCCATCTTGAAGTTGAACTGCCATCGGAATTTGACAGGAAGCCAGGGCTTTAACTTAAGTTTAAGCTTAAAAGCAGCACTAGTCTTGTTCAGTTGTTGATCAAAGGAAAATATATATATATGTATGAAACAATGTTATGTTATAGGATGTCAAGAAAAGGGTCTGCCAATGACCAATGACCTTTCAACGAATAGGGCTTTCTGCACAATCTTATGCGAGTTATAGGATTTTACATTTTTAGATCTAGGCTGGGGATACCGGGGGGGGGGGGGGGGGGGGGGGGGGGTCTTTCTTTTGTAAGGGGGGAAATTAATGTAGCCTAGGCTCTGCTAAAAGTAAAACACTTAAGTCTCACTCTCACACTCAAAGGCTTAGTCAGTTAGTGAGCATGCACAATGAGAGAAGACCGGAAGAATTACACGCGGGAAGAATTTTCAGGACACCGGAATGCGTCGGCTAAGGATGCTCAAGGAGACCAAGTTACTGAAGACAGGACACATATGACACGTAATTTACCCATTATGGCCATGCCCGGATCACAAGCAAATATTCAGTTGATGACAATTTTCATTCGACTATGACGAGGAGAAGAACAATTTTTTTTTTTTAAACCAACCTTCAACAGGGACTGATGACAATGGAATGGTGGGGACGCTGGCACACAATACAGATCGATCCGCCTGATTGTGCTGCAGCCTCTGAGTCAGGCATTCTGTTGGCTGTGGATTACTACTACTAGTACTAGTAGTAGTACTAGTAATACTATCCTTATTCGTGTTGCCCACAGGACTCACATGGCCACATCGCCCATAATCCTGAAAAACCACACTGAACTTCTTCTTGTATGGGTCTTGTCCCAGTCCTGAGAGACATCGGTTGAAGTCAGTTGGGAAATATGTTGGGAGATCCATCTTTAGTTTCAATCTTGTTCCAATGGCCAGCACTTCAGCCAGGGATGTGGTATCATTTCACTGTTTCAGTCTGTAGTACTACTAGTACTACTAGTAGACAGTGTAGTGTAAACCAAGACAAGTTCTGAAGTTCTCTTCGTCACAGCCATCTTCCTTTTGATAATTTTGAAGCGTGTAAACAGATCTATGCCGGATACAGTAAATCACAGGATTCAAACATATATTTTCTAAAGCCAGTGTCACAAATTTTGGGGTTGGTTTTTGAATGTTCACCATGTGTGTCTTCACCATGTGTGCAAGGGACATTACTCTAAATACATAAACATGCGAGTTCCGATTTCTATGATTATGTCAAAAGCAGCTTGGAAGGGGTTGTAGTTTCGTGCTATTTGCAATAAATATACGCAATGAGGCTTTATGCTGAAATTTATCTGCCCCTGTCTCGTGCACTGAGATGCGTGCGCCATCTACACAAGATTATCGTCCTTGCCTGTCATGAATTAGTAGTTTATAGCCACAGAAAATTATCTGCCCCTGACTCGTCACTAGGTGGCGTGGTCAAGTCAGTCCTAAAATGATTGCCCTTTCATGTCGTCAAGAAGAAGTATAAAGCCCCATTAAATTACAGTAACGCCAAACTCTAAAATACTGTCCAAACCATTTGAATTTGTAATAGACCTGGCGAGGCATCACAATTTCTCCCTACCCAACCATCCACTGCCCACTCCATTTTTCAATGCTCCTTTAGCCAAATTAATTATAATGAACTGTGATTACTCTTATGCTGCTTACTTTAAGTAGTATCTCCAAAGTGTGTGTGTGTGTGTGTGTGTGTGTGTGTGTGTGTGTGTGTGTGTGTGTGTGTGTGTGTGTGTGTGTGTGTGTGTGTGTGTGTGTGTGTGTGTGTGTGTGTGTGTGCATTTGCGTGCGCACGTATATGAGCCTGTATGTATGTGTGTGTTTCGGCGTGTACCTGTAAGTGCATGGGTGGGAATGGGTAAGCTAGGGTTGTTGATTTTTTATCATTGACTTTTTTCCCTTATTTATTGCTTTGCTTCTTGATTTTTGTTCTTTTCATATATTTGATTTTGTTCATGAGGGCACGGTGTAAAAAAAAACCCACCCCACTATGCTTATCTGCTTGCCCTCAATAATAAAAAAAAAAAATCGAGTTCCAGTTCTCTCTTACTCATTTGGTGTGCATTTAGGCTACAAAGTATCACACGGCTGCTGTGTTTATAGTTTTCCATATGACTGGTTCCAAACATGAAAGTGAAAATAAAAAGTGAGTTATCTGTCAATATTTCACTCTTAAATGTCCCGTTTCTTTTTCTTTATTTGATTTATTATGGGCTTTAAACGCCGCAAGGCCCAGTCAAGTAATAGGAAGAAGGAGTTTGGCGACACTTGATAGCTTACCAATGAAAACCACCACCTGGTCTTCTCTCCATCCTTAGAACCCCCCCCCCCCCTTTTTCTCATAACATCAGGAAATCTTTCCAAAAATGTACTTCTAGCTGCCACTTCTTTCCTTCTTAACTTTTTATTCATAATACTGTTATTCAGATTCTATCTTTTCTTCCTAACCCCCTATCTTGGTAAGTTAGTAATAAGTACTTCATTTACACTTTCTCTTACTACCCCCCAAAACTAGTACAGCAGAATCTTCAACAAAATGAAGTTGGCTGCCTAATGGGAATAAGAGGGACAACTGTTGACTAAGTACAATTTAAAACTGAAACTGAAACTTTAATTACAGGCACAGCAGGGGTATAAAAGAGCTGATCCAAAGAATCGGTTCTCAGTATAAATTTATAACAATAACATTCTCTTAAGTTAATGTCTTTATCGGTTAAAAACTCGGGACTTTCCTGGTATTACACCATCTTTAAATATAGATCTATTAATGTACCACATGTGCGCTTTCACTTGCGTGAAGTCTTTTTCCCTCCTCCCTAGTTTGAAAAAGGAAGGTTCCGCATGCTGTGCCAAACACAATCTGCTGTTTTTTAGCTTCCCTACTTGCTTGAATATAGTCCTGAGCTGACTTTAAGTTTGCTAACTAGTACAGTTCTTCCATTTCAATTTAAGAAGCAGAAAATACTTGTACTTATTGCATAATCTTCTGGAAAGAGTTGTTTATTATAATAATAATAATAATAATAATAATAATAATAATAGTGAATCATTTATATAGCGCATTCCTCCAACAAATGTGGAGCTTTATGCGCTTATCAACAACAAAAATTAAAAGCAAGAAATTCAACAACAAAACCAAATAGTCGCTCACACACATGATGCAAAAAGGCATACACATACACCCCCCACATCCCACCCACACAGACACGCATGCACGCACACACACACACACACACACACACACACACGCACGCACACACACACACACACCGTTACCATCACCACCACTCACCCCACCCAAAAACACAATACAAATACAATCAGTTGAATAAAGCATCAACACAGTACACACACACACACTCTCTCTCTCTCTCTCTCTCTCTCTCTCTCTCTCTCTCTCTCTCTCTCTCTCTCTCTCTCTCTCTCTCTCTCTCGCAACAAAGCTGACGTAGACATTGCAGTCAAAACACAGTGAAACTAATATGGGGGGGGGGGGGGGGGGGGGAGGGGAGGGTGTGTGTGAGAATAGAGTCCAGAAGTAATGTGTCCTAAAGGTTGTGATGTAGCTTGAATAGGTGGGTCTTGAGAGCTGATTTGAAACATTGCAAGGATTGGATATGGCGAATTTCGCGTGGTAAGGAGTTCTATATTATATTATATTTGAGAAGTAGGAAAAATAATCTGTCAGTACACAAAACAACTCTGTAAATCTGCATAATTGTGCTCTGTGTGTGTGTGTGTGCGTGTGCATATATGTGTGTGTCAGTGGCACTGTGTGTGTGTGTGGCACTTGTGTGTGGCACTGTGTGTGTGTATATATGTTGTGTGTGTGTGGGTGTGTGTGTGCGCGCACGCTCTCTTAAGGGCTTTACTCTCCAATGTATATATTCGTCTCAAGTTAAGCACCGAAACACTGTCCTCAGAGAAGTCGTGCTTTGCCCAGTTAAGATCATGGCCACCCGGGGACGACTCTGTATGTCTTTTTGTTTTTCAATGTATAATATAAATAATAATAGTCATATGCCTAATAAGGTTTTTAATCAAACATGTGGGGCTTTATTTTGTGTGTGCATGTGCTGTGCTGAATGTGCTGGCTGGTTACGGTCTCGTTTGGCACCATTCTCAGGGTAAGATTGTTTTCATAGTCAATTTTTGTTAAGAATTAAAAGCTCTAGTTATGAACAGTCTCTATTCATAACTTTTTTATTTTAGACAAAAATGTAGGGTTTTTTTCTTCACTTCTTTTCCCATCTTCACCTGTTTGTGTTATTTACTATTAATCAACTTAATGTGTAGTGTAGTGATGTTATTTAGTTCAATTATAACTTTTTATTTTGTGAACACTGAACTCTCTCTCTCTCTCTCTGAAGATACTACAGTAGTTGTTATACTTAAAATGATTTTTTTTTAAATTTACAGCGATGGAAAAAGTAAATTATATTTACTTAATTATTGACTGCTGATCCAAAGGCAGCAGAACACTAACCTTGGCGTATGGTGGTAGACTAGATCAGTAGATGTAGATCGTAGGGTGGAGAAATAGACCTTTTGAGCCTGCTCTTTGTCAAAACTGGAGACTGTGGGCTGCACTGAGAGAGACTGTCATATAATTCAGCTGAAAACACTACAGTTCACAACAGTTCAGTTGAAGGGGAGAGAGTGTTTACTTCTTCTTCTTCTTCTTCTCTTGAGGGCCCACGGTCAATGAGCTGACCATACATTCTTTTTAGAGTAAAGTTATGGTCAAACAAATGCAGCTCTGGTGAAAAAAGGTGGGAAGGGGAGAAGGGAGGTACAGTGGTTGGGTAAGGAATGATGGATAGCTGTTTATGAAGGGGGGGGGGGGGTGTTGGGCAATGGAAAAGGGGACAGGATGGGTTAGTGGATGAGGGTCCCGGAGGGGAGGTGTGGAAGGGGGATATATAAAAAAAAATTCAGTTTGTGATTCAAGAAATGTTGGAATTTTGTTTATGCATACAGTATAATCTCTAGGACCTAAGTGACAATTTCTTAACACTTAACCCCTTCACTGCCAGAGAAACTTTGAGAAACTATCTTCTTTATTATTATGAAATTAAAAAAGAGACCTGTTCGACTCAATCTGAATAAATGTTCTAGAGATATATGTCTTTGTAGACTTCTCTAAAAAAAACCACGTCATTCCAGGGCTTTCCGCTTTGGCTTAAGGCTATGTCAGATCAATTGACATAGGCTAGAACACCAAGGCTACATCAAAATGTTGTTGTGCTATGCATAGTTATGCAGGGAATGTCTTTAGCCATGACAAGCTCCTAGCATAACATCATCAGTCTCCAAAATCCCCTGAAGACGGAGTGTGCTTGGAAGTCTTTTAGCCAGAGTATGTCAACAACAACTGTCAATATATACCTTGAAAAAACACAACATTCATCCTCCGAAGTCGGAGTGTGGCTGGTCATGTGGTGGGATAATCAAAAACTGTTACACACGTAATGTTCTCATTCCTAACTGATGCATTTGTACCATAGCGTTCAAGTGCTTTGGCTGTAGGGATGATCCCTGGAGGTTGTTTTTTTAGCCAGGGTACTTCAACAACAACAACTGTCAATATATCTTGAAAAAAACCCACAACTTTCAGGTCAGGTCAGGTAGATTAAGACGACTAGGCCTTGCGGCCTCTCAAGCGTCTTTTATTTTTTTTATTTTCCTGTTTTGGGGGGTTGGCACAGCTGTGACGGGCTATGATATCAAAAGTTATGACATCATCAATGACACACACACACACACACACCATGTAGAAGACGGGGCCAGGCATGGAAGGGGTTAACAGTAACAGCGTTGCTGTGAACATTCTTTTTACAATTGCTTGTCGCACTGATGCTTTTTGCTTCTTGGGTTGGTGGGGGGTGGGGGGCTCTAAGATCACAATGATAAGAAGTGTCCTGCTGAGATCTGAAAACTCAAGTTCACTTTGTAGCGTGATGTTGGTTTTCTTTTCAGCTGGACAGCAGTGGCCACATGGCGGTGGGTTGCCAACGACGACAACTGTGGCATTTGCCGCATGCCCTTTGATGGCTGTTGCCCAGACTGCAAGTTGCCCGGAGACGACTGCCCCCTAGGTGAGTCTGGAACATGTTCAGTACTTTTTTGACTATTTTATTAAAAGGTGATTGGGTTGTTGTTGAGTTGTTTTTTACTGAGTTATGTGCACATCATAACATAGCAAATGACATTGTATAGTTAGTAACTGTTTTTTCAAAATCAGATTTTTTTTAAAGTGTTGAGGATCCGGTTGTTTTAGTTTAA
>CM065693.1:26137680-26172680 GCA_017654935.2 Phymorhynchus buccinoides
CGAACTGTAAGTAAAAAATCTATCAATGTCAGTATCATCTATCTTATTGATTACCTTATATATAATTGAATCAGTTCGCCTCTAAATCTTCAGCATTTCAATGATGGCAAATTTATTTATCTTAGTCTGTCTTCATATGGTTGGTTGGCAATTTCCTTAATTGATTTTGTAGCTCTTCTTTGAAAATGTTCTATAGTCACCACAGATTGATGATGCTTTACAAATGGATACCAAATGATGTTTTTAATCTTTGCTTGTGGGTGACAGTTTCACGTTTCATGTGGTCAACTTGCTATGGTTTGAGGAAATCGAAAGTGAGTCGTCTCTTTTTGGTGGCTGTGTGCATGTGTCTGCATCACGCGTCTTACCCGTTATTCATGCATGTGTGCAGCACCTGTGCTTGGCGCCAACTGTCCCAAGGGCTGGACCGCCCATGGGTTTTCCTGTTACGTCATCATCCACCAGCCTCTGAACTGGTTTGATGCAATGGTGAGACATGATTGCGTGAAAGTGCGTGTATGTGTGCGCGCACTTGTGTGTGTATTTACTATTGTTGGTTTGTCTGTTTGTATTTGAACAAACTGACATCCACCCCATTTTGGGGATACCGGAGGGTCTTCCGTACAAATAGTTCCCCCACCTTCTGGAAGTTATGTGCTTGTAACTTCCTCTGTGTCTCTCTCTCTTTGACTCTGCCCTTTTCCTTGCTTTGTGTCATCTGCTATATTCATGACTTTTTGGCCCATGCATTCTCTTGCCTTCAGTTAAAACAAAAAATCTTCCATATAGTTTTCTCCTTTGAGCTCTTCTGAAGTCAGAATGTGTCGGCTAAATGCAGCGAGGAGACCAGTGAAAAACACTGAAAAACGTACACATAATTATGTACCCATTGTGGGCTTATGGCCTGGGAACGCAGAAGACTTAAGAAGAAGAACAAACTGACTAATAGATTTTACCGGTCACTGTGAAGGAGTCGAGTAGGGCATACTATAACACACACGTGCAGACTACCATCAATATACCGAGTAAAATCTGAGTTGTCATCCCGGCATTTAAGGCAACTTTTTTACCCTTCTAGCGCCATGTATATTTTTGACGTTAATTCTTGGTTGTCCGTTGCATCTCAACCGACAAGAGGATGTTGTTGTTTTTAGCGCACATACGCTGCTTCAACAGAAAACTCACTGACATAAGCTCTGAAAATAGACAAACACATGGCAGGGTACTTGGCAGTGCATGCATTTGCATTTGATGGGAGTGAAGTGTGATGTACTGGGCGAATACATGGTACTAGAAGAGTCAGCGGCGAAGCTGGTGAAAGTTTTCAGTGGTGCCTGTCTGTTCCTGACTAGGCCTATAGGTTAGGTACATTATAGTCACAGAGGCATCTCTGTGAAATTCGGGTTGCTCCCACCTGGAGAGCGCGTCACAGCCAGAGGCGCGCCACCAATTTTTAAAAAAAAAATGTTGGCATGTGATTTTTGTGTGACTGATGAGGAAGGAAGGGCGGGGGGGTAAATTTTGACCAAATGACAACTTTTTTGTTGTCACTGGGTTTAACGTGTGTTAAGTGCATGGGCACACGGAACCTCGGTTTATCGTCTCATCCGAAAGACTCCACGTTCAGACTGCAAGGCCTAGTGCAAAGTGAGAGGAAAAATCCCCTGTACCCATGTTCGAACTCGGGTTTACTTGACACGAAGCGAACGCGCTACCACTGTGCCACTCTACACTCTATATGTTACCATGATAGCGTTTGAACGGAGAGACCTATAGGACCCTCAAGTTTTGCATGTGAATAAGTAGTTACGATGTGTAGGAAACTTGTGGAGATGAAGGTCATTGTTCAAAGGTCAAGGTCACTGGAGCCGAAAATGCTGCAGCGCTGATGTTAATCTAGCATTTTTACGCTCTAGTTTTTCCTACATTCATGCGCCTTGGCTTAAGGCTGTGTCAGACCAATTGACATAGGCTAGAACACCAAGTCTACATCAAAATGTTGTCATGCTCTGCATAGTTATGCGGGGATTGTCTTTAGCCATGGCAAGCTCCTAGCATAACATCATCATGCTGTCTCCAAAATCCCCCGAAGACGGAGTGTGGCTGCCCTTGTGGCAGGGTAATAAAAAATGGTCACACACGTAATGTTCTCATCCGTAGCTGATGCACTTGTACAACAGTGTTCCAAATGCTTCCACTGTTGGGATGATCCCTGGAGTCTTTTAGCCAGGGTAAGCCAACAACAGCAACCTACATTTTTTTTTTTTTTTTAACTTTTTCATTCTTTCTTTTCTTTGGTTCGTTGGCACTTGGCAGTTTGTCTCAGACTTTAAGAACAGATTTTAATGAAAATCTGGCCGACTGTTTGGTATTAACCTATTGGATAATCGTGTTGGGTTTTTTTAATTATCAAAATATGTGATAACCAATGCACTTGTATTTTTACCACTGCGTTTTCACAAATTTATATGAAAGACTAATATTATAAAACCAACAATGAAAGCAAGTGATATGATGCATTCAAATGGCACCTGGAGTTGTTTTGCAATTAGTGAATTACTATAGGATTCTACTACATTGAAAGTGGGAAAAGATTGGAAATTTTCATACGAAAGAAAGATAGAAAGAGAACGAAGAAGGAGAGAGAGAGAGCAAGAGAGAGACAGACAGACAGACAGAGATAGACACAGACGGACAGACAGACACATTGTCAAACGAAACAGAAAGACAGAAAGAGAATGAAGGAGAGAGTGAGAGAGAGAGGAAGAGAGAGACAGACAGAAATACACAGATAAATTTTCAAACGAAACAGAAAGACAAAAAGAGAATGAAGAAGGAGAGAATGTGTGTGTGTGTGTGTGTGTGTGTGTGTGAGAGAGAGAGAGAGAGAGAGAGAGAGAGAGAGAGAGAGTGATGATTATGATGATGATGACTGGCAATTGCCAATAATTGTATTGATTCAGAATGCGTGTATAGCAGTGGAAGGAGCCTTGGCGGAGATTGACTCCTTGGAAGAGGACAACTTCCTTGCCTCCCTGATGCTCAAAGAACATGGTGCGTAGTCCACATGATAACAGTGTGTGTGTGTGTGTGTGAGTGAGAGAGAGAGGAGGGGGGGGGGACAGAGAGACGGAGACAGTGAAAAACAGAGAGACAGAAGCAGAGGAGAGATTGACACAGCGAGAGAGAGAGAGAACAGATTGACAGATAGAGAGACAGACAACAGACTTACAAAGAAATAGGACAGATTGACACAGAGAGAGATGAGGGAGGGGGGGGGGGGGAGTCTGCAAGGGGGGGAAAAAAAAACCCACAACATAGCAAGTCTATTTTATTTCCCTTGAAAATATTTCTCTACTATGATTTACCTCGAGTTAACCTGACTTTAAAAATGAGTAGTCTGTTTAGGTTTTCCTCACCTTTGACACAAGTTATTATTGTGCATATGCTGTGGTCTGGAGGATCCGTTGCCATAGTGGGAGCCATTCCCCAACAATGATAACATGAAGTCCTTAAGCTGAAAAGGTGGAATGTTTAAGTTTTGATACGAAGGCAAATATGCTCTTGTTCTGCATGTCTGCATTCTCCACCATCCTCTCTCAGACCTGCCTACCCATACGATTTTTCCGTATTTTGTACACGATTTTGAGCCCCAGTACTGTAAATGGAAAATTAATTTTGAACTTAAGGTCTTCTAAGATCAGTCAAAATCGAATGTTTTTCGTCATTTCGCATGGCGGTTTAATGTTCTGTAATGTTCCGTGTTCCTTGCAAAATACGGAATTTTTAGAAAAAGTACAGAATTTTATTTAGTGGAGTACCTAAAACAGAAATTGGGGGTAGGCAGGTCTGCTCTCTCCCCCCCACCCCACCCCTACTAATCACATTTTGACATGTAACAAAATTTGCCTTGTTTACCTTTTAACTCTTCTTGCACCAGGTATTTTTTTGTTGACATTCTTGGTTGTCATTGCATCTCAACCAACAAGAGGGAAGTAAAAATGTGCATACGTTGCTTTAACGGCAGAAACAGTGTCAAAAGCTCTATAAACATAAAAAAACATGGCAGGGTGCTTAGCAGTGAATGCCTTTGCATAATGGTGGGAGACTAGAGTGATGTCTTGGGCGAATATCTTTGCCCATGGTGCTAGGGGAGTTAAGTCACATCTAACATCAACTCAATTTTACCTTGTTTGCCTTTCCACTAATCATATTTGACATGAAATTTGCCTCATTTTTTTTGTCTTCCTCACCTATCTAAATCATTCTACATTAACCAGAATTTCGCCTTATTGTTCTAACAGACGGCGACGCGTGGATCGGTTTGGAGGATTTCCTCATAGAGCACGACTTTGTGTGGATCAGCTCCCAGGCTGGGGTGGAGTTTGCCCACTGGGACGTGGGCCAGCCCAGTGATAACGGGGCAGAGAACCAGGACTGCGGAAAACTCCGCAGCAACGGGCGCTGGGACGATGACAACTGTTACAAACTGCACTGGGCTTTGTGCGAAAGGAGGTACTGTATGTGGGTATTTTTGTTTATACATAGGTATATGGGATTGATCGGCTTGAAAGTAACTTTACTAGTAATTGACGTACTGTTTGGGTTTGAAAGGAAAAACACATTAAATAACTACTGTTGGATTAGCAATGTCATTCTTGTAGGCAAAATGTGTATTAGCAAAATTAAAAAGACAGTCTGTATTACCCTACGAATTTGTATTTAATCAAGAGGCACAGATACGGAAGTTGCTATAAAAAGACAAAGTCTGTATTACCCTACGAATTTGTATTTAATCAAGAGGCACAGATACGGAAGTTGCTATAAAAAGACAAAGTCTGTATTACCCTACGAATTTGTATTTAATAAGAGGCACAGATACGGAAGTTGCTATAAAAAGAGTGCAGACAGTCCAGGGTCAGCTGTTCATGCTCAGTAATGTTTAATAATTAAAAAAAAGAAGAGTGAGAGAAGAAAAAAAAAAGAAGGTATATGGGATTTAAAACAATCGGTGATGCCTTGGCTTAATGATAATAATAAACGGATATTTATGTAGCGCTTTTTATCGAGCACAAAGTGCTTTACAATCAGCATTGAAACTCTCACAGATGCACACACACACCTGCTCGGAAGAGCGGCCGTGGGTGCATGCACTCACACTCGTGCACATGCACACAAATTATATACATACACATACACGCACACACATTACTTACATACAGACATACATCGCACAATCACACACACACACACAAACACTTTTCCACAACAAAAGCACATACAAATGTGTAGGCTTTAACATCACACACACTTAAAGCTGTGTCAGACCAATTGACATAGGCTAGAACACCAAGGTTACATCAAAATGTTGTTATGCTATGCATAGTTATGCGGGGATTGTCTTTAGCCATGACAAGCTCCTAGATAGCATCATCAGTCTGCAACATCCCCCGAAGAAGGAGTGTGGTAGCCCATGTGGTGGGGTAATCAAAAATGGTCACACGCATAATGTTCTCATCCCTTTGTACCATAGTGTTCAAGTGCTTCGGCTGTTGGGATGATCCCTGGAGTCTTTTAGCCAGGGTACGTCAACAACAAAACAATTGGTGGAATACACTAGGACACAATTTCCAATTTCATATTATTTCTTCAATTTGTGTGTGTGGTGTGGTGTGGTGTATTGTGTGTGTGTGTGAGAATGCTATGCTACTGAAAATGTCAAGTTAATTTTGTATGTAAGATAAAACACGACACATCATTATACACTAGACATTTCCGGTTCTTTTTCTTCCTGTATGTACTTTTGTCTCTACTTGTGCAACACATCGCAGTCTACAACGTATCTAGGTACTGTAAAATGTGGACTATAAGCCGCTACTTTTTCCCTTAACTTCTCTCCATGCGGCTTATATGCTGATGCGGCTTGTATGTGGATTATTCCAATTGTATGTTTATCAGTGTCATGGAATCTGTTTCCAGCCACATTTTCAGCCTATTCTTTGGCTTCATTGCAGCTATCAAAACTGGTTTTGACACAGATTCAAATCCCATGTTAAAAAGTTTCAGATCTACTCATGTTGTACTTGCATTATTTATATTTTTGTGTTGCTTTCAGCACATAGGCAGGGAAAATCTACTGATTTGTTTTTATTTAACTTTGTCAATTTTTTGGTTGAAATAAGTTTCTCTGCAGCTTATATACTGTTGCGGCTTATAGGTGAATAAATACCTAATATTGTGTCAATTTAAGAGATGCGGCTTATATACGGGTGCGTCTTATAATCCAGTTTTTAACCTCTTTACTGCCCCGTCACGGATATTTCCGTCAACTTCTGGAAACCTCTAAACTGCCCCGTCATGGAAATATCCGTCATAGGGTTATTATAAGAGTTTCCCTTTTTTTTTTATCCCTATGCTTTTTGCAGTATGTTTGAATGCATGTGAGAGTGTTCTCAAATGATAGTATATTCAATTCTCGTTCAGAAAAGCATAGGTTAATTGCCACTTCTATTCAGATATGTTTGTAATAGACTTGGCAACCTAAAACGGCTTGGCAAATAGTTGCCCCGGAACCAGAAACGGGCTCGGCAGTGAAGGGGTTAAGGTAATCTTGGTGGGAAAACAGAGTTAAATAACAACATAAAATTAATAATACAATTTCTGTTATCTGTTTCAGCATGGATCCAGCCCTAGTTGGATGAATGTTATCAACAAATGTCATGTTTTTCTTCTCATCATTTCCGTCGACTATAGAAATTTGGTTTGCCAGTTAAAAAACTGCAACTTCATGTTTGTAATGTTTATAAAACATATTTTCAGCCACAGCATTGCGTGGTTTTGTCATGTCACTTCGTCGATCACTAGATGTTATGTCGCTATTTTTCTGATTAAATTTCATAGATTTTGAGAATGCATGTTTCTTGCTGTGTTGTCGTATTATCCTGGGCATTTGGTTTAACAATTATGGAGATGGCGGGCAGTTCGGGACTGAAAGTATTGCCCTTCCGTGTCAGCAAGTAGTATAAAGCCTCATTGAATTAATTTTCATGTTTTAGAAATGCCACCATGGCAGCCCAGTGATGGGCAAGTTATATTAAAAATAATAATAGTGAATCATTTATATAGCGCATTCCTCCACCAAATGTGGAGCTCTATGCGCTTAACAACAACAAAACTTAAAAGCAAGAAATTCAACAACAAAACCAAATAATCGCTCACGCACATGCAAATAGGCATACACATGCACACCCCACCCACACATACACGCACGTACGCACATACACACACCGTTACCATCACCACCACTCACCCCACCCAAAAACACAATACAAAATACAATCAGTTGAATAAAGCATCAACACACACACTCTCTCACTCTCTCTCTCTCTTGCAACAAATCTGACGTGGCTGGCCTGTCGCTGTGTTGCCGTGTGGGGGATGCTCATGTGTACAAACATCTTAAAGGTGTCTATATTGTTTTGTATTTATTGTATTGTATTGATCGACTGCAAGACAAATTTCCTTGTTTTAAAATGGGGACAATATATGATTGGTTGGATTGGAACATGCACTTATGGATTTGGAGAACACTGTAATTCGATTAAAAAAAATAACTAGAACACAAGATCCGATGGTATTAAACTCACCACTTCAACAGTTTCACAATTATAAAGATCATAAGGATATATATATGTCAACATAGGGTGTGTGTGGGTTAAAAATGTATGTTTTCAAAATGTAAAAACCAGATCATCATCCCATTAGTGTCATCTTAAGGTTTTTAGGAAAGAATATTTCACCTTCGCACACACACAGCTTGCGTGCACACACACACACACACACACACAGAGCTTGCGTGCACACACACACACAGCTTGCGTGCACACACACACACACACACACACACACACACAGCTTGCGTGCACACACACACACACACACAGCTTGCGTGCACACACACACACACACACACACACATAGCTTGCGTGCACACACACACACACACACACACACAGCTTGCGTGCACACACACACACACACACAGCTTGCGTGCACACACACACACACACAGCTTGCGTGCACACACACACACACACACACAGCTTGCGTGCACACACACACACACACACACAGCTTGCGTGCACACACACACACACACAGCTTGCGTGCACACACACACACACACACACACACACACAGCTTGCGTGCGCACACGCACACACACACACACACACACACACACACAGACACACACATGGGTGCAACTACATAAAATGAAAAAAACTGAAAGGCAGGGGTCTAGGGGTAATGTCCCCCTGCCCTGCAGCTGAAGAAAAAAATTGATTTATGAAGGTATTTTAGTTTGCTTTTTCCACAATTTATACAAATGCCTATTTTAAAGTGTTTGAAAAATACAGTAGACACCCAAAGATCTTGTTTGACAAATCAAAAAAAAAAAAGGAAATTCCTTTTCTGGTAAAATTCAAAAACAGGAAATCCTTGTATACCAGGAAAAGTTGCACCCATGTATAAACACACACACAGTAATTTATTTACTTCCTCATTTTTAATCAACAAAAATAATCAAAACATTGGCCCTCCAAAAATTCACCACGTCAATGATCGACTATACATGTATTTTACCACTTTCCTCTAGTGTCCTGTTTACGACCTCAAGACTCGATGGCTTGTCGACGGGCAACAAACAATCTGCACTGGTAGGTCACCCACACTTGACCCGCCTTTTTTCATTCACACTGAGCAAACAGCTAGCCAAGCTGTAAAAATCAACAATGCATTTTCCATCTCCTAAGCACACCACCTTCTCACGTCACTCACAATGCAACAAGACTATGGCGCAACTTCTCAGGTTTAAGATTGGTTGACAAACAGTTCTAAAGTAATGTCATATTTTTTTTTCCTTACAAAGTTCACAAGCTGTGACTAAAATCATCAGAAATGAGCGGCTCGATCACACATGCATAGCCTAGACCCAGGTTTGTTTCATGTTCACAACAAATTATCACACACCATTGGGATTCCAGTCAGTCTTTCTCTTTTTCTCTGCTGCCATGATGACTAAAATTAAAAAAGAAATCGAACAGCTCAGGATCAACAAATTCTCTCAATTTTCTTTTTCTTTCTATAACGTTTATAATAGACAAGCAAGTTTCTGTGTGTACAAAGACCTGTATTTTCTAAGGTATAATTAAATAATTATTATGTGTGTGACTTCAGTCTTGCATGAACATTTGCACAGCAGTTATAATTATGCACTGATTTCGTGGATGATTTTAGGACATGCTTGTGTATAAAGAAAATGAACCGTTATGAAAACATAATCAACGAAAACAAAAAGAGCTTGAGCAGAAACAAGCATTGCCTTTGCAATACTATCCCCATAGACATAAGCATGGCTATACCAGAAAAAAACTAAACTGAACACTTTCATCTGATTGTTCAAAACCATGAACTTTGCAGACATAATATTTCAACCATTGGCTAAGTAATAGCACTTAGCATGTGCAGCTTAAAAAGGAAACTCCATTTGTCCATAAATGTGATTTATTTATTTATTATATTATTTCTTCTTTTTTTTAACAAAATAAACCACTCACAGCATGAAACTGGGTAAAGGTCAAGATGTGCCACCTCCCCTACCTATCTCGGTTAATTCTATTTTTTCGTTATTGCCTTTCTGACCATACATAAAGCTGTATTTTAGGAACATTTTTAGCTAATAACCTTTTTGGAATACTAACCCTAGCCCTAAACCTAACCCTACCCCCCACCCTATAAGACGGAAACACGCAACGAACCACAACTGTAACAAATCGCGGTGTACTGCAGTACATAGTGGGGGGTAGGGTTAGGTTTAGGGCTAGGGTTAGTATTCCAAAAAGGTTATTAGCTGAAAATGTTCCTAAAATACAGCTTTATGTATGGTAAGAAAGGCAACAACGGAAAAATAGAATTAACCGAGAAATGCATGGGGGGTGGCACATCTTTACCTTTACCTGAAACTGTCAAGCTTTTTTTTCTTTTTACATGTACTTTCTAGTCTTCAGATTGGTTTTGCATTTGTAGATGATGTCAAGGGGGAAAAGAACCTACCCCTATCTCACTTAAACCTGCGTCTGATTCAGAATGAAAATCCAGGGACGGTATTCATGTCGAGATAGCATGAGACTTAGCATGATGTTAACTTAGAAGCTCTTCCAATGTCCTATAGGATTTAATAGGACTTTTGAATACCGTCCCAGATTAATAAATAACTCAAATTTAACATTTTAACAGTATTCCTCAATTGATATACAAAACCCCAAATTTAAAAACTAGGTTTTTTTTAAAAATAAGAATAAATAAATAACAGTCCAAATGATTTTTTTGAAAGTATACATTCTCATTCACTTTGAGAACTTGCATGCTTTTGAAATATGATTCACACTCAAGACTGCCGAAGAACGAATGAAAAATGGTGTTTTACGTCCTCTCGGTCTGGAACAGACATATGGGACATTTGTAGATACAAAGATGGTGGGAACAATACTGGAGGCAATGCCCGGAGGCAGTGCAACTCCAGTAAAGTCCCGATTTTTAACAATACAGATAGGTGTAGTGGTAACCGCACCTCGGTTAAACCTCATCGGTTATGGTACCGCCACAATGTTTACTCAAGATTTGCCGTCTGTGCTTCAAGGAGACACGCGGTAGACATGTGTCGCCCTCCCCCCCATGGTGGCTCACTGTGTTTTAACAAATTTACAAAATGCCACTAATATATAGGCCCTAGGGTCTTAATTATTTATTGCAAAATATGCATGTTTATTTACATTATAGGGAGAATAAAGTTGTACTTTTAACCTTTTCGCCGCCAATGTCGCATTTATGCACCACAATGGTTTAACACCCATGTCACTAAAAGGCATCAAATCAGGACCTTTTATCCAAAGACCTTATTTTCTTAATTTTGGGAGGTAAGGGTAAGGGTAGGCCTAATGTTATGCATGTCACAGAGGAATTCCCAATATTGCAGATTTTTTTTCTTTCTCTCTACCTGGGCCTGTATTCACGTTGAAATAGCATGAGACTTAGCATGATGCTAACTTAGAAGCTCTTCCACAAGTCCTATTAAATCCTATAGGACATTGGAAGAGCTTCTAAGTTAGCATCATGCTAAGTCTCATGCTATCTCAACGTGAATACAGGCCCAGGTTAAGTTTAATGGTATATTTTGGCTGACAAATGGCTGGTGGCGAAAGGGTTAAACATAACGTTCATTTTAAACATTCAATGAAAAAAAATGCGTTAATAAAAAACATCTAAAAAAACTTGACCAAAAAATATCAGGGGATGTAACTCTTGACACGAGTCGCGCTGAAAAATGAGGGGGTGGACTTGAAAAAAATTGCTCTCGTTTCATAAAAAGCATGGTAACATAATTTTTTGGTGTGTTTATTATGCAGAATATACATTACTTCATTTATTATAAAGAAAAATAAAGTGATTTTATCGTGCTTTTTTTTCTACTGGTATTTGAACAATATAAGTTAGGAAAATATTTGTCAGTACCGCAACAAATTTCCTAAATTTCCCATCGACTAAATTGTATTTAATCAAAATTTGACAGATTCTGACACTAAATAGGTTGCAGTGTTGGGGCAAGATTAAATGAAAGTTGTAAATAACTAAAGTGTAATAATTATGAAAGATGTGCAGTATTCAGTAGACCTGATTTTACCCAAAAATTGTCCAAACCCTCACATTTGGACCATGAATTACAATAAAAGTAGCACAGTGACCATGTGGTGTTTTTTTTGTGTTGTTTTTTTTACCTTAGAAGTATATGTAGATGCTATGAGAAAAGTCTTGATCATCTTTCATTGTGGATAATAAATGCAGCTTAATAGTTTTATGATTATGTTTAGTCAATGAAGCGAATTGTTCAGTTGCAAAAGAATTGTTCTGGAAGTGTGTGGCAAAAACAATTTTAATTATAAGTTTAAAAAAATATTAAAGATTGTGACCATAAAAAACACTCAATAGTTTTGTTTTCCTACAGTGATATAATTCATTGAAATGTTCTTTATGTCTGATTTCATCAACTTAGAGGAAGTTGCTTTTAAAAAGAAAAGAAAACTTTTTAATGCCCATCACATTAGTACAAAAACACTTCTTACAAATACCATGCAAGATCCATAAAAAGGATAGTGGTGAGTCATGGCATTAAAAAAAAAATCAATATTTGGAATAACTTTTAAATATAAATTAACAGCCATCTGCAAATTGTAAAATTTAAAAAATGCAACTGAATAACTCTCAACCCATTAGTGATTAAACGGAACTTGCAATCAAAAGAAATTATACATTCTCAAATATATGCACTCACTGCAAGAAATTCATGATGGGTCTGAAATCATTCCATATTTTCTGTTCAAATTAGCAAATGGTTTCCACCATTTTGCCATGAGGTAGATGCTAATGGAGACTTTACCAGATTACAAGCATATTTCCATGCTCCTTATTCCTCCAAAACCTATGTTATTTTTATTTCTACATTATTTTCAGAAGCGTCATCAATGTGATAATGTTTAGCTTAAAACACCTTTTCAGTACTCCCTTCTCCTTTTCCATTTTGTTCATGCTATCGTTATTGCTAAATTAACAAAACACCTGATCTCCATTACAAATCCAGCTATATGCATTTTCTTTATTCTTAAAATAAACCCTATGCATTTTTTTAATTTTGTTTTACAATAATATTATCATGTATTTTCTCTGTTCTTACAATCACTTTAATAGCCCACAAGCTAAGCTGCCCTATTTGGGTAAAGATGAGCTTGCAGTAGCCTACCATGAACTGATCACATATTTCCCAAGCTCAATCATTCAGCAAGTCAATCACATAAGCAATCATTAATTATTTCCAATGTTCACTCATTCAGTAACTCTATCATGCATTAACCCTTTCACCGCCAATGTCGCATTTTAGCACCACAATGGTTTGACACCCATGTCACTAAAAAGCATCAAATCAGGGCCTGTTATCCAAAGACCCTATTTTCTTAATTTTGGGAGGTAAGGATAGGGCCTAATGTTATGCATGTGACAGAGGAATTCCCAATATTGCTGACAATTTTTTCCCTCTACCCAGTTAAGTTTAATAGTATTTTTTGGCTGATAAATGGCTGGCGGCGAAAGGGTTAATTCCCATGCTCACTAATTCAGTATGCCAATCTTGTATTGTGCTCAATCGTTCAAAATGGTAATCATTTTTTATTCAATAAGTCAATCAGCTCAGCCAAGAATTCACATTCATCAAGCCAATCATTTAATGTTAAGCTTACCATTCAATTAGAGAGGCCTCACAAAGCTTAAGAGCTTTCAACTTTTCTGTCTACCATAATTTTCTGACTATTCACGGATTTCCTGGGAAGCCGTATGGTGGCTGCCATTAGTGTTACTAAAATTAAGAATATGCTTCCCACTTCCGTTCCAATTAACCCTTTCACCGCCAATGTCGCATTTATGCACCACAATGGTTTAACACCCATGTCGCTGACAGGCATGCAATTAGGGCGAAAGGGTTAAAATAATCACTCAAGCGACCAAAAAAGAAGAAAGGTCGACAGCTCCAGGATACACGTGGTTAGCATGACTCGATACAAAAAAGGTGACCGGTCAAATCGTCCCTTCGCCAACTCGTCCCCGACAGACAGTCAAACAAACAGACAAGAGAGATGGGGGAGAGGGACGGGTTGGTAGAAGAACGAGTTGACCTGCAACCAATGTCACAGTTCACAGATGTCTGCGTAAAACCGGAAGTTTCAAGCATACAAGTGAAAGGTCAGGAAAGTTCTCAATAAGGCGATATTTTTTTTCTCCAATTTCGACCTATGCGCCTAATAAACAAGGGCGCCCTATTAGTGAACAAAATCATGAGAAGAGAGGCAACGATTGCCGTACTCAGTACAGTCTACTGTGAGTCACAACATCAAAAGTGGTAACGAGTCGCCGATACGACGAATACTCACGTTAAAATGCTTCAAAATCCCTGTTATCGTCCGAGATACCGTCCAACAGATGCCACAACCCTTCATTGGATGTAAAAAGCATCGTTGTAGAGCTTAAAATGCCATAATTCTACCAGTTTTCGCGAAGAAAAGTCCAAACTCAACAACCGGAAGTCGCAAAAACAGAAGTTTCGATTATTTGAGAAGGGAGCCAACTCTCGTTTATGACAACAATAATGGCGGTCGGTAAGCGTTTACAGGACGTGTACAGGCTTCAAACTTCGACTTTCTTTTGCGAGGTGTGTATCGCCTTATAAACGAGGGCACCTTTTACTTGAATTTTTTGTTTTTATCTAATGGTGGTACACAGCCACTGAGGTTTAACCGAGGCGTGATTACTGCTACACATATCTATTATAAAAAATCGGGACTTTACTGATTTAGCACTGCCTCCGGGCATTGCCTCCAGTATTGTTCCCACCATCTTTGTATTTACAAATGCCCCACATGGCCGAAAGGCCGAAAAACCCTATTTTTACTCACTTGGATTTTTTAAGATTTTTCTTGAAAATTGCCCTATTAGGCAGCGCCTAATGATCCGAAAAATACGTAAATGTGTATTGATGTAGGGGTTCATACTACACGATTTCTCACTGTACTTTTGACACTTGTTTCTTGCTATATCATCTAAAGGAAAATCTAGGCTGGCTTCAGAATTTGAATTTGTTTTGGGATACCTTAACCCTCCACCAAAATTTCATAGCAATTAATTCATACCTTCTGGGTAAATTTTATAGCAAAGAAACATACAGCGAAAGACTGAAGAAAAAACACTCCCACAACAAAAGCTCCATACAACAAAAGCTCCATACCAGAGAAGAACATCATTCCCTAAACGAAAATAAGGCAAGAGTTGGAGAAGTGTGAGCAATAGTCAAAATATTGTTCTCTTTTGCGGGCCTCACCATTTTAAAAATTAAAAATTAAAAAAAGAAAAATAATAATAATAAAACTTAAAAAAGAGCACGTTAAACTACTAGACATAGGAACTCTTGCTAAAAAGTGCTATTTCCATAATTTATTTTTTAACCCCTTCACTGCCAGAGAAAATTTGAGAAATTATTGATTTTCTTATTATAAAATTTAAAAGAGACTTAATGTTTTAAAATGGTTTAGAGATTTCTGACTTGTCTATATAAATTTAAAAAAAAGCATTCTAGGACTATGACATCAAAAGTTATGACATCACACACCCTGTAGTAGACATGGGGCAGACAGTGAAGAGGTTAAACTTGCTTATTTCTTTTCCTGACTGTATTTTGTCATAAAGAAATGAAACTACAGTGATCTTATAAAAAAAAAAGTCATGACAACTACAAAATTTGTCTTAATTCAGACAAGCAATAAGATTCCGTGAGAGAAAGCTAAGGCAAGGCTTCTATGACTGACTTAGTGACTAGTTACTTCATATACAATTCAATGCAACGATAAATCTGTATCAATATCATTTTTGTTGTCACTTTCCCCTGTAACAAATTCAGCGATCTGGCTGGATCTCTGAAATCAGTATAAATCTACATGCTGACTTAATAATTTTTTCAGACGCACACACACACACCAATACACACACATTCTCAACCATATGTCACTGTAAAGGAACAGGATTAAAGATGCCGTTTTCAACGTATCTCAAACAAAACAAACTAAAAACGCACGCTGCAGTCTCTCTCACCAATCACTTTGATAAGTCCTCGCAAAAAGCCACAAAGCCATAATTCTTATCATGTTCTGACACTGGAACAGCAAACAGTAGTCTGACATCTTAAAACATCAGATATATACATAATATAGCCTTCTGCACATGGTGATCAGAGCTTGAAGAAAACAATGCCAATGTCAGCAGGCATCACAGTCAGAGGGCGCACACTCTACTCAATCTGTAACACTACTAAAGTCCACCGCAGCATATCAAATCATTCACACTGCAGTCAGACCGCATCATCTCTGGGCTAAGGTGGACAAGAAAGGGGAACTGAACAGAAGGGGGGGAGTTCAGAAATTGAATCCCCTCTGGTTGAGCCCTCGCAGCAGGTTGGGCGTGGGGAAAGGTCTGCTGGCCTGAGGCTGAGGAAACCGAGGAGGAGTCTGCGGACCATTGAACACCCCCCTCTGCTGGAACAAGTTCACACTGTTGCGCAGGTTGTTTGGAGAGAACACGGGGAACAGGGGAGGCCTGTTGGGCTGCTGACCTCGCACTTGATCAAGCTGCGGCCTCCGCTGCTGCTGGTCCATTTGTGGCCTCATCTGCTGTTCCATTTGCGGCTTGAATGGCTGTTCCATTTGGGGCCTGAACTGCTGTTCCATTTGGGGTCTGACTTGCTGTTCCATTTGGGGTCTGACTTGCTGTTCCATTTGGGGCCTGAACTGCTGTTCCATTTGGGGCCTGACTTGCTGATCCATTTGGGGCCTGACTTGCTGTCCCATTTGCGGCCTCATCGGCTGGTTCATTTGCGGCCTCATCTGCTGTTCCATTTGCAGCCTCTGCTGGTTCAATTGCGGCCTCATCTGTTGGTTCATTTGCGGCCCCATCTGTTGGTTCATTTGCGGCCCCATCTGTTGGTTCATTTGCGGCCCCATCTGCTGTTCCATTTGCGGCCTCATTTGCTGGTTCATTTGCGGCCTCATCTGCTGCTCCATTTGGGGTCTGAGGTGCTGTTGGAGTTGAGGCCTCACCTGCTGGGGTGAGAACTGTGGCCTGAACTGGGGAGGCTGGGGCTGGGGGGACTGCTGCATGGTCTGGCTCTGCTGTGGTGGGTGCTGCGGCCTGTCACAGTGGAACGGCTGATGGTCTTCCCTGTGTCTGAACTCCGGGGAAGAAGGAGAAGGGCAGGAGGAGGGGTCGAAATAGCTGTCCTGGCCCCCTCCCCTGTCCTGAGTGAAGGAGCGTTCTGTGTGGAATGTGTCCATCCTTTGTGAGGAGGAGGAGCAGGGAGGGGAGGAGGCAAAGGAGGGACCTTGGGCTTGCTGCTGATGATGCTGGAAGCCGTCAAAGTCTCTGTCTCTCAGCATTTCACTCTCCTCAACTACCGACGATTTATGCGGCTCTTCATGCCCCACACTGCTCAGCACCGGTATGCGGGTCGAGGCGTCCTCCTCTCCTCCATCCCCCTCGGCCTCCTCCTCTTCCTCCTCGTCTTCCTCCTCCTCCTCCTCCTCATCGTCCAGATCCATGTCCATCTCTCCCCCAGGGGTGAGAGTCATGAGATTGGGGAAGATGGGGTTGGGGGCGTAGGCGGGAGGGGTGCTGCCTCCCGAGGTTTTGCGCTTCAGCTTTTCCATGAACTCCCGCTCCTCGCTGTTGGTAGCAGCCGCTGACCCGACGAGGCTGACCGGAGTGACGTCTCTCCTCCCCGATGGGGAAGCCTGCATGGGCGGAGGAGTGGCGTCAGGCTCAGGGGGTGGGGGAGGGGGAGGGGGAGGGGGGAGGAACTCGGGGGGCAGGGAGAGGTCGTCTGAGCTTGGAGTGAGCTCCCTCAGCACGGGGTTGGAGGAGTGGCTGTTGTTGCGGAGGATGCTTTTGATGGGCTTGGTGATGGGGCCACTGGAGAAGGGGGAGGACCCGTTGGCCTCGCCCTGCACCGGGGGGTACACGATATTGGGGGAGACTAGGCCACCCCTCTCCTCCTCATCCTCCTCTTCCTCATCCATATCCATCTCCTCCACCCCGGGCCAGTTCTCTTTCTGTCCTGGGGAAAAGTGCTGCCGCTGATGATGAAAAAACGAAGAGACCCCACAGGCAGTGCTGGTCAGGGTTGGGGGTGGGACCGGCATGGGGGTCACTGGCATGTCAGGCGGAGGGGGGACAGGGAGGGGAACCGGCGAAGAAGAGGAGGTGAACAGAGAGAGAGCAAAACTGGGAATAGGCGGAGGGGGGAGGTTCAATCCAGGGGGGGTTTCTGGTTTATCCGTTGTCTTCCAGGGTGTCCAAGGTTTCACCCCTCCTGTGCTGTCCCCACCCACATTCCTCTCCTCCTCCTTTGCCCCTCCCCCGCCCTTGTTGAGCTCTATGTGTTCCTTGACTCTGCTGGTGAGGCGCGTGAAGCTCTCCAGGAAGCTGTTGTTGCTGTTCATGACGCTGGTGCTGGTGCTGGTGCCGCCGCCAATGTCCACCGCCTTGTTCTTCTGGGTCTGCGAGATCAGCCGCGACAGGAAGTCGATGGGGTTCTCCTTCTTCTTCTCCACAAAAGAAGAGGGGGGCGGGGGGGAGGGGGAGGAGGGGGTGGGGGTGGAGGGGAAGGAAGGGCGGCGGGTAAAGGTTCTTCTTCCTCGTCCAGAACCGGAGTGGACGGCTGTTCGTCTGACAGCGGTGTTGACCCCCCGTTCTCTTCCTCGCTTTGTTCGAAGGAGGACAGCCGGGGTGGGGGTGTCAGCGTTTTGTTGTTGACTTCGTAGGGCTGGCTGATGGCACTTCTGTTCAGGGGCTGAGGAACGTAGACGGGGATGGGGCGATCTTGGTCGTCGTCATTGTTGATCAGCGGCATAGTACTGCTGACGGGCGTCATGGTGGGAAGGAACGACGCCAGGCGATTCTCCAAACGATTGCTCCCTGCCAACAGACAATGTTAGATCCATGAAATTTCAATACAGCTGTGCAAGAATAGAAATAAAACACAAAACAAACAAACTTTAAAAACAAGAACCAGGGAGCAGCAAAGTTCAATGGACAGATGCAAAGTTTGTTATCCAATGGCTACACTTGCAGGTTTTGAGTACCCACTAAGTCTGTTCTTGGTACATGTACAGGCTTTTTCCCTAGCAGATCAATATGTTTTGACTAGAGTTCTTACAGGTCCCTCGAAAACCACATTCACTTTCTTACACGCGAGATAATTCCCATTCCAACAGTTGTAGGAGTTGGTTATTTTCTTTCTCTTTCTGTTCTCTCTCTTGCCATTAGGTCTGTTTCTACTATATTCCATTTATGTTATCCGTGCGTGTTCGCTTTGTATTGCGTTTGTGTTTGAATGCGCTTTGAATGCTAACGTGTGTGTGCGCTTTGATTTGATTTCTATCAAGATTCAGCGCCGTATAAATACTGTATGTTGTTGTTGTTGTTATTGAGTGCTGGTGGGAAGAAATGACTTGAAATTTAAAACATGTGCACACATATGTCATGTTTTGGCAAAGGAAAGTTGAGGGGAAAAAATAAAATGAACAAAAGGGAAAGAAAGCAATATTAATGAAGAAGGGGCAGGGTGAACAGAGAGCAGTAGAATGACCGACTAGGGAATAGGGCATTTGCCACGAGTGTTCGTTATCTATGCTAGACTACTAATTTGCCCGAGCTCGTTCTGCCCGAGTTACGCTGACCTTTCTAATTCAACTCGGTGAAATTCAAGGTCGCCCTCACGTGGCAAATGCCCTATTACACAGGGGGGAAAATCAGGAATTTTGCAAGCAGAAGTAATTTCATTCTGCTTTATGACCTAACGATTGAAAATTGCTCGTAACTTTGTCTGTCACTGAGGTTAAGTCCGTTATTATAACTGTCCACTCTTATAATATATAAAGGTTTCCAAGTAAAGCAGAACAGCATTATTTTTTTCTGTGTCTTTATGCATGGCCCACTCAGAAATGTTTGAATGTTGAGAACACAGCCCTGCCCCACCAACCTGTGTCCTGGAGACTAGTATCCCCGGGAGAAGATCCCGCAGGGGAAGGAGCTTCATCAGGAGGGGAAGGGACGGCCTCATCTGTGCACATACATACATATGTACACAAACTGGTTAATCTTGCACATACATACATATGTACACAAACTGGTTAATCAGGTTTGGTCCAAAACGATCGATTTTACCCTTCGTACAACAGTTTGAGGCAATTTGTTACTTTTTCTAATTAACTGAATTCACAAAAGATCCACCAAATATCGCAACACTCATCAATGGAGAAAATCGAGTGTGCTTATCAATTTCCTTCTTGGTTTTTTTCTTTCCTTGCTTGGCTTGCTTTTAAGGTCATTAAATTTGTTATTTTTTATCAACAGAATGCTCACACTTCTTTCTACCTGAGCCCTCTCTCCCATTCTTTTAACTCCTGTTCTGGCTCTCACACAGCAAACACACACACTTTCACTCTTCCTTTCTCTTGAAAATTGTCTGCCAGCAAACTTTCAATTTCAAATGCCTCTTAACCCACCCCCACCCCACCCCACCCCAATCCCCAAAATGCATTGTAAACTGTTTTAAAACTTGTTGTTGTTGTTGTACCCTGGCTAAAAGACTCCAGGGATCATCCCAACTGCCGAAGCATTTGAACACTATGGTAGAAATGCGCTAGCAAAGGATGAGAACATTATGTGTTTGACCATTTTTTGTATTACCCTTTATCCCTGTGGGGTCTTTCGGAAAAACAGTTCCCGCACCTTCTGGAAGTTCTGTGCTTGTAACTTCCTCTAATCTGCCACTCTCTTTGACTTCCCTTTTCCTTTGCTTTCTATCATTTACTATCTTTCTGACTTATTGGCCCATTCTCCTGCCTTTTTTTCAAAAAATCTTCCAAATACTTTTCTCCTTTGAGCTCCTCCGAAATCGGAATGTGTCGGCTGTACGCAGCGGGGAGACTAGTGAAAACTGAAAACCGGACACATACGTACCTTACCCATTATGGCCTTTTGGCCTGGGAACACAGAAGAAGAAGAAGAAGATTACCCCGCCATGTGAGCAGCCACACTCAGACTTTGGAAGATAAACAGATTACCCCGCCATGTGAGCAGCCACACTCAGACTTTGGAAGATAAACTGTTTAAAAAAAAAAAAAAAAACTTAAAAACAACAAAAAATCTTTTAACCCTTTCAACGCTAGCCATTCATCAGCCAAAATTTACCATTAAACTTACAAACAGGTAGAGAATAGATTTTGTCTGCAATATTGGGGATTCCTCTGTGACATCCATAAAATAGGGCCTATCCTTACCTTCCAAAAATTAGAACATAAGGTCACTGTATACCACACCCTCATTTGATGCCTTTTAGTAACATGGGTGTTAAATCATTGTGGTGCCAAGAGGCGACAATGGCGATGAAAGGGTTAATTAACAGATTTCAGATTTAGATGTTTGCTTTCAAGAAAGTGAATAGTCTGCTTAACCGGAAGTTACCTGGATTGGGAGTTGTGGTAGTAAGACACTCTTGGTTTTATTTCTGTCTTCCAAGCTAATCTTGTACAAATATGCACTTTGTAGTGGAATGGTAAGGATGATAGAATAGATAGGGTTAATTAACAGATTTCAGAACAAATTTCCCAACACGTCTCTCAACCCTCCATACCATCCAAATCATTATCGGAGGCGTTTTCCTGGTGCATGCTGTCCATCCCCTGAGGCCTGTCCTGAGGATTTTCCAGGAGGCTTTGGTCAAAGGGGCTGTTGTCCGGGGAGAGCATGTCCAGGGGAGCAGGGGGGGACGGGGAGGGGCTGGGCAGAGTGCGGGTCATCTCATCCAGCCGCCGCTTCATCGTGTTGATGCGGGACCCGTAATTCTTGTAAGCCTACACAAACACACATGCACATATGCAACCATGAATGCATGTTCACACACATATATATACACACAGATGCAGATACACATACACGCGAACACACACCAGTCATAAAAACTCATCCAGCAGCCGCTTCATCGTGTTGATGCGGGACCCGTAATTCTTGTAAGCCTACACAAACACACATGCACATATGCAACCGTGATGCACGTTCACACACATATATACACGCAAACGCAGATGCAGATGCACGTACACGCGTACTCACACCAGTCATAAAAACTCATCCAGCAGCCGCTTCATTGTGTTGATGAGGAACCCGTAATTCTTGTAAGCCTACACACACACACATGCACGCACACATGCAACCATCAATGTGTGTTCACACACATATATATATACCCACAAAATGACAAATGCAGATGCAGATACACATACACGCGTACACACACCAGTCATAAAACCTCATCCAGCCGTCGCTTCATCGTGTTGATGCGGGACCCGTAAGCCTACACAAACACAAGCACACACACATATGCAACCATGAATGCGTGTTCACACATATATATACACAAATGCAGATGCGGATGCACACGTACACACACCAGTCATAAACATATAGTCACGCTATAAGAATAGATTAGTCCGCCTTCTAAACAAGGTTATGAAACACTAGTGTAGATTACTTAACAGGGCTATATTTACAAAACACACCATTCTATTTAAGGTTTTTTTAAAACAGGAATCAAATTTATGAATACGAGTTTAGGAGCAAAATTATTGATAGATATTTTCCATTGAAAAACAGTCATGAATCATGTCATGATCTTTAATGGCCCCTCCGCCTTCTCTTGTTTTATTTGTAACCTGCCCATCAACATTTCTTAAAATGGCAGGCCTGCTATCCACATTCCACTTTATTTGGTACTTTATAGTCAGAGGCGTCTCTGTAAAATTTGGGAGAGCGTGCCGCAGCCTGAGGCGTGCCACCCATTTTTTTAAAATTTTATTTGCATGCAATTTTTGTGTGACTGATGAGGAAGAAAAAAGGTGTGTGTGTGTAAATTCTGACCAAATGACAACTTTTTCGTTGACACTGGGTTTTAACGTGTGCTAAGTGCATGGGCACACAGGACCTCGGTTTATCGTCTCATCCGAAAGACTCCACAGTAAGGCCTAGTGCAGAGTGAGAGAAAAAATCCCCTGTACCCAGGTTCGAACTCGGGTTTACTTGTATACGAGGCGAATGCGTTACCTCTGTGCCACTCTACACCTGAATATTTATATTTTGAATAAGGTACCAAAAAAAAGAACAGAAAATACTTTGGGAAATTTCCGGCCAGCTTAACTATGAGGACCCTGGCTAAAAGACTCCAGGGATCATCATCCTAATAGCAGAAGCACTTGAACACTATGGTACAAGTGCATCAGCTATGGATGAGAACATTACGTGTGTGACCGTTTTTGGTTACCCCCGCCATGTGGGGCAGCCACACTCCGACTACATGGCACACTCACGGTGGTGACGATCCTGGCCTCGGTGAACTGGGTGTCGTAGAAGTACTCGCTGACCATCAGCTGGTCCAGCAGCTCCCGCTGGTCCCCCTTCTTCTTCTCCAGCAGCTTCATGGCCTCCTCCAGGCGCAGGCATGAATCCTCAAACTGCGTCGAGAACTCGTTGCCGTGGGCGCGGTCTGTCGACATAAAAGAACACTCTCAGGCATCAGAATAGTCTGAAGTCCAATCCTCTGAAAACTGCGGTAAAAGGTCTATCAAGGCCCCAGACTGAAGAGAGACAACACTAAAATGAGTTCCCAACATGACCAAAAGGGCTTAATAAACTGAGAAATCACTTTTAAAATGCTATTTAACACAAAGAATAACACTCCATAAAAAAGCAAAACCTCTTACAAGAGCAATTCTTAATCCTCTGATCCTCTGACAATTCCGATGCCTGACTCTCTGTTGTTCAAAACTTAACATTTTACCAAAAGAATGCATAAAGACACAAACAAACATTTTTACTCTACTGTAATGTATGAGAAAGCTTCATGGCTTCCTCCAGGCGCAGGCACGACTCCTCAAACTGCATCGAGAACTCGTTGCCGTGGGCGCGGTCTGTTGACACAAAGGAACACCCTATGTTGTTCAAAAATTAACATTTTACCAAAAGAAAAGAATGTATAAAGACACTGGGAAACATTTTTACTCTATTGTAATGTATGAAAAATCTTCATCGCCTCCGGGCGCAGGGACGACTCCTCAAACTGCGTCAAGTACTCGTTGCCGTGGGTACGGTCTGTTGACACAAAGGAACACCCTCTGTTGTTCAAACCTTAACATTTTACCAAAAGAAAAGAATATATAAAGACACTGAGAAACATTTTTACTCTATTGTAATGTTATACGTCATCCATTCACTACAGTCATTGTTAGTGTGTTGTCTTCATTCAACTTGACAGTCTTTTTTTAGGACGAAAATTTGGTTTTCTTTACCTCGTTTATTTTTTCATCTTCATGTGTTTGTGTGCGAGTGTGTACATAGCATTTTGATGGTTTTTTAGTTCAATCATACTCTATTGTAATGCATGAAAAAGCTTCATGGATTCCTCCAGGCACAACTCCTCAAACTGAATTCGTTGCCATGGGTGCGGTGTGTCACAAAGGAACACCCTCTGTTGTTCAAAACTTAACATTTTACTAAAAGAATGCATAAAGTAATCTATAATAAAGACAGAAACATTTTTACTCTATTGTAATGTATGAAAAAGCTTCATGGATTCCTCCGGAAGCAGGCACGACTCCTCAAACTGTGTTGAGAACTCATTGCCGTGGGCACAGTCTGTTGACACAAAGGAACGCCTGTTCAAAACTTAACATTTTACCCAAACAATTCTTTACCAAAAGAATGCATAAAGACACTGACAAACATTTTTACTTTATTGTAATGTATGAAAAAGCTTCATGGATTCCTCCAGACGCAGGCACGGCTCTGAAGTAACATGCTTGCCATGTAAGCAACAGTGATGGGTTCAATACTCAGCAAGAGCAAGCTTGTTTCTGCTCACCCTCTACTAGTTCTTATGGTCTGAATGCCAAGTCTTTAAAAAAAGACAACAAAATCCGAGATTACATGTGCTCACAGATTTCACACAGTTAGTCAACATTTCTCCTCCCCATCTCCTGTTCAGTCTAGCACATAAATCACTCACTCATCCTCTCTGTGCTGTCTGGCGCTTGGGGCGACGGCAAGGGATCATAAATAGCATGCAACTAAATATAAAAACAAGGGTTAAACCTGACAATTTTCAAAAAAAAGGAAATGGGGCAACGCCCCCACGAAGCTGAGCACTTTTAATCAATGTAAAGCTATTTCGATGCATAATCGGGGCTCCTATATAACGGCAATCAGGTTTTCGCTTACAGCAAAGCTGTTTTTTCAAGTTTTTATTATAAAAAAAATTGGGAAAACTTTTTTAAAACGGAATTCCGTCTGTACCGATTTGAAAATAAAAAAGGATTTCCTTCCTGAGAAGGAAGCAGTTTAAGCCATGTAAAAAGCATTACACTAGCGGTGTCACACTCTCCAGGTTAGGACAGCCAAAAATATCACAGAGACGATTCTCTGTGACACTAAAAGGTAACAAAACTACAATATGTACCGTACTTTATGGACTATCATGCAACAATTTTTCTCCCCCGACTGAGACCCATGCGCCTTATAATATGACTAATAGTATAATAAAAAAAAAGTGCAATAACCTGAATTTTGTGCATAATTTAGGGGTGCGCTTTATACAGTGGAACCTCCCTTATAAGACCTTCAAAAATCATCCCAAATGAGGTCTTAAAAAAGGGCAATGCTTCAGAGAAGTAGGTCTTATACGGGAGGGAGTCTTATAATGAGAGGTCTTATAAGGGAGGGTTCCACTGTAATAAGGTGCGTTTCATAGTCCCCAAAATACAGTAAGCTATACATATTTCCACCTCACAATATTTAGAAGAACTTTGAAGCCTTATCACAACAATATCAATCCTTATGTGTTCTAACACACAATCTGAAGGTCAGACACGCTGAGCTATTAACTTTTTTTTTTTAAATTCTGTCCCATCTTCTGGGCCGTACTGTGGCGTTGCTCCCACACCACTCATTCCGAATCCCAACTCGCAGCCACACCTCCGCACGTTCAGGTCGCAGAACTGAGCTACTAATTTACTACAAAGCCGCCATAGCTCACTGACCTTTGAGCTGCTTGATGGCCTCGATGCTAGACGCGTCCAGTTTGAGGAGGGACAGCTGCTGCACTTTGATCTGCATCTCCGCCTCCTGGTGCCTGAACACCCTCATCTTCTCTATTAGCTCCATGGGCTGCAACGCACCGCGCACAAATGGTAGGGTGAATAGCATTAGCATAAGGAGTGCTCACTGCACAGTGATCTGATCAGTTGGTTAAGAAAACAAAGCGTTTCAATACGTGTGGTTATTCACTTTTTTACACACGCTTTACAGTGAAACACACACACACATAAGTTATCACATACATATCACATACACATGGATCACATACATATCACATACACATGTATACACAGAATGAAACACATACACACCGAGTGACACACAACCACACACACACACACACACATACACACACACACACACACATTCACACACGCACACACACACACTCACACACATTCACACACACACACACACATTCACACACTCACTCACACACACACACTCACACACACATTCACACACACACACACACACTCACACACACACACACATGCACACACACGCACACACACTCCCACCTTAAAAGCGGCCAGCGTCTCCTCATCGGGGGCATCCTTGTCCTCTTTCTTCTCCTCCTCCTCTTTCTCTGGGTCCACAAGGGCCAGGGAGGCATCCGCCGGCTGCATGTCCTCCAGTTCCAAGTCCCCCTCCGTGGGGACCGGGCTCAGGCTCTGAAAGGCCTGCTCTTTCACTTTCTCCCTCACACGCTCTTTGTGCTTCTCTTTCAGCCGCTCCTTGGGACCGTGGTGATGGTGGTGGTGGTGAGACTTTTTGACAGAGTCTCGCTTTCGGTCTTCAGATTTTTGGCCATCTGATGCACACAAGAAAAGTTTTTGAAAAGAAAACCACCACCTCAAAAAGTTGTGTTTTTTTAAAAGGTAGAAAATTAAATATAAAATTATCAGAAAAAAGTTATTTAAAGTGAATGAAAAGAGGACTCCAACATATTTCTTCAGTTTTTAGAACAAAAGTGACTGCCTTAATGCACTGAAAACTCCCTATTAATCAGACAGTTTCCTGTCAATTATGAGCGTAGATGCGTTATACTGCCGTTACGCGCCCCCCCCTGCTTAAAAATAAGAGCCCCCCCCTGCTTAAAAATAAGAGCAGACAATTTTTTTTTTTTTTTGGTCATCATATTTCATTTTCAGCTTATAACTAACTACTGCTGACAGGTCTGGATGTTAGTTGACTTAGTTAATTACAGCAGAACCTCCCTATTAAGACTCCCCCCCCCCCCCACCCCCCCAGACCTGTCAGCAGTAGTTATAAGCTGAAAATGAAATATGACCACACCCAAAAAAAATTTGTCTGCTCTTATTTTTAAGCAGGGGGGGGGGGGGGAGATAGCTATCTTACAATGAATGTGAAAAAATGTCAGTACTTAGCGAGTAGATGTTTGTAAAGATGAATCATGATGTATATTAAACTACAGCAATAATACAGCCCTCTACTACATAACTGAACAAGAGTGTTACTATTGTTATTCTGATTTGACGACCATTGCGATCAGAGCTTCAGATTGTTTTTAAAGTTCACAAGTCTTATGACCCCTGATTACAGAAAATGATGGGTCAATTTCCATACTAATAGGCCAAGTTTGTGTCACTGTGGTATTAAACTTCAATTATATTGCAGACATTATGGTTCACATAACCATGGCTGCACAAAATGAGGAGTCAAATCACAGTCATTATGGGTCAATGACCCGGGCCTGTTGACAATCTGAAGCTCTATGTGATGCCCACTTACCCAGGACTGCCTTGAGCTGAGCGACAAAGTCTTTGTCGTAGACATGCCTCTCCTCCCAGATGTTGAAAATCCTCTCCACCTTGCCCTTAATGCTGGCCTCCCTGTCCAAACAGCAGCACCACATCGCGTCATCATCGTTAATTAAGTTGCACCTTTAATTTCTGCTTCTCTCTTTCAACTGCGTGTATAATGCAATAAAATGTGCAAAAGGAAGGTTATAACCTTCCATTGAATGCAATATAATATGCAAACAAACAATGGATGGTCATAACTTTCTTTTTGGATCATTGATCTATTTATTAGTAATATTACATACAACCCATGTTTTGTATTCAATGTGTCCATTTATATAATTGGCACAAAATAAAAACATTGGTCTATTCTTCAAAAAGCTTGAATAGGAATTAACAATAACAATTATGTTCCGGGGCAGTGACTGAGTGAGTGGATGCCTCGTGCCTCCATATGGGGAGTTGGACGACCCCGCCACGAGTCTCTTCCTGTGAGGATACCGGCGGTCTTTTGTAAAATAGTTCTCCCACCTTCTTGAAGTTCTGTACTTGTAACTTACTCTAATCTGCCACTCTCTTTGACTCTGCCTTTTCCCTTTGCTTTATATCATCTACTATCTTTCTGACTTATTGGCCCATTCTCCTGCCTTTTTTCCAAAAAATCTTCCAAATAATTTTTCTCATTTGAACTACTCCAAATCTGAATGTGTCGCCTGTCGGCTGTACGCAGCGGGGAGACCAGTGAACACTGAAAACCGGACACATACGTACCTTACCCATTATGGCCATATGGCCTGGGAACGCAGAAGAAGAAGAAAAAGAAGAATACATATTTCGTGTTGTTCTTGCTCACAGTCATGAATAAATAAAGAAAAGAAAAAGAAAAGAAATCAAAATAAAATACCTTAGGTAATTTTCGACAAAGCTACTGCTTGCCTTTAAGTTTATCAACCTTGACTGACTGGCTGTGGTGGGAGCTGCTGGTGTTGTCTACTGAGTTGTCATTTGTGGAGTGAGCACTGTTCAGAAGAGGATTGTAGATGGGGGGCAGGTCATAACCTAGATCCTTGGTGATGCTTGGTCTCCTTTCCCTTATCTCTATGGCCTCTTTAATTTTCCTTCTAGTGAATTGTGACTCAGTTGAGAGGATGGTGGTTTGAAACTTGTTGGTATGGTGGGTAGATGTTAAATGTTCATAAAATGCAGAGGAAGGTCTGGAGGTATGTTCTTTTAGCCTAGTTTTTAGTGGCCTACCAGTCTCTCCTATATAGTCCCCATTAAAGATATATATAAACATAAGACTGACATACTTTCTAACAATGTAAGAGTACTAAAGACAGAATCCAGACAGTGTATACTTTCTCAGACTTATTTGTAGTTAAAGGTAAAATCACAACTCACCTGGCCAAATATGTGGCCTTGATGAGCAGAGGTTTGAAGGTTTGGATAAACACCAATGCCTTTTTACGCTTGCAGTTTTGGACCACATCATTGCACAGATAGAACAGGGTCAAACGATGGGAAGGCTTCACTGGAACAAAGTGAAACATCCATAAAAGATTTTCTCATGAACAACATTACACCATGAGCCAATGACTGAATCAGTGAATGACATCACTTTTAATAAATATAAATTTAAGCTTAACTCAATAACTGTCAGTGTCACTCACAATAATATTCAAATTTCTTTCTTAGTTTCTGTGTCCTCTTCAACGTAAAAAATACAAAATGGCTTCTTCTGTAAATGAAAGTTGAGTCTGAATACTTCTGAATCCATCTGAAGAAGGCACAGAAACAAATGTAAACTTTTAGGGCAATATCCACATATCACCCCCCACCCCAATTATAAGAGCAAGTAATCTATTGACGGAAAAAGACTTGGTTGGCCTTCTATCCATCTATGAGTTATCTTCTCTTTAGTTACATTGTCTTAGTCTCAAGAGCTTAAATGGGGATATTGCACTTTTAGTTACCAAGCTCACAGAGTCACACTCTATATATTTAAGTATCTATATATTTAAGTATCATCATTTACACGTCACTGACTTGGTGATTGTGTACAATTTAACACTCTCTCTCTCTCATTCTTTCTCTCTGACTCTAAATGTGTGTGTGTGTGCAGGTGTGTGTGTGTGTGTGTGTGTGTGTGTGTGTGTGTGTGTGTGTGTGTGTGTGTGTGTGCATGTGCGTATGTGCGTGTGCGTGTGTGCAGGTGTGTGTACGTGTGTGTGTGTGTGTGTGTGTGTGTGTGTGTCACTGTGTGTGTGTGTGTGTGTGTGTGTGTGTGTGTGTGTGTGTGTGTGTGTGTGTGTGTGTGTGTGTGTGTGTGTGTGCATGTGCAGGTGTGTGTACACGTGTGCGTGCGCGTGTGTGTGCACATGCAGGTGTGTGTGCGCATGCACGTGCGTACATGTGTGTGTGTCAGTGTGTATGTATACAGTGTGTGTGTGTGTGTCTGTGTGTTAAAAATTGCATTAAATTACAACATTTTCATGATTATAAGTCCATGACCAAACAATAAAACAACAAAAACCTGCACTGTTCTCATGCCCTGCATGATCAGTTCTGGCATTCGGCACAAGCTCCATGCATTGGCCTTCCATTTCATTTTCAATACACATCAGGGTATTAATATTGATGGATCAACAAACTCTGGCAGAGGCCTCAGACCGTTATTAGGCCACAAAGCAAAGGCTTCGCACCAAACGCTAAATATAAGTCATAACCAGCTTGAAGCCAGCCGAATCAAACAGTCAAAGAATGCTCGCTACACGATAGTAACACGGTTTCTTCCCATAACTTCCCTGTTTCTATACGCAAGAGTTCTAGCTGCGAAGCCTGTCGCAGTCAAAAGTGTAGCTCGTGCAAATCTGCCGCTCGCTACTATGAGAGTGTGTATTTGCGACATTGACTGATTGAGCATGAACCACAAATTTCACTTTTTTGTAGGGTTAGGGATAGGGTTAGGGTTAGGTATCTGGTTCAAGTAAAGAAAGAGTGAAATTTGTGGTTGTCGCAAATACACACTCTCATAGTAGCGAGCGGCAGATTTGCACGAGCTACACTTTTGACTGCGACAAAGCCAACTTGTTCTAAATGGCTGCCGAAATATTCTTGGAGGTGCTCCCTTTCCACTTTTTGTGAAAGCATGATTCATCTTGAAGCCAGCCGAATCACACAGTCAAAGAATGCTCGCTACATGATAGCAACACTGTTTCTGTTAATAACAGGCCACACACTACATAAGTACAAAGTCAAAGCAATATCATCTGAAAACATACCTTTTCCACATGTATGCAAGATTGATACCCCCCTCCCTCCCTTTCTTCTTCTCTTCTTCTTCGCAGTGTGTGGACACGATCAACACACTGATTATCATGCCACGGATCTGGAGAAGTTCAACCACATGCCAAAGGAAAAGCCGGTAAAGGTCAAGATGTGCCAACCCATGCTACATTTCTCAGTTAATTACATTTTTCCGTTTTTGCCTTTCTTACCGAACATGAAGCTGTATTTTATGAACATTTTCAGCTAATTATCTTTGTTCAATAATTAATTGCAGTCATGATAAAGGCCATTATCTAATAGGACTCCCACCCCCTATGTACTGAGTACACCACAGCATTTGTCAGTCGTGGTTCATTGCGTTTTTCAGTCTTATAGGGGGGGGGGGGGGGGGGGTAGGATTAGGGTTGGGGTTAGGGTAAGGCCTAAGGGTTATTATTCCAAAAAGATAATTAGCTGAAAAGGTTAATAAAATACAGCTTTATGTTTGGTAAGAAAGGCAAAAACAGACAAATGGAATTAACCGAGAAATGCTGGGGTAGTGGCACATCTTTACCTTTAAAAAATACTGAAAAGCCAAAGGCCAGTAGGCCTAAGAAAATTAAAACAAGAGAAGTGTGGACAGATAAAACTTTAAAAGAAAGAAAAAAAAGGTTAACTCAGTGGGGATCGGCTGGGGGGAATTAAAAAAAAACGGCTTTTGCTTGGTAAATGGTTGTTAGACTGATGACCCCTGAATGGGGCCACCAGCCACTGCGGGTGTCCATTGATTGAGGAACTTCCACAAGTTCCAGACTCCGGCTGCAAAACTCTCTTAGTCTCTATCCAGAGTATACATGGCTACTTTCTATATATTCTGTTCCAGAAGACGGACTTTGTGCCATAGTCCGATTTAGTGTACAGGCTAGTATTACAACTATGCTAAACACATACACAGGGTTCATTCTTGCCACAGAACATCATAGGTCATTTGACCAGTTGGCCAAAAAAATCAATAGGTCATTTTCCCAAAACAATAGGTCACAGATTTACCACGGTACATACCATGTTCATGAAGGTTAGCAAACAGATGTGGCCTTTCCCCATGGTTGAAGGTTTTCATCAGATTTTTTTTAAATTTCTCTTCCTCGCCCCCCCCTCTCTCTCTCTCTCCCCCCCCCCCCCCCCCCCCACAGACAGACACCCCCCCCACCCACCCACCCACCCACACACACACACGCGCACACACACACAGAGTGTACCTTGTCATTTCATAGTTTAATGTAAAAATAAAGTCAAAGGAAACTAATATTCTTCTTCTTCTTCTTCCAATATAGTTGACAAAGTCAGTCATATTCCTTATGATCCTGCTTTTTTTAATGTAATCTCATTCTCATTCATACAGTGTTTATGCACAGCGAACACACAGGCAAACACATGTGCATATTAAACCCCTGGAATAGGCTGACTACAGAGAGAGAGAGGGGGGGGGGGGGCAAACAGATCGAGATATGGACAGAGAGATAGCCTCAGACAGACACACATTGGTGACACAAGTGTACACACACAGTAGCTTATGTTTTTGAGATGATGCCATTCACATCTATCTCTAAAAGAACGGCTTGATGCTGCTGCTTTTTCCTCTGTCGAACTTGCAAAAATGTGCTATTTACCGTTCAGATTTGGTCAACGAAGAAATCAGACCTAAAACTTGAAGCGCTTCGCTCTCGCGAACAAGCATTCAGATGTAAACAAAGATCGTTTTGGAATGACCGGACATCTGTCTGCTTTAGAAAGGAAAACCCCGGATGGTCAGAAACAAGACTGGCAACCAGGAAAGCCAAAGCAAACAGACTGACCGCTGTGGCACGAAGCGAAAATCAGGTTCGGAGTTTTGATGTGGAAAAGTTGGGGTGGCTTGACCTAATTCCAACGATCCTACAAGTTGTAGACGATGTCTAAGCGAGTCCGAAACTAGCAAACATATTCTTCTGCCCATTTCGAATTGTTGTCAAAAGGCCGAGAAACGATCTTGTTTAGCACTAGAACTTCTAGTCTTCTAGTAGAAGACTAGGTCACGCTGGAACTTTATTTGGTCTTCAAAAAGTTGGATCGGAAAAGCTTTACCGAATATGCAATTCCGCCATTTCTTCGTTTCGGCGTTCATTTCGCCAGATACAACTTTTTAGTTCTGATTATGGTCCGAGGCCGCGGAAGAACTCAAGTTTAGCAGATGACAGAATCCTTGAAGTTGTTGACAGCTTTGACGAAAAATCAATCGGTCAGATGACCGCCTGCCTGCTAAAACTATCGGTCAAAATCAAGGTTTATGCGTCAATGACCGATGACCGATGCCAAGAATGAACCCTGCATACAGTTCTGAGCAGATCTGTTTTGAGCGTGCGTTAGGCATGTCGCAGTCAAAATCGTCGCTCGTTCAAATCGGTCGCCCGCTACTATAGTATGAGAGTGTGTATTTGCGACATACCACAAATTTCACTCTTTCTTTACTTTACCATTTTTCCGTACTCCAATCTAACCCTAACCCTAACCCTACCTCAATGTCGCAAATGCACACTCTCATAGTAGCGGGCGACCGATTTGAACGAGCGACGATTTTGACTGCCACAAGGCATGCCATGATGATAAGGTCCGTTAAAATGCATCAGCGATTTTTTAAATGCCTCAAATACGCAAAAAACATGTAATAACGCAATCACTGGTGTCTGTCACTCTGTGTGCTTGTGCGTGTGTGTGTGTGTGCATGTATACATGTGTGGTTTGTGTGTGTGTGTGTGGGTGTGGGTGGGGTTACTGAAGACTAGTGTAGAGACTTTAGTTTATTTCACACTGTCACTTTAGTTATCTTTCTTACCTGACTTTTTCATGACTTTGTACCATAATTCTATGATACGTTCATGGTGTGGTTTGTGGTGGATAATCCAAAGCGATAAACTTTGAATGCTGTCTTGGCTGTTTGTAACGGATGCGAGCCTTTTTTCCACGTTCTCCTCATTCAAAGCTCCAGACGCCATGATGATTGTTTGGGTCGTGCAATCTGCAAGCACTCGTTCGTTGCCACTAAGTGACTAACGTCGTAACTCCTTGAAAGCACTTTGATACAGTTAATAAACTGTCACAATCCGCAAATTTACACCTCAAGAACGGTGCATAATGGTGCACACTCAATGTTTATGCAATATACAAAAAAACAAAAGCTAAATTTGGCTTCTAGTTTTGCTGTCGTTCCATATCTGACGATGCCATAGTCGCCATTTTGAACAACTCGCCGTGATGAGACTTGCGAAAAAGTTTACATTAAAAAAAATTGTGTTTATTTGTCGATAAAGGTGCGTTTATATTACAACTGATATGGTTCTGAAAAAGGATTTGCTATGTTCTTTTTTTCTTTTGTTTTTCCTGCAAATAAAAAAGGTATTTTTCATATGGGCAGCGGCTATTTAACCTCATGTGGCAAAATAGAATTCAGGCTATTTTGCCTCTGCATCTGCATGAATTAGTACGTTGACAGGCACCCAATTCTGGTATTAACGCATCATGATGGAAAATAGAACTCAGGCTATTTTCCTTCACAGTCTGTCTTTCTCTTTGTCTTTTTCTGTTTGTCTTGTTCTCTGTGTCTCTGTCTGTCTCTCCGCATCTCTTTCTCTGTGTGCCCTGTCTCTCTCTTTGGCTTTCTCTTTCTGTGTCTGTCTCTCTTTGTTTAATCTCTGTCTCTGTCTTTCTCTCTGTGTCTCTGTCTCTCTCTGCTTATCTCTCTTTGTCTCCATCCCTCTCAGTCTCTCCCTGTCTTACAATGAAAACACCCGCCGCGAACGCCCACTTAAAACCGTAAATATTTCGAATTTTATTAATTCTTTATCGTGTGCACCCAGGTCAGGTCAGGTCAGGTAGTTAGGACATTAGGCCTCGCGGCCTCTTCACTGTCCTGTCATTTTTGTTTGAACTTTTGCACAGCTGAGAGGTTTTTGTATTTTGTTTTCGGCAAATCTGCCTTTTAGTCATGCTCGTATTGTAGTTTTGATATGTTGGTGTATCCACCAAGGAGGTTTTTGAATTGTATTATATTCTGTGCTCGTTTAATATGTGCAGGAACAC
>CM065693.1:26180180-26200180 GCA_017654935.2 Phymorhynchus buccinoides
CTGTTTATGAAAGTTGGGACGAATTGTGTTACTTTTACATTTTTTGAAAAGTCGTCAGACCTTTTTATGCCTGTTCTTGATATGGTATGTTATCCATGGCTGTTTAAAGTTGTCATTCTTATACACTTTGGATGGGATATGTTTGTTGATCAGGTCACAGATAAGTGTCTTTAATTTTGTCCACAGGTCATCCACTGTAAGTCGTTCGTAAGCGTCTTTGAAGTCTGGGTAGGAGTCGATCAGTGTTTTCTTGATGGAATTGTAGTCTGCTTTGCTGTAGTTGAAGATTTTCCGTGGTGGCTTGCTGGTTATGACGGAGCGTTCTATTGTTTGTGAAAAACAGATCAATGATGTTAGCGGTATAATCTGTTATTCTGGTGGGCGTTGTGACAGCTTGTTCTAGATGGTTATCATTCATGATTGTTGAATGGGTGGCATAGTGGAGAAAGGTGGCAGAGTGGTTAAGACTACCAAATGTAATGCATGACTGCAACGTGAGTGACACGGGTTTGAATCCCAGCCTCACCCTTTCTTTCTAGTTTGACAGGAAAATCGAACTGAACATCGAATCCTTTGGGTGGGGACTTAAAGCTAGTCTGACCCGTGTGCTTTACGCACATACAAATCCCACGGCAGTTGAAAATCGGTAAGAGCAGGGAGAAATCCCGCTGCCTGGTATGGCAGCGGGATTGATAACTAGGTTTCCCAAGTCTGCCCCCCCCCTCCTCACCCTGCTCCCTCAAAGAGAAATGGATAGGCGCTGCGCTTGTGGTGACGCGCTCTCCTGGGGAGAGCAGCTCGAATTTCACAGAGATAAGTCTCTGTGACTTGAATATATCAAATATCAAAAATATGGCTTGACAGTTTCAGTTGTCCAATCCACATCTGGAAGGTTAAAATCACCTCCAACCCATATGTGAGAGTCTCGGGGAATCTTCAGAAGACTTTCTGAATTATACCACAATTGGGTGCCTGCCAACGTACCTCATGCAGACTGGATCTTCCCGTGAGAATTATATTTTTTTAATTTCAGAGTTGCACCTTTATGGAATCAACTACCAACTAACATTAAGAGAGCACCTAATACTAACGTACAGCTTAAAAAATGAGCTCGACCAATTAAAATTTTATAAAGACATAATGTATGAATACAATGATTAATTAAACGCAAAAAACTGAGTGCACGATATACCTTGAGTATGTAAAAATAATAATAAAAACACAAAGATGGGACTTTGAAAGCCTAACGGCTATATTTTTTCGTCCCTATTTCTAATCTAATTATAATCTAATATTTTGCCACATGAGGTTAAATAGCCACTGCCTTTCATATGACGTCACGAATGTACGTGCCCATTGCGACCCCTGAACCAAAGGCCCATTCAAGGCAGACGATCGCATACACGCATGGCTGCGTGGCAGCGAGAGCCTACGATACAGCAGTCATTTTTTTGAACTCACGATACCAGTGTGGTTGTTTACTTTATTCCACGTCTGCCCGAGTCAAGAGTCCCAAAGAAGTAAATCTAACAATACTGTGTTACGCTAGATAAGTTAATTTAATAAGTTTGGACTTTGAAAGGCAATGTTATTTTGTTTTGAAACTTTTATTTTGTTTTGAAGAACTGAACGTCTCAGAACTCTGTATCAGAACTTGAATGTATGCGCTTCCTAAGCTCGGACTCAGAGGCCGGAGTGAGGGAGTACGTGGCATTGGCACTGACCAGAACCATAGAAAGACTACTCGAAACCGCCTGTTGAACTGTCTAGTGTAAGGGCTAGGCCTACAGTCTGTCAAATTCTTTACTTAAAATTTTAAGATGAGTACATTACAGTATTTATTATTAGTCTTGACAAACAGTTTATTTATAACTACTTAGGGCAAACTCACTAACAAAAAAACACCCCAAGAACAACCAAAAACAACAGTGATTCATGTAGCCTTTGAATAGTATCAATGCGTTTTTTCATTCATTTTAATTCCATTTCCATAAACTTTACAACACACGTGGACACGAAGAGAAATGAACTCCCAGCAGTTGATCAAACTCAGAGGTGCCCTCGACTCTGTGAAAGCAGTCTACTCACCTCACTGTGGCCATGTTAATGTTGGGCATTTTTGTGAATGGCTAGTGTGAGACTATGGCCAAGAGAAAAAATGCTGCTCCTAGATTCTATCTCTTCAGTGGTCTTATCGGCTTTCTGGTGGGGGTTCTTTTGGCCAACTGGTGCACCACCCGGTTCCTGTCCCGATGCGGATTACCAGACTTCTGTTGCCCTTCAGACCTGGGTCAGGGGGATGGTTCTGGTCAGGGAGATGAACCGAAAGCGGAGAGACAGGACGAACAGACTGGGAAAGACCGCGATAACTTTGTCTTTGTTGGGATTATGACAGCCAAAAAGTTCATCGATAACCGGGGTTTAGCATCGCACCGTTCATGGGCCAGTCGAATAAATGGGAAAGTGATGTTCTTTTCGAGTGAAGGGTCAGTTTCCAAGTATGGTGTTCCAGTTGTAGCTTTAAGCGGGGTAGACGACTCCTACCCTCCACAGAAAAAATCGTTTATGATGTTGAAGTACATGCATGACCACTTTATTGACAAGTTTGAATGGTTTGTTCGTGCTGATGACGACGTATTCATCAAGGGAGACAAACTGGATCAATTTCTTCGATCCATTAATAGTTCTCAGGCAAGGTTCATAGGGCAAGCAGGCGTTGGCAAGCCTGAAGAGCTGGGATTGTTGAGTTTGAAGGCTACAGAAAATTTCTGTATGGGTGGACCAGGAATGATTTTTAGCAGAGAAACAATACGAAGGATAGCCCCCCACATTGGATATTGTCTGAACAATCTCTACACCACACATGAAGATGTAGAAATTGGACGGTGTGTTCGTCAGTTTGCTGGGATTCAGTGCACTTGGGCATATGAGGTAAGCATAACTTAACCTGTATAGCTCTAGTAAGTACTAGTATTGTAAACTTTCTCTTGGCCTATCAATCATATAAATAATGGGTCTGAAAATGTTGACCTATTTTTTTCTATTGTGAATTTCTTTTAGGCTTTTTTTTACGTGTATGATCATTATTTATTACCCATTTCTATTTTTTCGTTATTCCTTTTTTAATTTTAATTAAACTTTCTTTCTCTCCTTGATCTTTCACTTTATTTCACAAAAGTCAGAACTATGTTTCCTCTTACTTAGTAGTTACTATCTCACTCTCAGACAATGTAATGTCAGTTTTACTCTTTCTTAGTGTGTTTCTTTCTCATGGTGCCCAGTTTCATGTTGATTTGTTTGATAATGCTAGCTCCCAGCCCAGAGGGCTTCAAATAGCTACAGACAATAAGACAGTAAAACATGCCATGTCATGATTTCAGAACATTATTACAAGATTTACTAGAAAATTTGTTTTGTTTCACTTTTGAAGTTTAAAATTAGAAAATAAAAAACTGTGTAAGAAGTTCATAGGGCACAGTGTAGTCACACTCAGTGACTCACACTGCACTTACACACACACACACACGCGCGCGCGCGCGCGCGCACACACACACACACACTCACACACTTACACATGATGTGATTGTGTGCTGACATCACACAATTTTGTTTGCATTGCATGAGACTTGTATATATTTCAGGTGGCAAGTTTGAAATGCATACAGACCTTTGCTCTATTCTGTAACTGTCATGGCAGAAGTTAATTATTTTATGAAAAGGACGGACAAGAGGAATAGGGGTAATGGGTAAGGTGACTTGCATGCGCACAATGTCACAAAGCTTTCCCATGGGAGCCTTACCCAATCTATTATGGTAGGGGGCCTATTAGTTTTTATGCCCAGCTGTACTAGTCCACTACTGGAACAGATGCACATACATGTATACAAGTTTTACAACATGTGTGTTCAACTTCAAGTTATTGTGACAGGGACATGTCATTTACTTGCATGTTGTGCATTTCAAAACCTCTATTATTATGAAAGTTCTGTGACAAGCATATTATAGTACTTGCTTTGATAGGGTTTATTGCTTAGGTTTGCTTAAAACACAATAAAAGTTTAACAGTGCACAAGTTGTCATTTTGTCAAAGTCTCTCTCTCTCTCTCTCTCTCTCTCTCTCTCTCTCTCTCTCTCTCTCTCTCTCTCTCTCTCTCTCTCTCTCTCTCTTTCCCCCCCACCACCCACCTTTAGTCTCCCCCTCCCTCTCTTTTCTTCTCATGGGAGTGGTGAGCAGACATGTCTTCCTGCTCCCCCCCCCCAAAAAAAAAAAAAAAAATTCAGCAAGCGAAAAGGAGAGACAGAGTCAAAATCTAAAACCTTGTTTTCAAATTGCTTTATTTAAAGCCCTCTACTTCATTCCAGAATAGTGTGGTACACATATTGCGATTTTTGTAGATTCTTTGCTGTTGATTTGTTTAGAACTGTCCTCACAATACCCTGAAAACTGCTATGGAAAATATCCTCAAAAGTTGTAGGTAGTCTATCATTATATCAGTAACATAGAAACACGGGAAGGGGGGCGGCTGGTTTGGGCTTTTTAAAAAACCTCAATCATCACCAAAGAGTGAAAGACTCGCTATAAATAATGTGATATGACATTTACATGGCTCAGATGTTTCCTTTCCTTTTCTTTTCTTTGATGTAGAAGCCTCATTTTTTTTTATATTGGACTTGGATCCTACATCAAATATGGATTTGAGAGGGGTTACACTTACAGGGGTTCCACCCCCTCAGAAAAAATAATTAAAATGGAAAGAAAAGAAAAAGAGGGAGAAATGTCCCATGCTTTAGTTTTAGCTTATTCTCTCATGAGAAGCCTTGATTGCATCTTTTACTCATCAGCTTATGGGAGGCAAGCCCCCCAGGCCCCTCACCCCACCCCAACTGACCACTTGGAGCTACCCCCTCCCCTCTTCCATGACTGGCTGATCCGCCCCAAAACATGATTGCATTTTTATGTTTTTTGTTGTCTTTTAATTCACATCATGTTTTCTTTCATTCATAGATTTTTTATTGTTGATTATGATTATGGTTAAAAATAACAATTATATAATTTATAAAGCGTTTCGTAGCATTTACTAAGACGTGTAATTTAACCTAATCGTCCACCTTGTCCATGCGCTTGCGCTCCCCCCGTCCACGCCGCGCCCCCCCCCCCCCCCCCCAGGTTTGTTGACACACACACACACACACACACACACACACACACACACTTTTTTCTTTTTTTGTGGACAGAGAACAGTGAAAGAGTAGTCTGTAATCTCTGTTCTCAGGCATGGTAGACCTCCGCGAATCGCGGAAAATCCGCAAAACAGTTTGAAACAAAATTATTAAAAAATGCATTGAAATGGCATGAAAAAGTGAAAATGTCACTCATTTATTGAATTTTATTGGATTTTCTTCGGCCCCCTGGACCCCGGGCCATTTTCCTTGAAAACCACTTTGCCCCCACTACCAGGCCTGTGTTCTGGATTGCATGATCCTTACAACTTTGTGTGCCTATACTACAACCAGTAGGCCTGTCTCTGTGATGAGTATGAGCATGGTGGTGAAATGATGTTTTACGTCCTCTCGGTCATAAGACACATATGGGACATTTGTAAATACAAAGATGGTGGGAACAATACTGGCTGCAATGCCCGGAGGCAGTGCAACACAAGTAAAGTCCCGAGTTTTTAACAATATATACCTCTACCTCTTAGCCAAAAGGCCGAGAAGCGATATGAGTATGAGCATCACCAGAGAGCTAGATAAGTTAGAGTGGGTGGTAACTAAAGAAATAAAGGGTATGTAGTGTGAGCAGGGCTGGAGTAATGAAGCATGGAACCCACCCACCTCTCCCCATCCTACATACCCCTTGCCCTTCCATCTGTGTTGCTGAAGCTTTGTGAACCATGTACACAGTTCCTACTAGGCCTACTTGCTGGCAGCATGGAGTCCTGTCTTCTGTTAGTTGCATCATACCCTGCTGTGAATAGGCTTTTGGCAGTGTTAGTGTGGCTTAGTACATATTGCATATTATATTAGGCCCTACTATATTGCTCTAGGTATACCAGCATTACCCCTACTGTACTTCAGACAGGTCTCTTTGTTCCTCTTCCTGTAAAGTGTAATGTGGGCCATCTCTTTTTCTGTTTCCAGACACCTTGTTTTCTCAGTCTGTCTGAAATGTCTGTTTATATATTATGTCTTGTCTGTCTGTCCATCTCTCTCTCTCTCTCTCTCTCTCTCTCTCTCTCTCTCTCTCTCTCTCTCTCTCTCTCTCTCTCTCTCTCTCTCTCTCTCTCTCTCTCTCTCTCTCTCTCTCTCTCTCTCTCTCTCTCTCTCTCTCTCTCTCTCTCTCTCTCTCTCTCTCTCTCTCTCTCTCTCTCTCTCTCTCTCTCTCTCTCTCTCTCTCTTTCTCTCTGGCCTCTAACGTAGCACGCACACACACACACACACATGTGCACACAAACACAGACAGAGGAGTATAATGGCATATTTTCATTTCATTTACACAAGTGCATTTGTGCACACAAGCAATATCTTATTTGTTAACCATCTTTGAACATGTCTGTCTCTTTGTGTCTGCCACTGTCTCTCTCTCTCTCTCTCTCTCTCTCTCTCTCTCTCTCTCTCTCTCTCTCTCCTCTCTCTCTCTCTCTCTCTCTCTCTCTCTCTCTCTCTCTCTCTCTCCTGACATACAGAAGGCACTCCCATGCCAGAACTGCCTCTGCTAATGATCATCATCATCTCTGCCACCCATTTGTGTTAATTGTGTGCAACAACCCATTCTGTTGCCAGAAACCCCCCCCACAAGGATTTGTTTTCTCTCTGGATAAGATGCTGTCTCACTGAGTCACTCTCAGTGTCTGGATCAAAATTCAAAAGTTCTATCATTCTCCAACCCCCCCCCCCCCCCCCCCCCCCCCCCCTCACCTCACTGTTTATGTTCAGCACTTACTGTGTATTCATGAGAGAATGACAAAGCTGTCTCAAGCTCTTTAAAGCCTTGAGCCCCAAACATTGCAAGCTTTGCAGAGTGTCAAATCATGTACATGTACATTTGGTTCAAATGTTCAGTTGACAGACTTTCTGCAATTTTGATATGAATGTTTACCTAAAAGAAAAACTTATCTCCTTAGGCTTAATTTGAAATCATTATTTATAGTAAAGTACCAATTTGTTGTTGTTGTTTTTAACATAATCATTTAACGTTGACAATGACAAAGATAGGCTAGACTGTAGACACTGCAAACTTGCAGTGGGGTAACTCTCCTGAAAACTGGGTCATTGTGACCTATCCTATTTATTAAACAATAAAAAATCAAATCTCATTCATTTGTGTATTTCAGCTCTAAATAGTTGTCTCTCTAAAATGTTTCTTTTAGCTGTCATGTACCCTGTGTCTCTAAACAATTTTGTCTTAAAAAATGGGCATTTTCAGTGCTTAGTTTTGTGACTGCCCAACAGTCTTGCATAAAGTTTCTCTCAGAAACCACAAAAGATTCTGCACACATATGCATGCACACTCAAGATGAGTAGTAGTCCTTCCTTTATAGTAACAATTTTGTGGATTTTACCAAAAAGTGTGTTTTAAAATCATTTTAAATACCAGGTAGCGCTGACAACATGTGGTGTCCTCAAATATAATAAAAAATAATGCAGATTTTCTTTGCCTCAACAATCTCTAAGACTCATTTTTTTCTTATTTAGTTATCAAAAAACATATTGTTGACAATGTATGTGCATGAACAGTAAATATAATTGTTAAATAGATTTTCTTTTTTAAAAATCTTTGGTCATTGTCTCCACAAAATGTGTTGTCAGCGCTACCTCTCACCTCTTCTTCTCAAGTCAAAAGTTTACTACTTTCTCTCTCTCTCTCTCTCATCCTGATTGGTCAAGAGAGACAAAAACAGTATGGTGTACAGAAGTCACTCCCATGCTTCAGAATACTGTTCACCTTCTGCCTAATGATCATCATTCATCTCTAGCCACCCATTTGTGTTAATTGTGATGCAACAACCCATGTCTGTTGCCAGAATTTTTTTCCAAATTTAAATCCTATCCCCACAAGGATTTGTTTCTGTTTAAGTAGTAAAATCTCTGGATAATGGATGACACCATGCTGTCTCACTGAGTCAGCGCTCTCAGTGTCTCTATCATTGAAAACATGTCTTCATTTCAAGGTAATCTGTTCTAAAAGTCATAAATCACCAAGGCCACCATGTTGTCCGCTACCAGATGGTGTCCCCCCCCCCTTTATATTGTAACCTACACTGTTTTATGTTCATGAAACTATTCTAACACTGTGTATTCATGAGAGATATGACAAAGCTGTCTCAAGCTCTTTAAAGCCTTGAGCAAATGAAACCATTTGCAAGCTTTGCCAGAGTGTCAAATCATGTACATGTACATTTGGTTCTAAATGTTCCAGTTGCTACCCAGACTTTCTGCAATTTTGATATGAATGTTTACCTATAAAACAATCAAAAGAAAAACTTATCTCCTTAGGCTTTTAAAAAAAAAATTTGAAATCATTATTTATAGTCTGTAAAGTACCAATTTATTTGTTGTTGTTTTTAACATAAGCTCTCATTTAACGTTGACAATGACAAAGATAGGCTAGACTGTAGACACTGCAAACTTGCAGTGCAATTTAAGTGAAAAGACAAAGACTGAAAGAGACACCTAAAGAATGATGGACCTTTTTTCACAAAACATACTCCTGCCCAGCCTTCCAGAATAGTTTCTGCCTCCTCTGCTCTATTGAGGTCATAGTCAGACACAACTGACTGGCACACACAAAAATTCAACATTTTTGGATATGAATCATATTGAGAATCCAGATTAAATAATTTTTGTTCTAAAAGTGATCAGCATTCATTTGAGACCCTAACATCCCCATCCCTCACCCTCAAATACATGCATCATCAAAATCTGTTCTCCAGGGCGTAAGTCACTAAGTGTGTGTGTGTGTGTGTGTGTGTGTGTGTGTGTGTGTGTGTGTGTGTGTGTGTGTGTGTGTGTTTGTGTGTAAGTAAACTTGTTCTTAAAATACAAACAAACGAAATACTCAGGCAGATGCAGTTAAACAAAGAAAGCAACAATGACTAAAGGGGAAGCATCACATATATTCAAATTCCTTGATGGAAATAAGTCTTTAGTTTAAGCTCGTCTTGTTAATGTTGCATCACCATCATGATTCACAGTGACAAATTTCCTTTAATGGTCCAGTTTTTGTTCTGCTACTAGGGCACCTCAGCATGATGATTTAATCACATTTGTCTCCTTGAGGCTAAGGGTCCTTAACAATAAACATGTTCCGGGTTCCCAAAGCCAGTACATAGGCCCTAATAGTATGACTGTCACTTGTCGTCATTGACGAGCCCTTGAGAGTATCACTTTACAACTCAGCTTGTGGTTTGGTGGGTATGGAGGGACTGACAAGGGGCTTACTCAGCCCTAACTTACTCTAGTTACTGATTTGTTACTTGTTAGAATCTGTGAGTGCGCGCGCGCGTGTGTGTGTGCACGCACATGTATGTGTGTGTATACATGTGCATGTGTTTATGCACAACGGATGTGTGTGAGAGCGTGTGTGTGTGCGTGGGTGCATGCTTGCATGCTCCACTTAAAAGTTTAAATGTCTCTCTTTCTCGCTCTCTTAACATGCTCTCTCTCTCTCTCTCTCTCTCTCTCTCTCTCTCTCTCTCTCTCTCTCTCTCTCTCTCTCTCTCTCTCTCTCTCTCTCTCTCTCTCTCTCTCTCTCTCATGTAAATCTGATCTGGTATACTTAGCTCGTGGCTACAATAAGAAAAGGGAGTGGTCATGAGTTTGCTTCAAATTCAATATCCATTACTTGTTATTTTTTATAATGTCTTTTGTAAGTTTTAAAAGTTAAAAGTTTGGTCAGCTTTGGTACACACTCGCACACGCTTGTACTCACGCACACTTGCACACACTCACCTCACTCAGCGAGAGAGGGAGAGAGAGAATACACACAGTAACAGTCTCACCTTTATTAACCCCCTCCTCACCCCCCACCCACCCACACACACATGCACGGCACAGACACATTAAAACTGACCCATCTGAAACAAACATGAAAATGAGAAGGTGACTGTGGTGGTGGAGGAGGGTAGTAAAGAAAGAAGGAGGATAAATTCTTAGCAATTTCTGCAAATTAGAACCAAAAAAGGCTGAATAGATGGCAAGTTTTGGTTTTTGCGGCATTCTGGCCAATTGGTTCTTTTCAAGGGGTCCATACTGCTATGCCACAGGTCCGCATTGCCACAGGTCCGTAATGCCACAGGTCCGTAATGCCACAAATGCAAACATTTTAGGGGGGGGGGGGGGGGGGGGAAGAATCTACATGTTTGCCCCCTTATAGACTCTTAACCTTTTACCTAGTTTATGTCTACACACAAACCCACCTACACACACATGTATGCGCACGCACGCACATGCACACACACACACACACACACACACACACACACACACACACACACACACACACACACACACACACACACACACACACACACGCATGCACGCACGTACACACACATACGCCAAAGAAGATTTTTACAACACAGACTAAGAGGCCAGCTGGTTGTGGCATAGCGGGCCTATAACATAACGGATCTGTGGTATAACGGGCACCATCCCGTTAAGTTGTAAGTTGACTCGGTTTGTTGCTTTTTGTGTTGCACGTGTCTATTGTTGCGTGGGTTTGAGGAGTTCTGACGTTCCAGCCATTATAGTTGAAGCAAGGTAGGCCAACAATTACCAATAGCAACCCTTTTTCCCGAATTCGTCAAATGTCAGTCATACCGCACGTGCACAGACAGCGGGATGCCAATTCTGTGCCGCCTCCCTCACCCTTCTTCTTCAGCCTTTCATGCTGGGCTCCCTACCACCACCATCCCCCATCCCAAACCTACTACCACCACCACCCCTACACACACACTCCTTGACCTCCCCCACAGAGTACACATTTTCTACTCTGTGCCTCCCCTGACACACCTCTATTCCCCTCATCGTTCTTTTTTTGTACCAAGACTTGTGTTTTCATAGATCCTGTTCCTGTTCCCTACACGGTACCTATACTTCAACATCTGATCTTTTAGCACCCTCTACTCACCAGACCTTATTTATTTGCATCCCTCCCCGCACCCTCTTTTGTCTGTTTGTGTTTTTGTGCACTTAGTTCTTCTAAATCATTTATGTCTATTTAATTTACTTATCATTTGTTTCTAACTTGCTTTGGCTTGGCTGTGCGCACGACCATCGTTTTTCTTCTTTTTTCTCCAACATCGGCAGAATCTTCAACTTGATGAAGGTCAGGTCAGGTCAGGGTAATGAGGGCAACTAGGACTCGCGGCCTCTGAAGTGCCCTTTCAATTTAGTTTTTGTAGTATTGGGCACAGCTGTGACGGTTTTTGATGACTCAATCAGTCATGTTGGTATCTCAATTCTGTCAATTTAGGGTCTTTGTCCAGGAGGTTTTTAAACTGGTTAAGGTTTGGTGCAAGCTTGATTTGTGCAGAGAGGTTATTCCAATACTTGGCAACTCTGTTAACAAAAAAAATGTTTTCTAATGTTAGTTCTGCTGTATTGTATTAGTATTTTTAATTCACAGTTTCTAGTTTTCGAATAATTCGAGAGCTGAAACAATCTTTTGTTAGTAAAGTCAGTATTGTTAAAAAAATTATAAACATTTATCAGGAGGAGGCCGATCAACGGGAAGAAGAAGAAGAAGACCCCTGAAGGAAAACAAAAAAGCGGGCAATATATGTGTGGGCGAGGATTTTACGTCCACGAAGATAAAAACATTACACTGTATAGGAATAATAGGCCTACGTGGGCATGTTGGTGTGAGGACGACACGGATTTACCTTGAAAGCGGTCAGATGAGGCGTGACCGGATTTTGATGAGTTGAAAACTCTTCAGTCACGCTCCCATGATCTTTATGCTGCCGTGAACCTTGGCAGCTCATGAATACTCAGCTATAAAGAGAAAAAAATAATGTATGATACGATCCATCGAGGAGGTTCTGGTTTTTGTATTAAATGTCTACCTTACTCAAGTTACTGGGTTTAATCTTTATATAAAAAAAAAATTAGGCCTCCTGTTAAAAAAAGCATCCCTGAAAGGATGTTACTTCTTCTCCTTTTTTTAAAAATAGGGTTAGGGTTGGGGTAGCACTAGCAGTGGCAGAATGTACTTTAAAAAATTCTTATTTTTTTGTTTAAAGTAATTAAGATTAATTGAGAGGAAGTTATGTGATTATTTAGAACCCTTTTCCTCTTCATCACCACACTAGCACAAAACTTTTTTTTAACTAACAGAGTGATAAATGCATGGAATAATCTTCCTGAAGAAGCAGTTAATGCAAAGTAATTCATTCAAAAACATCATAGACAAGTTTTTCCAAAACAAAATGTATTCAGTTTAAGTAAATATACAGATTTAAAGGAATAAAACACAGATGCCTTAGTAGTCATCAGTGAATGAAGCCTAACCTAACCCAAATCCTAAATATATTTAAACTAGAGTACTTGCGTAAACTGACCCAGTCACGACACACGCTTGCACCCCTAACCCTAACCCTAACCCTAATCTTAACCTAAACCCTTAACCGCTAACCCGATTTTGCTCAAATTCGAACTTGTCCAAGCTTTTGACCCCTAGTATCCACCTGTAAATTGTCATGTTGATATATCCAAGTGTTCTCGAGTTATCGCTGTCACAGACAGACAAACAGACAGACAAACAAACCTTTTTTTTTTGTTGAAACACACTGATAACTCTATGTGAGGCCATTTTACACCGAAATGTGCATTTTGAGCAAATTTGAACACGGACAGACGGACAAACTGAAAACAGCTTCGCGACTGGTAATTAGAGGGCAAAAGCCAAAAACACAATAGCCTATTGTGTCATTTATGCTAATTGCTATGCTATGCCAATGGCTCCCCCCCACCTGCGTGCGCATCTCGACCCTTCCAACGGAAGTGTCGCCATCTTAGTCCTTATTTGTGTGTAAACAAAGTGAATATGTTATCTAAATGTGTAAAGAAAACATCCAGATGTTATAAATACAGTTTAGATAAGTTTCGAATTGGAACAGCCAAATACGCAGCATCGATCTGGCATTTTTCAAACAAAGTTACTGACTAAGATGGCGGTCTCCCATAATATGGCGCTCCTTGTGGCCGGATATGACGACACGTGGGTACAAGCCATAGCAGATCGGGAAGTTAAGAATGAATTTTGAAGTTTTGTTGAAAGTTGAGTAAAGATGTCATGCAGGAAGTAACCAAGGTTTTGGGTTACTCATCACATGACTTCGAATATTGTAATTTTGTTTGCTTTGTTGGTATTGTTTTTGTATGTTACTGTTTCATATAATTAATGCAAAACTAGCTCCCTTGTAGTCATTGTTCAGCCGCGTCACCTTCCATCTGCTCTTGTTCTTTTCTTCACCTTAATTGAAATGAAGTTGTCTCTTTCAGCGTTCTTGGGTTTGCACACTGTCAGTACTTTCTAGTTTCTTAATGTTACAGTTACTGGCTTTATTTGGACTCATGAGCGTGCATGCTTGGGGGATGTAGCATAGATTATTTCTCGAAACATTGTGAACTGGTCTGCTTGGGATGAATTGTGAGAAATACAGAAAGTAGTTACGCACACTGCAAACTTTCATCAAAGGATTCAAGTTGATTTCCATTTCAGTTTGATTATACACATGACCACCTTCAGGCATTCACCACCTTGAACAGTCTGTACTTTTCTAGTTCTATCTTATCTACCTCAGTCAAATACTAGGTTGCAAGTCTCCAACTGAAGTCTGTGGAGGCACTTGAGTCAAGTTCTTCCTTGATCGTATCTATAATAGCTTTCTGCCCTCATCTCATGTCAAGGTAACAGCAGGCCCATAATTAGTTTACTACATTACTTTTAGGCTCATGATGAACAATTTCTAGCAAGTCATGTTCGTACAGGGGTTAAAAAAAATGGGCCTAGTTCTATCTACTTACACAATTACTAATTTCGGATGGATAGATCTGTAAACCAGCTACAGTGGAACTTCCCTTATAAGGCCTCCCATTATAAGACTCCCTCCCATATAAGACCTACTTCTCTGAGACATTGCCCTTCTTTGTAAGTATTAAAATGACCCCCCTTATAAGTTCCCTCCCTAATAAGACCTCATTTTGGGTGATTTTCGAAGGTCTTATAAGGGAGGTTCCACTGCATCTTCTGCGATTGGCACCAAAGGGGTTTGCCCAGCACTCTAGTAGACCTACTCCTTAGCCTTTTGATCATCATATAATTGATTATCATATATCATTTCCAGCATCTGAAGCTTCCTAGGTGGATGGATAAGGTGTACGAGTCTACAGGGTATCTCCTGTTAGTTCTAAAAGAGATAATCATTAATCATCTTAAAGGGAGGGTTTTCTTTTCTCTAAGGAAGCATCAACTCACCCACCCTTGACCATCTCCAACTCTCCTGCCTTTTCCCCATGTCTTTTCTGTAATTTCTCACGTGAACCATTAAAACCTGTCCAACGAATTACTGTACCTTAAATTAAAATTTGCCAGTTTAATGACTTCCACTGAAGTTTCTTGTTAATCTTTTGCTTAGAATTATGTTCGAAGGGGGCAAGTTGTTGATACCTTCCCCTCACCGCCCACCACAAAAACAACCGCCTAACTTTCAAATCTGAATAGAAGGAATTGCTGTGTTAGCTTTTTTGGTGTCACCGTGTGTGTGTCTGTGTCCGTCTGTCTGTGTGTGTGTGTGTGTGGTGTGTGTGTGTGTGTGTGTGTGTGTGTGAAAGATCTTGCCAAAATTGACTTGTATGCAGACAGACTGGATTTTGGCAATTTACATTTCTTGATTTCTAGACTCAGATTGTGATGCTGTCAGTGCCAAGAGAAACGGTGTCTGGTATTTTATCTTGTTGTGTTATCATACCTTGTCATTTCATTAATAATGCAATACATGAGACTCCCCCTCTCCTCTCCCTCCGCTTCCAAAATGTTGGAATTCGCTGACGACTGGGAGAGGGGAGGGAGAGACTTGGGGATGAGGGTAGAGGGGATGATGCGATGGTGAATTGGGTATTTGTAGTATTGCTAAGTGTGCACATTCATACAAACATCACATTCCAGTGCTGCTGCTGCTCTGTGTGTGTGTGTGTGTGTGTGTGTGTGTGTGTGTGTGTGTGTGTGTGTGTGTGTGTGTGTGTGTGATAGACTAGGCATTCAAGACTGCACATGATCATCTCCAAACATGGAACACTCAATTTTTAGTACAGTTTTATTTTTTGTGTATTTGATGGTTTAAAGGTTTGGGTTAGGGTTAGAGTCAGTTTAATTTCAGATTGAAAGGTTAACAGATACTAATTCTAAACTTTCGCTGAAAACCGATATCGTCACGCAAACAACGTCACTTTCCATATTTGGAGATGATCATGTGCAGCATTGAACGTCTTGTGTGTTATAGCGTGTGTTTCAGTCTGGAACTACGCTATTTGATGTATTTTAAAAAAGGTGTGTGTGTGCATTACATTTTAAAATATATTCTACCTAGGTCTTTATAAAAACCCACATTGACACGATTTTTAAAAAAACAAGAATTATACATATCAGTATGGGAGTTTCTCTCTCAATTGTTGGTTTAACGTCTAATTAGGCGTAGCCTCTTAAAGCCAGCGCGGTACTATATAAGCAAGCAGTAGGCTAAAAATGTCAGTTTCTGCTTGGCGCTCGCAGCGAAAGCATCACTTTTCAAACGGAAAAGGAGGGAAAAACTAAACTGGCGCAGGCGAAAGCCCGCAGCTAGGAGAGTCGCTGGCTTGCTTCTCTCTCTCTCTCCCACTTACAACTGACTACCCGATTCCTGGGATCGGCTCTTTTATATTCCGGCTGTGGCTTTAACGCCAGCCATTTTTCATCCAAAATTTTCTCTCAAACTTACCTAGGTAAAGAAAAGTTGGCATCTGTAGTACTGTGAATCCCCCAATGGCATGCATCAAATAAATCCTTTCCTTTTCTCCCAAAATTAACAACATAAGGATATTGGATAACTGATCCAACTTTCAATGAAAGTTTCATACCTTTTAGTAGCATGGGTGTTAAATCAGTGTGGTGCTAAAATGCGACATTGGCGGTGAAAGGGTTAAGACAGTAATATGGGAGTTCCCCTCACCCCACCTACCCCCAGTCCCCACCCCAAAAGAGGGATTGAACGGTGATGATGTTGACAGAGTTGCAGTTGGCGCCGCCACAGAATAAGTTGGCCGAGGTCACTGCAGATATCGAGAACTGATGGACTCAAAAGAGTTTATTTGGTACATGTAGTACTTACTTATAAGTATAGCAAGGAGGGATGCTGAATGTGCTGCTGATGCTGACACGGTATTCCGTGAAGCCCAGCCGACCTGACCGACTTTGGTGTGTTGGGCGGGGGTGGGGGGTGGGGGTGTAGGGTGTGGGGGGGAGGTTGTAAAGAGTAAGTTGAGTGTGGGCATGTATGTGTGTGAGAGCGCATAATAACTATTACTCACAATAGCCCGCAAAGTAACGTTTGCAGACACAGACTAGACGTGTTTATTGGCTTGCATAAAAAGGAACACAAAGAAAATTAATTATGGTTCAGGGAGATAGCGAGAGGTAGGGGTGTGTGTGTGTGTGTGTGTGTGTGTGTAAAGAGTAAGTTGAGTGTGGGCATGTATGTGTGTGAGAGCGCATTTACTTAAGCAATGAGCAGCCCGCAAAGTTTACAGTAATTACACTTACAGACGCAGACTAGATGTGTTTATTGGCTTGCATAAAAAGGAACACACACAAAATTAATTATGGTTCAGGGAGATAGCTAGGTGTGTGTGTGTGTGTGTGTGTGACGTGTGTGTTTGCAGTGCAATGAAAAGCCAAGACATCGGATCGAAGAACCGTCCATAAGGGTCTCTGACCGATTGAACGCTAATCTCATCACCATTCATCAAAGAGAATGGAAGTAATGGGGCATAGCAGGCCGGTAAAACCTTTTTCTAAAATGAAGGAGAGAGACGTGGATGGGGTAGGGTGTGTGTTGGGAGGCTATCAAAGAAAGCTATAGGTCATTGATGTGGCAGTTAGTACCAGGAATTGGTTTTTTTTAATGGACGGCATGGCCTTGGTCTGACGTTCTGAATGGTCTGTGTCCTTGTGATGGTTTGATAGTTGAAAAAGAAAGAAAGAAAGAGATTTGCTTAACTAATCAAGGCAAGCCTGTTTGTTTCTAAAGAGGATAGATTAACTATAGAAAATGCATAAAGGAAAAGTCATAGCAAAAGCAGCACAATGTTACTACTTGTCATTGTTATTCCTAAATCGTTCGCTTGTAAATGTTATCTTATGCAGGCTGTAAACTTTTTCTTTCATGTTTTTTTAAAAGTAACAATTGTTGGTTTTAGCACAAGGATTTTTTAAAATGAGCAATTAACATAAAAAAGTTTAAATATATATATATGTAAAACCGTGTTCTGACTTTTGTTATACATATTTTTCATATTAAATTTTGCAAAACTGGACAATCATATCAAAAACTAAAAAATGAAATTCATGAATGAACTAGAGTATTAAGATGCTAGACCAACAGCCGCGCGGCAGCATTTTCGAGTCCAGTGACCTTAACCTTTGACCTATAACCTTGACTGGTGATTTAGCATCTTAACACTCTAGCTTTCCATAAATTGGTCTTTTTTTCTCCATTTATTTGTCCATTTAGTTCTGTCTATTTAGTGTTATTAAATTCCACGTTGGAACTCTTCAAGGCAAAATTGCACAGTCAAGGAGACATTTTTCCTTTTCTCACACCACCTTGCAAGGTGAAATGAATGTGATAGCTAGGTGTGTGTGTGTGACCTGTGTGTTTGCAGTGCAATGAAAAGCCAAGACATATTACTGGTAATATGACTCGAGCCTCTTTGGGTTAGTTACTGCCTGCCTGATTTTGACCTCATTCCCCACCTTTGTAACAGGGAAGTGCGCTGCTCTTTTTCTCCAAACCCCTTCCTCCTTCCCCTACAGGCTTCTCATTAAATGTGCGACCCCATTTTTATTCAGCCCCTTTCTTCTCCCAACTGCAACCCCATTTCACACACACACACACACACACACACACACACTTCCACCCCCCCCCCCCCCCCTCTGTCACTAATGGGCCACTTTTGATGTTATTATCCCCCTCATACCTCCACCCCTCCTCTTTCACTGTGACTAATGTACCATTTTGATGTTGATGTTATGCACACTCTGGTGAAGGAATGGTGTTAAGTACTGTTACTGTTGGATGGTGTGTAGCATGAAATAATCTGATAATGTGAGCAGTACAGTGTATTTGTGCTGATCCATGGGAGATATTGTGAAGTAGGGCGTGTTAAAGCGAAAACAACCCATCGGGTCTTGCTTGTCAGAAAAGCTCTGCCTCCCGGGTGGCTCCCACAACAGGGAACAAAGAAGGGCGAACCGTCTCTCTCGCCAGCTGTGATTCAAATGTGGCGCGTGTGAGAGAGAAAAATAGAGATTTAACGCCCTCTGGGCCAAAAGGCCATTTGAGGCGCGTGCTCAGCGCCTCCCCTCTTTTATAGTCCGGTCGCAGGTTTAATCATGCAATGACTTCATTATTTAGACCTAAAAGCAAATAAAACAACAACAAAAGATTACTGGGAGGGAAATATATATTTCCAAGGCCTCTGCCTTCGTCATCAATCCATGGTCTGATGATGAGCAATCGATGCAAAGTTAGAGTGAGGTCTTTACTTTGATGACATCTGATTCAGTAACTTAAAGGGAACATTAAATCCAAAGATGAGTCATTTTTAAATTAAAATGCAAGTGTAATAAACAATCGCTGTGCATTTCTGTCCATTCAAAAGTTTCAAATTTATAGAAATAAGTCAACTTTAAACTGCAGAATTGTAGGCCCCAAGGGCGTCGCCATGTTGCCACTGTTAAGAGTGGATGCCCCCTGAATATGACGTCACACCATGATCGCGTTCCATCCATTCTGTTGTGGAGAGGGAGAGGACGGTCCTACTAATTGCCATTCGGAGTTGTCCTAGTGCCTTCTAAAGTTCAGTATTTTTGGGGGTGTAATTTCAGTCTTGACTCTTTGTGTGTCTTTTTTCCATTGTTTTTTTAAAAACGTTTTTACTCTCTCTCTCTCTCTCTCTCTCTCTCTCTCTCTCTCTCTCTCTCTCTCTCTCTCTCTCTCTCTCTCTCTCTCTCTCTCTCTCTCTCTCTCTCTCTCTCTCTCTCTCTCTCTCTCTCTCCTCTCTCTCTCTCTATATAATTATGTTTAGGTCATGAATAGTTTCTTCTGGCTAACCGAGATCAAGGGTATTAAAAACTATTATAGTATTAATTAGTTCTTTTACACGTTAATTTGTATTCTACTCCCCCCCCCCCCCCCCCCCCCCCCCCCCCCCCCCCCCCCTTTTTTTAAGTACCCGGTACAGTATGTATCATTTATTTAAATTCATTCGTTCCCGAGTGGGAACTATTGTGATCAGGTCCGTGTGTCTGTCTGTCTGTCTGTAAGTCGATTTTCTCAAAAACTATTGGATGGATTTTAATCAAATTTGGTAGAGGGGTAGGCATCTTGGAAAGGAAGGTTCCTTTCGATATTCATGACTGTGCTGACCTTGACCTTGTTTCATTTATTATCTTCCTACTTCTTTGGTGACCCGGCGCTGCGCATGACCTTAGTTTTCTTTTCCTTTTTTCAATATCAGCAAAATCTACATTTTAATTGCTTAAACCATGGACTATAGTGTAGCATCCGTGCTTAATATCAACTGAAAGGGAAAATCAAGGTTGCATTGTAGGCTTTGTACACACATTCATTAAAAAAAAACCACTTCAGTCTTTGTGTTAAGTTAAAGGGACACCCTGACGGATGAGTTTTTGCAAGAAACACGTCAAGATCACTAAAAAGACAGCCTTTTCAAGGATT
>CM065693.1:26205680-26213180 GCA_017654935.2 Phymorhynchus buccinoides
AAGCTAACACCAGAGTCCGTTCTTGTGCAAGCGATGTGTCGATTCAAAATAGGGCTTACTCCCGGCAACCACGCCAATACATGCAGTATGGTAAGCTTACACGACGAAGATATGCACCTTTAATCTCCCATTCGCAGTGTAACACTTTGCTCCTGGCTACTTCTTGACTGACCAAGTGTAATGATATTAATTTGTAGATTGCCAATAAAGCCGTCCCAAGAGACTTCTGAGCAGAGAGCCTGCGCTATTGTAGAAGTTCCAAAACCCCTGCAACCACCAAAAAAGAGAACCACTCATCCCACACCAGTCTCGTTACAAACTGACCAAATGTATAGCATCACTGAAATCCTTTAACCGAAGAATCTTAAAACAAGGAAGCCGAAATTCCTACAAAATTTAGAGACCTCGGTTGTTTGCAGACAGAACACACTTAGGTGCAGGCATAAGCTCAAGGATCGAGTCATCCCACTGCTGGCAGATTATAGCTGTCAGCAGAAGGAGGCAAGGCCAGGTCTAGCCGAATTCAGCCAGATCATCCACCGCTTTATACAAGGTGTCAAAGACCACCTTGCATGCCAAGTTCATAACTGACGCGTAGGAGGAATACTTCCCAAGTCTACTCAACCAATTACAGAACTACACTTCTATTTTTTAAATCATATTTCCCCACGCCATTCCTTGCCAACTTAGACAAATCAAAGAACCTCCTGGACAAAGACCAAACCTGAGCTAAATTAACATATACCAGTATATGACTGAGATGGTATGCAAAAAACTCATCACAGCCTGATGCCACGCCTGAATTCCAAAAACAGACAGAACAAAAAGCACGCTTGACCGCCTGATTCTTGTCATACACGTCCACAGATAAACCTGGTCACATGTCTGATCAGTGAGCTGCCCCCTGTGTGAGCACTGGCATCCAGACACAAGAACATCATCCTCAGGATTACCAAACTTGGCACAATGGAAATGTTCTCCACTGCGACCAGTCAGAAGTACTGTGCCGGATCTGACAGCAGGCCCCGCCTGATGTGAATAGAAGACTGATTCCTTCAAAACCTGGACTATGACGGTTTTAGTTTAATGGACTTTTCTCCACTGTGAACCAGGCAGAAAGTTGTAGGATCCTGACCATGAGGCGTGTTAGCTGAACGGTCAAGACTTGAGAGTTGCGCCTTTGAAAACTAGGACGACGTTTAAGTTTAATGAAATTTCTCCACTGGACAGGAGATACGAGAAGTTGATGGCGATACTGACAGAGGCTGCATTGTGAACAAAAAAATACCAAAAGAAGACTTGCTACTGAAAACTGGACGGACGGCGTTTAGTTTTAAAAGCATACCCCATGCCCAGAGAGCTCTGTAGTGCTCATTGCCAGTGCTAAATATGACCGTTGTTGTTGAGATCATCATGTGTTTTGCAAGCCACATTTGTGATCATATGCCCTTACCTTCTTCTTCATAATTCGACCTCATACAGGCAACCCCAGCTGGCTAGGAAGAAGGCTAGCCAGTCCGCGAAGACCCTCCAAAGAGCGAAGATCTTTCCCGAAAACCGGTGTGTCCGAGGGACAAGTATTCAGTCTCGCAGAGTTTTGGAATGTTACGACAGTCCTGAAGGATGTTTGACCAAAGCAGTCCATCGTCTAGCAAAGCGCCACCGCAGGGAACACAGGCGACGTGAGTCTCCAAATGTGAACTCTTACGTATACATGTGATTGCTCTGAGTACTGGAGTGACCTGCGTCCAGTACCTCAGTACACAGTTGATATAAGATTACTTGCGTACCTTGATCATGAAGAGGTTGGTGAGTTAGGCATCCCTGAGCGCCCGCGATGGTTTGGATGTTTACGTCTCCAGCAATCACTCTCTCCTCAAGCCTTACTCCTTTATAATGGCCCTTTTGCTTCGCCATAAGGTGATCTGGCTTTGCGTCTTGCTGCCATGCTCTAACCTCCCTCTTTGTAAAAATAAGACCGTTGTTGAAAGATTGATCCTGGTTATTCAAAGAAATGTCGTGAATCATGTTCGATCCATCACCGACAATCGCGATATGTTTTAGGTTCAGTGTTTCATGATTATTTATCTAGCCTTTTATTTATATCTAAACAAAACAGTTCTTCTATCAGTACTAGATACCTCCGAAGTCAGGACGATACGGGTAGGCTGGCCAAACGAGAATCAGAATAAGAGTCACACACGCTAATGTTCTCATCCCCTGGCATGGATAGCACTTCTGATCCACCATAGATTCCTCGTTCAAGTGTTTGGCTGTTGGATGATCCCTGGAGTCTTAAGCCAGGAGTAGACAACAAACAACAAACATCAGCTAATTGAAAACAGATAATTAATCATAAACATCTCTCTGCATAACATGGTAGTGCGTTTAAGATGAACGTTGCATAGAAATGCAAAGTATGATGCTTTGCTTGTGAAGAACACCGGCTAGAACAGCAACGCCCATGACTAGAACCAATATTCTTATTTCCAGGAAAGGCTGAAACACTATATAGCGATAGTCTGATCCGTCGCTACTGCATGCCAAGCCGCACCACTTTCCACTAGCCCAGTAGAGACCCTCATTAAATCTTGAAATAGGACGAATGTGCGTATAATGAGCCTGAGTAGTGCTCTCCTGTGCCTACAATTTATGTTGCTGTGCTGGGCGTGCCGTGTGTGATGTCGTGGGTGTGGGTGATGTGTGGAGCGGTGTCGTGTGGGTCCGTAATGTGTGTGTGGTGTGTGGGTGTGTGCTGCTGTAGTGTGTCGCTGGCCGTATCGTGCTGCTGTGACTGTAGCATAAGTGCTGAGTATTAGCCTATGTCCGTGAGTAGTTGGTCGATGTACAGTGCTATCGTGATCGTGATGTGGCTGCGTGTATCGTGTGTGGGTGCGTAGTGCCTGTGCGTAGGTTATGCAGTTGTGTGCGTGTGCCGTGCGGCGATTTATGCGTGGCGTAGCGTACTCGCGGCATCGTTGTGTGTTAAGTGTGTGATGTGTCGTGTGTGTGTAGTGCCTGCTAGTCAGCTGCCATGCTGATGCGACGTGGAGTGCCGCTGCGTGTCGTACTCATGCGTCCGATAGACCTGTCTGGCCCTTAGTCTGTGTGGGTGTGCGTGTGCTGCTCGAATATCCCGTGTTCGAATAGTACAGTAGTGTGTGTGTGAAACTCTGTAGTGTGTGTGCTAATACCGATGGATGTTGTAAGATGTGTGCTTAGTGTGGCCTGTGTGGTTGGCTAGGTCGATGTGTGTGCGATAGATTGTGCTAAGCAGTGCGCTGACGCTCATGTGTAGTGACGTGCGTGTGTGTGTGTAGCGCCAGTGTCGCGTGCCAGTTACGTTAGTGCTGTGTGTGCATGTGAACCCGATGTGTGTTGTGTGTGTGACTCTCCGTGTCGCTGTGCAACTAAGTTGTGTTGGCGCAGCCCAACATTGTGTCTGTTTAAAACACTCTGTGTGTTAGCACTGTGATTGCGACTCAAATCAGTTGCTAACATGATAGCAATTATCATTAAGAACAACAAAACCAAAACAAAATTTGTTTATTTTTTATTGTTTGATATTTTTAACCCTTTCACCGCCAGCCATATTACACTGCAAGATTCTCATTAAATTTACACTGGGCCAGTGAACAAAACATCTGCAGATTGGGCGATTCTTCTGGGCATAGTAAAATAAGTCTCATCCTTACTCGCCGATTAATGACCCAATTTGATGACTTTTTAGTGACCATAGGTGTTAATCATGCTGTGCTAAAATGCGACTTTGGCGGCTGCAAAGGATTTTTAAGCTCAGAGGAAGGATCGGGGGTGGGTTTTTTGGGTGGGGGGGGTGTTTGTTTGGGTATGCGCAGAATGGAACAGTGTGCACAATCTCTGCTGAGCGCATACTCATCAAGTACAAGTGTCGACCGGGCTGTGAATTGCTGCCTGCCATGTACGCGCGCATGTGCCTCACGGATATGGCATACCCTGCGCAAAGACAGCGACACAGAGACATGACATGACACAGAGCACGCGTATGTTGTCCAACTTGTCCTGACCCTATACAAGAGATATCATAGTTTTGAATCTATTTACAGAAAAGGAAGTCCTTATTATATCTTACAAAGATGACGTCAAAAAGATCTTGTCCTGCTCTGTACTACTTGTGCATTTTTAAAACATCTTTAAAATAAAGCATTTTAATATTAATGTGGAAAACGAACAACAAAATACCTCCATAAATCCATCTTTTGCCTTTCAGCTGCAGGGATGACATATACCCTGGACCCCGCGCCTATCAGCTTTTGTTTCTATATTTGTGTATGTTAGCCACCCATAGGCCCCCCAGGCAGACAACAGCAGGAACAGCCTAGACACACACAACACACACGACACACACACACACACACACTACAACACACATCACACCACACACACCACACACACTACCGGACCTAAAGAACAAATAAACCCAACCCTGAACTTTCCAAAAATATCCAGCCTATAAGGAGTTAATAGCAACGCAAGTGCCCTAAAAAAAATATTAACCTGTCAATTTTGTGCAATAGGGAGGTATACAAGTGATTACTGACAGAATTTTGTAATTTTTTTTATTATATTTTGTATGGGCGGTGGTCGGCGTCCGCCGTGGTGGTGGCTACAAGCCAGAGAGCTATTTTTTGACAGCAATAAAGTTGCGATGCAGCATCTTAACATGTGCGTTTTTCCAGTTTTACACTGAACACAAGTGTATGTTGGGAGAGAACAAACATACATCGAATACTTCCTATTGTGCATAAGGAGTTCAGGACCTGCGAAACGTACAGATTGAGGGTGTAGGGTGTGTGATGTCGCTGGGTGTGTGTGTGACTCCTGCACCCGGCCGCTCGCTAGTGTGCCTTGTGTGTGTGCTGGTGTGTGTGTAGTGTGTCGTGTTGTGTAGTGAGTGCCGGCCTACTTCTACTGCAGACCCTCTGTCTGTCCGCGCTACTCCTGCCCTTGAGCTTCATACTCACCATCGCATACTCATTCAAGCTCAATATAGCGGAATTAATCATAAGCTGTCAATTCAGATGATTTGCTCTTTCAAGGAAGTAAATATTGTGCCCCCACACCCACTTGCCCGTCACTTATAAACTACGCGTATTTCCCCTTATACACAGTTTTGCTTCTTACTATGCGTTTGTAGTGCGTTAGAAGCGGGGAGACTGAATTAATGCTGTGCAGTTTTTACTATGAAAATGTATATATATCTATCCAAACGTTACTGAATCTACACACTTCCCTATCGTCATAACTAGGCAAGCTAAAACCTGCCCCATAATCTTCTTTCATTTCAATTTTTTGTTTATGTCTAGTTTTGTTTAGATAGTGTATAGGCCTGGGTGATTTAGTGAGTTTATTAATATTTTCCCCCAAAATCATTGCCGATTGCGAATAACATACACAGCGCTGCAGCTGTGTGAATTTTAAGAATCAAACACTATGGGATGACTGCCAAGACAAATAGAAGGCATGTCCAGAAACCACAATCAGCAAACAACATTCGAACAATTACAATTATTGCTTTCGCTAGCCCTGCAAACTACTATTCATTCGCAAAATGAGTTTTGAACAGCCAATCTAAGTTTTCACAGTGAATACTTTGAAGGACCCCTAAAAAGATCATCAAATCTCCGTTATGATGGTAAATTGAGAAACAAAACATGACCACATGAAAAACAAAACATGTGCACTGTCGATGTAGGAGTGTTTGTTATGTGTTGTACAAAAACATTGACAACCACAAAAAACATCACTAACACCTGACAAGCAAAACACCACAAAAAGAATGCCCGGGAAAAAAACTAACATGAAAACACGAAAAGGAACAAACATTGACAAACCACCTCCATTTTTGCAAAAAACGGCGACAAACATTGACAAACACGAAAAACAAATCATTGACAAACATGAACAACTGACACACTCAAAACATCAACAAACACGAAAACCAAAACATTAGACAAACACGAAAAACAAAACACTTGACAAACACAACCCCAAAACATTACAAACCCTGAAAAACAAAACCATTGACCCCCCCCCACCCACCGAAAAACAAAACATTGACAAACTATAAAAACAAAACATTGCACAAACACGTAAAAACAAACATGACAAACACGGCAAAAAAAAAACATGACAAACACGCAAAAACAAAACATTGACAAACACGAAAAACAAAACATTAACAAACATAAAAACACAAACAAACAAATTGACAACACGAAAAAACTAAAATTGACAAACACGAAAAAAAACTGGACAAAGACCCCAACCAAACATTGACAAAACCCCCCCCCCCGAAAACAAAACATTGACAAACACCAAACAAAACATTGACAAACACGAAAACAAAACATTGAACAAACACGAAAAAACAAAACACCAACACGTGCCCCCACAAAACATTGACAACCACGCAACATAGGCCTGTAGTATGTCCCAAAATGGTCGATGACATAGGAATTGTCCTGCGCGCCCACCGGAAATTTGGGCCACGCGAAATGTCCCGGGCCGCGAAATGATCGCGCTGGCCGTCTGGGGACAGATTTTTTTTTTTTTTTGGGACCTGTTTCACCCTTGCCGTGTGTGAGTTGGGTGCCTGCCCCGGAATTAGTGCGCCGGCGGACATAGTTGCACGACACCGTCCCCTAAATCATAATCTTATGCGTATAGATAACCGTAACTACTGTGTGTAGCAATCTACGCCTCGCTAAGAACTGCCCATAGTCGTCAAACTAATAGCATACATATTTGAAAAGAACCACGCTTATATTCATACATGATTTAATCCGCACTTCCGCCTGGCTGCGCATCAGCCCTACATTCACAGCCTATTAACGGATTTCACCAGCAGCCATATTTCCAGTGGCCAAAAATGTCCATTAAATTTCACCCTGGGTAGCAGCAACAAAACCATCTGCCAGTATAATGCCAGGAATCCTTTTTTGTTATCTATCGCTCGTACGTGAAATAATAAATTAAGCGTCTAATCCTTACTTCCCAAATCCTAAGCACAATAGGGTATTTTAGGATACTAGCACCCCAATATTGATACTTTTAGTGAACACAGTGTTAAATCACTGCTGGTGCTAAATGCCGACTTGGCGGTGAAAGGCCGATTAAAATTAGTGGTTTTAGCACGTGATGGATGCAAACATGCCATAGCAAACTGTCCCAGTGCGAAAAGAAATGAAGGGTAGGCCTATATGCTGCGAAGTCCATATCACCAGGCTAGGCTAACCACCAACAGAGATGTAGAAAGGATGTCTCTACACATATCTGACCACTAACTGGTGACCCCAAAAGCCCTCTCACAAATCCTCTTACCCTCCTCTTCCTTACTTTTCCTCCTCCTTCTTACATCTTTTACTTCTTCTCTTCTTCTTACTCCGCCCCACTTTCCTGCCTCAACATCTGTACTTCTTTCTGCCTCTACACCTCCTTACCTTCAATTAAAATATCTTT
>CM065693.1:26215680-26234194 GCA_017654935.2 Phymorhynchus buccinoides
CGTCCTATGTGAAGAACCCTTCGTTCTTTAACTGTGATCTTTCTTTCCGGTGCAAACCTCCGCCAAAAAGGTTCTCACTGGTCCAAAACCTGTCGGCCATAGTCGGAAAACCTTTAGTCAGAGGCCCCAGTAACACTAGGGGCCTATGTTTTATTTTTATCAGTATCAACCAAGGAATGCACCGGGAGCCATTTTTGAACTTCCAGCGCAAACCTCCGCCAATGAGGTACTCACTGGTCCAAACGTAGTCGTAAGCATGAGGGGGGTGACTCAGTAAAGCACACGATTGCCGAAATCTGATCCAGGACCTGTATTCACATTGAGATAAGTATGAGACTTATCATCATGGTATCTTAGAAGTCCTTCTGAAGTAGTAGGATTCACAAAAGAATTTCTTCGACACTTTGCACACAAGGGCCTGTATTCGCATTGAGATAGTATGAGACTTATCATCATGGTATCTTAGAAGTCCTTCTGAAGTAGTAGGATTCACAAAAGAATTTCTTCTACACTTTGCACACAAGGGCCTGTATTCGCATTGAGATAGTATGAGACTTATCATCATGGTATCTTAGAAGTCCTTCTAAAGTAGTAGGATTCACAAAAGAATTTCTTCGACACTTTGCACACAAGGGCCTGTATTCGCATTGAGATAGTATGAGACTTATCATCATGATATCTTAGAAGTCCTTCGAAAGTCCTATTAAATCCTAGTACTTTAGTAGAAGGACTTCTAAGATATCGTGATGATAAGTCTCATGCTATCTCAATGTGAATACAGACCCAGGTCTACTTTCTCCGGGAGATTACGGACCTTGCTCTCACTATTCTACAGGGGGTCACTGTTTTTGGTAGCACACAGTCTCACGCTGAACGTTGATATCGTGAAATTATCATGACAACCTACGATTGCAGCTTGAAACTGAATGTTTGCCTTGCTGTTTGATCTTTGACTAGCGCAACGCCCCGTACCGGTAACGCCTAGTACCGGTAACGACTTGTACAGGTAACGCCAAGTACCGGTACCGCTGGTTTCGCCGGGTCCGCAAAATATTATATTTTTACTTTTGTGGCTGAAAATAAAATTTTTAGACCCCTACCACTTTCAAGGCCTACCGATCTCCATGACCTTGACCTTGACCTTGATCGATATGCAATCATCAGAACGGCCATAAGCCAAAGTACCTACATGCCAAGTTTGAAGTCCCTAAGACCAACGGTGTGGACGTTATAGCCCCTTAAAGATTTTCGGTTTTCAAGGTCATACGCCAAGGTGAAGGTCATGACGGCGATAATTTATGCTCGGATGCCTTCTCTCATGGTGACACGCCACCACACAAAACTGGAAACGATTCGGTAAAGCAGTTCGGGAGATATGCGTGGGACAGTAAAACCCAATCATTAGACCCCTACCACTTTCAAGGCATACCGATCTCCCTGACCTTGACCTTGACCTTCATTGGTATGCCATCATCAGAACGGCCATAAGCGAAAGTACATCCATGCCAAGTTTCAAGACTCTAGGACCTGCGGTGTGGATGTTATGGCCCCTTAACGATTTTCGGTCCCCCCCCCTCCCCACGACCCCTTGGCAGAGGTTTCCGAAAAGTAAGGATGGCATGACTTTCGGAGGGTGCCAAGGATGCTTGATGCCAAATTTGGTGTCGATCGGTTGAGAACTGTGGCCGTGCATAAGGGACAGAGAGACAGACAGACAGACAAACATACAGATTTCAAAAATATATATAAGATGACCCACCACTGCCACCCAAAACCAGTCCGCTGGAGCCCACCTACTCCTCTCCACCCGCATGCGTTAAGCTGCTGGCTGCAAGTTGTCTTTGCTCTATTCCACAGTTTGTGTTGCTCTTTTACTCCTTGTAAAAATGGCAACCCCGAAATGTGGCAGTGCATGGTGTGTAGCAGACACACACACAAACAAACACAAACACACACACACACACACACACACACACACACACACACACACACATAAGCGCGCACGCTTATTGAACAGTAGAACAGTGGAAGAATATCTGAAGATGTATAGTCAGAAGTAGCTTGACTGCCGTATAACGCATCACGTACTGACTTGATGACATCACTGATTATGTCATCAGATGAAGAGGAATAACTCTAATATGCTGGTGTTTTGCTCTAACACAGTCAAGAGAGTTATACCCCCAGACCATTTAGCCAGATTGGCTCTATCAGTTGTCTTTTTCGTGGCATGATTTGTACAATTAATGTTTGTTTAATTTTCTCTGGCAGTCAAGGGGTTAATGGTACGTTTATGAGCGCTGACTAATGGTTTCAGTGAGTGGTCTCCCAGAGAATAGATGAATAATCTCTGGCAGACTGAACGAATTAATAATAATAAAAAACCGCTTGAATCAAGTACTTATAATTGAAACTTTCCATAATTTGGTAGCACATGTGCCTGCATAGGTGCGTGCATGCACGCGCACGCGCGCGTGTGTGTGTACATATGTGTGTGTCCACTGTGTGTATGCATGTGTTTTGTGCATTTATCATGTGTGTGCCAATATTTGAGAGAGAGAGAGAGAGAGAGAGAGAGAGAGAGAGAGAGAGAGAGAGAGATAATGACAGACAGAGAGAGACAGAAAAAGATAATGTGTGTGTGTGTGTGTGTGTGTGTGTGTGTGTGTGTCTTCCTACACCTCTCAATTTTTTGTTCTGTTCTCCTGAATTGCGTTCACAAATGCATGACTTGCTCTTTAGTTTCAAGTTAACTGCATCATTCACAGATTGGATTGTAATGGGGAAGTATTGTTTTTTTTGCTCCTTTTGCTATCTTTGCTGTTTGCTGTTTTCTTGTTTGTCTCTGTGTTGATAAAGGCGCATTCGCCGAAATATCCAGTGGTTTTGTTGTGTCTCTTGTAAATAAAATAACGTCACTTTACACCTGTTGTGTGCTTGTTTGTTTGTTGTATAAACACAACACGTTATGCACAAAAGTCTTATCATTGTGATGTTATGTCATAATTGCAATCAATTGCTTGATTCGGTTTTGTTTATCAGTTTTATAAACGAAGGTGTTGTTCATTTCCTGTACCTCTATATTGCGTGTGAAATTAGCAATGGTCGTTTTGCATGCCCCAATAACGGGTTAATAAAATAAATAATTATTTTAGTTCTAGTCTGGAAGAGGGAGAGGGAGGAGAGAGAGAGTTGAATTGAATGGATTTTATTTATAGAGGGTAATAGAATAAGCAAATATTAATATAATGCTTGTTTACATCCAGCGAAAAAAGCATGCAAAACAGTCATACATAGTAACATAATAAAATCGAACCTAATCGTATGTCTCTCTCTCTCTCTCTCTCTCTCTCTCTCTCTCACTCTCTCTCTCTCTCTCACATACACACACACGCACACACACGCACACACACGTGCACGCGCGCGCAAACACTGCCACGAACACATTTCACAACACATCCACTATGTAGTCTAAACAGCACAGCTGTATTATAACTTTTATTTTTGCGCGAGCAGCAACGCGAGGCCAAGTTATAGTAGTAAGGGTAAAGAAGCAGTGAAAGATCTTTCCTTTGACCTTCTTTGAGCCAGTCTCAAACACACGAAAGTGAAACTTTCGGTTTTACATTTCCAAGAAGAAGGCAGCATTTCACCTTCCAAGAAAATGGATCACAACCGTGTAAGGTCTTTCATTTCAGGGGGGGTTTCACTTTGACCTCGCGCACGCAGAGAGAGAGAGAGAGAGAGAGAGAGAGAGAGAGAGAGAGTACTTCTTCTTCTTCTTCGTCTTCTAAGTTCTTGTTCTTCGGCCGTTCAGGCATGTTTCTGTCAATTACGAACGTAGATGCATCATGCTGCTGTTATGCGCCTAAGTAAGAATAATTAGGCCCAGCATGTCTGACTTCGGGTAGAGGAAATCTTTTTGAAAGTATTTTCTTGAAAAAAAGGCAGGAGAAATGGACCGGAAAGGCAGAACGATAGTAGATAACAGCATGCAAAGGGAAAAGGCAGAATCAAAGAGACTGGCAGATTAGAGGTAGTTATAAGCACATAACTTCCATAAGGTGGGGGAACTATTTGTACGGAAGAACCCCCCCTCCCAGTATCCCTAGGGGGGTGGGAAGCTTGCTGCGTTCTACTCCCACCATAACTTCCAGAAGGTGGGGGAACTATTTGTATGGAAGACCCCCCCCTCCCAGTATCCCTAGGGGGGGGGGGAAGCTTGCTGCTTCTACTCCCACCCCCCACCCACACCCACACCCCAGTCAGTTTCTCTCTCTCTCTCTCTCTCTCTCTCTCTCTCTCTCTCTCTCTCTCTCTCTCTCTCTCTCTCTCTCTCTCTCTCTCTCTCCACTGTCTGTATAAAAATAGCTGCAGCGGGCTCGCGCAGCTCGGGGTGGGGAGGCAAGCAAAGAGCCAAAGACATTGAAAAGAAAAGACTGACATGTGGTCCCTTTTCCCTATATGAGTAGTGAGGACAGAAACACTGGTTGTGTCCCTTTTAAACATCTTTATGACATAACACATCGATAGGCCAGTTGAATTCTCCGTTCAAATTCCAATCCGAGTCTTTGCATAGCCGCCACTGTGAACTATCCCACTAACGATAACTCTATCAGCCAGGCTCGCCGTAACTCTTAAGTAGTCCATTTTCCCCTTTTAGAGTCTTTGGTTATGTGTCAAGTGTTGGTTGAAATTAGCATCCTGCAAAATAAATCGATTTATAGCGCGTGTTTATGAACGGATGGTGTTGAAATTTTGCACGACGATAGTCACTATCCCTGGTCATGCATGTTCCAAATCTCGAGTCAATGTCGGGTCTGGTTACGCCGCGGTTTGTGAAAACGTGAAGCGGCCTGTCGGCGCCCGTATCTCCGGCATTTCTGAATCGATTCGCTTCCGGTTTGGCACACGGATAGTCCCCTGCCCCGGTCATCTTCCTGCGAAATTCGAAGGCAATCGGCCCAGAAACGCCGGAGATACGGGCGCCGAGAGGCCGGCGGATGCGCGTTTCGCGCATTTGCGAAACCGCGCAAATGATACGGCCGCCTCGGTTGCCGTTGCCATCGCCCCGTGAGGGCTCACAGCAAATTTGAAGCGATTCGGTCGAAAAACGGCGGAGTTATAAGGCCCGTTTCGTGTTTCAGACACACACACAGACACACGGACGGACACTTGCCAAATTACTATATGATGATTTTCATCACGGAGACTGAGCCGAGGAGGAGATGGTGGATGGGGTAGGCCTAGTCAGTGTTTGTGTGTGGAGGGGGGAGGGGGGAATTCACACTTGCTAGCCTTGAGATAAAAGCCCTTGGCAAATTTGCTCATGACGGTTCAACATTAACACCCCAACGAAGTAAATATAATATGTACATATGAAGTGCAAACACAGACAGAAACTATTCTTATAGAAAACGAAGTGGTTCTTCTGAATCGCGTTCGTTTGCAAGGACCATGTTTTACAAAGACTAGTATTGAGTCGACTCGAGAGGATGTTGGGCTAGGCCTACCGATTGCCCCCAACCCCACCCCCCTACCTCGTTTTTGTGTGGGATGAAACTGTTTGTCATAACAAGGGTTCCTGCATAGACCGTAGAATCAAAGTGGGCGTGAAAACAGTCACGAAAATTCTCGTGCATTTGAAATAAAAGACGCGTGTATGGAAGGCAATTGTTAGGCCGCAGTATGTCGCACTATCGCAATATGTCTCACTGTGCGACATATTGCGGCGGGTGCTATGTAAAGTATGGGGAACATGCGTGATTTGTCACAATGTGCGACACATCGCGGACATAGCCCTTTTTTTTTATTTTATTGAAGTATATTTTCTTTCATCGGGGTAGCTTTTGCTGCTCTATCGTTAACACGATTATAGGGGAAGACGGGGTAAAAAGCGCATGGGCGGGTAAGAAGCCCACCCCAATTATCTCATGAAATCGGAAGCAAATTTCAGTCTCATTTTGCCCATGAGACGAGCGTTAATGTCTAGCATTCGTCTCATGGGCAAATTTGACTGAAATTTTCTTTATTTCATGAGATAATTGGGGTGGGCTTCTTACCCGCCCATGCGCTTTTTACCCCGTCTTCCCCCTAGGGGTAAAACACAGAAAGAAAAGGGAGAAGTGATTCAGAGAGACGAGAAGAGTATGATTTATATTGCACACCCTCAGCCTCAGCTGGTGAAACAATGCCAAAGTGCCGCAGTTCAGTACAATGTCTTCTTCTTCTGGGAGTACAATGAAAATCAGTAAGGAAAACGGATGGAGTCTTGTGTTGTTCGCGCTTCACTTATAAAATCAAGGAGTGTCGGAGTGTACCCATAAAATCACACCCTACTGGTAGATAACAACAAAAAGTTTGTGTGTGTGTGTTACATGTGTGTGTGTTACATGTGTGTGTGTGTGTGTGTGTGTGTGAATAAGTGAGATAAATATGAAATATAAGTGAGCAATATGTTACAGTTGCGACAAATCACGGCAGGGGAACGCACGCGATATGTCGCACTATCATGATCGCAATAAGTCTCAATGTGCGACAAATTGCGAGGGCGCCCCCCGCGATATGCCGCACAGTGAGAGTGACATATTGCGATAGTGCGACATACGGCGGCTTAACAGCAATCTTCTTATGTGCACACAGGTCGCAAGTTAGGGGAAGACGGGGTAAAAAGCGCATGGGCGGGTAAGAAGCCCACCCCAATTATCTCGTGAAATAAAGAAAATTTCAGTCAAATTTGCCCATGAGACCAATGCTAGACATTAACGCTCGTCTCATGGGCAAAATGAGACTGAAATTTGCTTCATTTCATGAAATAATTGGGGTGGGCTTCTTACCCGCCCATGCGCTTTTTACCCCGTCTTCCCCTACCCTTACTCTAACATAAGGCAGGGGGCAGGGCTGCTCTCGCGTTGATAGGGCAGGCGTGGCTGATGCATCTCTGGGTCCCATCAGCACCTTCGGGTGTTTCTATTTCACTCTCTGACGATGACTCTTCTTTCATATCAATACAAGTCCGTGCAACTTAGCCCTTAGGGTGGAACCCGGGCCTGATCATGAGTACCCTCTGATAAAAAGTAGAGTAACTATGAAAAATAATAGACATACTGATTAACTATTATTTATAAATATGAAGCTTAATAAAAAGAAACCTGAGGTAACATGTCCTTTCTAAGACTATCACCCAATTTACCCCCCCCCCCTCTCTCTCTCTCTCTCTCTCTCTCTCGCTCCACGTGTGTGCGCGGCGCACGCGCATGTGTGTCTGTCTCTGTTTCTCTCTTTGTGTCAGTACACGCATTCAACATGGGCGGGTTTGTTTCTGAATACTGCTCATGCAGCTCCCGGACTGACACACAACAACACCAACAACAACATACAGTATTCATACGGCACTGAATCTGACCACACAACAACACCAACAACAACATACAGTATTCATACGGCACTGAATCTGACCACACAACAACACAACAACAACAACATACAGTATTCATACGGCACTGAATCTGACCACACACAACAACACCAACAACAACATACAGTATTCATACGGCACTGAATCTGACCACACAACAACACCAACAACAACATACAGTATTCATACGGCGCTGCATCTGACCACACAACAACATACAGTATTCATACGGCACTGAATCTGACCACACAACAACATACAGCCAGTATTCATACGGCACTGAATCTGACCACACAACAACATACAGTATTCATACGGCACTGAATCTGACCACACAACAACATACAGCCAGTATTCATACGGCACTGAATCTGACCACACAACAACATACAGTATTCATACGGCACTGAATCTGACCACACAACAACATACAGTATTCACACAGCGCTGAATCTGACCACACAACATACAGTATTCATACGGCGCTGAATCTGACCACACAACAACATACAGTATTTATACGGCGCTGAATCTGACCACACAACACATACAGTATTCATACGGCGCTGAATCTGACCACACAACAACATACAGTATTCATACAGCGCTGAATCTGACCACACAACAACATACAGTATTCATACGGCGCTGAATCTGACCACACAACAACATTACAGTATTTATACGGCGCTGAATCTGACCACACAACATCATACCTATTTATACGGCGCTGAATCTGACCACACAACATACAGTATTCATACGGTGCAGAATCTGACCACACTACATACAGTATTCATATGGCGCTGAATCTGACCACACAACAACATACAGTATTTATACGGCGCTGAATCTGACCACACAACAACATAGAGTATTCATACGGCGCTGAATCTGACCACACAACAACATACAGTATTCATATGGCGCAGACTGATCTGACCACACAACAACATACAGTATTCACACAGCGCTGAATCTGACCCACAACAACAACATACAGTATTCATACGGCGCTGAATCTGACCACACAACAACATACAGTATTCATACGGCGCTGAATCTGACCACACAACAACATACAGTATTCATATGGCGCTGAATCTGACCCACACAACAACATACAGTATTCATATGGCGCTGAATCTTGACCACACAACAACATACAGTATTCATACGGCGCTGAATCTGACCACACAACATCATACAGTATTCATACGGCGCTGAATCTGACCACACAACAACATACAGAATCTTGATAGAAATCAAATCAAAGCGCACACACACGTTAGCATTCATAGCGCATTCAAACAAAAACGCAATACAAAGCGAACACACGGATGACATAAATGGAATATAGCAGAAACAGACCTAATGGCAAGAGAGAGACGAGAGAGAAAGAGAGCGGAGCTTTAATGACGGGGGGGGGGAACAGGTGGTTTTTGAGGTTAGCTTTGAAAGCAGAGAGGGTCGGTCGCTGACGGAGGGAGAGAGGAAGTTTGTTCCAGGAGGTCGGTCCTGAGACAGCAAAATATGTTTGTTTGTTTCTGAATTAAAAAGTTGTAGGGGAAGACGGGGTAAAAAGCGCATGGGCGGGTAAGAAGCCCACCCCAATTATCTCATGAAATGAAGCAAATTTCAGTCTCATTTTGCCCATGAGACGAGCGTTAATGTCTAGCATTCGTCTCATGGGCAAATTTGACTGAAATAAAGAAAATTTCAGTCAAATTTGCCCATGAGACGAATGCTAGACATTACGCTCGTCTCATGGGCAAAATGAGACTGAAATTTGCTTCATTTCATGAGATAATTGGGGTGGGCTTCTTACCCGCCCATTGCGCTTTTTACCCCGTCTTCCCCTACAACTTTTTAATTCAGAAACAAACAAACATATTTTGCTGTCTCAGGACCGACCTCCTGGAACAAACTTCCTCTCTCCCTCCGTCAGCGACCGACCCTCTCTGCTTTCAAATCTAACCTCAAAACCCACCTGTTCCCCCGTCATTAAAGCTCCGCTCTCTTTCTCTATCTTCTCTCTCTTGCCATTAGGTCTGTTTCTGCTATATTCCATTTATGTCATCCGTGTGTTCGCTTTGTATTGCGTTTTTGTTTGAATGCGCTATGAATGCTAACGTGTGTGTGCGCTTGATTTGATTTCTATCAAGATTCTGTATGTTGTTGTGTGGTCAGATTCAGCGCCGTATGAATACTGTATGATGTTGTGTGGTCAGATTCAGCGCCGTATGAATACTGTATGTTGTTGTGTGGTCAGATTCAGCGCCATATGAATACTGTATGTTGTTGTGTGGGTCAGATTCAGCGCCATATGAATACTGTATGTTGTTGTGGTGGTCAGATTCAGCGCCGTATGAATACTGTATGTTGTTGTGTGGTCAGATTCAGCGCCGTATGAATACTGTATGTTGTTGTTGTGGGTCAGATTCAGCGCTGTGTGAATACTGTATGTTGTTGTGTGGTCAGATCAGTCTGCGCCATATGAATACTGTATGTTGTTGTGTGGTCAGATTCAGCGCCGTATGAATACTCTATGTTGTTGTGTGGTCAGATTCAGCGCCGTATAAATACTGTATGTTGTTGTGTGGTCAGATTCAGCGCCATATGAATACTGTATGTAGTGTGGTCAGATTCTGCACCGTATGAATACTGTATGTTGTGTGGTCAGATTCAGCGCCGTATAAATAGGTATGATGTTGTGTGGTCAGATTCAGTGCCGTATAAATACTGTATGTTGTTTGTTGGTCAAGATTCAGCGCCGTATGAATACTGTATGTTGTTGTGTGGTCAGATTCAGCGCTGTGTGAATACTGTATGTTGTTGTGTGGTCAAGATTCAGCGCCGTATGAATACTGTATGTTGTTGTGTGGTCAGATTCAGCGCCGTATAAATACTGTATGTTGTTGTGTGGTCAGATTCAGCGCCGTATGAATACTGTATGTTGTTGTGTGGTCAGATTCAGCGCTGTGTGAATACTGTATGTTGTTGTGTGGTCAGATTCAGTGCCGTATGAATACTGTATGTTGTTGTGTGGTCAGATTCAGTGCCGTATGAATACTGGCTGTATGTTGTTGTGTGGTCAGATTCAGTGCCGTATGAATACTGTATGTTGTTGTGTGGTCAGATTCAGTGCCGTATGAATACTGGCTGTATGTTGTTGTGTGGTCAGATTCAGTGCCGTATGAATACTGTATGTTGTTGTGTGGTCAGATGCAGCGCCGTATGAATACTGTATGTTGTTGTTTGTTTGTTGTTGTGTGGTCAGATTCAGTGCCGTATGAATACTGTATGTTGTTGTTGGTGTTGTTGTGTGGTCAGATTCAGTGCCGTATGAATACTGTATGTTGTTGTTGGTGTTGTTGTGTGGTCAGATTCAGTGCCGTATGAATACTGTATGTTGTTGTTGGTGTTGTTGTGTGGTCAGATTCAGTGCCGTATATATACTGTATGTTGTTGTTGGTGTTGTGTGTGTGTCAGTCCGGGAGCTGCATGAGCAGTATTCAGAAACAAACCCGCCCATGTTGAATGCGTGTACTGACACAAAGAGAGAAACAGAGACAGACACACATGCGCGTGCGCCGCGCACACACGTGGAGCGAGAGAGAGAGAGAGAGAGAGAGAGAGAGGGGGGGGGTAAATTGGGTGATAGTCTTAGAAAGGACATGTTACCTCAGGTTTCTTTTTATTAAGCTTCATATTTATAAATAATAGTTAATCAGTATGTCTATTATTTTTCATAGTTACTCTACTTTTTATCAGAGGGTACTCATGATCAGGCCCGGGTTCCACCCTAAGGGCTAAGTTGCACGGACTTGTATTGATATGAAAGAAGAGTCATCGTCAGAGAGTGAAATAGAAACACCCGAAGGTGCTGATGGGACCCAGAGATGCACCAGCCACGCCTGCCCTATCAACGCGAGAGCAGCCCTGCCCCTGCCTTATGTTAGAGTAAGGGTAGGGGAAGACGGGGTAAAAAGCGCATGGGCGGGTAAGAAGCCCACCCCAATTTATTTCTTGAAATGAAGCAAATTTCAGTCTCATTTTGCCCATGAGACGAGCGTTAATGTCTAGCATTCGTCTCATGGGCAAATTTGACTGAAATTTTCTTTATTTCATGAGATAATTGGGGTGGGCTTCTTACCCGCCCATGCGCTTTTTACCCCGTCTTCCCCTAACTTGCGACCTGTGTGCACATAAGAAGATTGCTGTTAAGCCGCCGTATGTCGCACTATCGCAATATGTCACTCTCACTGTGCGGCATATCGCGGGGGGCGCCCTCGCAATTTGTCGCACATTGAGACTTATTGCGATCATGATAGTGCGACATATCGCGTGCGTTCCCCTGCCGTGATTTGTCGCAACTGTAACATATTGCTCACTTATATTTCATATTTATCTCACTTATTCACACACACACACACACACACACACATGTAACACACACACATGTAACACACACACACAAACTTTTTGTTGTTATCTACCAGTAGGGTGTGATTTTATGGGTACACTCCGACACTCCTTGATTTTATAAGTGAAGCGCGAACAACACAAGACTCCATCCGTTTTCCTTACTGATTTTCATTGTACTCCCAGAAGAAGAAGACATTGTACTGAACTGCGGCACTTTGGCATTGTTTCACCAGCTGAGGCTGAGGGTGTGCAATATAAATCATACTCTTCTCGTCTCTCTGAATCACTTCTCCCTTTTCTTTCTGTGTTTTACCCCTAGGGGGAAGACGGGGTAAAAAGCGCATGGGCGGGTAAGAAGCCCACCCCAAATTATCTCATGAAATAAAGAAAATTTCAGTCAAATTTTGCCCATGAGACGAATGCTAGACATTAACGCTCGTCTCATGGGCAAAATGAGACTGAAATTTGCTTCCGATTTCATGAGATAATTGGGGTGGGCTTCTTACCCGCCCATGCGCTTTTTTACCCCGTCTTCCCCTATAATCGTGTTAACGATAGAGCAGCAAAAGCTACCCCGATGAAAGAAAATATACTTCAATAAAATAAAAAAAAAGGGCTATGTCCGCGATGTGTCGCACATTGTGACAAATCACGCATGTTCCCCATACTTTACATAGCACCCGCCGCAATATGTCGCACAGTGAGACATATTGCGATAGTGCGACATACTGCGGCCTAACAATTGCCTTCCATACACGCGTCTTTTATTTCAAATGCACGAGAATTTTCGTGACTGTTTTCACGCCCACTTTGATTCTACGGTCTATGCAGGAACCCTTGTTATGACAAACAGTTTCATCCCACACAAAAACGAGGTAGGGGGGTGGGGTTGGGGGCAATCGGTAGGCCTAGCCCAACATCCTCTCGAGTCGACTCAATACTAGTCTTTGTAAAACATGGTCCTTGCAAACGAACGCGATTCAGAAGAACCACTTCGTTTTCTATAAGAATAGTTTCTGTCTGTGTTTGCACTTCATATGTACATATTATATTTACTTCGTTGGGGTGTTAATGTTGAACCGTCATGAGCAAATTTGCCAAGGGCTTTTATCTCAAGGCTAGCAAGTGTGAATTCCCCCCTCCCCCCTCCACACACAAACACTGACTAGGCCTACCCCATCCACCATCTCCTCCTCGGCTCAGTCTCCGTGATGAAAATCATCATATAGTAATTTGGCAAGTGTCCGTGTGTGTGTCTGTGTGTGTGTGTGTCTGAAACACGAAACGGGCCTTATAACTCCGCCGTTTTTCGACCGAATCGCTTCAAATTTGCTGTGAGCCCTCACGGGGCGATGGCAACGGCAACCGAGGCGGCCGTATCATTTGCGCGGTTTCGCAAATGCGCGAAACGCGCATCCGCCGGCCTCTCGGCGCCCGTATCTCCGGCGTTTCTGGGCCGATTGCCTTCGAATTTGGCAGGAAGATGACCGGGGCAGGTGACTATCCGTGTGCCAAACCGGAAGCGAATCGATTCAGAAATGCCGGAGATACGGGCGCCGACAGGCCGCTTCACGTTTTCACAAACCGCGGCGTAACCAGACCCGACATTGACTCGAGATTTGGAACATGCGTGACCAGGGATAGTGACTATCGTCGTGCAAAATTTCAAAACCATCCGTTCATAAACACGCGCTATAAATCGATTTATTTTGCAGGACGCTAATTTCAACCAACACTTGACACATAACCAAAGACTAAAAGGGGAAGATGGACTACTTAAGAGTTACGGCGAGCCTGGCTGATAGAGTTATCGTTAGTGGGATAGTTCACAGTGGCGGCTATGCAAAGACTCGGATTGGAATTTGAACGGAGAATTCAACTGGCCTATCGATGTGTTATGTCATAAAGATGTTTAAAAGGGACACAACCAGTGTTTCTGTCCTCACTACTCATATAGGGAAAAGGGACCAGATGTCAGTCTTTTCTTTTCAATGTCTTTGGCTCTTTGCTTGCCTCCCCACCCCGAGCTGCGCGAGCCCGCTGCAGCTATTTTTATACAGACAGTGGAGAGAGAGAGAGAGAGAGAGAGAGAGAGAGAGAGAGAGAGAGAGAGAGAGAGAGAAGAGAGAGAGAGAGAGAGAGAAACTGACTGGGGTGTGGGTGTGGGTGGGGGTGGGAGTAGAAGCAGCAAGCTTCCCACCCCCCCTAGGGATACTGGGAGGGGGGGGTCTTCCATACAAATAGTTCCCCCACCTTCTGGAAGTTATGGTGGGAGTAGAACGCAGCAAGCTTCCCACCCCCCTAGGGATACTGGGAGGGGGGTTCTTCCGTACAAATAGTTCCCCCACCTTATGGAAGTTATGTGCTTATAACTACCTCTAATCTGTCAGTTCTCTTTGATTCTGCCTTTTCCCTTTGCATGCTGTTATCTACTATCGTTCTGCCTTTCCGGTCCATTCTCCTGCCTTTTTTCAAGAAATACTTTCAAAAAGATTTCCTCTACCCGAAGTCAGACATGCTGGGCCTAATTATTCTTACTTAGGCGCATAACAGCAGCATGATGCATCTACGTTCGTAATTGACAGAAACATGCCTGAACGGCCAAAGAACAAGAACTTAGAAGACGAAGAAGAAGAAGAAGTAACTCTCTCTCTCTCTCTCTCTCTCTCTCTCTCTCTCTCTCTGCGTGCGCGAGGTCAAAGTGAACCCCCCCTGAAATGAAAGACCTTACACGTTTGTGATCCATTTTCTTGGAAGGTGAAATGCTGCCTTCTTCTTGGAAATGTAAAACCGAAAGTTTCACTTTCGTGTGTTTGAGACTGGCTCAAAGAAGGTCAAAGGAAAGATCTTTCACTGCTTCTTTACCCTTACTACTATAACTTGGCCTCGCGTTGCTGCTCGCGCGTTATAATACAGCTGTGCTGTTTAGACTACATAGTGGATGTGTTGTGAAATGTGTTCGTGGCAGTGTTTGCGCGCGCACGTGTGCATGTGTGTGTGCGTGTGTGTGTGTGTGTGTGTGTATGTGAGAGAGAGAGAGAGTGAGAGAGAGAGAGAGAGAGAGAGAGAGAGAGAGAGACATACGATTAGGTTCGATTTTATTATGTTACTATGTATGACTGTTTTGCATGCTTTTTTCGCTGGATGTAAACAAGCATTATATTAATATTTGCTTATTCTATTACCCTCTATAAATAAAATCCATTCAATTCAACTCTCTCTCTCCTCCCTCTCCCTCTTCCAGACTAGAACTAAAATAATTATTTATTTTATTAACCCGTTATTGGGGCATGCAAAACGACCATTGCTAATTTCACACGCAATATAGAGGTACAGGAAATGAACAACACCTTCGTTTATAAAACTGATAAACAAAACCGAATCAAGCAATTGATTGCAATTATGACATAACATCACAATGATAAGACTTTTGTGCATAACGTGTTGTGTTTATACAACAAACAAACAAGCACACAACAGGTGTAAAGTGACGTTATGTTATTTACAAGAGACACAACAAAACCACTGGATATTTCGGCGAATGCGCCTTTATCAACACAGAGACACAAGAAAACAGCAAACAGCCAAGATAGCAAAAGGAGCAAAAAACAATACTTCCCCATTACAATCCAATCTGTGAATGATGCAGTTAACTTGAAACTAAAGAGCAAGTCATGCATTTGTGAACGCAATTCAGGAGAACAGAACAAAAAATTGAGAGGTGTAGGAAGACACACACACACACACACACACACACACACACACACATTATCTTTTTCTGTCTCTCTCTGTCTGTCATTATCTCTCTCTCTCTCTCTCTCTCTCTCTCTCTCTCTCTCTCTCTCTCTCTCTCAAATATTGGCACACACATGATAAATGCACAAAACACAAATGTACACATATGTACACATGCATACACACAGTGGACACACACATATGTACACACACGCGCGCGCGTGCGCGTGCATGCACGCACCTATGCAGGCACATGTGCTACCAAATTATGGAAAGTTTCAATTATAAGTACTTGATTTCAAGCGTTTTTTTATTATTATTAATTCGTTCAGTCTGCCAGAGATTATTCATCTATTCTCTGGGAGACCACTCACTGAAACCATTAGTCAGCGCTCATAAACGTACCATTAACCCTTGACTGCCAGAGAAAATTAAACAAACATTAATTGTACAAATCATGCCACGAAAAAGACAACTGATAGAGCTAATCTGGCTAAAATGGTCTGGGGATATAACTCTCTTGACTGTGTTAGAGCAAAAGCCAGCATATTATAGTTATTTCTCTTCATCTGATGACATAATCAGTGATGTCATCAAGTCAGTACGTGATACGTTATACGGCAGTCAAGCTACTTCTGACTATACATCTTCAGATATTCTTCCACTGTTCTACTGTTCAATAAGCGTGCGCGCTTATGTGTGTGTGTGTGTGTGTGTGTGTGTGTGTGTGTGTGTGTGTTTGTGTTTGTTTGTGTGTGTGTCTGCTACACACCATGCACTGCCACATTTCGGGGTTGCCATTTTTACAAGGAGTAAAAGAGCAACACAAACTGTGGAATAGAGCAAAGACAACTTGCAGCCAGCAGCTTAACGCACGCGGGTGGAGAGGAGTAGGTGGGCTCCAGCGGACTGGTTTTGGGTGGCAGTGGTGGGTCATCTTATATATATTTTTGAAATCTGTATGTTTGTCTGTCTGTCTGTCTCTCTGTCCCTTATGCACGGCCACAGTTCTCAACCGATCGACACCAAATTTGGCATCAAGCATCCTTGGCACCCTCCGAAGGTCATGCCATCCTTACTTTTCGGAAACCTCTGCCAAGGGGTCGTGGGGAGGGGGGGGACCGAAAATCGTTAAGGGGCCATAACTTCCACACCGCAGGTCCTAGAGTCTTGAAACTTGGCATGGATGTACTTTCGCTTATGGCCGTTCTGATGATGGCATACCAATGAAGGTCAAGGTCAAGGTCAGGGAGATCGGTATGCCTTGAAAGTGGTAGGGGTCTAATGATTGGGTTTTACTGTCCCAGCATATCTCCCGAACTGCTTTACTGCGTTTCCAGTTTTGTGTGGTGGCGTGTCACCATGAGAGAAGGCATCCGAGCATAAATTATCGCCGTCATGACCTTCACCTTGGCGTATGACCTTGAAAACCGAAAATCTTTAAGGGGCTATAACGTCCACACCGTTGGTCTTAGGGACTTCAAACTTGGCATGTAAGTACTTTGGCTTATGGTTCTTCTGATGATTGCATATCGATCAAGGTCAAGGTCAAGGTCATGGAGATCGGTAGGCCTTGAAAGTGGTAGGGGTAAAAAATTTTTATTTTCAGCCACAAAAGTAAAAATATAATATTTTGCGGACCCGGCGAAACCTCAGCGGTACCGGTACTTGGCGTTACCTGTACAAGGCGTTACCGGTACTAGGTGTTACCGGTACGGGGCGTTGCGCTAGTCAAAGATCAAACAGCAAGGCAAACATTCAGTTTCAAGCTGCAATCGTAGGTTGTCATGATAATTTCACGATATCAACGTTCAGCGTGAGACTGTGTGCTACCAAAAACAGTGACCCCCTGTAGAATAGTGAGAGCAAGGTCCGTAATCTCCCGGAGAAAGTAGACCTGGGTCTGTATTCACATTGAGATAGTATGAGACTTATCATCACGATATCTTAGAAGTCCTTCTACTAAAGTACTAGGATTTAATAGGACTTTCGAAGGACTTCTAAGATATCATGATGATAAGTCTCATACTATCTCAATGCGAATACAGCCCTTGTGTGCAAAGTGTCGAAGAAATTCTTTTGTGAATCCTACTACTTTAGAAGGACTTCTAAGATACCATGATGATAAGTCTCATACTATCTCAATGCGAATACGGGCCTTGGTGCAAAGTGTAGAAGAAATTCTTTTGTGAATCCTACTACTTCAGAAGGACTTCTAAGATACCATGATGATAAGTCTCATACTATCTCAATGCGAATACAGGCCCTTGTGTGCAAAGTGTCGAAGAAATTCTTTTGTGAATCCTACTACTTCAGAAGGACTTCTAAGATACCATGATGATAAGTCTCATACTTAATCTCAATGTGAATACAGGTCCTGGATCAGATTTCGGCAATCGTGTGCTTTACTGAGTCACCCCCCTCATGCTTACGACTACGTTTGGACCAGTGAGTACCTCATTGGCGGAGGTTTGCGCTGGAAGTTCAAAAATGGCTCCCGGTGCATTCCTTGGTTGATACTGATAAAAATAAAACATAGGCCCCTAGTGTTACTGGGGCCTCTGACTAAAGGTTTTCCGACTATGGCCGACAGGTTTTGGACCAGTGAGAACCTTTTTGGCGGAGGTTTGCACCGGAAAGAAAGATCACAGTTAAAGAACGAAGGGTTCTTCACATAGGACGAAAAATAATATGGACATCACACTCATGGAGTCTCAGTAGGTAATATAAGTCGTCTCAACTGGGGAACACAATTTCAAGCAGACACCAATAGGGTCCTATTGTATAATATATTTCACAGGAAAATAAGCTTGATTCTGACCAGCCACGATATGCTGGTTTCTGTATGCGTAAACATATATTGATGGTGTGGAGAAGTAAAGGGGAAAGGGATCACACACTAGTACGAACCCACAGGTAGACAGACAATAGGGG
>CM065693.1:26234694-26262194 GCA_017654935.2 Phymorhynchus buccinoides
ATAATGTGACTAATAAAATAGTAAGAAAATAAAACAAAATCTGAATTTTGTGTCAAACAATTTGGGGGGGGTGCGCCTTATAATAAGGTGTGCCTTGTAGTCCGAAAGAATATGGTACTAAGGACAAACTACTCTTGAAGGCGATTGAAATGGTGTCTATGTGTTGTTGCAAGCTTTGTTTGGGACGCATAGATCTCAAGATGCACCCTTTATGATTGTAATTAATGTACATGTTGCTAACTTCGTTTTCTGAATGTACAGGTACAGTGGAATCCGTTTAATTGGCCATCGGATAATCGTCCAAAGCCGCTTAATCGGCCAATTTTCTCTGGAACGGAATCTTTTCTTCTTAAGCATGTGTTATTTTGTTCGTTTTTACGGCCAAAGCTGAAATCTTCAATTTCGCTTTATTGGCCACTTTTTCTCTCTAATTTTTCCTCTTTGCCCCTTTTTGAGAGGGAGAACAACAGAGGCAGACAAACTGACAACACGCTTTTGACGTTTGCATGGTTGAGTGTGAAGTTGGAATGTGAGCTGTTGTCAGTTGAAAGACCCTGCATGGCGTTAAAATCACTCAAGAAAACAAAATCATTGTCTTTTACTCGTGCTTCTGTCAAGTTGTAGGATTAATAAACACACACACACACACACACATCACAAAAAGGGAAAGAATTTGAACTGCAACATTTAATTTTGACGTCATTGCTTTTGACTTGCATAATTGCGTCATACAGTATCTCGATGTTCGTTTTATCGGCTGATTCGCTTTATCAGCCATATTTTCCCTGGTCCCAAAAGTGGCCGATTAAGTGGATTCCACTGTATGTATTGTTAGATAGCTTTGTTAAAAGTTTCCCCACCATTTTGTGTTTATATATATATATTTTTTAATAACGACATTTTGAAATGTGTACTTATGAAACATTCCTAATCATCTGGACATAGCTTATGTGCAGATGATTAGGAATGTTTCTCGGGCTGGTATGAATTGAAATAAGTGACACGTCTCTGCTTCCTTTGTGTATAATATAATATATGTCATGGTATTCAGTAGGGGAGGGTGTTTGTTTGTTGTTTTTTTGTCTCAGAAGGAAGTGAAAGGTGAGGTTGTTTTGGGACAGTTAGATGTATTGAAAGAAAACTACCCAGCATTATGTATATATATACTGGATCATGAATGATGCATGCAAACGTTTCATTGTTGGTTTTATTCGGGCAAGTTTTGGACCGCAAGAGGGGATGGAAGCAAAGACACTTAGAGCTTACACGAAGACTGAACACTTGGGTCCCAGCTTGAAACCACAGTTCACTTGTAAGCCATTCCTACCACTCACCCTGTAGCATGCTTAGGTCCAGGGGGAAGTGGCAGGTAACATCTGGCTTCACTCTTACTACCACCGTGAGTAGTGTAAGCGATCAGGCTGTGATCAGTCTTTGCATAAGATCTAAGTGTTCTTGATGGAAGGTAGGGGTGTGGGAGGATGAGCACCGTATTTTTCTGACTATAAGGCGATACTTTTTTCAAAGACTGAGACCCCTGCGCCTTATAATGTGGCTGATGAAATAGTAAGAAAATATAGTAACACAATCTGAAATTTGGGGTGTGCGCCTTATACAAAGGTGTGCCTTATAGTGCGAAAAATATGGTAGATCAGAAACTTTTTTTTTTTTAAAGTTGTGGTGGGTGGTGGGGGGATTTAGCATTTTAATGAATCTCAGTACAAGCTTTAAATATTTGATTCATTTAACTGTCTTATTTATTATCTGTGTGGCCTGGCCTGTCTGCTTGTAAAATAAAATGGGATTATTTACATGAGAAATGGGTGGAGGAAGGGAGAAAATCAGAATCAAGGATGTGTGAAATCCAGCGTTGGGATAAACGATCTTTGTTTTCAGTTTGTGCATAACATTGTGCATGTATTGTTTCTACTTACTGTTGTTGACAGTGTTTTAAATCCAGCACTGTGGTAACGGTCGTTGTTTTCAATTTGTACATAACATTGTGCATGTATTGTTTCTACGTACTGTTGTTGACAGTGTTTTAAATCCAGCACTGTGGTAACGGTCGTTGTTTTCAGTTTGTACATAACATTGTGCACGTACTGTTTCTACATACTGTTGTTGACAGTGTTAAATCCAGCATTGTAGTAACGGTTGTTGTTTTCAATTTGTACATAACATTGTGCATGTCGTCGGTGAAATTAAAAAAACTTGTATCTCGATTTTTGGGGGTTTTGAGTTAGATACATGGTCAGCTCTCTAATTTTTCCCACCACCTTCCACCAAAAGCTCGTATCTCTAACGACTTTCTATCTGGGGTAAATGAGGTTGTGAAAATAGATGAAAAACTTGTAAGTCCCAAATTCAGATCTAGTTAAGGACAAAAACCTGGTATCTTTGTTCTTTTCAAGTCTAAAAAAAAATGTTTATAGTAATTTTAACGAAATGCAGGACTAAACTCGCAATGTTTTGAACAACATATTCATCGTAGTTAATCAATGGTGGTCAACACAGTTAATTTTTTTTTTTTTTTTTCAATTTTCTCAAAACTACCAAAATTGAGATACGAGGTTTTTGAATTTCACCAACGATGTGTTGTTTCTACGTACTGTTGTTGACAGTGTTAAATCCAACACTGTGGTCATGGTCCCCTTTCAGCATTACCTGCCCCACCTGCTAACAGTATTACTGGTTCCTATCGTGCTGCGTAAAAGTGGATCTCATTGCGGTTTGCTATGCATTTTATCGTCTGTGTTTTCGCAGTGGTAAGAATAAGATACTCCAGGGTTGTTAGGTACACGGGGTTCCTATAAGCATAGAGATTGTGCGTATGTTACGCACTAGACCTCTCAAATCACCCCCTAGCCTAAAATCACTATTGATGTGAAAAGACATCACTGTGTTTTTCGGACTGTAAGGCGATAATTTTTTTCCCACACTGAGACCCCAGCGCCTTAACCCTCTTGCGTTCGCATTTGTTACAGACAAAACTTCTTCTAGTGTTCAGCTTCTTTCACACATTGACGGGAAAATCTGTCTTTTGAAGCACACAGAGCGCCATACGATTACTATCGCATTACTGCAAGTGAGAAGCTTCTTCATAGAGTGTGGATAACAAGCCAGAACTTAGTGCGTGATGAAAATGCCACCAGAGGGGGTCTCAGAGTGAGGGCAAGCCATGGGCGGGTTGAATACACAGAGGCAATTTTCGGCTGGGCGGTTTGGGGCGGAATAAAGGCAAGAGGGTTAAAATCATTGTGTGTTACATTTGGGGGGTGCGCATTATAATCATTTTGTGTTAGATTTGGGGGGTGCGCATTATAATCATTTTGTGTTAATTTTGGGGGGTGCGCCTTATAATCATTTTGTGTTAGATTTGGGGTGTGCGCCTTATAATCATTTTGAGGGGTGCCTTATAATCATTTTGTGTTAAATTTGGGGGGGTGCTCCTTATAATCATTTTGTGTTAAATTTGGGGGGGTGCTCCTTATAATCATTTTGTGTTAAATTTGGGGGGTGCTCCTTATAATAATTTTGTGTTACATTTGGGGGGTGCGCATTATAATCATTTTGTGTTAAATTTGGGGGGGTGCTCCTTATAATCATTGTGTGTTAAATTTGGGGGGGTGCGCCTTATAATCATTTTGTGTTACATTTGGGGGGTGCTCCTTATAATCATTTTGTGTTAAATTTGGGGGGTGCTCCTTATAATCATTTTGTGTTAAATTGGGGGGGGCCTTATAATCATTTTGTGTTAAATTTGGGGGGTGGGCCTTATAATCATTTTGTGTTACATTTGGGGGGTGCGCCTTATAATCCTAAAACTACAGTAATTAAACAAATTCAGTCATTCATTCACCCCCAAGAATCTCAAACCATGCGTGAGATTTGCCCTTCAAAAGCTCAAGCTAGGGGTGAGATAACGCATTAAAATTTTAATTTTTTTGCATTCACACGGTTGTTATTTTTCAAAAAGCTTACCACGTTGCTCCTATTTCAATCATCTGCTGGGACTATCTAGGCTATTGCCATGGAACAATATGCCTTGCTGAGATATTAAGAGAGACCAAAATGGAAGAAAATGTGCTTGTCTGTGTGTGTGTGGGTGTACACGTACGGGAAACGGGGTGGAGTTTCTTCCATATTTTCGTCTTCACCCTTTGAAATGTTATTCTAGAGGTGAAAATACCTCTTAAAACTGTAAACAGGGGGTGAGTGCACCCCTTAAAATAGGAAGAAATCAGGAACCCCCTGGGTACATATGAAATCACCTTCAGACACATACGTATCCATTGTGGCCTTATGGCCCGGGAACGCAGAAGAAGAATGATACTGCAAGTTAATCAGCCAGCTGGAAATGGGGATTCACTCAGTGGGTTTCGCTTCATTTCATTATGATTGCTTGCTTTGGTTTATGATTATGGTGCGGGTGAGTCCGTGCTTAATATTTGCGCCTGTCAAAATGAACAGTTTGAACAGTTAGTTTGAAGCTTGTGTACAGTATCACTCTTTGTGTATCCAAGTAGTGTGTCATTTCTTCTTCTTCTTCTTCGATCACTCAGACAGTTTCCTGTCAATTATGAGCGCAGATGCGTCATGCTGCCATTATGCGCATAACTAAGAAATAGTTAGGCCCAGTTAGACTTTAGCTGGAGGAAATTTTTTTTTAAAAGTATTTCTTAAAAAAAGGCAGGAGAATGGACCGGTAAGGCAGAAAGATAGTAGATGACAGTAAGCAAAAGAAAAAGGCAGAGTCAAAGAGAGACAGATTAGAGGAAGTTATAAGCACAGAACTTCTAGAAGGTGGGGGAACTATTTATGCAAAAGACCCCCCGGTATCCCCACGTGGTAGTGTGTAATTTGTCTGCCCTTTTGGGGGAAAAAGACGAAAACAGAACAAACAAAAATATTTATTGCCATCAGAGTGAGAATTACGTAATTTCATGTATGGCAACAGTTTGCTGTCTGTTTAACTCTTTCACCGCCAGCCATATTTCAGCCACACATTTTCCATTAAATGTACCTGGGTAGAGAACAAAAGCAATCTGCAGTATTGGGGATTCTTCTGTGACATATGTAAAATAAGGTCTATCCTTACTTCCCAAAACTAAGACAATAGGGTCTTTGGATAATAGACCCCAATTTGATGCCTTTTAGTGACATAGGTGTTAAATTACTGTGGTGCTAAAATGCGACTTTGGCGGTGAAAGGGTTAAACATTGTATAACAATCTTTTGTACATTTCTGTTTTGTGTGTGTGTTAATGGTTTAGATACTTAAGCTTGATAAAAATTTAAGTTTGAGGTATGTTGCTCTGTGTGTGGGTGCTTTTATGTATTGTCAATATATAGTACAATCATGGAAGCTTTAGACTAAAAAATAAGCTTGTGATGGATCAGGGTTTGTCTAAATGGTATACATGTATATTTAAATACATTAGATCCATATGGATTTTTTTTAGATTATAAAAGCACACACCTTTAAGTGTGTGTGTATGTGTGCGCGCTCATGTTTTATCAGGGTTTTTTTTCTGTCTCAATGTTGGCTCCACCAAAATTGATATAGTTTCTTACTTTTTTTCATATAATCAGTGATGATGCATCGAGGATTCCTCATAACAGGTTTGCTTGATAGCAAGCAATCTGTTGGTCGTTTATTTGTTGCTTGATCTATGTATTATGCACGTTTCAATTTGTTAAAGATGCACAGACGCGCCACGATAAAGTCCCTTGGTTTTTTTCTGGGTATCTGTGACTCATATAGAAATGCCCCCATGTTTAAATTGAGGCTGCTCTTTAAAATGATGTATCGCTTTTGAGTTTGGGGGCATTTGTATGGTAGTGAGACCTGGTCAAAACAAGATTTCATACCAGCTATAAGAGGGAAAACACGTGAAACCCGTGATTTTGACACGTGACCTGGTGGGTCTTTAAGTTATGTTTTGTGTGTTAACTTGTTTAAATCCTCCATACCCTAATATTTAGGGATGAAAGGGTTAATAAGTTGAATTGAATTGAATCGAATTAAATCATGTAAGCTCATCACTGAATGCGAGTGTTGAGTTAATTGCCGTATTTTACGGACTATAAGGCAATAATTTTTTCCTAGAGTGAGACCCCTGCGCCTTATAATATGACTGAAAAATAGTAAGTTTGTGTGTGTAGGGGGGGGGGGGAGTTGTAATGGTCACTGGTGTTCTTCTTCTTCGTTCGCTCAGACAGTTTCCTGTCAATTATGAACGCAGATGCGTCATGCTGCTGTTAAAAAATATATAAAAATGAAAAGAAAAAAAATCATAAAAAAAATCAATCAATCAAAAAATGTATTGTCTTTAAAAAATAAAGAAATTCTTTGTCTGGCATGTACATAAAACACATATAAAAATAGAGACAATAGAATAAGACAATATACAGTAAATACATCATAAGAATTAAATTACAATGCAATATAACACACACACACACACACACACACACACACACACACACACACACACACACACACACACACACACACACACTAACTGACTAAGAAATAGTTAGGCCCAGCAAGTCCGACTTCGGATGGAGGAAATGTTTTTGAAAGTGTTTCGTGAAAAAAGGCAGGAGAATGGACCGGGTAAGGCAGAAAGATAGTAGATGACAGAAAGCAAAGGGAAAAGACAGTCAAAGAGAGTGACAGATTAGAGGAAGTTACAGGCACAGAACTTCCAGAAGATGGAGGAACTATTTATGCAAAAGACCCCCCGGTAACCCACGGGAGGGTCACTGGTGTTGATAAAAGTAGGTTTTTGTTTGTTGTGTTTCATATTGCCTAAAATCACGGATACAAGATGTACCGTATTTTACGGACTACAAGGCGCACCTGATTATAAGGCGCACCCCCCAAATTTTACACAAAATTCAGATTTTGTTATTATAGTTTCTTACTGGCGCAGGGGTCTCAGTCTTGCAAAAAAAAGTTTTGCCGTATAGTCCATAAAATACAGTAATTATATGCCCATCTTCGACATGAAATAAGAATATGAAATCCCTTTCCCCATTTTGAATGGAGAAGATTTGTTATCGCCTCATTTTCTAGGTGGACCAAGAAATCATGGTTGTTTTATATGTTCACTGAAAAGGGCAGTTAGGCTATTGCACCTATTCATCACTCTGACGGAATTGCTTATTGTTGCTTTGTGGTTGATGTTTTTATTGATGTGGACATTTATAGCATCTTTTGGACTCTGAGGGTGTCAATCATAATGTATGCTTGTGTACTAATTACTATTCTATTATGCTGTCTAGTGCAAGTGTTTGTGTGTCAGAGAGAGAGTGTGTGGGGGGGGGGGGGGTGCTATTCCTGATTCAGATAAAGAAGAGAGCAAGGAGAGAGAACTAAATGTGTATCAGTGTGCGCCCCATAACTATGTGCAGTTTTTTTTAATTAATGAAACCAAAAATAAAGTCAAAATTTGTATGAATTAAGCATAAATTGGGGGCAACTATTATATGTGATTTATGTTCTGTAATTTGTAAGTGTTGGGGATTTTAGTTCCCCATTCAATCAAAACGCTCAAATGTAAGAAATCCAGCACTGTTCAGCAATATATCCCTGTCTGTTTTGTTTAAAGGATAAATTCGGGTTCTTTTTGCTGAAAAATGGTTTCAAATCGGCTCACAGACACAAATACGCTTTTGTTGACTACTGTAGTTTGAAGAATACGGTTCTTTCACTTTTTTGGGCTATGTCTTTTTCGTCTCCAAGTTACCTGAAGCCACAATTGAAAGATTTTTTTTATTTGAAGTGTGCGTTTTGATGTTGTCTCGTTCATCGAATTTCAACTCGGGGTGTATTAGACTAGGGCATTTGCAACGGGCATTCGTACTATATATAATTGACAACACAATTGCCCGCACATTTTGCCTGCAGTTGCGATGCTGATTTCAATTCAGTGAAATTCAATGTCACCCTTATTGACGTTGACAAACGATTTTTGGAAAAGACAGGATTGGTTTCTGATGGCAGAGATTCCACCCTCAGTTCTGATTGCAGTTTTATTCTCACATGTTTTCTGTTGGAATCACCCCTTTTTTTGTTCATACTTGGAAGCCATACCGAGGTCGTTTCGCTAGACGATGGTCGCCGCGCGAATAACTGTTACGCCAAAAGGGGTCTAAGAAACACTTTCGAAAACGTTTGCGGAAAATGATTACAAGATCTTGTCTGATTGGTCAAAAAAAAAGTATTATTTTAACCAAACTTTAATGGACCAATCAACAACAAGAAATGAATTAACCCCCTACAAGTCATGTGATAGTTTGCCGCTTGCTTGGTGTTTGGGAAGAACAAAACGTCACGCGAACTATCTGCAAACGTAGGGTGTTTCTTAGACCGTTTTTGCCCATTTGAGCGAGCACAGCGTAATGTTAGCCCTTGTGAAACGCCCCCAGAATTGCCCTTCTATCTATCTCATTGGGTGTTACAACTTTGGGCTGTTATTTTTTTTTAATGAATATTACATTTTTATCTGAAAATTCCCCGTGGGGATACCGGTGGGTCTTTCGTAAAAATAGTTACCCCACTTTCTGGAAATTCTGTGCTTGTAACTTCCTCTAATCTGCCACTCTCTTTGACTCTGCCTCTTCCCTTTTGCTTTCTATCATCTACTATATTTCTTGACTTATTGGCCCATTCTCCTGCCTTTTTTCCGCAAAAAATAAATCTTCAAAATAATGTTTCTCCTTTGAGCTCCTCCGAAATCGGAATGTTTCGGCTGTGCGCAGCGGGGAGACCAGTGAAACCTGAAAACCGGACACATACGTATCTCACCCATTATGGCCATATGGCCTGGGAACGCAGAAGAAGAAGAAGAATATCTGGAGAGAAAAAAAGAAATCTTTGAATGAGGCATTTAGGATTTCTTGCTTATGAATGAATCAAAATTTAAGCAGAATAGTGCTGACCTGCATTGCCCTAAATGTCCTTATTATGAACCCTTTCGCCGCCAGCCATTTCTCAACCAAAAAATACCCTTAAATTTAGCTAGGTAAAGAAAAAACAATTATCTGCAATATTGGCAATTCCTCAGTAACATGTGTCAAGTAAGACCTATCATTACCTCCCAAAATTAAGAAAATAGTGTCTGCGGATAACAGACTCTAATTTGATGCCTGTTGGTGACATGGGTGTTAAACCATTGTGGTGCATAAATGCAACATTGGCGGTGAAAGGGTTAAGCATGTTGTGAGTTTAAATAATGTGCAGTCAGTCAGCGTTGGAGTTACGTTAAATATAAAAATAGTGAAGATTGGTGTGTAAGACTAAGAGTAACTGGGTCTCTTGACCACAAAAATATGTTTGTTGTTTTTTAATTGAAAACAAGCCTTTCATCTTTTTTGAAGCATTTAATGTTTTGTTGTTAATATAGCTTTATATGTATGCCTTGCTTTTTGTGTGTGTGTGTGTGGTTATTTACTGTGATGTGAAATTCTGCTTAACGTCCTCCGGTCTAGAACAGACACATACGGGACATTAGAATATGTAAAGATGGTGGGAACGATCCTGGAGGCAATGCCCGGAGGCAGTGCAACACCAGTAAAGTCCCAAATTTTTAGCAATATGCACATGATATTTGATGATTGGTTATTTTCTGTTTATTTATTGATCAAATATGGGGGTTATTTATGCTGATATTCTTGTGTGGCTGACAGTTTTCTGTTAGATTTGTTTTCATTTATTAATTGTAATGCTATGATGTCTTTGATAGTTTATTTATTTGAACGAAAACGAGGACTGGATTATTTGTTGTTTCCGTTTTATCTTTCTTAGAGTGAATTCAAACGAGGTATAGAAATAAAGGAAAGATCAAATGGTAATGTTGAATAATAAATAATCCAAAAGCATGTTATCAGTTAATCAAACATTTTATATGAATATACATGTATATCATATTTGATTGTGTGTGTGTGTTTTTTTATATAATTAATCTCATTAAATTGGAGAACATTATTCCTTTGATGCTCATTGTAACATTTTTGTACATCATAATTTTTTTATAGAAAAAAAAAAGAAGAAAATATTGTAGTGTACATGTTTTTATGCTGTCCTGCACTTCAAAGTTCCCTGTTTGTCCAAATATGCATCAGTTTGCATGTTCTAAGTTGGAACAGATTTTACTTGTTCTTGTTTGTTGTCATTGCTGTTGTGAGCAGTAAATGACGGGAATAGTGCGATGTGCCCCCGTCTCTATGTGTCCCCATCTCTGTGTGTCCCCATCACTGTATCTATGTGTCCCCATCTCTGTGTGTCCCCATCTCACTGTGGCCCTGTCTCTGTGTCCCCATCACTGTGTGGCCCTGTCTCGGTGTGTCCCCATCTCTGTACGTCCCCGTCTCTGTGTGGCCCCATCACTGTGTGTCCCCATCACTGTGTGTCCCCGTCTCGGTGTGTCCCCGTCTCGGTGTGTCCCCGTCTCTATGTGTCCCCATCACTGTGTGTCCCCGTCTCTATGTGTCCCCATCACTGTGTGTCCCCATCTCTATGTGTCCCCATCACTGTGTGTCCCCATCTCTATGTGTCCCCATCACTGTGTGTCCCCATCTCTATGTGTCCCCATCACTGTGTGTCCCCGTCTATGTGTCCCCATCACTGTGCGTCCCCGTCTCTATGTGTCCCCATCACTGTGCGTCCCCGTCTCTATGTGTCCCCATCACTGTGTGTCCCCATCTCTGTGTGTCCCCAGCACTGTGTGTCCCAGTCTCTATATGTCTCCATCTCTATGTGTCCCCATCACTGTGTGTCCCCGTCTCTATTTGTCCCCATCTCTATGTGTCCCCATTACTGTGTGTCCCCATCTCTATTTGTCCCCATCTCTATGTGTCCCCATCACTGTGTGTCCCCATCTCTATTTGTCCCCATTACTGTGTGTCCCAGTCTCTATATGTCCCTGTCTCTATGTATCCCCATCACTGTGTGTCCCCGTCTCTATTTGTCCCCATCTCTATGTGTCCCCATCTCTGTGTGTCCCCATCACTGTGTGTCCCCATCTCTATATGTCCCCATTACTGTGTGTCCCCATCTCTATGTGTCCCCATCTCTATGTGTCCCCATCTCTATGTGTCCCCATCTCTATGTGTCTATGTGTCCCCATTACTGTGTGTCCCCGTCTCTATTTGTCCCCATCTCTATGTGTCCCCATCACTGTGTGTCCCCATCTCTATTTGTCCCCATCTCTATGTGTCCCCATTACTGTGTGTCCCAGTCTCTATATGTCCCTGTCTCTATGTGTCCCCATCACTGTGTGTCCCCGTCTCTATTTGTCCCCATCTCTATGTGTCCCCATCACTGTGTGTCCCCGTCTCTATTTGTCCCCATCTCTATGTGTCCCCATCACTGTGTGTCCCCGTCTCTATTTGTCCCCATCTCTATGTGTCCCCATCACTGTGTGTCCCCGTCTCTATTTGTCCCCATCTCTATGTATCCCCATCACTGTGTGTCCCCGTCTCTATTTGTCCCCATCTCTATGTGTCCCCATCACTGTGTGTCCCCGTCTCTATTTGTCCCCATCTCTATGTGTCCCCATCACTGTGTGTCCCCATCTCTATGTGTCCCCATCTCTATGTGTCCCCATCTCTATGTGTCCCCATCTCTGTGTGTCCCATCTCTATGTGTCCCCATCACTGTGTGTCCCCATCTCTATGTGTCCCCATCTCTATTTGTCCCATCTCTATGTGTCCCCATCACTGTGTGTCCCCATCACTGTGTGTCCCCATCACTGTGTGTCCTCATCTCTATGTGTCCCCATCACTGTGTGTCCCCATCACTGTGTGTCCCCATCTCTATGTGTCCCCATCACTGTGTGTCCCCATCTCTATGTGTCCCCATCACTGTGTGTCCCCATCACTGTGTGTCCCCGTCTCTATGTGTCCCCATCACTGTGTGTCCCCATCTCTATGTGTCCCCATCTCTATGTGTCCCCATTACTGTGTGTCCCCATCTCTATGTGTCCCCATCACTGTGTGTCCCCATCTCTATGTGTCCCCATCTCTATGTGTCCCCATCTCTGTGTGTCCCCATCTCTATGTGTCCCCATCACTGTGTGTCCCCGTCTCTATGTGTCCCCATCACTGTGTGTCCCCGTCTCTATTTGTCCCCATCTCTATGTGTCCCCATCACTGTGTGTCCCCGTCTCTATGTGTCCCCATCACTGTGTGTCCCCATCTCTATGTGTCCCCATCTCTATGTATCCCCATCACTGTGTGTCCCCGTCTCTATTTGTCCCCATCTCTGTGTGTCCCCATCACTGTGTTTCCCCATCTCTATTTGTCCCCATCTCTATGTGTCCCCATTACTGTGTGTCCCCGTCTCTATTTGTCCCCATCTCTATGTGTTCCCATCACTGTGTGTCCCCGTCTCTATTTGTCCCCATCTCTATGTGTCCCCATCTCTATTTGTCCCCATCTCTATGTGTCCCCATTACTGTGTGTCCCAGTCTCTATATGTCCCTGTCTCTATGTGTCCCCATCACTGTGTGTCCCAGTCTCTATATGTCCCTGTCTCTATGTGTCCCCATCACTGTGTGTCCCCATCTCTATTTGTCCCATCTCTGTGTGTCCCCATCACTGTGTGTCCCCGTCTCCGTGTGTCCCCGTCTGTGTCCCCGTGGATTAGGGTAAGGGTTACTTAGTGATAAGGGTAGGGATTAAGGTTAGTGTTTGTGTTAGGGTTAGGGTCAGGGATAGAGTTAAGTTTAGGATAAACAACTCCCCTGTGCTGATACCGGGGGGTCTTTTGCATAAATAGTTCCCCCACCTTCTGAAAGTTCTGTGCTTGTAGCTTCCTCTAATCTGTCACTCTCTTTGACTCTGCCTTTTCCCTTTGCTTACTGTCATCTACTATCTTTCTGCCTTACCGGTCCATTATCCTGCCTTTTTTTTCTACACTTTCAAAAATATTTCCTCCAGCCGAAGTCGGACTTACTGGGCCTAACTATTTCTTAGTTAGGCGCATAACGGCAGCATGACGCATCTGCGCTCATAATTGGCAGGAAACTGTCTGAGTGATCGAAGGAGAAGAAGAAGGATAAACAAAGAGACAGAGAGATTCAAGATGCGGACACACAGAGACGAAATTGGGGACACGTAGAGACGAAATTGGGGACACGTAGAGAGACGAAATTCGGGACACGTAGAGACAAAATTGGGGTCACAGAGATGAAGTTGGGGACACGTAGAGAGACGAAATTCGGGACACGTAGAGACGAAATTGGGGTCACAGAGATGAAGTTGGGGACACGTAGAGACGAAATTGGCGACACTTAGAGACGAAATTGGGGTCACAGAGATGAAGTTGGGGACACGTAGAGACGAAATTGGCGACACTTAGAGACGAAATTGGGGTCACAGAGATGAAGTTGGGGACACGTAGAGACGAAACTGGCGACACTTAGAGACGAAATTGGGGTCACAGAGATGAAGTTGGGGACACGTAGAGACCGGGTGCACAATGCTACGTATATGTGAATGACTTCCGAACACGTCACTCATATTACCATGTTTGATATGGATTCAGTGCCTTAAAGTGGATGTGAATATACTAGACACTGTTAAATGAAAACACACACAAAATAATTGTGCAAAATAAATATATGAGTAATAATAAAAGAAGGAAGAAAGAAAGAAACGGAATCTGTCGTTGCTGTCAAGTTTTAGAATGAAATGAAAGTGGTTTCTGGAGAGAGAGAGAGAGAGAGAGAGAGAGAGAGAGAGAGAGAGAGAGAGATGTATGAAGCCTTCAGGATTCAAGTTTACCAAAGGAAAATCAATTGTTGTTGCTGTCGTACCCTGGCTTAAAGACTTCAGGGATCATCGCAAACGCTGAAGCATTTGAACACTATGGTACAAATGCACCAGCTAGGGATGAGAACATTACGTGTGTGACCGTTTTTGATCACCTCGCCACGTGGGCAGCCACACTCCGACTTTGGAGGATTTTGGATTATGTTATGCTAGGAGCTTGCCATGGCTAAAGACAATCCCCGCATAACTATGCAGAACATAGCAACATTTTGATGTAGCCTTGGTGTTCTAGCTTATGTCAGTTGGTCTGTGGTCTGACACAGTCTTATACCAAGGCCAGGAACATTAAATTTGATCAAGTAAACTTTTATTTTGGAAATATGTACACATTGTGACGCACTCATATACATGCAAACTTTACATACTCTCTCTCTCTCTCTCTCTCTCTCTCTCTCTCTCTCTCTCTCTCTCTCTCTCTCTCTCTCTCTCTCTCTCTCTCTCTCTCTCTCTCTCTCTCTCTCTCTCTCTCTCTCTATCGTGCACATACACTTACACCTAAATACGGCCTCACATACGCACACACGCAAGCGTGCACACACGCACACACACACACGCACACACACACACACTCATAATGTACACACACACACACACACACACACACACACACACACACACACACACACACACTCATAATGCACACACACACATACACACGCTTATTTTTTGTGCTGCGTCAACACAAACCACAATCATAATTAAAATCATTGGAGACAGGCCGTGGGGGGGAAGAATTACGTTCAGTCAGTTTGGATTTCGCCATTCCAGACTGAATCCAGGCACCAAGACATATAAATGTTCCTCCAATGAGCCTAAGACCTTCAAATTGGGGTATTTTTATTTTATTTTAGTCACAGAGTGTTGAATTCGGGTGGGGGATGAGGAGGGGGGGGGGGGGGGGGTAACTTAGCAAACATAGCTATGCATTTGGTTCATACCAGGCAGCGGGATTTCTCCCAGCTCTTATCAACTTTTAAACTTTAAAACTTTAACTTTTGAGGGGTTTGTTTTGGGGTTTTGTGTTTTTTAAACGTACATAAAGTGCGTGGGTCACGCCTTATGTCCCCATCCGAAAATGTCCCATATGTGCCTTCCCAGGTCGAGAGGACGTAAAACCCAAATTCATTCATTATGTCCCCATCCGAAGGACTCGACGTTTATTTAGTTTGATATTCCTGTCAAACTGGAAACCTTGAAAGGGCGCAGCTGGGGTTCTTCGAATCCGGGTCACTCATGCATTGAAGTGGCAGGTGAACGCCTTAACCACCTTCTTCTTTACACGCTGCCCACAGCCCCGCAAACAGCTGAAATCCAGGTGAAGCATGCATGGGTGCTACTTTTCCTGCTATACAAGGATTTCTTGTTTTTGAATTTTACCAGAACAGGAATTTCCTTCTTTTTTTTCTCTTTTTTTTTTTGTCAAACAAGATCTTTGTGTGACTACTGTATTTGTCAAGCACTTTAACCCTTTCACCGCCAAAGTCGCATTTTAGCACCACAGTGATTTAACACCTATGCCACTAAAAGGCATAAAATTGAGGTCTATTATCCAAAGACCTCATTGTCTCAGTTTTGGGAAGTAAGGATAGACCTTATTTTATATATGTCACAGAAGAATCCCCAATACTGCATATGGATTTTGTTCTCTACCCAGGTAAATTTAATGGACATTTTGGGCTGAAATATGGATGGCGGTGAAAGGGTTAATATATGCATTTTGTATGCATTGTGGAAAAAGCAAACTAAAATACCTTCATAAATTATTTTCTTCAGCTGCAGGGGGACATTGCCCCTAGACCCCGGCCTTTCAGGTTTGTTCATGTTGTGTAGTTGCACCCTTGAGCATGTCACAAACAGCTGAAATCCATATGGAACATGCGTTAAACAAGTTTGTTACATTGACGCTATACAAACCTCCGTTAAAACAACTCTTCTTACTGTATATAAATTTACTGAGAGGGTATCAAGCTATTCAAGCTGGTCTTGTATTCTCAGAGGCTGCAAAGTTAGGTTTAAAGGGGAAAACCCAATCATCTTCGAACTAAGAACTAATGTCTCACATGAGTCCTTAGGATCGGGAGGACGTTAAATCCAATATTCATTCGTCATCTTCTTCTTCTTCTTCTGCGTTCCCAGGCCATGTGGGTAAAATATATGAGTCTGGTTTTCAGTTTTAGCGGGTCTCCTCGCATTCAGACAACACATTCCAATTTCGGAGGAGCTCAAAAGAGAAGAAGTATTTAGAATATTTGTTTTTAAGCAGGAGACTGGGCCAATAAGGCAGAGAGAAAAAGATAGATGACAGAAAGCAAAGGGAACAACAGGCAGAGTCAAAGAGAGTGACAAGATTAGAGGAAGATGCAAGCACAGAAGTTCCAGAAGGTGGAGGAGCTATGTGTACTAAAGACTCTTCCGGTATCCCCACGGGGAGAGACTCGTGCAAGGGGCGGGGTCATCCAGCTCCCCGTATGGAGGTACGAGGCATCCACCCACTGCCCCAGCGAGTCTGTCTAATATTAGGCACTTCTATTCTTGGTATGGTACGTAGGCAGGCACTGACTGTGTCGGGTCTTCAGTTTCCTTGCTTCTTGCTGTCCTTAGCAACGTATTTTGATCTCGGGGGAATTCAAAAGAGATCATGGTTCATAAGCGATGGCTTAGAGTCAAAACGGACTATCCTTTGGCAGTCCATTGACTTATTATTGATGATATTGCAAAAACTAAAAACTTGTATTAAAAAAGACTACAAATAATATTAAATTGGGATTATGCTTTTTATATTTCTGCAGTATTGTTTTTTTATGCAAGTTATTAGTTTTCGCAATACGTTCAATAATACGTCAATAGGCTATCTAAAGATAGTCCGGTTTGACTCCAAGCCATCGATAAGTGTGTTTTTTGTTGTTGTTTTTTGCTTGTTTTTAATAATAATTTGAAATTTTCATCATCCAAGAACTTTCAGAGGGCGGGGGAACTAATTGTACAGATATAGCCCCCGGTATACCCCAGGGGGGGGGGGGGGGGGGTAATAATGCGAAGAACGGTCGTACTGTTGTTCATTGTGATAAGTTCAGTGAGTTAGGTTGGTGTGATTGGAACATAATTGTGTCTGTGTGTGCAAACAGACAAACAGAGCTAGATCAGGGAAACGCACAAGTTTTCGATGTGACTTTAAAGTACTGTCATTCTCAAGAACTTAAAGTATCCACACAAATCGTTGGCAAATGGGCTTCATAAACAATTTCTTCCAGCTGCTTCTCGCAAATAATCCCCCACCCATGACTTAAAGCGTGTTTTGAGAGAAACTGTTGGATGCCTGTTAATTTACTTCAGACTTAATAGGCCAACCAGTAGCGTGCGTGTGTGTGTATGGTGCGTGCGTCTGTGTGTATGTGTTACGCCCAATCCGTGAAATTGCCTATTTCATGAAATGGCAAATCTTTTGCCCGAGAAAATATTTTTCGTGCATGTATGTCAAAACCAATCCGTGAAATTGGCTATTTCATGAAATAGGCAAAATGGTTTGCCCAGTTCATGAAATGAACAATGTACTGATGATTTTTCCATTCCCATTCATACACCTGTTAAGGCTGATTCAACAGTAGCAACATTTTCTATAATGTATGTTCAACCTAATCTACCCACCCACCCTTACTGAGTGCTGATCTAGGGTATGCCTGAGCGACATATATTTATCATTCTTTTAAAACCCGTACAGTGGTCTTGCTCCTACGCCGCTCATTCCGAGTCACAACTCACAGCCACACCCCAGACCGTCAGGTCGCAAAATCTGAGATCAGCAGGGGAACGAATCTATGTTAGGCTATCAGGAGGCAACCAACCGAGGAGACACTGCACTGCTGCTGAGTCACTTCGGTGGAGTTCAGTGGAGCCTATTCCTCAGGACACCAATTACTAAGCCCCTACTGACAACAATAATGTCTTAGTCGTGGAGCCAACGTGAGTGAGGTCCTCACTTGAGGGCGTCACCACTGCCGTCCACTGACAGCTCCCCAGAACAGTCTGATCCCCATGACTTTGACCCGAACGCATCAATGGCATAGAATGGATTAGAAATCAGTCGAAACAGAGGTCACCGTGAGCGCAGGGCATGAAGGCCACAGAATTTGATATTTTAAAAAAATCCTTTTTGATGATTGATGGAAATGAGACGGATGACTATGATGATGATGATGATGCTATGGAGTTCAGTATTGGTCTGAGACTACATGCAGGGTTGTACTCAACGCTTCCTTCCCTTTTTCCTTTCGAAGTGTGTCACACACGTAATGTTCTCATACCTAGCTGGTGCATTTGTACCATAGTGTTCAAGTGCTTCGGCTGTTGGGATGAACCCTGGAGTCTTTTAGCCAGGGTACGACAACAAGGGCAACACTCTCAGGGTTAGCATCCGTTAAGCGGATGAAGCTCGACTGTGTGGCGTCAGTCTTCCCATTGAGCCCACAGCCATTCACTCTGGGTAGGAGTTGGTCCAGGACCGAAACAAAAACCTCGCCTATGATGGGATTCGAACCCGTGACCTGCCATTACACTCCAGCCCTGATCAATAGCTGTGGGCACGAGAATTAAACACTCGTGCATGGCATTGCACTTTTGATGAAATAGGCAAACCTTTGCCCATTTAATTAAATGAGCAATTTCACGGATTGGGCGTGACATATGTGTATGTATGTGCCTCTGTATGGTGTGTGTGTGTGTGTGTGTGTGTGTGTGTGTGTGTGTGGGTGTGTGTGTGTGTGTGTGTGTGTTGGTAGGGGGGGGGGGGGGGCAATATGCGTGGGTTGCGTTGTTTTATGAGTGTTTGTGTGGAAATAATTATGGTCGCATTCTTTTCGCTGGTTGGCAAGAATGTTGGAAATGTATTTAATCTGGTTTTGGTTGGGTTTTGTGTGTGTGTGGGGGGGGGGGGGGTTGTTGGTGGTGTGTGTGTGTGCGTGTGCGTGAGTGAGTGCGTGCGTGCGTGCGTGCATGTGTGTGTGGGGTTTTTTTTTTTCGTGTGCACAATAGCGTGAGTGACAGTGTTTATGTGCATGTGCGTGTATGCATTTGCATGTTTGTGTGTATGTGTGTGCGTGCTTGCGTACCAGTGTGTGTGTGTGTGTGTGTGTGTGTGTGTGTGTGTGTGTATGTGTGCCAGTGTGTGTGTGTTTGTGCGTGTGCGTGCGTGCGCGTGTGCTTGTGTGTATGTGTCCAAAAACACGGGCGTTAGCTTATGATGCACGAGTTTCTTTTTCCGACTGTTGTTTTTCGGTGTCTGCGCTAGTTGTTATTTTCGTTCACACGCTGATTGTCTGACAGAAGGTGAACACTTGGAGACACAACTGGGTCACTAATGTCAGCCCAAAATAGCTTGGAAATGATGCGGAGTTATGCTTGCTTCCAGTAGCGCCGCTTTGTTCCCATAGTCTCCTCGTGGGGATACCAGGGGGGGGGGGGGGGGGGGGGGGGGGGGGGGGGGGGGGGGGGGGGGGGGGGGGGGGGGGGGGGGGGGGGGGGGGGGGGGGGGGGGGGTCTTTCGTAAAAATAGTTCCCCCACCTTCTGGAAGTCATGTGCTTGTAACTTCCTCTAAGCTGCCACTCTCTTTGACTCTGCCTTTTCCCTTTGCTTACTATCATCTGCTATTTTTTTGACTTATTGGCCCATTCTCCTGCCTTTTTTCAAAGCGAATCTTCCAAATCATTTTTCTCCCTTGAGCTCCTCCGAAATCGGAATGTGTCGGCTGTACGCAGCGGGGAGACCAGTGAAAACTGAAAACCGGACACATAGGTACCTTACCCATTATGGCCATATGGCCTGTGAACGCAGAAAAAGTTCTCATAGTGGGGATTTGCAACCCTCCTCTCCCCCCCCCCCCCCCTTCCCATTCCCTTCCTTCCATCACCCTGTCCTCCCTCCCCCCCTCACCGCTCCCTTATATTTCCCTTTTCCCCCCCCCCCCCCCCTGTTCTACCTTGTACCCCATCCCCACCTCCCCTCTCTCCATTTGTCATCCACAATCAGTTATTTTTTTCCCTTTCTTTTCATTTTTTTCCCTTATGCCATATTGTTTTCTTTTTTGTGCGTGCGAGGGGTAGTGGTGCCGGAAGATTGGGTCTGGGGTGGGTGGAGGTACATAAGTGGGGGAGTGGGGGTGTATGGGGAGTATAGAGGAGATCTGAGTTTAGTTTCTCTAGATAACGGTCGCCGCGCGAATAACGCTTACGCCAAACGGGGCCTAAGAAACACTTTAAAAAACGTTTGCGGAAGAATATTACAAGTTCTTGTCTGATTGGTAAAATAAAATGTATTATTTTGACCAAACATTAATGGACCAATCAACAACAAGAAATGTATTCACCCCATGCTAGTCACGTGATAGTTCGCCGAAAGATACCTTGGGAGTAGCCACAAAACGTTTTTGGCAAACGTCGGCGAAAGAGGTGTTTCTTAGTACCGTTTTTGCCGATTTGCGCTCACGCTACGTAACGTTAGCCCTTGTGAAACGGATCCCTGCATCTGCATCTGCATGAAGTACGTTGGCAGGCACCCAATCTGTTATTATGCCTATTTGTTTCTGGTCTAAAGTTGACAAGCTGTAGTCCCAGAAAAACAGCGACAGACTGGGCATATATTGTTCTATTTATAGTCGTTTAGATAGAAAGCAAAATCAATGAATAGGGGAAGACGGGGTAAAAAGCGCATGGGCGGGTAAGAAGCCCACCCCAATTATCTCATGAAATAAAGAAAATTTCAGTCAAATTTGCCCATGAGACGAATGCTAGACATTAACGCTCGTCTCATGGGCAAAATGAGACTGAAATTTGCTTCATTTCATGAGATAATTGGGGTGGGCTTCTTACCCGCCCATGCGCTTTTTACCCCGTCTTCCCCTACAACTTTTTAATTCAGAAACAAACAAACATATTTTGCTGTCTCAGGACCGACCTCCTGGAACAAACTTCCTCTCTCCCTCCGTCAGCGACCGACCCTCTCTGCTTTCAAAGCTAACCTCAAAACCCACCTGTTCCCCCGTCATTAAAGCTCCGCTCTCTTTCTCTTCTCGTCTCTCTCTTGCCATTAGGTCTGTTTCTGCTATATTCCATTTATGTCATCCGTGTGTTCGCTTTGTATTGCGTTTTTGTTTGAATGCGCTATGAATGCTAACGTGTGTGTGCGCTTTGATTTGATTTCTATCAAGATTCTGTATGTTGTTGTGTGGTCAGATTCAGCGCCGTATGAATACTGTATGATGTTGTGTGGTCAGATTCAGCGCCGTATGAATACTGTATGTTGTTGTGTGGTCAGATTCAGCGCCATATGAATACTGTATGTTGTTGTGTGGGTCAGATTCAGCGCCATATGAATACTGTATGTTGTTGTGTGGTCAGATTCAGCGCCGTATGAATACTGTATGTTGTTGTGTGGTCAGATTCAGCGCCGTATGAATACTGTATGTTGTTGTTGTGGGTCAGATTCAGCGCTGTGTGAATACTGTATGTTGTTGTGTGGTCAGATCAGTCTGCGCCATATGAATACTGTATGTTGTTGTGTGGTCAGATTCAGCGCCGTATGAATACTCTATGTTGTTGTGTGGTCAGATTCAGCGCCGTATAAATACTGTATGTTGTTGTGTGGTCAGATTCAGCGCCATATGAATACTGTATGTAGTGTGGTCAGATTCTGCACCGTATGAATACTGTATGTTGTGTGGTCAGATTCAGCGCCGTATAAATAGGTATGATGTTGTGTGGTCAGATTCAGTGCCGTATAAATACTGTATGTTGTTGTGTGGTCAGATTCAGCGCCGTATGAATACTGTATGTTGTTGTGTGGTCAGATTCAGCGCTGTGTGAATACTGTATGTTGTTGTGTGGTCAGATTCAGCGCCGTATGAATACTGTATGTTGTTGTGTGGTCAGATTCAGCGCCGTATAAATACTGTATGTTGTTGTGTGGTCAGATTCAGCGCCGTATGAATACTGTATGTTGTGTGGTCAGATTCAGCGCTGTGTGAATACTGTATGTTGTTGTGTGGTCAGATTCAGTGCCGTATGAATACTGTATGTTGTTGTGTGGTCAGATTCAGTGCCGTATGAATACTGGCTGTATGTTGTTGTGTGGTCAGATTCAGTGCCGTATGAATACTGTATGTTGTTGTGTGGTCAGATTCAGTGCCGTATGAATACTGGCTGTATGTTGTTGTGTGGTCAGATTCAGTGCCGTATGAATACTGTATGTTGTTGTGTGGTCAGATGCAGCGCCGTATGAATACTGTATGTTGTTGTTGTTGTTGTTGTTGTGTGGTCAGATTCAGTGCCGTATGAATACTGTATGTTGTTGTTGGTGTTGTTGTGTGGTCAGATTCAGTGCCGTATGAATACTGTATGTTGTTGTTGGTGTTGTTGTGTGGTCAGATTCAGTGCCGTATGAATACTGTATGTTGTTGTTGGTGTTGTTGTGTGGTCAGATTCAGTGCCGTATGAATACTGTATGTTGTTGTTGGTGTTGTTGTGTGTCAGTCCGGGAGCTGCATGAGCAGTATTCAGAAACAAACCCGCCCATGTTGAATGCGTGTACTGACACAAAGAGAGAAACAGAGACAGACACACATGCGCGTGCGCCGCGCACACACGTGGAGCGAGAGAGAGAGAGAGAGAGAGAGAGAGGGGGGGGGGTAAATTGGGTGATAGTCTTAGAAAGGACATGTTACCTCAGGTTTCTTTTTATTAAGCTTCATATTTATAAATAATAGTTAATCAGTATGTCTATTATTTTTCATAGTTACTCTACTTTTTATCAGAGGGTACTCATGATCAGGCCCGGGTTCCACCCTAAGGGCTAAGTTGCACGGACTTGTATTGATATGAAAGAAGAGTCATCGTCAGAGAGTGAAATAGAAACACCCGAAGGTGCTGATGGGACCCAGAGATGCATCAGCCACGCCTGCCCTATCAACGCGAGAGCAGCCCTGCCCCCTGCCTTATGTTAGAGTAAGGGTAGGGGAAGACGGGGTAAAAAGCGCATGGGCGGGTAAGAAGCCCACCCCAATTATTTCTTGAAATGAAGCAAATTTCAGTCTCATTTTGCCCATGAGACGAGCGTTAATGTCTAGCATTGGTCTCATGGGCAAATTTGACTGAAATTTTCTTTATTTCACGAGATAATTGGGGTGGGCTTCTTACCCGCCCATGCGCTTTTTACCCCGTCTTCCCCTAACTTGCGACCTGTGTGCACATAAGAAGATTGCTGTTAAGCCGCCGTATGTCGCACTATCGCAATATGTCACTCTCACTGTGCGGCATATCGCGGGGGGCGCCCTCGCAATTTGTCGCACATTGAGACTTATTGCGATCATGATAGTGCGACATATCGCGTGCGTTCCCCTGCCGTGATTTGTCGCAACTGTAACATATTGCTCACTTATATTTCATATTTATCTCACTTATTCACACACACACACACACACACACACACACATGTAACACACACACATGTAACACACACACACAAACTTTTTGTTGTTATCTACCAGTAGGGTGTGATTTTATGGGTACACTCCGACACTCCTTGATTTTATAAGTGAAGCGCGAACAACACAAGACTCCATCCGTTTTCCTTACTGATTTTCATTGTACTCCCAGAAGAAGAAGACATTGTACTGAACTGCGGCACTTTGGCATTGTTTCACCAGCTGAGGCTGAGGGTGTGCAATATAAATCATACTCTTCTCGTCTCTCTGAATCACTTCTCCCTTTTCTTTCTGTGTTTTACCCCTAGGGGGAAGACGGGGTAAAAAGCGCACGGGCGGGTAAGAAGCCCACCCCAATTATCTCATGAAATAAAGAAAATTTCAGTCAAATTTGCCCATGAGACGAATGCTAGACATTAACGCTCGTCTCATGGGCAAAATGAGACTGAAATTTGCTTCATTTCATGAGATAATTGGGGTGGGCTTCTTACCCGCCCATGCGCTTTTTACCCCGTCTTCCCCTATAATCGTGTTAACGATAGAGCAGCAAAAGCTACCCCGATGAAAGAAAATATACTTCAATAAAATAAAAAAAAAGGGCTATGTCCGCGATGTGTCGCACATTGTGACAAATCACGCATGTTCCCCATACTTTACATAGCACCCGCCGCAATATGTCGCACAGTGAGACATATTGCGATAGTGCGACATACTGCGGCCTAACAATTGCCTTCCATACACGCGTCTTTTATTTCAAATGCACGAGAATTTTCGTGACTGTTTTCACGCCCACTTTGATTCTACGGTCTATGCAGGAACCCTTGTTATGACAAACAGTTTCATCCCACACAAAAACGAGGTAGGGGGGTGGGGTTGGGGGCAATCGGTAGGCCTAGCCCAACATCCTCTCGAGTCGACTCAATACTAGTCTTTGTAAAACATGGTCCTTGCAAACGAACGCGATTCAGAAGAACCACTTCGTTTTCTATAAGAATAGTTTCTGTCTGTGTTTGCACTTCATATGTACATATTATATTTACTTCGTTGGGGTGTTAATGTTGAACCGTCATGAGCAAATTTGCCAAGGGCTTTTATCTCAAGGCTAGCAAGTGTGAATTCCCCCCTCCCCCCTCCACACACAAACACTGACTAGGCCTACCCCATCCACCATCTCCTCCTCGGCTCAGTCTCCGTGATGAAAATCATCATATAGTAATTTGGCAAGTGTCCGTCCGTGTGTCTGTGTGTGTGTCTGAAACACGAAACGGGCCTTATAACTCCGCCGTTTTTCGACCGAATCGCTTCAAATTTGCTGTGAGCCCTCACGGGGCGATGGCAACGGCAACCGAGGCGGCCGTATCATTTGCGCGGTTTCGCAAATGCGCGAAACGCGCATCCGCCGGCCTCTCGGCGCCCGTATCTCCGGCGTTTCTGGGCCGATTGCCTTCGAATTTCGCAGGAAGATGACCGGGGACGGGGACTATCCGTGTGCCAAACCGGAAGCGAATCGATTCAGAAATGCCGGAGATACGGGCGCCGACAGGCCGCTTCACGTTTTCACAAACCGCGGCGTAACCAGACCCGACATTGACTCGAGATTTGGAACATGCGTGACCAGGGATAGTGACTATCGTCGTGCAAAATTTCAACACCATCCGTTCATAAACACGCGCTATAAATCGATTTATTTTGCAGGACGCTAATTTCAACCAACACTTGACACATAACCAAAGACTCTAAAAGGGGAAGATGGACTACTTAAGAGTTACGGCGAGCCTGGCTGATAGAGTTATCGTTAGTGGGATAGTTCACAGTGGCGGCTATGCAAAGACTCGGATTGGAATTTGAACGGAGAATTCAACTGGCCTATCGATGTGTTATGTCATAAAGATGTTTAAAAGGGACACAACCAGTGTTTCTGTCCTCACTACTCATATAGGGAAAAGGGACCAGATGTCAGTCTTTTCTTTTCAATGTCTTTGGCTCTTTGCTTACCTCCCCACCTCGAGCTGTGCAAGCCCGCTGCAGCTATTTTTATACAGACAGTGGAGAGAGAGAGAGAGAGAGAGAGAGAGAGAGAGAGAGAGAGAGAGAGAGAGAGAGAGAGAGAGAGAGAGAGAGAGAGAGAGAGAGAGAGAGAGAAACTGACGTGGGTGTGGGTGGGGGTGGGAGTAGAAGCAGCAAGCTTCCCCCCCCCCCCCTAGGGATACTGGGAGGGGGGGGGGGTCTTCCATACAAATAGTTCCCCCACCTTCTGGAAGTTATGGTGGGAGTAGAACGCAGCAAGCTTCCCACCCCCCTAGGGATACTGGGAGGGGGGGGTTCTTCCGTACAAATAGTTCCCCCACCTTATGGAAGTTATGTGCTTATAACTACCTCTAATCTGCCAGTCTCTTTGATTCTGCCTTTTCCCTTTGCATGCTGTTATCTACTATCGTTCTGCCTTTCCGGTCCATTCTCCTGCCTTTTTTCAAGAAATACTTTCAAAAAGATTTCCTCTACCCGAAGTCAGACATGCTGGGCCTAATTATTCTTACTTAGGCGCATAACAGCAGCATGATGCATCTACGTTCGTAATTGACAGAAACATGCCTGAACGGCCAAAGAACAAGAACTTAGAAGACGAAGAAGAAGAAGAAGTACTCTCTCTCTCTCTCTCTCTCTCTCTCTCTGCGTGCGCGAGGTCAAAGTGAAACCCCCCCTGAAATGAAAGACCTTACACGTTTGTGATCCATTTTCTTGGAAGGTGAAATGCTGCCTTCTTCTTGGAAATGTAAAACCGAAAGTTTCACTTTCGTGTGTTTGAGACTGGCTCAAAGAAGGTCAAAGGAAAGATCTTTCACTGCTTCTTTACCCTTACTACTATAACTTGGCCTCGCGTTGCTGCTCGCGCGTTATAATACAGATGTGCTGTTTAGACTACATAGTGGATGTGTTGTGAAATGTGTTCGTGGCAGTGTTTGCGCGCGCGTGCACGTGTGTGTGTGCGTGTGTGTGTGCGTGTGTGTGTATGTGAGAGAGAGAGAGAGAGAGAGAGAGAGAGAGAGAGAGAGAGAGACATACATACGATTAGGTTCGATTTTATTATGTTACTATGTATGACTGTTTTGCATGCTTTTTTCGCTGGATGTAAACAAGCATTATATTAATATTTGCTTATTCTATTACCCTCTATAAATAAAATCCATTCAATTCAACTCTCTCTCTCCTCCCTCTCCCTCTTCCAGACTAGAACTAAAATAATTATTTATTTTATTAACCCGTTATTGGGGCATGCAAAACGACCATTGCTAATTTCACACGCAATATAGAGGTACAGGAAATGAACAACACCTTCGTTTATAAAACTGATAAACAAAACCGAATCAAGCAATTGATTGCAATTATGACATAACATCACAATGATAAGACTTTTGTGCATAACGTGTTGTGTTTATACAACAAACAAACAAGCACACAACAGGTGTAAAGTGACGTTATGTTATTTACAAGAGACACAACAAAACCACTGGATATTTCGGCGAATGCGCCTTTATCAACACAGAGACACAAGAAAACAGCAAACAGCCAAGATAGCAAAAGGAGCAAAAAACAATACTTCCCCATTACAATCCAATCTGTGAATGATGCAGTTAACTTGAAACTAAAGAGCAAGTCATGCATTTGTGAACGCAATTCAGGAGAACAGAACAAAAAATTGAGAGGTGTGGGAACACACACACACACACACACACACACACACACACACACACATTATCTTTTTCTGTCTCTCTCTGTCTGTCATTATCTCTCTCTCTATCTCTCTCTCTCTCTCTCTCTCTCTCTCTCTCTCAAATATTGGCACACACATGATAAATGCACAAAACACATGCATACACACAGTGGACACACACATATGTACACACACGCGCGCGCGTGCGCGTGCATGCACGCACCTATGCAGGCACATGTGCTACCAAATTATGGAAAGTTTCAATTATAAGTACTTGATTTCAAGCGGTTTTTTTATTATTATTAATTCGTTCAGTCTGCCAGAGATTATTCATCTATTCTCTGGGAGACCACTCACTGAAACCATTAGTCAGCGCTCATAAACGTACCATTAACCCCTTGACTGCCAGAGAAAATTAAAACAAACATTAATTGGGCAAATCATGCCACGAAAAAGACAACTGATAGAGCTAATCTG
>CM065693.1:26267194-26284694 GCA_017654935.2 Phymorhynchus buccinoides
AAGAAGAAGAAGAAGAAGAAGAAGAAGAAGAAGAAGAAGAAGAAGAAGAAGAAAAGATATTAAGAAGGAGGAGGAGGAGCAAAAGAAGAAGATGTTGAGCAGAAGGGGGCGGAGAAGAAGAAGAAGAAGAAGAAAAGATATTAAGAAGGAGGAGGAAAAGAAGAAGAGGAGGAAGAGGATTTGTGAGAGCTTTTGGTCAGTTGTGGCAGAGATGTGTAGAGACATCCTTTCTACATCTCTGGTTGTGGTTAGCCTACCTGGTGATAATGACTCGCAGCATAGGCCTACCCCATCATTCTTTCCACTGGGACAGTTTGCTATGGCATGTTTGCATCCACACCCACTAATTTAACCCTTTCACCGCCAAAGTCGCATTTTAGCACCACAGTGATTTAACACCTGTGTCACTAAAGGTATCAAATTGGGGTCTAGTATCCAAAGACCCTATTGTCTTAGATTTGGGAAGTAAGGATAGACCTTATTTTATATACGACACAGAAGAATCCTCAATACTGCAGATGGATTTTGTTCTCTACCCAGGTAAATTTAATGGACATTTTTGGCTGAAATATGGCTGGCGGTGAAACCGTTAAAGCTGTGAATGTAGGCTATGCCCAGCCAGGGGAAGGCGGATTAAATAAAAAAAGCGCGTATACTTTATCATTGTATGCTATTAGTTTGACGACTTGGCAGTTCTTACAGCGAGATTCTACAAACAGTAGTTACGGTTATCTATACCATAGAGATTATGATTTGGGGACGGTGTCCCAACATGTCCCCGCGCACAATTCCGGCCAGCGCGACAATTCCCCCCGGACATTTCCCGTGGACAATTTCCCGCAGGACAATTCCTTGTCATCGACAATTTTGGGACATACTACAGGCCTATGTTGCTTGGTTTGTCAATGTTTTGTTTTTCGTGTTTGTCAATGTTTTGTTTTTCGTGTTTGTCAATGTTTTGTTTTTCGTGTTTGTCAATGTTTTGTTTTTCATGTTTGTCAATGTTTTGTTTTTCGTGTTTGTCAATGTTTTGTGTTTGTCAATTTGTCCCAGTTTTTCGTGTTTGTCAATGTTTAGTTTTTCGTGTTTGTCAATGTTTTGTTTTTATGTTTGTTAATGTTTTGTTTTTCGTGTTTGTCAATGTTTTGTTTTTCGTGTTTGTCAATGTTTTGTTTTTCGTGTTTGTCAATGTTTTGTTTTTCGTGTTTGTCAATGTTTTGTTTTTATGTTTGTCAATGTTTTGTTTTTCGTGTTTGTCAATGTTTTGTTTTTCGTGTTTGTCAATGTTTTGTTTTTTGTGTTTGTCAATGTTTTGTTTTTCGTGTTTGTCAATGTTTTGTTTTTCGTGTTTGTTGATGTTTTGAGTGTCAGTTGTTCATGTTTGTCAATGATTTGTTTTTCGTGTTTGTCAATGTTTGTCCGTTTTTCGTGTTTGTCAATGTTTGTCCGTTTTTCGTGTTTGTCAATGTTAAGTTTTCCATCTTTTGGGGGTGTTTTCTTTCGGTGTTAGTGAATGTTTTTTGTGGTTGTCAATGTTTTGTACAACAAACAAACAACTACACGACAAGTGCAATGTTTTGTTTTTCATGTTGGTCAATGTTTTGTTTCTCATTTACTCAAACAGATTTGGATGATCTTTTATGGGTGCCCAAAGTATTCACTGTGGAAAACTTAGATTGCTGTTCAAAACCATTTTGCAATGAATAGTAGTTGCAGGGCACGAAAGCAATAATTGTAATTGTTCGAATGTTGTTTGCGTTGTGGTTTCTTCATGCTTCTATTTGTCTTGCAGCTCCCTAGTGTTTGATCTTAGCTGGCAGCGCTGTTATGTTATTCGCATCGCAATGATTTTGAAATATTAAATAAACTCACAAATCACCCCAGGCCATACACACAAACAAAACAGACATAAACAAAAAAAGAAATGAAAGAAGATTACAGGTTTTTACTTCAGGTTTAGACATAGGGAAGTGGTAGATCAGACGTTTTTCAGATATATATACTTTTCATAGAAAAACTCAACAGCAATTAGTTCCCCGCTTCAAACCACTACAAACGCATAGTAAGAAGCAAAACTGTGGTATAAGGGAAATACGCGAGTTTATAAGTGACCAAAGTGGGGTGTGCACACAGATTTACTTCCCTTGAAACAAATTCATCAAATTGACAGCTTTATATTAATTCCGGCCATATATGGCTTGAATGAGTTGCATGGTGAAATGAAGCTCAACGGAGAGCCGGACAACAGAGGGTCTTCAGAGAAGAAGCCCCACTCTCACACACACACACACACACACACACACACACACACACACACACACACACACACACACACACACACACACACACACACACACACACACACACACACACCACACCCCTCAATCTGACGTTTCCAGGCCCTGAACTCCTTACACAATAGGAGTTTACATGTATGTTTGTTACACAACATAACTGGTGTTCAGTGTAAAACTGGAAACGCACATGTAAGATCTGCATTCCAACTTTATTCTGTCAAAAAAAAACACCACCACCACCACCCCAAAACAAATTCTGTCAGTAATACTTGTAACCCTCCCTATGCACAAAATTTGACAGGTTAAAAATTTTTTACACTGCGTTGCTATTAACTTCCTTATAGCCTGGATATTTTGGAAAGGTCAGGGGTTGGGTATTTTGTTCTTTAGTCCGTTAGTGTGTGTGTGTGTGTGTGTGTGTGTGTGTGTGTGTGTGTGTGTGTGTGTGTGTGTGTGTCTAGCTGTTCATCTGATGTCTGCCGGGCCATGGGTGCAACTACACAAAATGAAACAAAACTGAAAGGCCGGGGTCCAGGGGTAATGTCCCCCTGCAGCTGAAGCAAAAATGGATTTATGGAGGTATTTTAGTTTGCTTTTTCCACAATTTATATAAAATGCTTATTTTAAAGTGTTTGAAAAACACAGTAGACACACAAAGATCTTGTTTGACCATCTTTTAAAATAAAAGGACTTCCTTTTCTGGTAAAATTCAAAAACAGGAAATCCTTGTATAGCAGGACAAGTTGCACCCATGCGTCTCTGTGTCAGTGTCTGTCTCTGTGTCAGTGTCTGCCAGGTATGCCCATATCCGTGACACATGCGCCCACATGGCACAGCAATTCACAGCCCGTGTCGACACTTGACTTTGATGAGATCCTCAAAGAGATTGTCACATGTTCCATTCCCAGCTTTAAAAATCCTTTCACCGCCAAAGTCGCATTTTAGCACCACAGTGATTTAACACCTATGTCACTAAAAAGCATCAAATTGGGGTCAATTATCCAAGTAAGGATAGACCTTATTTTACATATGCCACAGAAGAATCCCCAATACTGCAGATGGATTTTGTTCTCTGCCCAGGTAAATTTAATGAGAATTCTTGCATGAAATATGGCTGGCGGTGAAAGGGTTAAAAAAACAAAAAAAAAAAAAACAAAAATTTTGTTTTGGTTTTGTTGTTGTTAATGATAATGCTACATGTTACAACTGATTTGAGTCGCAATCAAGTGCAACACACAGAGTGTTAAACAGACACAATGTTGCACCCAAACACAGTGTCACACACACACACACACACACACACACACACACACACACACACACACGAACGCACGCACACGCGCACACACACACACGCACGCACACACACGCACGCACGCACACACGCACACACACACACCACACACACACACACACACACACACACACACACACACACACACACACACACACACACACACACACACACACACACACACACACACACACACACACACACACACACACACACACACACACACACACACACACACACACACACACACACACACACACACACACACACACACACACACACACACACACACACACACACACACACACACACACTGTACATTCACACGCACACACACGCACACCACACACACGCAAGTACACACACGCACGCACGCACGCGCACGCATGCACACACACACACACACACACACACACACACACACACTAACACACACACACCGCACGCACACGCATACGCGCACACACGCACACACACACGCACACGCACACACACACACACGCACACACACACACATACACTGTACACACACAACTACTCAGACATAGGCATACTCACACTATCTACACACACACACACACACACACACACACACACACACACACACACACACACACACACACACACACACACACACACACACACACACACACACACACACACGCACGCACACACACACATAAATTGTACACACAACTACTCACACATAGACGCACTCGCACTATTTCAAGATTTAATGAGGGTCTCTACGGCAGTGGGAAAGGGGCCTTGCATCAGACGACGGATCAGACCTATCGCTATTATAGTGTTTGACCTTTTCCTGGAAATAAGAATATGGTTCAGCATGGCATTGCCTAGCCGGTGTTCTGCGACAACAAAGCATCAAACTTTGGCATTTCTATGCAACGTTCATCTAAACAACTAACATGTTATCAAGAGAGAGATGAATAATTATCTGTTTTCAATTACTGATGTTTGTTGTTTGTTGTCTTACCCTGGCTTAAAGACTCCAGGGATCATCCCAACAGCCGAAACACTTGAACACTATGGTACAAGTGCACCAGCCAGGGATGAGAACATTACGTGTGTGACCTTTTCTGATTACTCGTTGGCAGCCACACTCCGACTTCGGAGGATCAGTTACTGATAAAACTGTTTTGTTTATATAAAAAAAGCAATAAAAATCATAACACTGAACCTAAAACAATCAGATTGTCGTGATATCGAACATGATCACACATTGCTTGCAAAACACAGGATAATCTTCCAACAACGGTCATTTTACAAAAGAGGGAGGAAAGCAGCAGCAAGACAGCAAACAAGTCACCTATGGCGAAGCAAAAGCCATTATAAAGGAGAAGCTGAGGAGAAGATGGCTGCAACAACATCCAAACCACCGCGCCAGGGATGCCTACCACCACCTCTCCAGACAAGACCAAGTAATCTTAACAAGACTGAGGACTGGACACTCCAGACTCAGGCATCACATGTATACAAAGTTCCACATTGGAGACTCCCCTGTGTGCCCCTGCGGTGCCGCTGACATGACTGTTGGTCACATCCTTCAGGACTGTCGAACATTCCAGAACCTGCGAGACGAAACTTGGCCGTCGGACACACCGGTTCGGGAAAAGATCTTCGGCTCTTTGGAGGGTCTTCGGCGGACGGCAGCCTTCGTCCGTGCCACTGGGGTTCCTGTCTGAGCGAATGATGAAGAAGAAGAACATGATCACAAATTGCTTGCAAAACACAGGATGAATCTTCCAACAACGGTCATTTTACAACTGCAATGAACAACACTCTCTGGTCATGGGGTATGCTTTTAAAACTAAACCGTCAGTCCAGTTTTCAAGGACAAGTCTTCCGTTCACATCAGCGCCTCTGTCAGATCCCACAACTTCTCCTGGTCCAGTGGAGAAAATTCCATTAAAACTAAACCGTCAGTCCAGTTTTCAAGGACAAGTCTTCCGTTCACATCAGCGCCTCTGTCAGATCCCACAACTTCTCCTGGTCCAGTGGAGAACATTCCATTTGCCAAGTTTGGTAATCCTGGAGGATGAGTTCTTGTGTCTGGATGCCAGTGCCACACAGGGGCATTCACTGATCGACATGTGACAGGTTTATTCTGTGGACGTATGACAAGAATCAGCAGTCAAGCGTCTTTTCTTTTCTTTTTTTTTGGAATTCAGCTGGCACAGCTGTGATGGTTTTTGTAGACTATCAGTCATACTGGTATTTTAATTTACTAAGGTTTGGGTCTTTGTCCAGGAGGTCTTTGAATTTGTCTAGTTGCAAGGACGTGGGGAAAATGATAAAAAAAAGTAGTTCTGAATTGTTGGAGTAGACATTGGGAAGATTCCTCCACGACTCGTAGAACTTGGCCTGCAAGGTGGTCTTTGACACCTTGTATAGCGGTGGATGATCTGGCTAATCCAGCTGGCCTCCTCTCTCTGACAGTATATCTGCCAGCAGTGGGATGACCACTACGTACCACACCAAGTGTGTTTCTGTCTGCAAACAACCAGGCTCTCTAATGTTCTGTAGAATTTCGGCTTCCTTGTTTTAAATTCTTCGATTAAGGTTCTGATGCAGACATTTGGCAGTTTGTAACGAAGACTGTGTGGGATGAGTGGCCTTTTTGGTGGTTCAGGAGTTTTGGAACTTCTACAATAGCGCAGGCCTCTGCTCAGAAGTCCTTGGACAGCTTTATTGGCAACTCAAATTAATATCATTACCTTGGTCAGTTAAGAAAGACCAGGAACAAAGTGGTTACAATTCGAAAGGATTAAAGGTGCATATCTTTCTCTAAACTTTACCAATACTGCTGATTGGCGTGGGTTGCCTAGAAGCACTAGTTTGTTGAACCGACACATCGCTTTCACAGAACACTCTGTGTTGCTTAACTTTTTGGTGCTTCATGAGTTTTGGAACGTCTACAATAGCGCAGGCCTCTGCTCAGAAGTCCTTGGACAGCTTTATTGGCAACTCAAAAGTAAATATCACTACCTTGGTCGTGATAAGTTGCTCAAATTACCATGGTCAGTTAATACGTGGTAAGACTTAACGTAGTGAAAGCCCTGACATGGCCTTAGTTGTCGACGGGGCTATAATTTTAATCTTAATCTTGGTCAGTCAAGAAAGGCCAGGAACAAGGTGGTTACAATTCTAGATTTTACCAATACTTCTGACTGTCACGAGTTGCCTAGAAGCACTAGTTTGGGGAAATGAACACGTTGCTTTCACAGAACGCTCTGTGTTGCTTAAGTGTGGCAAACGACTGCAGCAAAAGGAACAATCTGTGGCGAAAAGGTTAGCGCTAGCAACACGTGTTTGGGACGCTGCTTCCTCATCAGTCATGGAACGAGCTCTTAGCAGTTGTTTCCCACAAACTGTGGATGTACCCTGGGCAGGGTATCTCTAGCCTTCCAGAATAGCACCTGCCTCCTTTTGCTACCTGGCAGTCATAGTCGGAAACGACAGAATGGCATACATACATAAATTCCGCCTTACCTCTCCAGTGCTCTTCACACCTACACTCCTTCCCGCTCACTCAGGTCCTCAAACACAAAACTTCTGAAAGTTACAAAAACAAATATAAAATTATTTGGTGACCGCAGTTTCAGTTTCAGTGCCCCTACTGTTTGGAATTCCCTCCCAGTCGATCTCCGCCATGAACCAACTATCTCTACTTTCAAAGCTAAACTCAAGACTCACTACTTTCAAAGCTCATTCGGTTTGTAAATTTTTCCTTCTTGATCTTGTACCTGGGTGAATGATTGGGTAATAATGTCTTGTGTGACTGCGGGTGTATCAGTGAATGGAAGCGCCTTGAGTGTAAAATAATAATTATAGAAAGGCGCTAAAGAAATACTATCAATTATTATTTATTATTAACAGAGTGCCACAGAACGCTGTAGTTAGGTAAAGGCGCCCTGACTTTTCTGTCATGATGGAGAGACGGAGACAGGTCACAAAGGTCACTTGTGTTGATAGTCTGATGACATCTATCTTGATGGGACGTTTGGGAAACAAAGCGGGGTTTCTCATGACCTATAAACAACTAGTCTGTCTGCAGCGTTTCGAGTGCAAAAGGTGCGTGGAGTTTTTGTTCATAAGACTGAAAAGTCAAAATGATAGCTCGATTATTAAAAAATGTTTAAGCGATTTTGTATGTTGCATTTGTTTTCTCAGCTGCATCATTAAGCAACGAAGAACATGATGAAAGCTTTGCACATCTGAACATCAAATAATTCTTCCAAAGTCGGAGTGTGGCTGCCCACATGGCGGGGCAATCAAAAACGGTCACTCATTTAATGTTCTCATCCTTAGCCGATGCATTTTTACCATAGTGTTCAAGTGCTTTGGCTGTTGGGATGATCCCTGAAGTCGTTAAGCCAGGGTACGACAACAAGAACATCAAATAATGCATTTGGTAAAACTGGGTGCATAAAGGTCTTGAGAAAAGTGCTATGTGTATATGTGTGCATGTACATACATATGTTTGTGTGTGTGTACGTGCATAAGTCTTTGGGAGTGTGTGCATGCATGTGTGTATGTGTGTAAAACTAAAGAGAGACAGACAGAATTATTTCGTATGTGCATTTTCAGGACTACAAACCAAAGCTGAAACCTTGCACCAGGTGTATACATTTCTGCCAGTACGCCTTGTGCAATAATTGCCGACAAGAAATAAACATCTGGTTCTCAATAAACCTCTCACTTTCCCTTGAATAATCTTTTACTACCTCTCCAAATACCAGGCACCTAGTAAACGTCAGAAGCGGGGGAATTGGCTGCTTTTGGTATGCAATGCAAACAGTGTGTTCCTTTCTCCAAGAGGCAAGAGATGGTGACACCAATCATTCAAATAATATAGAAAACTTGGCGTCTATAAAGTTTCGCACTATGTGTGTGTGCATGCGCTAGCTAGTATGTATGGTGCATGTGTGTGCGTGTCAAAGGCTTGTATGCTAGTGTATGCGAGTACTGTGTGTGCAAAGAGTGTGTGTGGTAGTAAATGTAATGCAGGTGTGTGTGTGTGTGTCTGTTAGTAGTGTGTGTGTGTGTGTGTGTGTACACGCATGCGTGTGTGTGTATACTGTGTGTGTGTGTACTGTGTGAGTGTTGGGCACTTCACTTGTTTGTTAGAAATGTATGTATGTGTGTGCATATTGCGAATGAGAGTGTGCGTGTTTGTGTCTCAGTGTGTGTTTGCATATTGCGAATGAGAATGTGCGTGTCTGTGTCTCAGTGTGTGTTTGCATGTTGCGAATGAGAGTGTGCGTGTTTGTGTCTCAGTGTGTGTTTGCATATTGCGAATGAGAGTGTGCGTGTTTGTGTCTCAGTGTGTGTTTGTATGTTGCGAATGAGAGTATGCGTGTTTGTGTCTCAGTGTGTGTTTGCATATTGCGAATGAGAGTGTGCGTGTTTGTGTCTCAGTGTGTGTTTTCATGTTGTGAATGAGAGTGTGCGTGTTTGTGTCTCAGTGTGTGTTTGCATGTTGTGAATGAGAGTGTGCGTGTTTGTGTCTCAGTGTGTGTTTTCATGTTGTGAATGAGAGTGTGCGTGTTTGTGTCTCAGTGTGTGTTTGCATGTTGTGAATGAGAGTGTGCGTGTTTGTGTCTCAGTGTGTGTTTGCATGTTGTGAATGAGAGTGTGCGTGTTTGTGTCTCAGTGTGTGTTTGCATGTTGTGAATGAGAGTGTGCGTGTTTGTTTCTCAGTGTGTGTTTGCATGTTGTGCGACTAAGAAAGAGTGAGAGACACCATCAACAACAAAATAATTATGTTAATTAATACATCAAATAAACATGATACACACACATGCACACCCAGAGACAATCTCTTTCTCTCATTAAATTAAATTTGCATAATAAGTTCTCTGCATTCGAATGGCTCGTTTCCAATCAATGAGCACAAACTACTGACAGTGTTTTCTGTGCGCACACACACACACACAAAAGTAAAAACATCAGGCATTTTATTTCGACAGGAAAACTATTCACTATCATAGCTTTGTGTAGCTGTTGAGCAAAGACAAGCTTCAGGAAATGAATGTTTGAAAAGGTTATAAAGTGTAATCAGGCAACGTAAAAAACAACTGTCAAGTATTTCCCCCTAAAGCAGTTACAAGGTCTTAAAGGTTTTGTATCAAAGTAAAATTCGATGGCTTGGAGTCAAAACGGAGTATCTTTAGATAGACCATTGACGTAGTATTGGATTTATTACAAAAACTAATAGCTTGTATCAAACAATGACTGCAGAAATATAAAAAGGGGGTTTTGCTTTTTATATTTCAGCAGACTTTTTTTTATACAAATGATTAGTTTTTGTAATAAGTTCAATAATATGTCAATGGACTATCTAAAGATAGTCCGTTTTGACTCCAAGCCATCGATTTTTAATGATGTCCAAAAAAAGAGAGAAAGAAATTTTTTTTAAAAGTAGATGATGTCCCTTTCAAGACATCACAACTGACTGATTAAATGCATCCTCCGAAGTCGGAGTGTGGCTGCCCACGTGGCGGGGTAATCAATAACGGTCACACGCATATTGTTCCCATCCCTAGCTGGTGCATTTGTACCATAACGTTCAAGCGCTTCGGCTGTTGGGATGATCCCTGGAGTCTTTAAGCCAGGGTACAACAACAACTGATTTAATGCTTGACGATATAGAAAACAATCCAGAGAGCGTGAGTATGCAGCCTGGGATAACTTTGAGCAGAGCAGATATTTTTGGACAGCACAGATCTCCTTTCAGAGGAAAACAAATGTCTCTCGTCTCAAAAGTTTTGAGTACCATTAAATCACTTGGCAAGTGAAAAATGAACACAAGTGGGTTTCGCGGAAAAATATCCAATCGATTCTGCATTTCATTTGAAAGATGTCGACTCAAACTAAAATGATGAAGTTGGGCGTCAAAATGAAGAAGAAGAAGAAAAAGAAGCACTAGGATCACAAATCTGGAAACGTGTGGCATGAGCTAGGCCGCGCACGACTGCTAACTTCGGCGGGAAGTTGCTTGTTCAGTCATTCACATACGGTTCTGTGAAGTGATTGCATAGGTTTTAACGCACGTAATTTTTAGGCACCCGAGCGAATTTTTACCCCGGCTTTTTTTCTCCTTCTTTCGTCAAATTTTCATTTTCGCAGGTTTTCCGCGATTCGCGGAGGTCTACCATGCCTGTTGTTGTTGTTGCAAGAGACTGCATTTTCTTTCATCAACTGGTATAGAAACAAGAAGCGAAAACCGTTTCTCAAGAAATGCAAAAATCATAGTAGTAAACAGAGTTCTTGAAGTTAAAGTAAACAGAGTTCTATCTAATATCTTTTTCACACACTGCACAAATAAACACACACAATGATAAAACCGATGTTAAAAATCCGAACTTATAACCGAGTCCTTCACAATCGTAGTAGCACTTTCTTCCACACAGGGGCTCGCACTACACTCTCTCAACAAAATCATTCTGAAATTTGTGCATTGTACCGTATTATACGGACTATAAGGTGCACCTGATTCAGACATCAGAATAGTCTGAAGACCAATCCTCTGAAAACCGCGGTAAAAGGGCCATCTAGGCCTTAGACTGAAGAGGGACAACATTGAAATGAGTTCCTAACACCACCAAAAAGGCTTAACCCTTTCACCGCCAAAGTCGCATTTTAGCACCACAGTGGTTTAACACCTATGTCACTAAAAAACATCAAATTGGGGTCTATTATCCAAATCCTCTATTGTCTTAGTTTTGGGAAGTAAGGATAGACCTTGTTTTATATATGTCACAGAAGAATCCCCGATACTGCAGATGGATTTTGTTCTCTACCCAGGGAAATTTAATGGAGATTTTTGGCTGAAAAATGGCTGGCGGTGAAAGAGTTAATACAGTGAGAAATCGCTTTGAAATGCTATTTAGCTCAAAGGATAACACGCATTAAAAAAGGCAAAACCTCTGACAAGAGAAGCCAATCCTCTGTCAGAAATTCTTAATCCTCTGCCAATTCTGATATTAAGGCGCGCACCCCAAATTTCACACACAATTAAGATTTTGTTTCTCTATTTCCTTACTATATTATCAGTCACATTTTAAGGCGCAGGGGTCTCAGTCTGGGGGAAAAGAATCGCCTTAAAGTCCGTAAAATACGGTAGTCACTGTCACGCCTGCATTATATGGAACATGTATGCACTCGGAACTCTTGCCACACCTATACTGATCAACACAAACCACAGAACAAAAAAAGCACCGATACAGCGGAAACCTCTGCCACAGGGGCAACTCAATTTCAATTTATTTAACCCTTTCACCGCCAGCCATTTTTCAGCAAAAAATTTCCATTAATCTTACTTGGGTAGAGAACAAAAATGATCTGCAATATTGGAAATTCCTTTGTGACGTGCATAAAGTAAGGCCTATCCTTACCTCCCAAAATTAAGAGAATAGGGTCTTTGGATAACAGACCCTGATTTGATGCCTTTTAGTGACATGGGTGTTAAATCATTGTGGTGCAAAACTGCGACATTGGCGGTGAAAGGGTTAAGCATGCCGCAGAGGAATCCCCAATATTGCAGACGAAATCTTTTCTCTACCCGGGCAAGTTTAATGGTAAATTTTGGCTGAGGAATGGCTAGCGTTGAAAGGGTTAAAGCCAGTCAACCACACAGGTTCTACACAAAAACAAATCACCAAGTTCACACCAAAAGACAGGCATATACAAAATCATATCAGTTCAAAGGTTTAGAAACTGCCTTGGCTTAATCCCTTGACTTAATCAATGACATCACTGATGACATCATCAAATGAAGAGGAACAACGCTGATATGCTGGCTTTTGCTCTACCACAGTCAAGAGAGTTATATCCCCAGACCATTGTCCCAGATTGGCTCTATCGGTTGTCTTTTTCATGGCATGATTTTTTCTTTATTTTTTTCTGGCAGTCAAGGGGTTAAGGCTGTGTCAGACGAATTGATATAGGCTAGAAGACCAAGGTTACATCAAAATGTTGTTATGTTATGCATAGTTATGCGGGGATTGTCTTTAGCCATGACAATCTCCTAGCATAATATCGTCATTCTCTAAAATCCCCCCGAAGACGAAGTGTGGCTGCCCACACGACGGGGTAATCAAAAGCGATCACACACGCAATGTTCTCATCCCTAGCTGATGCATTTGTACCATAGTGTTCAAGTGCTTTGGCTGTTAGGATGATCCCTGGAGTCTTTTAGCCAGGGTACATCAACAACAACGACAAACAAAGGTCTAGAAAGAAAAAATAGAAGAATTTTCTTTTTGAAAAAAATGACAAAAGCCTTGAACACAGAAAACCAGAGAAAGGAAAATAATCCAGGCACTGAACTGTTAAGATTACCTCAAGAGTTAATTCCCTTTAAACCAGGATCAATCCCCCGTGGGGATACCGGGGGGTCTTTTGTATAAATAGTTCCCCCACCTTCTGGAAGTTCTGTGCTTGTAACTTTCTCTAATCTGTCACTCTCTTTGACTCTGCCTTTTCCCTTTGCTTGCTGTCATCTACTATCTTTCAGCCTTTCCGATCCATTCTCCCTTTTTTCAAGAAAACTTTCAAAAACATTTCCTCCAGCCGAAGACGGACATGCTGGGCCTAATTATTTCTTTCTTAGGTGCATAACGGCAGCATGATGCATCTGCGCCCATAATTGACAGGAAACTGTCTGAGGGATCGAAGAAGAAGAAGAAACCAGGGCCTGTATTCACGTTGAGATAGCATGAGACTTAGCATCATGCTAACTTAGAAGCTCTTCCAAAAGTCCTATTAAATCATATAGGACATTGGAAGAGCTTCTAAGTTAGCATCATGCTAAGTCTCATGCTATCTCAACATGAATACAGGCCCTGGATCATAATTATTAACACATTGAAATAAACAATGACTCCTCTATCTCAAAGATAACCTTGCTAAACCGTAATAATGAAAGGGGATTTTTGTTTAGACAACAGCCATATCCTCCACCAAATTCAATTAACCCCTTAATCTTCCGAGTTATACTGCTTGCACAAACAGCTTGCAGTCAGACAAACAGGCAAAAGCAAAAACATAACGTCGCTGTCCGACGCTAACCGTGTATCTACAAAATTTGACAAAAATAGATTTTTTACTGAAACTCCTTCCAGTGACCTCACGCAGGTCTTCTGTAAATATCTTGTGTCTGCGACCAATGAAAATGCTCAAATTTGTCACATGATACCACGGAAATAATCGTGCATGTGGCGGGTTGTTGCTGGTTTTGACGCGATAAGCGTGTAACTGGTCACGCTAATCGTGTAACTGCCGGCAGCTGTCGCATCTCCCATTGTGAGAACAATGCACTAACCGTGTAACTGAATTATCACGAAAAGTTTGGGTGTTAATGCAACTTTTATTGTGTCACATGTTTACTCATCAGTAAAGAAGAAGGGTCAAGATTATAATCAAATGGGGATTGACTTTGTAGCAGGCGACAATCTTTTTTGATGCTCCTGTAAAATCACTGATTGTGTAAATACACGGATAGCGTCGGACAGCGACGACAACCTCCCTGACAGACAGGTAGAGTTTTTCTGGCTATCTTTCTTTCTTTTCTTTTTTTTATACATACAAAGCGACATTTCCACCCCTCAAATCTAATCACAAAATACGATCGCTCTCGATCCTAAGCTAGGACTAATCACAGTTGAGTTAGGCACCAAGTCTTACACTGCTAAAATCCTCAAAATTCATAGAGGTTTAAAAATCCAATCTCCATTTGCTACCCCCCCCCCCTCCCCTCCCCTCAACACACATAACAACGATAAACTAGCAAAATGTAAAAACGCCCAGCTGCCTGACATGGACAAGCTACGTCGGCTGAGAGCCAGAAAGCATTACAGTGGAACCTCCTTTATAAGACTCCCTTCCATATAAGACCTACTTCTCCGAGACATTGCCCTTCCTTGTAAGTATCAAAATCACCTCCCTTATAAGACCCCTCCCTTATAAGACCTCATTTTGGACGATTTTTCAAGGTCTTATAAGGGAGGTTCCACTGTATCACGAAAAGGAATAAAGAAGGCTGATACAGTTATACGACCTTCAAAAATCATCCCAAATGAGGTCTTATAAGGGAGGCGTCTTATAAGGGAGGTAATGTTACTACTTACAAAGAGAGGGCAGTGTCTCAGAGAAGTAGGTCTTATGTGGGAGGGAGTCTCAAATAGGAGGTCTTATAAGGGAGGTTCCACTGTAATATTTTCTAGCTTCCAAGCGGCGACGTCATTTTCACAGAAAGCGGCCAAACAATCACACATCCACCTCCGTTACCCCCACACCCACATCATTGCGTCTGAGCAGGCGCGCCACCAACAGTCGCCTCCGATTCCATATCCCCACTGTCCGTCTTCTGCCCACCCTCTCTCCCTTCACTCCCCACCCCTTCCCCGTTCGTACCCCCTCCACCCGCCCCTTCCTCCTTTTCCCCATCGCCCATTTCCTGCTCGTTTCCCTGGCTGTGCCTGGGTCGCCGCTTGGTGTGGCCGTAGGCTTTGTAGTCTCGCTTGGTGAGCTCCGTGTCCTTGGCCTTGTTGTCCCCCACCTGCTCCATGTGGGCTGCGTAGGTGGTGTAGGTGGCAGGGCGGTGCGCCAGGTGCTGCTCGGGCACCGCGATGCCCAGGATCTCGGGCAGCATGTAGGGCTTGAGCCACGCCACTAAGGGCGTGGAGCCGAACATGTAGTGGGTGCGCTTGTGGAAGAACAGCATGCCGTCGATCTGCAACAACGGTTGTGAAAGAAAGCATTCCGGGGATACAGTGGAATCCGTTTAATTGGCCATCGGATAATCGGCCAAAGCCGCTTAATCAGCCAAATTCCTCTGGAACGGATTTTTTTCTTCTTAAGCATGTGTTATTTTGTTCGTTTTTACGGCCAAAGCTGAAATCTTCAATATCGCTTTATTGGACACTTTTTCTCTCTAATTTTTCCTCTTTACCCCTTTTTGAGAGGGAGAACAACAGAGGCAGACAAACTGACAACACGCTTTTGACGTTTACATGGTTGAGTGTGAAGTTGGAAGGTGAGCTGTTGTCAATTGAAAGACCCTGCATGGCGTTAAAATCACTCAAGAAAACAAAATCATTGTCTTTTACTCGTGCTTCTGTCAAGTTGTAGGATTAATAAACACACACACACACATCACAAAAAGGGAAAGAATTTGAATTTGAACTGCAACATTTAATTTTGACGTCATTGCTTTTGACTTGCATGATTGCGTCATACAATATCTCGATGTTCGTTTTATCGGCCGATTCGCTTTATTGGCCATATTTTCCATGGTCCCAAAAGTGGCCGGTTAAGCGGATTCCATTGTATGTGATAGTGCATGGGAGCCACACACACATAATGGAATTTGGGCAACAATTGGGATTTTGTTTTTACATGTTGAAAAGATTCATAGTCAATACACACAACAACAAAAACCAGAATTGAGTTATCTTGTCTAGTTTTAAAAATTGGGATTTTGTTTTTACAACATGGATAAATGATTCATAGTCAATACACCAGGCATGGTAGTGGGGGCAAAGTGGTTTTCAAGGAAAATGGCCCGGGGTCCAGGGGTCCAAAGAAAATTCAATAAAATTCAATAAATGAGTGAATGTTTCACTGTTTCATGCCATCTCAATGCATTTTTTAATAATTTTGTTTCAAACTGTTTCGCGGATTGTCCGCGATTCGCGGAGGTCTACCATGCCTGATACATAACAAAAAACAGAATTGAGTTATCTTGTCTAGTTTTAAAAATTGGGATTTGGTTTTTACAACATGGATAACTGATTCATAGTCAATACACACAAAACCAACAGAATTGAGTTATCTTGTCTAGTAATAATACCTAATACTTAATACCTATCTAATACATAGATATGACTTTAGAGACATCTGAAGTTTGACATTCAAGTTAGGTTGTTGACTATTTTTGGCTTTTGTTCAAAAACATTCAGAGCGACTTATGTCTGTTTTTCCCAGGCACCATCACTTATTATAAACACATGGGTGCTCCTGGGAAATTAAAAAAATCCTGCAAGGCAGGGGTCCAGGGGCCGCCCAGTTAACAACTTGACTTAAACAATCCTAAAAATATAAAGTTCCTGGCAAAGGCATGCAAATATCTATTTGTATTCATTTCTTTTATATTCTACATATGAGAGAAACCGAAAAAAAGTTTATAAATAGGAAATTCGTTGCTTCTAAAATTCTCATAATCCGGCGACGCCGGCTCCAGGCAATAAAAAACAATCCCGCATTTCAGGACATCCTGAAAGCAGGAGCATCCATGCAAACATGCATATGGGTTGGGGCAAAGACTGTTCATGAATTGTAAGCTCTCTGGCTGGGGTAAGGACTGAAATGATTCCCAAGTGTGAGAAAATGTGCGTTGGTTGTACTGTAGCGACAGTGATTTAGGTGTGGGCAGAAAAGCCGAACATGATGTGGGCCTACTTGTGGTGGAACAGCATGCCATCAATCTGCGCAACCACAATTGTAAGAACGGCAAGCTGCGAAAGAATGCCTTCCAGGGGATAAATATGGCAGGAGCCCGGACGCGGTATGGATCTCAAGACTCCGTTACAAAGTTGTCTTTATCAGCAATTAAATTTATTTGGAAGTGGCGATGAGAATGGCGACCCAGAGACAAAATCATTGCCACATCCTACTAAGTTTTTAATGCTGGAACAGACAGCAATGGGGTAGGGCTGCAAGTGGAAGGAGGTCCCAAAACCTGAAACTACAATTTCTGAAAACCCCCAAAAACCTGAAATGACAGATCATGAAAACCAAAAACCTGAGACTGAACTTCATAAAAACCACCTACCCAGACAGAATGTTGCCCACATGGCGGGGTAATCAAAAACGGTCACACATGTAA
>CM065693.1:26285194-26300607 GCA_017654935.2 Phymorhynchus buccinoides
AGGTTTCTTTCTTCTTCCATTTCTAGCTTTTGATCAAAATTTAAAAGAATAATATAACGGGGAAAAAATAAAGGAATGGAAAGAAAAGGCTGTTCCGCGACCTGTACTCAGGCTAAAAGTAAAACACAAAGAAACTTTTTTTTAAACAGGAAAAAGGGACTCTTTCTTGTTACACACCATTTGTATCGTAGCTTAGTGTTGGTTTGTTTAGAATGAATATGTCGTAGATGCCACTTCTGACAATAATTGTTTGTTGTTGTTTTTCTTATTCAAGTTATTGGATAATTGACTATCTTTGAGAAAAATTGAGTAAAAAAACCACTACCAATAGTACCATTGCCTAATTCAAAATAAGACTTAAATAATTTACAAAAGATTTTTTCTATACTTCCCCAATGCCATCCCCCCCCCCCCCCCCCCCCCCCCCCCCCCCCCCCCCCCGTGGGGATACCGAGGGTCTTTTGTATTTATAGTCCCCCCACCTTCTGGAAGTTATGTGCTTATATAACATCCTCTAATCTGTCACTCTCTTTGACTCTGCCTTTTTCCCTTTGCTTACTGTCATCTACTATCTTTCTGACTTACTGGTGGTCCATTCTCCTGCCTTTGTTCAAGAAACACTTTCAAAAAGATTTCCTCCAGCCGAAATCGGACTTGCTGGGCCTAACTATTTCTTAGCATGACGCATTTGCGCTCATAATTGACAGGAAACTGTCTGAGCGATCGAAGAAGAAGAAGTATACCATATTTTCTTTACTACAAGGCACACCGCCCCAAATTGTACACATAATTCAGATTTTGTTATTATATGTGACAATGAAATTTTGGCATAAATTGAGATTTTAATTTTTCATGATGGAGCAAAGATTGAATTGAATTATCTTGTGTAGTTTTTATTTTATAATTATTTCAAGCTTGGCATTCGAAATAGATCATTAATTTTGCAGAAATTGGGCATAGAAGATACAATTTTGCTTCTTTGTTTCTATTGACCTGATTTAGAAAACAATCAAATAAACAAACAAATCATTCAAAATTGTCTTTCATGTTGTGATACTGGTATAATACATAACAAATAGACTATGCCCTAAATAGAAAATTGATATTTTGGGGGTTGTTGATTATTTTTGGCTTTTGCTCAAAACATTCTGAGCGACTTATGTAGGTTTTTTTCATGCACCATCACATATTTTATTACTAGTTTAGTAGTCATGGTATAAGGTACAGGGCTCTCAGACTGAGAAAAAAAATTCACCTTGTAATGTGAAAAATATGGCAATATACCTTGATCAGTTGATGTAAACATGGAGGAAACAAAACACACACACACACACACACACACACACACACACACACACACACACACACACACACACACACTATGTAATGGTTTGAATAAAATTGTAAGCTACCACCTATAGAATTAAGCATTAAACATAATATCTGTATTGTTATAAATTCGGGACTTTCCTGGTGTTGCACTGCCTCTGGTCATTGCCTCCAGGATCGTTGCCACCATCTTTATATCTACTAATGTCCCATATGTGTCTGTTTCAGACCGGAGGACGTTAAACAGATTTTTTTTCTTTCCATAGAATTCTTTAATACTTTGGTGGTGTTTTTCTGTTGTGTCACTGGTTAGCAGGAATTCAAAACTTATTCTTATTTGTTTTGTGATTACTGCACTGTTTCATTTGCATGGTTGGTGTCACAGACATTGCTGATCTGGGGTGCATTGGGGAATGCTTTAGCCTGGAGCGCCTAGACCTCAGCTACAACGATGTGACCAAGCTGCACAAGCTGGCAGGGCTCTCCATGCTGCAGACCCTCAACCTCTCCGCCAACAGAATTTCATCACTCGGTATCAATCAATCAATATTTTTATTGTCCGTTTTGCAGGAAATTCTTTTTGCAGCGATAAAACAATCGTCAAAACAACACAATAAAGACAGAGACGTAGTATGTAGAAAAGCCCAAAAGTAAAATATGCGACTATTTTAAACACCGTGCGCACATACAATTCTTGGTCACACACACACATCACGGTTGTTACACTTACAATGTTTGTGTACGGATGTGCATGGTGTGTATTTCTGTGGTGTGTGTGTGCGTGCGTGCATGTGTTGTGTGTGTGTGTGTGTGTATGTCTGTGTGCATGTGTTGTGTGTGTGTGTGAAAATATCAGTCCATAACTTTTCATAACTTTTTTGTGATGGGTTTTCGAACCTAGTCAAATGGCCCATCCTAAACGGTTGTAAGGGGAAACTACCGGCCAGTGCCGAGTGAGTTAAGGGAGACCGTGGTCATAAATAAGAACACGGTCTCTTTGTTTCAACTGCTCATTTGTTCAGTCAAACAATGTCCATGGTCTGAAACATAAGAAACAGACAAGAACAATGTTCATTATCATATACTCTCTCTCTCTCTGTGTCTCTGTCTCTTTCTCTCCCTCTCTCACACATTATTATTGCAGTATCTTAGCTTGTGTATGTTCAGATGTGTGTGTTTTCTTTATTTCGATAACAAGCATGTCTTGTTCTTATACCTGTTACATTTATTTCTCTTTCAGATGGACTGCAGTCTTTGGATAACCTCCGTAGTCTGAATTTAGCTGGAAATCTGATCGGCAGGTATGACAGTTTTATTTACTGTGCTGTGCTGTACTGTGGTTGAACAATGCAGTCATAGTGGTGCAACCAAAGGGATTAGTTGGCCTTTGGGGACCTTCCCCAATGCCAGTTGTCCTGAAGTCCAAAGGGATTAGTTGGCCTTTTGGGGACCTTCCCCAATGCCAGTTGTCCTGAAGTCCAAAGGGATTAGTTGGCCTTTTGGGGACCTTCCCCAATGCCAGTTGTCCTGAAGTCCAAAGGGATTAGTTGGCCTTTGGGGACCTTCCCCAATGCCAGTTGTCCTGAAGTCCAAAGGGATTAGTTGGCCTTTGGGGACCTTCCCCAATGCCAGTTGTCCTGAAGTCCAAAGGGATTAGTTGGCCTTTGGGGACCTTCCCCAATGCCAGTTGTCCTAAGTCCAAAGAGATTAGTTGGCCTTTGGGGACCTTCCCCAATGCCAGTTGTCCTGAAGTCCAAAGGGATTAGTTGGCCTTTTGGGGACCTTCTCCAATGCCAGTTGTCCTCAAGTCCAAAGGGATTAGTTGGCCTTTGGGGACCTTCCCCAATGCCAGTTGTCCTGAAGTCCAAAGGGATTAGTTGGCCTTTGGGGACCTTCCCCAATGCCAGTTGTCCTCAAGTCCAAAGGGATTAGTTGGTCTTTTGGGGACCTTCTCCAATGCCAGTTGTCCTGAAGTCCAAAGGGATTAGTTGGCCTTTGGGGACCTTCCCCAATGCCAGTTGTCCTGAAGTCCAAAGGGATTAGTTGGCCTTTGGGGACCTTCCCCAATGCCAGTTGTCCTCAAGTCCAAAGGGATTAGTTGGCCTTTTGGGGACCTTCTCCAATGCCAGTTGTCCTGAAGTCCAAAGGGATTAGTTGGCCTTTTGGGGACCTTCCCCAATGCCAGTTGTCCTGAAGTCCAAAGGGATTAGTTGGCCTTTTGGGGACCTTCCCCTATGTCAGTTGTCCTGAAGTCCAAAGGGATTAGTTGGCCTTTTGGGGGACCTTCCCCAGTGCCAGTTGTCCTCAAGTCCAAAGGGATTAGTTGGCCTTTGGGGACCTTCCCCAATGCCAGTTGTCCTCAAGTCCTTTTGGTTGAGAAAGTTGGGATGTACCGTGTGGCTTTCCATTGTAAACAAAGCTTTGCCCAGCTCTCAAGAATAGCAGCTGCCTCCTCAGCTATCTGGAAGACAGTCGGTGACGACAGACTGGCACAGTCAGTGTACATTTTGTTTGTTGTTGTTGATGTACCCTGGCTAAAAGACTCCAGGGATCATTCCAACAGCGATAAACACTTGGAACACTATGGTACGAAGGCATCAGCTAGGGGATGAGGACATTACGTTTGTGACCGGTGTTTTTATTACCCCGCCACATGGGCAGCCACACTCCGACTTCAGGGGGGTCATTGTTTGTTAACATGTATGTTTTTGCAATTTTCATCTTTTGACAGTTCACATTCTGTGGAATGTGTAGTATATTTACATGGAATGTGTTTGTACAGACAAACCCCTATTTTACGACCCTCTGTTAAGCGACCACCTCTCATTTGAGACCGGATTTGTTGGCACGGATGCATTTTACTATGTAAACGACCTCTCTTAAATGACTTCCTCTAAAACGCGACTTACGACCGCCATTTTGTTGGTTTTTACGACCGTTGTTGTCGTCTGCATAGACTTCGAGCAAAGGGAAACAACCACGGTCAAGGGCCTGAAAGCGGAGTCGCTTCCCTTGTTGTAGAAAAGATGGTGGAAAGCGTAGGAAAAGCACGAAAACCACTGACTTTGAACAAGAAAACCACTGACTTTGGATGAGAGTGGAGGTGATTAACAGAAGTCGGCAAAGTGAAACTGTAATACATCGATTGCACAATCCTATGGAGTTGTTTGTTAACATGTATGTTTTTGCAATCTTCATCTTTTGACAGTTCACATTCTGTGGAATGTGTAGTATATTTACATTGAATGTGTTTGTACACATGTACAGCCATTTCTCAGCAAAAACTTTCCATTAAGCTTACCTGGGTAGAGGAAAGATTATGTCTGCAATGTTGGGGATTCCTCTGTAACATGTTTAAAATAAGGCCTATCCTTACTTCCCAGACCCTCAGTGACATTGGTGTTAAATCATTGTGGTATCAAGAGGCAACAGTGGCGATGAAAGGGTTAAAAATAAATTAACAATTTAACATTTTTGCATGTTTTTACATTGTGGAAAGATTACACACAGTGTGAGTTTACTGTGTGGATTGTTACATATTGTGGTTTAATAATTATAGAGCCTTACACTCTAAGTTTACAATGTGAATAGTTACATTCTTTGTGTTAACAACAATGCCGAAAAATTTCTTTCTATGCAAATAACAGCAGGATTATTTTGTGATGTCTTTGTGTCTTCACTGTCTGCAGTTTATACAAAGACTGTACAGGGGAAGATAAACATCCGGTCTCTTTTCCCTATATGAGTAGTGAGGACAGAAACACTGGTTATGTCCCTTTGAAACGTGACACATTTTACACATCGATAGGCCAGTTGAATTCTCCGTTCAAGTTCCAGTCCGAGATTTTGGATAGCCTCCACTGTGAATAGTGTACACGTCCGCACTAACGATAACTCTATCAGCCCGGTTCGCCGAGCTTTTAAGTAATCCATCTTACCCTTTTAGAATATCTTTGGTTTATATGCTTTGCCAGCTTACATTGTGGATGCTTTACATGTTGTGTACTCAAAACTGTGTGCACTGAAAGACCCACCAGATCACGTGTCAAAATCACAGGTTTCACGTGCTTTCCCTCTTATAGCTGGAAAGAAATCTTGTTTTGACCAAGTCTGACTCCCATATAAATGCCCCCAAATTCAAACTGAAATTTAAAGAGCAGCCTCAATTTGAAGTTGGGGACATCTGTATGTGGGTCACAGCTACCCAGAAAAAACCCCAAGGGACTTAATTGTGGTGTGTCAGTGTATCTTTAACATGATATATTGTTACAGTCATATTCATGAACATCTTGCATTCTGTCTGTTTATTATGTGAACATTTTACATACTTTGGGTGTACTGTGTGGAATCTTTTGCATACAGCAGAAACCAGCTAACTCGAATACGGGTACAGTTGAACCTCCCTTTTAAGATCTTGAAAAATCATCCCAAATAAGGTCTTAAGTGGGAGGGAGTTGTATTTAAGGGAGGTAATTTTGATACTTACAAATAAGAGCAATGTCTCAGAGAAGTAGGTCTTAAATGGGATGGAGTCTTATAGGGGGGGTCTAAGGGACAGACCTGCCTACTGCTACGATTTGGCCGTAGCAGCTACGAAAAATAAAGCTTTGCTACGGAACTACGGCAACCTTAACATTGCTACGGAGAAAACAAAATGCCGCCGCATTTTATTTTTGCTTATGCCGTTCCTGGTTTTGTCTGTTTCTAAGAGCAGACGCCGTGTCACGCGCGATAACCTAGTCACTTCCGTTTTTATCAAAGTGACTGCGCATGCGTTCTTATTACTTTCTCTGGAGAAAAAAAATGGCGGACTCCAGCAGCAGACCAAGCGATTCAGGAGATGTTTCAAACGAAGAAAAACGAACCCAAACCATAAAACGAAAATCATCTGGCACACCATCTTGTTCTAAGAACAAACATCGGCCTGCCGCACAAGTTTTGAAAATAGCTTACACGGAGGAGTGGCCTTGCATCGTCAGAAGTTGACTCGGTGCGAACCATGCTCACTCAGTCACTGCAGTGCAACCTCTGCCATGCGGACTTCTCTGTGGTAGATACGATTGCCGTCAACACGTTCAATTGGCGAAACATAAGCAGTGCGTTTCGGCTCAGGAAGAGAACAAATCGATTGCCATCGTTTGTGGATGCTACGGAAAAATTTGCCATGCTACTGAAAATTGATGGCTGGGCTACTGATTGGGAAAATTCCAAGTAGGTAGGTCTGAAGGGAGGTTCTACTGTACCACAAAAAAATCGGATGACATAAAAAAATTTCCCCCATTTAATCCGTCCTATAAGAAAATTTTCGTTTATCTCAAAATAAAATTTCAGTCCTTTCAATTTGACTGACCCGATTTCCACTGTGCATTGAACATACTGCTTGTTTCGCATATTCACATCTGTATTGTCATCACAAAAAAATATAGCATTTATATTCTTGTGGCGGTGCCATAGCCGATGAGGTTTAACCAAGGCGTGGTCACCGCTACAGCTATCTGTATTAATAAACAATCGGGACTTTACTGGTTTCGTACTGCCTCCGGGCATTGCCTCCAGTATTGTTCCCACCATATTTGTATTTACAAATGATTCAGACCAAGAGGATGTAAAACACCATTTTCGCTCGCATCTGTATTGTCATGTGGCGGTACCATAGCTGATGAGGTTTAACCGAGGCGTGGTTACCGCTACACCTATCTATATTGTTAAAAACTTGGGACTTTCCTGGAGTTGCACTGCCTCCGGGCATTGCAGCCAGTATTGTTCCCACCATGTTTGTATTTACAAATGTCCCATATGTGTCTATGACCGAGAGGACGTAAAACATCGTTTTCATCATCATCTGTATCGTTAGAAATTCGGGACTTTCCTGGAGTTGCACTGCCTCCGGGCATTCCCTCCAGGATCGTTCCCACCATCTTTATATCGACTGATGTCCCATTTGTGTCTGTTTCAGACCGTAGGATGTAAACAGATTTTCATTCATCACATTTCACTGGGTTCACACACATCTGCATTGTTAAAAATTTGGGACTTTCCTGGTGTAGCACTGCCTCCGGGCATTGCCTCCAGGATTGTTCCAACCATCTTTATATTTACTAATGTCCAATATGTGTGTTCCAGACCGGAGGACGTTAAACAGAATTTCATCATTCACATTTCACTCGTCAAGGCATTTCCACTATGAACAAAGTCCAGCAGCCCAGCTTTCTAGAATAGCTGTCGTCTGTTCTGCTGTCTGGTGGTTATGATCAGACACGACTTGACTGCACACATTTTACATACCGTGTCCAAAGTGGACAGTTTGTGCATCATGTGTTGCGCATAGCATGCTGTGTGTTTTACTGTATAAACATTTGACATGGTGTGTGTTTACAGCGTTGATAGTTTACGATGCCTGTGCGGCCTGGAGAACCTGAAAGAGTTGAGGTTGAGGGACGAAGGTCACGACCTTTCCAACCCTGCGTGTATGACGCCGTCATATTGCAATGATGTCATCAACCTGCTGCCCTCCCTTGCAGTGCTTGATGGTAGGTGTGATGCCCTTTGTGTGTGCACTTAGCAACACTACCGTATTTTACAGACTATAAGGCGATACTTTTTTCCTAGACTGAGACCCCTGCGCCTTATAATGTGACTGAGAAACTATAGTAATAACATATAATTTTGTGTAAAATGTGGGGGGTGCGTCTTATAAAGAATCAGGTGCGCGTTGTAGGCCGTAAAATATAGTAATCATTACCCAGGCATGGTAGACCTCCGCGAATCGCGGAAGATCCACAAAACAGTTTGAAACAAAATAAAAATGCATTGAAATGGCATGAAAAAGTGAAAATTTCACTCTCATTTATTGAATTTTCTTCGGCCCCCTGGACCCCCGGCCATTTTCCTTGAAAACCACTTTGCCCCCACTACCATGCCTGATTATTTTAACCGGTTTAATTCCTACAACGTACATATGCGTCCTCTATAATGCTTCGATATATGTCAGTGCACGCTCAGTCATAATTTTGCTGTACACACACCAAAACAGGCATGGCAAACAGGCAACACGGACATAACTAATAGACGACACTGATAGGGTTAAAGATAAATAACTAACCCTCTCAGAACATTTGATAAAATGGAGAGCAAAATTTATTTTTTGTTTTGTTTTTGTTAACTCGATATCAACACAACTGGTTTTTTTAATACGATGATTGAATTACAATCATAATTTAAAAGGCATGCTTTAAGCAAACAAAACAGTGATCAATGAATGGACATTTATAAGCTGCGAGGCTTAGGCTTGAGCCAGTCCCACACTATACAATTTTTTTTCAGTATGATGATGGTTAAAGAAAGATTTAAATGTTATTTATGATACCAAAGCAAGGGTGAAACGTTTGAAACAACTTGATAAGAGAAAGAAGCCCTGGTCTTTCTGTTATTAGCTATATATCATATTCATAACAATAGATTTGATTTCATGAAAATTCATTGTAATTTACGACTATGCTATATTCAAAATAACTAATATCTAAGGAAAGCTTGTACTTCTATTTAACATTGCATTGTGGTGAGGTCTTGCAGCATCCTGATTTTGGTTCCATTGTGTTTGAGTGTTTTTATTATAATACAGTGGAACCTCCCTTATAAGACCTTCAAAAATCATCCAGAATGGAGTCTTATAAGGGAGGGGTCTTATAAGTGAGGTGATTTTAATACTTACAAAGAAGGGCAATGTCTCAGAAAAGTAGGTCTTAAATGGAAGGGAGTCTTATAATGGGAGGTCTTATAAGGGAGGTTCCACTGTATATGGGTAAAATATTGATCATGGAACAGGGATTATTCTTGGCACCGGTCATCAGTCATTGACTGATCAAATTTTGTAATGACCTATTGTTTTTGCAGGCAAGAGGTCATGTGACTTATTTAGTTATTATGTTTACTTTGGGTCTGTTAGCAAATTTCAGGATTTTGATGTGCGCTGCAACTGATTCCATAGTGATCAGATTGACTTGGGTGAAACAGTAGACTGAAAAAGAATTGCCCATTACTTTACATTGCATAGTACTGTGCTAGCTTTTTTTTAATGCAAAAAAATAAATGTAAAATAAACACATGAATATGAAAAATAAAATAAAATAAAACAAAAACTTTTCTCCTGTCATTCTTTGAACATGCGTTCTGTCACTGTGAAACTATGTGATTGATGCAACATAGTGTCCTAGAAAACTTTTTTTGTTTCGCTCAAATTGTATTTCCTTCCATATTTGTTTTCACATTATGACTTATCGTTTTATGAAAATGACCTATTATATTTTCTTTGAACTGGTCAAATGACCTATGATGTCCTGTGACAAGATTGATCCCTGTGGAATGACGGACATGTTGCAGGTCAGAGAGTGAGAGGGAAGGGGAGCGAGGTCTTCTACATCTGTCAAGGCATGGACAAACAGTTGAAGAGTAAGTAGGCATCATATTAACCTCTTCAGTGCTGATGATGTATATGCACGTCTGCTTCAGTACTTGCCACCCACGTATATACAATCAATCAATCAATCCAAAAATGTATTGTCTTTAAAACATAAAAAAATTCTTTGTCTGGCATGCACATAAAACACACATATAAACATAGAGACAATAAGACATGCATAATATACAGTAAATACATCAATAAGAATGCATTAAATTACAATGCAATATAAGACAATGCACACACACACACACACACACACACACACACACACACACACACACACACACCACCCTCACACACACACACACACACCACCCCCTCCCTCTCTAAGTGGCGATTTTACCGCATTAAAAAATAGCGCTGCAAACCGGCGATGCATGCGCAACTAATAGGCGGCAGTGAAGGGGTTAATGGGTAATTTACGTGATCTTTTCTTCAAGAAGCATGAAAGAACTTTCAAAAGCATCCAGTTGTAGCATACATGCACTATGTATGACAGGATATTCCATCTTTCCTTCTTTCTGCCTGTCTCTTCCCCCCCCCCCCCACCCCCCCCCACCCCCCCCCGTGGGGATACCGGGGGGTATTTTGTATAAATAGTTCCCCCACCTTCTGGAAGTTCTGTGCTTGTAACTTCCTCTAATCTGTCACTCTCTTTGACTCTGCCTTTTCCCTTTGCTTACTGTCATCTACTATCTTTCTGCCTTACCGGTCCATTCTCCTGCCTTTTTTCACTAAACACTTTTAAAACATTTCCTCCAGCCGAAGTCGGACTTGCTGGGCCAACTATTTCTTAGTTAGGCACATAACGGCAGCATGACGCATCTGCGCTCATAATTGACAGGAAACTGAGCGATGTGGGTGGGTGGGTGTGCGCGCGTATGTGGGTGTGGGCGTGTGCGTGTTGTGGCTGTGTGAATGTTTGTGATAGTTGATATTGTAGTAGCTTACTTATGATTTATGTATTTATTTAAACAGTTGTGAAGCGCCGTGAGCTCAAGAGAGAAAGGGCGCTCTATAAATGTTATTTATTATTATTATTATTAAGAAGTCTGTCTCTTTTCTTTTTCTTCTTTTCCTTTTCTTGTTTTTTGTGCTTCCTTTTTGCCCTTGAGGGCATGGGGTAAAGAAGCTTATCCGTTTACCCTCAATAAACATTCATATTCTCTCTGTGTCACACACACATGGTTACCATTTTCTTGTAGTATGCTTGAATCAATGAAAAATGGTGTTTCACGTCCTCTCGGTCTGGAAGAGACACACATGGAACATTTGTAAATACAAAGATGGTGGGAACAATACTGGAGGCAATGCCCGGAGGCAGTGCAACACCAGTAAAGTCCCGAATTTTTAACAATACAGATAGGTGTAGCAGTAACCACGCCTCGGTTAAACCTCATCGGCTATGGTACCGCCACATGTACATACATGCTTGTATACTTAAAATATGTTTTTCTAGTCAAGTTAAATGGTTTTGTAAAATAATAATCTATGGTAAGTTATCCTGTTTAATTGTTGTATTATTGCTAAATGCAGTCTTAACACTTTTTAGTTTTGTTTCTTAATTTGATATAAGACTATACAAATATTTTTGTTAGAAATTTGTGATTGACCGGGATCGGGGAATCAAAGTTTACACTAAAATAAACCAGTTGTTTTATATGTATTATAAAAATCTACTTTTTACACACAAACATATATTTTGTGCTTCATATGATGAATTTTCATAAGAAGAACTACTTCAGGAAAGTTTTTGGTTTATTACAAACTTTCCTCAGGTCAATGCATTTGGGAAGACGATGAAGGACACCTGCTCTCATTTGATGAATTTATTGCATTTCATGTGTGTTTCTGTGTGTGTGTGTGTGTGTGGACACATGCATGTACCTATGCGTGTGCGTGCAGGCTGGGCCCAGACAGAAATCAGCGTACCTCTGGTGGACATGAAGCGACAGCCTTCAGATCTGTGGCGGCTCCCCAACAGAAACACCTCACACAACAAGGCAGAGGAGCAGCTGAAAGGTATTTCACTCATACCAAGGCCTCTCTCACCGAGAAAGAAAAAGCAACTCTGCTGAAATCTAGAGACAGCTGGCATCCATCATCAGTCTCTTTTGTTTGTTGTTGGCTTACCCTGGCTAAAAGACTCCAGGGATCATCCCAACAGCTGAAGCACTTGAACACTGTGGTACAAGTGCATCAGCTACGGATGAGAACATTACGTGTGTAACCGTTTTTGATTACCCCGCCACGTGGGCAGCCACACTCCGTTCTTTGGGGGATTTTGGAGACTGATGATGTTATGCTAGGAGCTTTTCATGGCTAAAGACAATCCCCGCATAACTATGCATAGCAGTCCCCTGAAGTCGATGTAGCCTTGGCGTTCCCTTTAGCAGCCATGTCAATTGTCTGACCCAAGCCATAAATGTTCAAGGCACTAAGTGTGCTTTTAAAGGCATTTTAAGAATGGGGAACGCTCTCAGCTAAAAAACTAATGAAGAACAACTTGCGGTGTAGCTTTGAGAGAAATTAGCTAACACAGCCTGCCAAGCTCTCTTTTAAAGGCATAGCAATGGATCCCTCGGATTGGCTGAATGCCCGCTCTCAGCTAAAAGGGGAAGGAAGAGGCGCTTGCGGTGTGCTTTGTGAGAAATTAAAACAACCGCCGCTCCATTTATGTATCCTAAGTTTGGCTTTAACCTTTACCGGACTTCTGGGGTCGCCCACGACCCCTTGACACACAAAACATGTTATATCTCTAAAACTATTTAAGCAATCTTCATGAAATTTCATGACTTTGTCAAAAACGTAAATGGCTTTAAGTGTGTTAAATTTTATTAATGTGTATAAAATATAAATGACGTAATATGACGCGTAATTTTGATATACCTGTCCGGATGACGGGGGTCTCCCACGACCCCTACTGGTGCCTCTTTGACAAGTAGGGGTCATGGGAGACCCCTGCCATCCGGACAGGGATAAACACCTCGGAATTTGCTCTTTGCTGAGTAGGGGGTCATGGAAGACCCCCGCCATCGTGTCTGTGTAGTCAAAAGCATGATCCGGTAAAGGTTAAGCAAATTTTAACAGTCTGTGGGTTGATCATGTGTTTCTCAGCACATTGTGAGAGTCATTTTCTTCCTTTTCTACCTGGGGGCAGGTGTTATTTGATTCTTTGGATCAGATGCAATATTTGCAAATGTAGTCTGTTGGGTACTTGAATTTGATAGCGAACAAGGGTTTTTATCACTGTACAAGTTGCCTGCTAGCTTGCGGTCCATACATGTGGGGTTGAATAATCATTTTCCCCATTGTTTCTTTCCATTAAATTTTCTGTTTTGCTGATTTCTTGTTCTCGTTTTTACTTTTGTGCTGAAATAGGCGAATTAGTTGAAAAGTTGGAGCACTGTATTCTATGTTTGGGGTATTCTGTGATGTAAAAGAGAGGAAAGATGATGATTATCAAACTAAGAGAATTTGGAATGGCTGATTCTGCTGCAGCCTTGGAACGTTGTTATTGACCATAAGTAATGCCCGCTCTTTGGCTGAGAGTGGGGATGCATCTTGGGTAAAGCATTTTCCAAGATAAATAAATGTCAGCTTGATAAGCTAAAAGAGCGCTAGCCTCTTGTCTTCTGTAGTGATCAGTCAAACGTGACTGATTGACGTACATGTTATTTAGGGTATTTTTCCATTGTGCAGTACTGTAAGTTATTTTTTAATCCGTGTTTGTTGGCTGGTTGGTGGGTTTGCCTGTGCTGCTCGTTATCAACAATTATTTGAAAAGACAGTGGAACCTCCCTTATAAGACCTTCAAAAATAATCCAAAATGAGGTCTTAAATGGGAGATTTCTTAAGTTCTCATTTTAATACTTACACAGAAGAGCAATGTCTCAGAGAAGTAGGTCTGAAGTGGAAGGGATTCATATAAGGGAGGTTCCACTGTATAGCTTGAAACAGACTGATTTTATAAAGAAGGGTTAGGGTATCTATCATCCCGTGAACAATTCCCTAAATTTTGAAAATTTAGATTACCGTATGTTCGGCTATTAGGTCCTGCTGTGTATAAGGCGAATAACAATTTTCAAGAAAAATCTGACAAAATCCAAGTAAAAGGCGCCCTCGTTTATAAGGCACCTCTAAAAGAAAGTCTAAGTTTGAAGCCCGTACAGTCCTGTAAACGAGTTACCGACCGCCATTTTGTTGTCGTAAACGAGAGTTGGCTCCCTTCTCAAATAATCGAAACTTCCGTTTTTTCGACTTCCGGTTGTTGTGTTTGGCCAATTCTTCGTGAAAACTGGTAGAATTATGGCATTTTAAGCTCTACAACGATGCTTTTTACATCCAATGAAGGGTTATGGCATCTGTTGGACGGTATCTCGGACGATAACAGGGATTTCGAAGCATTTTAACGTGAGTATTCTCGTATCGGCGACTCGCCACTTTCAATGTTGTGACTCACAGTAGACTGTACTGAGACCATAATCGTTGCCTCTCTTCTCACTTTTGTTCACTGAGGGCGCCCTCGTTTATTAGGCGCATAGGTTCTTGGAGAAAAAAAATATCGCCTTTTCCGAAAAATACGGTACACATTTTGGAAATTTGGATCACAATCCACCTTCATAATTTAACCTTTACCGGATCATGCTTTTGACTACACGGACACGATGGCGGGGGTCTTCCACGACCCCCTATTCAGCAAAGAGCAAATTCCAAGGTGTTTATCCCTGTCCGGATGGCGGGGGTCTCCCATTTTTTACTCAATGCACTGCAGTGCTCTTTAAAGTAGGGGTCATGGGAGACCCCCGTTATCCGGACAGGTATATCAAAATTACGCGTCATATTACGTCATTTATATTTTATACACATTAATAAAATTTAACACACTTAAAGCCATTTACGTTTTTGACAAAGTCATGAAATTTCATGAAGATTGCTTAAATAGTTTTAGAGATATAACATGTTTTGTGTGTCAAGGGGTCCTGGGCGACCCCAGAAGTCCGGTAAAGGTTAAAAAACCCAAAAAACGGGGCAATACAAGAGAACATATCCCATATTTGTATGTGCAAGCCACGTCATGTTGATGTATCATACCTTATTTCCACTGTGTGTATAGATATTTTTACGTAATTCTTTCTTCTTTTTCTATCAGATTTACTGACGAGCTGTCACCACCTCAGCGTGAGGGCAGGGGAGCGACTAGAGGAACTGAACAGGTCCAAGGCTCACACAGATACTGCATCATCTCCGACTGCTGCTGCTGATACTACATCCACACAAAATGCTTGAAAGTTTAAGGTTTAGTCTTCTTCTACTTCTGCGTTCCCATGGCTAGAATGGGTAAAGTACGTATGTGTCCAGTTTTCAGTTTTCACTGCTCTCCCCGCTGGGTACAGCTGACATATTCTGATTTTGGAGGAGCTCAAAGGAGAAAAGTTGGATCTTTTAGAAAAAAGGCAGGAGAATAGAGCTCAAAGATATGCGCTATAGAAATCATCTTCTTACTAAATAAAGAATGGGCCATTAAATCAGAAACATAGTAGATGATAGAAAACAAAGGGAAAAGGCAGAGTCAAAGAAAGTGACAGATTAGAGGAAGTTACAAGCACAGAACTTCAAGAAG
>CM065693.1:26301107-26328607 GCA_017654935.2 Phymorhynchus buccinoides
AGATATAGAAAGATATCTCTGGGTTAGGTTACAAAAAGGGTTAGGGTTAGTTGGCTAATGTTAAGATCAGCTCCCTCCGCTGTTCCAGTGTGTAGGGTTAGGGCCAATCAGCTCCCTCCGATTTACCTTTTCCGTTAAGCTGATTGGCCAACTTCACCATGGAACACCGGAGGGAGCTGATCTTGACATTTGCCGGTTAGTCTTTCGGAATTCAGAGATTGGCACAGTCATCAATTTTATTGTTCTCTATCGGTAGTAGTGGTAGGGGAAGACGGGGTAAAAAGCGCATGGGCGGGTAAGAAGCCCACCCCAATTATCTCATGAAATGAAGCACATTTCAGTCTCATTTTGCCCATGAGACGAGCGTTAATGTCGCATTCGTCTCATGGGCAAATTTGACTGAAATTTTCTTTATTTCATGATAATTGGGGTGGGCTTCTTACCCGCCCATGCGCTTTTTACCCCGTCTTCCCCGTGACAACGAGCAGTTCTTTCGATACGTAGCGATAGCGCTACGCACCCGTTAGCCTTGCGCCCAGTGACGATGGTTCACTGAGACTAAGCGCTGTACAATGAATCATGATTTTTCATTATTTAAAAAAATTCAATGATCTTGCAGCCGTCAATCTCGCTCTATTAGTATATTGGCCCAAATTTGAAGGTATAAGCTTATGATGTCAACCAATGAAAAAGGCCATTTGAATAGTCTGAAAGCCAAATAATACCCCCTCTCATAACACGCGCGCGCGCGCTTAAACCCCTCTCGCTTTAAATTTGTTGGAAAGAAAGGTCACGCCCTCGTCATGTTGCCCCCATCCGCTACAATGCTACCTGCGCGTCACGTCAGTCAGTCAGTTCATCATTCTCAGTGTCTGTTTGAGGTGTGGGGCAGCTGGCAAATGGCAGCAGACGACATGCTAAAGTGGGCACTAAATGGCTTCTCGGTTCTATGTAGGGCTGGCTGTAAATTGGGATGCTATATCGATTGATTTTATGCAGAAGTGCTACAACCAAATTAGAGAGTAATCGAGATGATCTGGACTAAGACCACATAGATTTTAACCTCTTTTTTTTAAAATCAGTTCTTTGACAACCTCTGCACCGCCAAATTTGAACGTATAGTTTTGATATTCTCAAAGGCGTCCGAATTTTACCACTGATCAGCCCTTTGAAGTGAAGCATGGGTGTGTCTTTGGTTTTAAGCAAAACCTAAGCATGTTTATTCATGTAAAAATAAAAATCCAGGGAGGGTTTGTGTGTGTGTTTATCTTGCTTTCCTTTCGCGTTATATATATAAATGAGGCTGCAGGTTTGTAAGCCTACAAGATGACCTATATCTACAAGAAATGGGGGAAGGCCTTGTCTACAACATGGCAAAGAAAACCAGGTACAATGATACGCATATACATCGTAGGCTACGTCCGTCAATGTGTCAATTTGAATGTATGTGAAACAAAAGAGAAGTGTATTCTCTCTCTCTCTCTCTCTCTCTCTCTCTCTCTCTCTCTCTCTCTCTCTCTCTCTCTCTCAGTCGGTACTATGTTATATTTTGTTATCCTGTACCCCCTTCATGAGGGGCAAAGGCCTTAGTGAATAAACAATTGTCATTGTCTCTCTTTTTGTGTGTGTGACTAGACCCAGCCTAAGTTCTTATCCTTATAAAATAAAGTGTCTGATCTCTCTCTCTCTCTCTCTCTCTCTCTCTCTCTCTCTCTCTCTCTCTCTCTCTCTCTCTCTCTCTCTCTCTCTCTCTTTTCTTTCTCTCTCCCTCTCTCTGTGTCTGTGCGCACGTGTAGTTGTAGGCCTATGTGTGTGCATGTTGAAAAACGATGATCAAGCATTTATTTAAATTGTTATCTAATAATTTTGTTATAATAGGCGTTGATTAACACTCTCTCTCACTAACAATTCTTCTTTCATCCGAAAAAAAATAAATTAAGTTACCCGATTGCCTTTGTGCCTTGAAAAAGCATTCGAAATGCGCAATATACTGATATATTATCGCTTGTAAATTGATTTGTGCTGATTTGATACATTTTGATGAGCCATGCGAATGCATGTCGACAATGATGTGTTCATAAAATCCACAACTTTTGTTATAATTAATAGATGTTTGTAAACACTCCTACTCATTAAAACACTGATTTCATCTCTCTCTCTCTCTCTCTCTCTCTCTCTCTCTCTCTCTCTCTCTCTCTCTCTCTCTCTCTCTTGCTACGTCAGAATGAATTTTTGTTTAAAACTGGTCTCTTTTTACAGATAGAAGTGTCACGATGTGCTTCAAGGATGCAATGCCTGTTGTCTGAGTTTATCCAAGACTGACTATGGCCGACAACCACAATTTCATGGACTTATATGTAGGCCTAAAACTGCATAGAGTTGGACATAAAGTTGGACAATTAATCATTAAAACAATTCACCTTAAAATAAATGCTGATTCGTGCACGCATACGTATAACGTAGAAAATGGGTTATTAAGTATAAGGGAGAGAGGAGGGGAGATGAAGAGAAATGGTAGAAGAGAGGAGAGAAGGGGAGGAAGAATTTTTATATATAGTTAAATTGTTGTAGTTAGGTCTGTAATGGCTCCTCCCCCCCCACCTGCGTGCGCATCTCGACCCTTCCAACGGAAGTGTCGCCATCTTAGTCCTTATTTGTGTGTAAACAAAGTGAAAATGTTATCTAAATGTGTAAAAAAAACATCCAGATGTTATAAATACAGTTTAGATAAGTTTCGAATTGGAACAGCCAAATACGTAGCATCAATCTGGCATTTTTCAAACAAAGTTACTGACTAAGATGGCGGTCTCCCATAATATGGCGCTCCTTGTGGCCGGCCCGGGATATGACGACATGTGGGTACAAGCCATACGCCCATGCAGTTGCTGCTTATGAATACACAGTTGCACAACTACAGTACTGTTAAAAAAAGCAATTGACTAATATATTATTACAAATGCTTTAACTTAAAATTAAACCCCATATCATACACTTTTTTTTAAAGGAGAATGTTGAAGTTTACTAATCTCGTCGAATTGTTCTTCTTCTTCTGGGAGTTTATAGTCCCTACCACGCTTAATCGTATCTGGGTACTAGCGATACATTATTTTTAAAGAGTTTATGGTAAAGGTAAAGATGTGCCCCGCCCCCCCTGCATTTCTTGGTTAATTCTATTTTTCCGTTTTTGCCTTTCTTACCATACATAAAGCTGTATTTTAGGAACATTTTCAGCTAATTATCTTTTTGGAATACTAACCCTAGCCCTAAACCTAACCCTACCCCCCACTATGTACTGCAGTACACCGCGATTTGTCACAGTTGTGGTTCGTTGCGTTTTTCCGTCTTATAGGGTGGGGGGTAGGGTTAGGGTTAGGGATAGGGTTAGTATTCCAAAAAGGGTATTAGCTAAAAATGTTCCTAAAATACAGCTTCATGTATGGTAAGAAAGGCAATAACGGAAAAATACAATTAACCGAGAAATGTCTTCGAATTGACTGGAACAAATAAGCATAGTAGGTGTGTATGGTTCGCCATAATTTGGGGGGGGGGCTTGAAAAACCCCAACTGTTATCATTCCCACCCTCCCCTCCAAGGAATGGATCACAAGCTGCATTCCGCCGAAAGTTAACATTCCAGTTTGCAAACTGACGACAGCCGTGTTATGTCTGGGCCTCTGTGACAGGCCTGTGGGGTCTACCGAACACTGGGATGCCTTTGTCGGCATGAAACCGATAGCCTCAAAGGCTATTGTGCAGAACATGGCAGCTGTGGTCCCAGGAGAGACAGGGGGGGAGGGGTAGAGAGAGAGAAAAATTCTCTGCTTGAATGGGAATAACACATGACAAGCATTCGCTGTTCAAAAACGAAAAATATCGAATTGCCATTCTGGCTATGCACATGCAAACATTTATGAAAATAATACGAATACGGATGTTTAATCAGATCAGTACCATGGCCCCATACTGATGGAGTTCACATATGTAAGCTTATTATATAAAAAAAAAATGCGTAAGAAAATGGAGAAAAGAACACCAACAATGAACAAAGTCAAAGTAATGCACAATAAATACACAACATATTATATACACATGGGTGCAACTTGGTATACAAGGATTTCCTGTTTTTGAATTTTACAAGAAAAGGGATTTCCAGTTTTGATTTGTCAAGCACTATTTTTATCTTTGTGTGTCTACTGTATTTTTCAAACACTTTAAAATAAGCATTTGTATAAATTGTGGAAAAAGCAAACTAAAATACCTTCATAAATAATTTTTTCTTCAGCTGCATGCATGGAGACATTACCCCTAGACCCCGGCCTTTCGGGTTTTTTCATTTTGTGTAGTTGCACTCATGCATTATTATATTATATCATTATCTTTGAATACAATGCATTCTTTGAATGCATTGTGATTTCTTTTACAACCTTTTGTAGACATAATTTATAAAGCTAAATTCAAATATATGTTGGCATGTGAAGGGGGCAATGGTTGGATACAGTAGTTTGTAGGCCTAGTACCGTAGACCCTGCCTTATATTAGCACTTTCTTTCTGTTTTAACCCTTCCCAAGGTTTTTAGTCCGTCACCAAGACGGACTATTGCGATGGGCTGGTTTGTATTTTTGTTGTTGTTGTTGTTGTTGTTTTTTCTGTCTGTCCCAAGGATATCTCCCGAACCGCTTGACCGAATCGCGTCAAATTTTGTGTGAAGGTGTGCCTCCTTAATAGGAAGAGATCGGCGCAAACCATTTTGCCGTCGTGACCTTGACCTTGACGTACGACCTTGAAAACCGAAAATCTATTTTTAGCCATATCTCGGGCACCGATCAACATAGGATGTTGAAACTTGGTATGAAGGTGGTTTGGCTTATGCCCGTTCTGATGATGGCATACCGATCAAGGTCAAGGTCAAAAAGATCGCTGGAGCCTGAAAATCGGAGGGTCATTTTTTTCTCCTGTCTGTCCCAAGGATATCTTTCGAACGGGTTGACAGAATCACGTCAAATTGTGTGTGCTGGTGTGTCACCATGAGAGGAAGGCATCCGCGCAAACCATATTGCCGTCGTGACCTTGACCTTGGCGTACGACCTTGAAAACCGAAAATCTTTCAGGGGCCATAACTCCCACACCGTTAGTGTTAGAGTCTTCAAATTTGGCATGAAGGTACTTTGGCTTATGCCCGTTCTGATGGTGGCATACAGATCAAGGTCAAGATCACGGTCCGGGCGATCCGTAGGCCTTGAAAGTGGTAGGGGTCTACACATTGGGTTTTAAGCCATATTTTCCACATTGGTACTTGACAGAAGCGCTTCAGATTGTGTGTGGTACTGTATACCCTAGAGAAGAAAACATCCGAGCATAAATTATCACCATGCTGACCTTGACCTTGAAGTGTGACCTTGAAAACCGAAATTTCCTTCTTTGCGCTATATGTTTCTTCTTCAAGCTGTATCTCGTGAACTAGAAGACAGAATCCCTTCCAATTTTGTGTCAGGATGTGACACTCTACGGGGTGTCGCAAGTGCGTGGCATTGCTGGTGACGGACATGTCTGCCGCTCGGCGACGCCCTTGTTGTTCATATTTTGATGTCTGCACAAAGACGGGGTTTTCCCTCTTGCATGTCTTTGGTGTGCCAGATTACTTTCTGCCTTTCGAAGTATATCTAAACATGCAAAATCAGCCTGGGTTCTCGTTCAGACACCGGCAAAACGTTTTTATTTAGGCTACATTTAAGCCTATCTAACGATGAATGAATAATGGGTTTCACGTCCTCCCGGTCCAACGGACACATGGGGGACATTAATTCTTATTTCGTTTTGGAAACTTCTAACGACTGTGGTTTTGTTGGCTGCCATTAAACCAACCACAACCTGGCGTATCTCTTGATAGTGGTTTGCCCAGTGCCAATGCTTAATTTCTACTTTAGTCTTTGTCCAGGCCTAAAACCCCTGTCATTGAGGGAAAGCAAGGGCCTACAGTTTGACGTCGCTGGCGGACGCGTTTAGCGTATGATCGATGACGTCATTAGTGAAAGGTGTCAGATGACAGGCTGATGACCGTCTCTAGGGTGATTGTAGGTGACAGGTTGTACCGGCGCAGGCCTTCTTTTGAGCATGATCCAGGTCCTCCATTGTTGGTGTCACAATAATGGTGTGACCCTTCGCAAAGTGAGAGTGCTGGGTTACTAATGTGTCTACAGCCCATCTTATATTTAGGCTAAGCCTACTTGTGTACATGCGCGCGTGTGTGTCTGTGTGCGCGCGCACATGTGTTAGCAGTATATATGCCCTAGGGTGTGTGTGTGTGTCATATGGTGGTGCAGGTCCGCTGGAAACTGGAAATTCTTTCCCCCGTTATCAAGGCAAGGCAAGAAATTTATTTCATACCCCATTTGGGCACATAAATATAAAAACATACACACATAAATAAATTTCCAAGAATCAACCCAAGAGTGATGTCCAAAATCATTTCAAAGAAAACCCATATCATAATATATTAGATGGGCCACGATATTTCTTTCTCTTTTTTACCATGTGTAGTGTACTTGCACTTTCAATTAGAATATTGTTAACTCTACCGACAATCTCATCTACACCGTTTAAAGAAATATTATCTGAGTTTGAAAGCAGGCAATCGAGCTCGTGCTCTACCAATGTTATTTTTTCAACGTCTAAATCGTCAACAAAATTTAGTTTTAGATCATTATTCCATTTCACAAAATACGAATTAGGATCATTGGTACTTGACTAGTCATGGACTGCTTTCTCTCTCTCAAGTTATCTATGGATTCTGCCACAAAATTTATACTAATTGGACAATGGATATCTGAAAACAATTAATTAAATTCATGCACGCAAAAGTCCTCAACACGTTCAAATAAATCATAAGAAACTACACCATAATCCACAACAGAAGCATTCTTACAAGTCAGCTTACCTTTACCACAATCTCTACCAATTCTGCCATTAACAATAATAAGCTGACATGCTCTACAGAAACCTAATAATTCATGCCCCATGCTATTTGTCTGCCTATCTTCAGATGTTCTTACGGGATAGTTGTTATCGTTGTTAAAAACACCATCAACAAATGAGTTATTGACAAACAATTCATTCAGCTGACCAGTTCTAGAATTAAAGTCTCCAAGAAGACAAACACTGCCAATTCCGATTTGCAAAATAGTATCCTGTAAATCATTATAAATATTACGGTTATAATATGGCGAACCTTCTGGCTCAATGTAGACAGCACAAAACACGACTTTCTTTCCCAAAACAGAGTCATGAAAAGCAAAGAACAACGCACTACGACACATCTCAAAATCCACAAACTTATAACTACTTCTAGCTTAATTACTAACGTTATTCTTGAATCGTGTTTCCTCAAAAACAGTAATATGCTGAACAAAACAATCTCTTATTTGTACTAGGATGCCTCCAGATTTTCTTCTGTATTTATTTCTGTTTTTATAAAATGCCGTGTAACCATCTATTTGTACTGTGTCAACATCTGCAAGTTTGCTTTCAGAGATGCAGATAACGTCATAGCTATTCAAAAACTCTGAAAATTCAGGAAAAGCCTGTTTAGATAGAAAACCGCACACATTAAGTGCAACACACTTCAGGCATCTAGCTGACCTTTCACCCTCACTGGGGTCATCTTCTTCTCTTTCCTCGTTATGGAAAGTGGGATCGTTTTCTTCAGCATCACTGTTATTATTGTCAGGGTTATTATTTCCATCAGCGTTGCTAGTATTGGGGGTGTTGTGGTTATCGGACTGGTTTTGTATTATTCTATGAGAATTGTCCTGCTGGTTGTTATTATCATTATCGTCATTGTCTTTGTTATTATCATCATCATCATCATCATTATCAACATTATGATACCCACTAACATTATCATCATCATCTTTATGACACCCACCAACATTAGTATCATCGTCATTAACCCACACCGCTACATTATCATCATCATTATGACACCCACCAACATTATTATCATCGTCATTATCATTATGACACCCATCAACATTATCATCATCATCATTATAACGCCCGCCCACTTTAACCTCATCATCATTATGACAGTCACCAACATTATCATCATCACCATTGTGGCACCCACCCACATTAACATCATCATCATTATGACATCCACCAACATCAACATCATCATTATGACACTCACCCACATTATCATCATCATCATTATGACTTCCACCCACATAATCATCGTCATTATTAAACCACACAACTACTTTATCGTCATCATTATGACACCCAGCGATATTATCATCATCGTCATTGTCACATCCAACAACATTATTAACAACATCATCATCATCTGATTCATTACGTCCATCAACATTATCATCAACATCACCATCATCATCATCATCACCATTATTTTCCCCACACACACCAACATTACTATCATCATCAACATCACCATCACCATCATCATCATCATCATCACCATTATTTTCCCCACACACACAACATTACTATCATCATCAACATCAACATCATCATCAACGCCGTCATCATTACCACTCACACAAACATCATCATCTACATCATTATTACATCCTCCAACATTATTATCATAATCGTCATTATCACACGCCCCAGAATAATCATCATCATCAGCAGCAGCAGCAGCAGCGGCGTCACCATCATCATCAACATCATTATTATTGCATACACCAACATTGTTATCATCAACCTTAGTACTCCAACCGACATTTTTACCATCATTTTTATTATTGCATTTTTAAAATAAGAGCTTACAAAACCCCAAAACCCCAAAGGAACACCCCTCCACCACCACACACAATCTCTACCTCATCTCTTTATAAGCACACCACTATCATATTAAAACAAAACAAAAAGTATTACAACTCCCCTACTTATTCTACTCATGTTACCTATTTAATAATAAGTTATTAGTAAATGCTCTTTACAAATCAATTGAAAGTGAAATAAGATCATGAAGTAAAATATATTCCCCCAAAATTCACAGACACAGGAACAAAATGAAAAACAACTCATTCGTCCATTCACAGTGCTTCACCCTCCAAAAGCACCCCACCCGTATTTTATAATCAATACCTCTCATACATCCTATATATTATTAATTGAACCATCTTGAATTTGTGAGCCCGCAGTTAAAACGCAAGGGCAAATTACAAACTAAAAATAACAGATAACTTAGTCATTGGCGTGGCGGTACCAAAGCCGATGAGGTTTAACCGAGGCGTGGTTACCGCTACTCCTATCTATATTGTTAAAAACTCGGGACTTTACTGGTGTTGCACTGCCTCCGGGCATTGCCTCCAGTATTGTTCCCACCATCTTTGTAGTTTACAAATGTCCCATATGTGTCTGTTCCAGACCGAGAGGACGTAAAACACCATGTTTCATTCAAACTAAAAATAACACTAGCAAATGTAAACACACACACACACACACACACACACACAGCACTACAACTCTTCCATGAAATACACACACAAACAAGTTTGTGAAGGAATGGACAGCCCACTTCTCTTTATGTCTGTGACTGAGCCTTAATGAAATTCAGATTGCTCCCACCACACATCACCAAAGTGCAATGCAATCCACTTTTTGGGGTGGGATGGGAGTGGGGGTGGATAAATGAGGAAACCTCGCTGCAAATTTGATTCATATCAGGCAGCGGGACATACTCTTTATGACTTTCACTGCCGTAGGGTTATACATGCGTAAAGCGCACGGGTCAAAATTCCTCCATAGAGTCCATGTGAATGACTCGATGTTCAGTTCGATTTCCCAGACAAACTAGAAAGAAAGGGCAAAAACCGGATTCAAACTCAAGACTCACGCATTTAATTAACAGGCGAAGTCTTTACCACTCCGTCACCTTCCTTCCATTTTGTAAGAAAGCAGAAAGAAAATCTACAAAGACTAAAATTAAAAAAATTAAAAAAATACCTTGCTTTCAAACCCTGGGTAACCAAGGTTTTCAGTTGGATATGGATTTTCAGGGGTAGGCTTGTTATCAATGAAGTGGGTGGATCAAATCCTGCCATCTTTGGATGGGGAGAGTAGTTTCTGCTTGTTGTCTGCTGTGGTATGTATTCGGCTGATGAGGCGTTTGAGCTTTCCCCTGTCCTCTGGCGAGGGTACAGCCTGAAAGTCAGCCATTTTTTAAAAATTAATATTCAATTATACTGAAGCATTTTATTATTTTAAAATATTGTTTCTTTTTCTCAAAACTCACCACCACTTGTTGCTGATAATGAAAAAAAATCACTGATTTATTAAATGTATGGCACTGGCAGACACACCAATTAAGGCATCAGATCAAGTAACTGTTGACTCGGGAGTACCTCAGGGCACCGTACTTGGCCCAATTCTCTTTCTCTGCCACATTAATGACCTGCCGGCCTATACAAAGTCATGGAAGGACATCTCCTCGGCATCGGGGCTGACAAACATCTGACACCAGCAAAGAACAAGCGCCTCATCAAACCAACGAGACAGGAACATCAAGAAAGCAAAATCATTGTCGAACAACTGGTAACAATGAACGCTGTTTTACTATCCAGCCTGCAAGAACAGCAGTACACTTCAAAACAGCTTCTTTCCCAGAACCAACAGTGCTTGGAACAGCCTGGACAACAAGGTTGTTTGTGCAGGGTCAGTGGGGGACTTTAAGACCCTCCTCCAGCACCCTGTACTGATGTAAACAATACCCTTCCAGTCCCCCTTCACTCTTAGTCCCCCTGCCCCCTTCTCCCCTTCCCTGCCCCCCCCCCCCCCCCCCCCTAACTTCGGTCCAAATTTATTTTAGGTTCCAGCGATTTAGCATCATGCTGAACGTGCACTGGCTGGCTAGGTCAAAATTTAGCTTAGGGTGTGCACTTCCCTAGTTTCGTTGATGTGGTGGTGATGTTATGCCACAGAGTGGTCCAATCAACTATATCCAAGATCAAGATGAGGAACATGGCTCAACACAAGAGTTGGTGCGCATTATTAGTATTAAGTATGATTCATCAATTCATGCATTCGTAAATTGTGCTGCCCCTGCAATCAACCCCCAACAAAAATTTATTAAGTCTGATACGTGATTTTTCCTTATGTAGGCTTCCTAAAGACTCAGACTATTTAGCGGTGTATACAATATAAGAAGGTTAGATTCTTGCTCGTGCCTCACAGCGCTGCTTTCACGCATAGATAGTTTCACGACACTCGCGACTTTCTAGGCCTAGTCGTTGTTTGATTTGCTTCCTAACCGACTACGGTAGGCCTAAGGGTCAAAACTACTCGCGAAGTCGACGGTTATTCTTGCCTCGCCTCACAGCTTTGCTTTCACGCGTAGATAGCCTAGCCTAGTTTCACGACACTCGCGAAGTCGTTGTTTGATTTGCTTCCTAACCGACTACGGGTCAAAACCACTGACATAGCACTACTCGCGAAGTCGTTGTTTGATTTGCTTCATAACTGACTACGGGTCAAAACCACCGACATTTCACTACTCGCGAAGTCGTTGTTTGATTTGCTTCCTAACTGACTACGGGTCAAAACCACCGACATAGCATACTCGCGAAGTCGTTGTTTATCATATCAGTTTAGGCTCTGTAGGCTTATGAAGCCTTTTGCCCTCTAAATATTTTTCTCAAATATAAATATTTATTTTCTTTTTTCTTTTTGTTTGCCCGTGAATTACTACGGTTTGATTTGCTTCCTAACCGACTAGCCTACGGGTCAAAACCACCGACATAGCATACTCGCGAAGTCGTTTGATTTGCTTCATAACCGACTACGGTTCAAAACCTCCGACATTTCACTACTCGCGAAGTCGTTGTTTGATTTGCTTCTTAACCGACTACGGTTCAAAACCTCCGACATAGCATACTCGCGAAGTCGACGGTTATTCTTGCCTCGCCTCACAGCGTTACTTTCAACATTTCTATAAAAGCCAAGTACTGTAGAGAGAAAACCATTCAACCATGGACATGTACGCTGAAAACGAAGCGGAGTTTAGGCCTACATTAACGTATATGTTGCGCGCGTGCAGATTGACCGTCAGACCACCTTTTATGGTGAAAGTTTTCGCTCAGACATGGCTGATTACATGGATAATATTGTATACTGTAGGTCTACTTTACGAATCGCCAGAGTTGATAACATTGTACATTTTAGGTTTACTTGACGAATCGCCAAACAATGTGGCCACGGTTATGGTCGACCTGCTATGGGCAGAGTTAAAACTTGCGTGGGAAATACTTACTTTACTGACAGACGAAGAAATGTTGAATTCAGTACTGAACATTTCTTTGTTCAGTGTTTCTGTAAGTTTGACGCTGTGGCAGTTCTATGACGTTGATCCGATTTTCGTTATACCTGTTTGGCAAGTAATACATTTGGCCATAACAGTCTGGCTACAACAGGTCTGTCCGCTGCAGTATTGGCAAGAAAGGTTTTCTGCAATGGCTAGAAACCAGCTTAGCTTCATAGCCTTTTTCAATGTTTGTGCGCTATTCGTTAATACAACAACATCCGTAGAAATTGAAATGCCGTCATAGTTGTTATTTTTTTGTCCCTGCCTGATTCATCATATGTTGAGCCCCGCTGAACAAGCCCTGACTGGCTGGGTCATAAGTAACTCAAACACCATTGATGTAAACTTAGTCAGTATAATGTTATACGTTAGATGGAGATGTAGTGGATATGAAAAAGAGAAGAGAATGCTTCCATACTAACATAAGTATTCAGTAATTAATTAGTATGCAGATCAGTTTGCTTGTTTTCACTGTATGTTGTACTCTTTAAAAAATAAAAAATAAAAAATATATATATAAAAATAACAAAATCAAAAAACAAAAAGTTTTAAATCACGTTTCCTTATAAACTAAAAGGAAATAGCAGGCTAAAGGCTATTTAAAAGCCTATATGCCGTATATGATGTGATATGTTATGATGATAATTATGATGGTCAGTGAATTACGAAATGATGGTCATGAAGAAATAAAGAGTGAGCATACCAAAAAAAACTTCAGTCTTGTATAAAATGAGTTCTGGTGCTGCAGCCAAAGGGATTGGTTGGCCTTTGGGGACCTTCTCTCTCTCTTGTTCTCATAAGTTGTCTCTGATCTGTCTATGCTTTTTTTCTATCTGATCTTGTATGAGTGTCCCTTTCTCTTGCACATCTGACTCTCTCTCTCTCTCTCTCTCTCTCTCTCTCTCTCTCTCTCTCTCTCTCTCTCTCTCTCCCTCTCTCTTGTTCTCATAAGTTGTCTGATCTGTCTATGGGTTTTTTCCTATCTTGTCTGAGTGTCCCTTTCTCTTGCCCATCTGATTCTCTCTCTCTCTCTCTCTCTCTCTCTCTCTCTCTCTCTCTCTCTCTCTCTCTCTCTCTCTCTCTCTCTCTCTCTCTACTCTCTCTCTAATCTATCTGTCTGCTTGTCGATACTTTATTTAACCAGGAATACATGAGATAAGCAATACACGCTTTTTTCCCCACCCAGCCCTGAAAAAAGGAGAGTGGAAGAGAGATGGACAGACACAGTCAGCGAGATAGAAACAAAGAGACTAACACAGACAGGCAGATAGACCGCCACAGTGAGTGACAGAGACAGACAGGATACAGAAACATTAAGACAGATTAGAAAGGCCGGAGACTAACGAGAACCGCAAGGGAACATAGGCCCTTAGCGAACAAGAGAGAGAGAGAGAGTGAATTAATGTTATTTATAGAGGGTAATAGAATAAGCAATAACATGCTTTTCTACATTCAGCCCTCTGGACATATATAAAGTAGAAAATGGAAAACGAAAATAAACACATACAAAGTAACATAAAGCATGCAAAAAACATCCCTATTTTGTAACACATCAATAACAAAATCAAATGTACTACTATTAACTATATTCATTATTAACTTTCAAAATGTGTGAAGTAAGCGCATAAACACGGGACAATAACCCCCAATCCTACTTTTTACTGACACTCATCTTTAAACATTCATAAATAGAAAAGTGCACAATCTGAAACCCCCCCACCTCAATCATACTTTATATATTCATCATTAAAATGTACTTATTTGAAAAGAAACCCATGCACATAATAAGTCAAACATAGTATTACATGTACTTTACCTACTCATCTTAGCATGTACAATTTAAAATGTAAATACATGTACCCATGGCAACATGAAGCCTATTCCTACATTACATTGTTCAGTTTTGTGACAAGGTGGCACGCGCACACCCACTTTCTTTATCCAACCCCCCACCCCCTTTTTTTTCTACTCAAGGCACGTCACTTTAATTACAATTCAACATCAGTCAAACAGTTTGCCGATTATAGGCGCTATCAGTATAATGTGCACATCCTGTATGTGTGTTTATGTTAAAAAAAAACCACCCTATTTTATGGACTATAAACTGATACTTTTTGCCCAGACTGAGACACCAGCCCCTTACAATGTGACTGATAATAATAGTCAGAAAATAGTGTCACAAAATTGGAATTTTGTGTTAAGTTTGGGGGTGCACCTTATAGTTAGGTGCACCAGAAGGTGTCACAAATTACTTTCTCCTTTTCTCAATTCTGACTGGAATGTTTAGATGTCAATTTCTACCCACCTACCCATTTTTCTTTAACATATCTTTGTCTTGGATGTGTGTGTGTGTGTGTGTGTGTGTGTGTGTGTGTGTGTGTGTGTCACTGTGTGTGTGCCACTCTGTGTGTGTGTATGGGGGATGGGGGTGGGGGTACTCATAGGTAAATGAACCCTTACAGTTGTTTTATGCAGAAACAAGTGAGAGACACTGGCGTAGGAACGGGGGGGGGGGGGGCAGCTGCCCCCCGTGGCTTCAAGGAGGGGGGCAGACCTATCTCTCCCCCCCCAATTTTTTTTTTTTATAACGGCAAAAAACAAAACACAGAAAGGACACAAGGATTTAGGAAACGAAAGAGTTAATAGTCTCAGCCCGTTCACTACACATTGCTGTCATGGACTTGGTACTGCATCAAAGATGGATTTGAGGGGGGTTACAGGGGTTCCACCCCCTCAGACAAAAGATGGAAAGAAAAAGAGGAAGACAAATTGTAGTTCCATGCTACAGTTATTCTCTCACGAGAAGCCTTGATTGCATCTTTTACATTCAAATTATCATCAGCTTCTGGGAGGCAATCCCCCCAGACCCATCACCCCACCCCAACTGACCACTTGGAGCTACCCCCTCCCCTCTTCCATGACTGGCTGATCCGCCCCAAACATATGGTTGTATTTTTATGCTTTTTTGTTGTCTCCTTTCAATTCACATCATGTTTTATTTAATTCATAGATTTTTTTTATATAATTGACTGTGATTATGTTTAAAAATAACAATAATAAAGTATTTTTGTAGGATTTACTAAGCCATGTAATTTAACCTTTCCATCCATTCGTCTTGTCTGTGCGCTTGCCCCCCCCCCCCCCCCCCCCCCCCCCCCCCCCCCCGCAATCCTGCCCCCCCCCCCCCCCTCCGCTTGAAAACGTTCCTACGCCACTGAGAGGAAGAAAGAAGAGTTGTTTGATCAGAGAAACCACAAACACCACTAACTGTGTATACTTTTTGAAGGTAGCTCTGTGCTGTGAAAAGAATAAAATAAAAGCATTTTAAGCTATAAAGCGTTTTCAAGCCACATTTGTACAGTGCATGGAGGGTTGGTAGTGTTTTGTGGTATAATTTGTTCATAAAGAATGAGAGTGTGTGACCATACAAGTGAGTGTGTGTGTGTGTTTGAATGTGTTGCAATAGCATAGAAATAATATCAGCACCATGTGCACACATGCACGCATTGTGTGATCATGTCACATAATAACACTGTACCATGCAATGGAATGTGTGTATGATGAGAACATTTAATTAGAGAAAGGTCTCACATCAGGATGTATGTATATGGTAGCAATATCCTTTAGACAATTTTTATAAATGATCCATGTACCAGCAGATTTTTTGTACATTTTCTTTGATTGTTCTCTCATGTGTGATGTTAAAAATAAAGAGATATATATATCCCAGTAGTGGTGGAACAAAAATGAGTGCAAGGAAACATGGTGTGAGTCAAACAACCAATTTAAACCTTTTACTTTTCATTTCATCTTCTATGGAGAAGAGAGAGAAAAAGTAGGAGGTGGGAGGAAGGAAGACAGAAGTGCAGGCTTACTGGGTACAACTACATGTATTCTAGTATACAAAAACAAGGCTAATTTAATTCATCAAAATGGTGAAGACCAAGCAAGAGACAGTATCAAAGTATGACTAAATTTAGTACAACAATGCCATGAGAGAGAATATGAGAACAGAGGGAAACAATTTTTCTCTGAAAATATAGGTTTTGAGGAGATCTCTTGAAATGAACATGTAGAACTGTTCAAACAAACTTGGGCAAAGAGCATTTCCTCAAGCTTAAAGCCCCTGCTGAGATTTGTTTTTCTGCATTCACTTTTCTCCAAATTCAAAGAATTCTCTAAAAAGTACAATGTCTGTATAATTATGTTGTTGTTATGAGCTGTCAATCACTTTCCAGTAGTAGCAGCTTTTTTATTTAGCAAAATGGGTATAGGTCTAAAATGTTTAGATAACTAGTGGATAATGGTGTGTGTGTGTGTGTGTGTGTGCGTGAGCGCGTGCACGCGTGTGTGTGTACTGGGGATCAAAAGGTGATAGGACAAAATGTCCTGAGACAAGAGAAACTCATAGGACAATGCCATGCCCTTGCAGAAATCAAGACAAAATTCATCTTTGTTAAAAAAAACCAATCCCAGACATTTTGTCCTGACAGCGGAAAACACAATCTGACATTTCAATTTTAATAGGTCAATGTCCTATGACCAGGGCCTTGGGACATCGCAGGTATGTGTGCGTGTGTGTGTGTGTTGCACATGCAGACAAATGCTGACTTTTTATTTTGTCAACTATGATTAGTGTGAACAGTTTTATTGTTGTTGTTTTTGTGTGTGTATGTGGTTGTAAATTCTTGACATTACAAAACAACCACAAAATTCTCAAGAACAAACCTGAATTTTAAAATAGAAATTATTTATTGGTATCACACATTAGGCACATATTGATCAGTGCAATAGAAACTGAGTGATTGATTGACATGGTCACAATTTTTACTTAACTTAAGTATCACTTCTTCCCCACTGTGAGTAAGCACTACAGCTGTTCTGTAGGAATAATATTGGTTGTCAGTAGGCCTATGCTAGTTTGCTACAGCTAATAATGTGCAATCTTGCATTGTTTTGTGTCGATTCAATTCAATGTCAACACGCTATCTTTCATTTCACCCTGCATAATAAATGTAGCCTTGATGTACGCATATTCTAGTACACTAGCTTTTACTTGTACCATTCAAAATAAAGTGTAGGCCTATGCCTTCTTTTGTGCAAGAACACACATTATGCCTATATTTACACATCATATCCACACCCAAACATCAGAGAGAGAGAGAGAGAGAGAGAGAGAGAGAGATCTACATTGGTATCGGACTGTCCATAACAGAGAGAGGGAGAGAGAGAGAGAGAGAGCACGTAGGCCTAGATTTTGACAACTTCATGCACAGCCTTCTGAGCCTACACAAAGTGGTCAGAACACATTTATCTGCAGGCCTAGCTTGTGTTAGAATCAAAGGTAGGCCTAATATCTTTATGCCGAAGCATTGCTTTCCTTTCGTTTCCTATCTCCTGTGTGTTTCTCGGTTCGGTTTGTTGTGACATGATCATCCTTGCACACAACTATTTTGATTGCTGATTAATATTTTTCCAGTCTGGTGTTTGATCTAGCGAAAACGCGGTAGGCCTTGTCGCGTGCAAATCTGTCGCTCTGTACTTGAACGTTAAGCTGGAAACATTTTTGCTTGCAGTCTTTCTGCCTGATGGAAGTCCCCCTTTGGTACAACAACAGAACTATCAAAAAGATAATAGTGGTTGTTTAGAAGGAGAAGAAGAAACGGCCCAGCATACCGATAGGCCGTGAACGCACCGTTCACCCTCACGCACCGTTCACCCTCACCCTGCGACTCGGACTGCCTCCATTTCACAGATCAATTATCGACTACATCGTCTTTAATAAAGTTCAATTATTCACTATCTATTAGTCATTAATAAGAAAATTATGACAATTATTTACCGCACTTTGTGACTGTCAATTCGTCATTTGTAAGGAGGCAATAAAGAAACAAAAACCATCGAAGAAAAAACCGCACACATTCGACGCCATTTTGCTTCGCAAGCTAGCATGCTCCCATAATGTTCTGATAATGTTAATGCTCTGTTAGATAATTTAATTACTGAAAATGAGGTTCTAAATTGCATAAAGAAGTTAAAGAGCAATAAAGCATGCGGGTTAGATAATATAGTAAATGAATTCCTTAAAAATTCAGCAGAGAAAATGTTAGGTGTTTTTGTGAAACTATTTAATCTGATATTAATTACCCGTAAAGTACCAACTGATTGGGTAATTACTAATTGGGGTTATACAGCCAATATTCAAAAACAAAGGTTCCCCTGCAGATCCCAACAACTATCGTGGTATAACCATACTGTCCTGTTTTGGGAAACTGTTTACAAGTATCCTGAACGAACGCCTAAAGGTATACATTGAAACATTTCACTTAATTGGCATGGAACAAGCTGGGTTTAGAAACAACTTTTCAACACTGGATCACTTGTTTACTTTGTACGGGCTGATTGATATTTTGTTGTTTAAGAAAAAGCGCTTGTATTGTGCATTTCTGGATTATGAAAAAGCTTTCGATAAAGTTAATAGGGCATTTTTGTGGCAAAAACTTATAGACAATGGTTATACAGCAGTCGGTTATTAAAAGTAATACAAAATATGTATTCCCAAGCTAAATCATGTGTTGCGGTTAATAGTGAATTTTCTGCTCTTTTTCTGCTCGGAAGTTGGAGTAAGGCAAGGAGAAAACCTGTCGCCTGTATTGTTTGCCATGTTCCTGAATGACATGAAAGTTTTTATGTCTAGAGATATGACTGGTCTTACCACAGTTGCTAGAGAAGCAGATATATTAGGTATGAACGAACATGAAATTAACATTTTGTTAATACTATTTTTGTTGTTGTATGCAGACGACACTGTCATATTTTCTGAAACTCCAGTAGGATTGCAAAGAGGCTTAGATAATATTCAACGCTATTGTCAAAAATGGAATTTGAAATTAAATGCCAAGAAATGTAAAGTTCTTATTTTTTCTAAGGGTAAGGTTAGACGTTTTCCCGACTTTCTTATAGCGACTGAAAAATTAGAGGTTGTTCAGAACTTTATGTACTTAGGGTTAAAGTTAAATTATAATAACAAAATGAATGTCGCACAACGTGATCTTTATGACCGAGCTTCCCGAGCCATGTTTGCTTTGTTGAGGAAAGCTAAATTATTGATGCTTCCTGCAGATCTAACAATTGACCTATTTGATAAAACCGTACTTCCTATCCTTACATATGGTTGTGAAATTTGGGGCTTTGATATGAATGATATTATTCAGAGACTGCAGTTAAGATTTTACAAGTTGGTTCTGAAAGTAAGACAGTCGACTCCTTCTCTCATGATTTTTGGGGAAACGGGTAAATTCCCTGTTGGTGTAACTGTTAAATGTAGAATGTGGCATTTTGGTTTAACCTTGTAACAAACCACCAGACAGAAAAATTATCAGTTCTTGTTTATAAATGCCTATTGAAAATGTACGAGTCAAATGTTTATGAAAACAGATACATCAAATATATCCATACACTACTAAATGAAACTGGCTTGAGTAGTTTTTGGTTGAATCAAAACTTTCTTGATGCAAATCCATTGTGGTTCAAGGAGAAGGTGAAAAGATGCTTAAAAGACACCTTTTTACAATCTTGGTATATGCATGTAGATAATGACGAATTATATTTAAACTACAGAATGTTTATAACGTCTTTTTGTGTTGACCCATATTACTTAGTCTTGCCATATACAGTACTCCCCGTTTATAGTAAACTCGGTTATACGAAATTTCGGTTACAGTAAAGGAAAGCACTGGTTCCCGGCCAAAGGTCTACTGTTTTATTACTAAATAGACCTCGTGTAGTAGCAACTCGGTTATAATAAAAAAACCTGCTATAGTAAAGTTACTTTTGGTTCCCCACAGGACTGGCTCCTCGGTTACAATAAAAAAAAAAGTCCTCTTCGTGACCTTTGTAAATACGTCACCAATGTATGCATCACAGTCTCACCACTCCCCCCACCCACCCATAATAACAACTGGGTTATAATTAAAATTTAAAAAACTCCTATAGTAAAGTCATTTGTGGTTCCTCTTCGTTACAATAAAAAAATTGTCCTCTTCCTGACCTTTGTAAATACGTCATCAATGTATACGTCACAGTCTCACTACTCCCTCTACCCACCTTCAACGAAATTGAAAGGCACTCAAAAACATGTTTCTTTCCCCTCATTACTTAGTGGAAAAAAATGAATCCGAAAAAAAATATATATACAGCCGAATCCGCTTATAAGAAACTCGCTTATAAGAAAACTCGCTTACAATGAAGCAAAAAAAAATTCCCTGCCGAACTTCTTCTTTCTTATCTATGATCAAAACTGGGATATAAGAAACTCGCTTATAAGAAAACTCGGTTATAAGCAAGCAATTTTTTTCTCCCATCCGCAATGGAAACTTGGATATAAGAAAATTATGTCATACAAGAGAGTTGGTTTGCAGTTCATTTTCTTATAAGCGAGTTCTATTTACTTATAAGCGAATTACCATTGACAACATTTTCTTAAAGACCCCCCAGATCACGAGTCAAAATCACGGGTTCCACCTGTTTTCCTTCTTATAGCTGGTACAAAATATTGTTTTGACCAGTTTGACTCCCATACAAATGCCCCCAATTTTAAAGAGCAGCCTCAATTTGAAGTTGGGGAATTTGTATGTGGGTCACAGTTACCCAGAAAAAAACAAGGGATTTAATCGTGTTGGGTCAGTGTGTCTTTAAAAATGAATTGGACCTGAACTGAAAGGATGTTCCGAGAAAATTGAAGTCGTTCCAAAAAGGGAAAGTTTACATCAAACCAGGTGTGTCACAGACATTCTAAACAGTACAGGCACTAGATTACAAGACTAATTGAGTTGTTTTTGTTCCTTTATTCCATACTTTCCTTCAGTATTCTGTGCAAAATAAATGTTGAGCAGAAGAAAAAAATATGAGTACTTTTGTGTTGGTGGTAGAGAGACAAGGGAAAAAACTTCAAAGTGTTTTCTTATATCTGAGTTTCGGATATAAGAAAACTTGGATAAAGAAAACATCATCTCCCTTCGATTTTCTTATAACCGAGTTTTGCTGTATTTTGATTTGATGATGGGTTTATATTTAATATTTTACTTAGCTTTGACTTTGAAAAACGTCATCGGATAAGATAAAAATACCATCAAAACTTTACTATATCCGAACATCGTTTATAAGAAAAACCTGTTATAGTAAAGGAAAAGCCTTGCTCCCCTGCACTTTACTATAAGCGGGGTGTACTGTAGCTATATGATTACTGTGTTAAAATTCAGAACTACTAATAATAACTTGCCTGTGAACACATTGCGTTATACTGGTACACCCAGACATGAAAGAATTCAGTTGTGAAAAATGTAATGCACATGATGTGGCAGATGAGTTTCACTACTTGTTTGTTTGTCCTTTCTTTGACACTGACAGGAGAAGGTACCTCCCCAAGTATTTTTCAAAAATAAAAGTAAAAAATAAAAGTTTTACTCGCCCTAATGCTTATAAATTCAAAGCTTTGTTCTCTACAAAAAATAAGAAAATATTACTCAAACTAAAGCACTTTATTACAGTTGTTAACGGTTCTTTCAGATAAATGGTATTAATCATGTCTTTTTCCCATTTTGTTTTTAATTTAGTAATACATTACATTATTTGTAATATTATGGTTTGGGTTATCTTTGAAATGATTTTGGACATCACTCTTGGGTTGATTCTTGGAAATTTATTTATGTGTGTGTATGTTTTTATATTTCTGTGCCCAAATGGGGTATGAAATAAATTTCTTGCCTTGCCTTGCCTTGCCTTGCCCAACTAGGCTAGTTTGCACCAAGCGACGCGTACCGTAGACAAAGCGGCCAAGCGCAAGGCGAACGCTCGCTCTACGGTACACGCTGCAGCTGGCTGAAGCAACATTGCAGAATCAACCTCTCTTCCAGCCAGTCCTATTAGCCCCCCTCGTGAGTATTATGGAACACTAGCGCAACGCTGAGTACCGGTAACGCCTAGTAACGGTAACGCCAAGTACTGGTAACGCTGAGTACAGCAAATTTGAAGCGATTCGGTTAAGAAACGGCGGAGTTATAAGGCCCCGTTTCCCGTTGGCGCTGCTCTGAGAGTGACGCGTTCTCCCTAGTAACGGTAACGCCTAGTAACGGTAACGCCAAGTACTGGTAACGCTGAGTACAGCAAATTTGAAGCGATTCGGTTAAGAAACGGCGGAGTTATAAGGCCCCGTTTCCCGTTGGCGCTGCTCTGAGAGTGACGCGCTCTCCCGATTCTCTTCAAGTTTGCTGCCAGGCTTTGCCCCGGCCACAGCAAGCCTGACAGCAAATTTGAAGCGATTCAGATAAGAAACGGCGGAGTTATTTGTGAAAAGGTGAAGCGGCGTATATCACGCGCGTTTCTAGTCCAATAGTCACCGTTCCCGGTCATCTACCTGCCAAATTTGAAGACAATCGGTTCAGAAATACTGGAGATACGGGCGCCGAGAGGCCGGCAGATATGCGTTTCGCGCATTTGCCAAACCGCGCAAATGACACGGCCGCCTCGGTTGCCGTTGCCATCGCCCAGGGCTCACAGCAAATTTGAAACGATTCGGTCGAAAAACGGCGGAGTTATAAGGCCCGTTTCGTGTTTCAGAGACACACACACACACACACACACACACACACACACACACGGACACTTGGCTTTTTACTATATGATGGCATGGGTGTGAAATAAGTGATTGAGATTTGTGTTTGTTTGATTCTATTTTTGATCTAGATCCTATGTTCCATGATGAATAAGGAGTAGATATGTTATTGAAAAGAATTGGGAAACATGCTGTTCTAATTATGTGCACTTATTATTTGTGTGTCAGTGTGTGTGTGAAGGATTAACATCCATAATCTTTATCATTGTAATCAATAATAGGCCTACTTGCACTGCTATCAAAACCATAAAAATTAACAACCATCCGGATGGTTAATACTTGAAATATATCATGTATCCACTGTTGGAAACCGTGAGAAAATCTGCTGCATCATTTGCTTTCGTTACCCCATCCTCTATTAGACTTATCTACACTGATTTTGTGGCCAACCCAATGGGGAGGCTCATCAATAACACTGATCACGTTGTGCCTCGGGTTATAATCTACGTCAAGCTTGAATCTATGGCGCGCCAAAGATACAAAACTCTATCTAGCAGTTCGACAGAGTTTAAAAACCCTATCGAACTGTTAGATACAGTTTCTAAACTATAGCTAGCAGTTAGATAGAGCTTCAAAACTCTGTGGAGCAGCTAGATAGAGTTTCTCGTCGTAAAACTCTATCGAACGGGCCATTTTGATACTTTTTTTAAGCGAAGCATTTCATTGGTAGATAGGACTAGTATCTTTGACTGTGACCTACACCTAGCCTAATGTTTGTTTTACTACATGTAGGCGCCTACGCCTATCGTCTTATTCAAATTCACGGGTCACCCAGGCTGCCCTGCCAAGGCCACAAACTTGTCGCTGAAGCCATGTACCAATTAGAAATCGCGATAGAAAAACTATATCTCGATAGGGTTATTTTGTGGAAACCCTATCTAGCTGTTCGACAGTTTTCAAACTCTATCGAACAGCTAGATAGGGTTTTCAAACTCTATCGAACTGATAGATACAGTTTCGAAACACTATCGAACAGCTAGATACAGTTTTGTATCTTTGGCGCGCCATATGAATCGTATAGGCTATAACTCTTGTTCCCTTGAGAAGCTGGGACAAGTGAACCTGCTTCAGTCAGTAATGGTCGCAAAGTGCATGCAGCTTTTTATCTCTTATAATTGTGAACAGAAAGAGGGTTTTGAAACATGATTGGTTGTGTAGGCCTATCCCTCGTGTACCCGTTGTGTGTGTGTGTGTGTGTGTGTTTGTGCGTGCCACAGCTCTGTTCTATTCTGAAATGTTTGTTTTTCGGGTGTGGTTTTATTTAACTTAACCGTCTGACAGAGTGACAGAGAACGTACAACAAATCCATGCGTTGGACTTCTACAAAATTTAAAGGAACATTACAGCATAATGCATTCAGTTTGAGTTGATTCGACTATCTGAAAAAAAATGGAGAAAAGTTGAACAGTTTTAGGCCACTTATTGGTTTTATTATCCTGAGCTATGTATTCATGTTCTTTCAATTTAAAGTGGTTGTGTTTTTAAATATAAACTTACATGTAAAATAGCAAGCATACTAGCTATTGGAAAGTGTACAGGTTCGGTGATCTATTTTTCGGTGGATGCTTTCAATTCTTATTGTTGTTTGCGTGACAGAGCAAGGTGGGTTTTTTTCTTAACTGAAAACTGACCTACGCCGCTGTGACTGTTTTATTCAGTTGCTGTTAAAGGAAAACAACTTCAAGTCAAAACTTAATCTTCAAATTTGAATGACAGTCAAATCATTTAAATGTTAAAGACTGGTACAGAATTCAGTATTTTTATGTTAATTTTCCCGCCTTGGCTTAACCCGTCACACCCGGCAATTAACATAGGCTAGAACACCAAGGCTGCATCAAAATGTTATGCTATGCATAGTTATGCGGGGATTATCTTTAGCCATTACAAGCACTGAGTATGACATCACCAGTCTCCAAAATCTCCAGAAGTCGGAGCGTGGCTGCCCACGTGGCGGGGTAATAAAAAAAAACCCGTCCACACACGTAATGTTCTCATCCCTAGCTGATGCACTTGTACCATAGTGTTCAAGTGCTTCCACTGTTGGGGTGATCCCTGGAGTCTTTCAGCCAGGGTAAGACAACAACATGTAAATTTTAACTCTTAATATTCTACCAGGTCCATATACATGTAGAGATGTAGGCCAATATATACCCCAATATTTGTCCATGATGCGGTTTTTTACCAACAGTTTTAATTAAAACCCCAGATATAACAGAATTCAGCCAAATGGTAGGCCAACATAAGTCAGTTTCCAACAGTTTTAATGAAAACCCCAGATATAACAGAATTCAGCCAAATGGTAGGCCAACATAAGTTTCCAACAGTCACAACTCGGATATAAAAGAATTGAACCAAATGGTAGGCCAACATAAGTTTCCAACAGTCACAACTCGGATATAACAGAATTCAGCCAAATGGTAGGCCAACATAAGTTTCCAACAGTCACAACTCGGATATAACAGAATTCAGCCAAATGGTAGGCCAATATAAGTTTCCAACAGTCACAACTCGGATATAACAGAATTCAGCCAAATGGTAGGCCAACATAAGTTTCCAACAGTCACAACTCGGATATAAAAGAATTGAACCAAATGGTAGGCCAACATAAATTTCCAACAGTCACAACTCGGATATAACAGAATTCAGCCAAATGGTAGGCCAACATAAGTTTCCAACAGTCACAACTCGGATATAACAGAATTCAGCCAAATGGTAGGCCAATATAAGTTTCCAACAGTCACAACTCGGATATAAAAGAATTTAACCAAATGGTAGGCCTACAAAACCATCTATAGAGGATTGCAAGCATTTGTGAGAGAAGACGATGTCTCGGACATACAAGTTATTCCAATGTGAACTGTTCTCTGAGCCTGAATGTTCTCCTGTGCACCGCTGTCGGTCTTTGGAATCCAAACGGTATTAGGCCTATTTGTATTCTCTGTATCTGTTTCTGTCTATCTGTCTTTCTACCTATCTGTATGTCTGTCCCCCGACCCTCTGATAAAAATTAGCTTTGTAATTTGTGTTTAGTTTTCATAAACACGCTAGGGAACCCGGCGTCAAACACCACCAGACAAGCCTCATGGCTCTGTAACACGCTAAAAGAAACCAGCGTCAAACACCACCAGACAAGCCTTAAATTCTCATGGCTCTGTAACACGCTAAAAGAAACCAGCGTCAAACACCACCAGACAAGCCTTAAATTCTCATGGCTCTGTAACACGCTAAAAGAAACCAGCGTCAAACACCACCAGACAAGCCTTCTCATGGCTCTGTAACACGCTAAAAGAAACCAGCGTCAAACACCACCAGACAAGCCTTAAATTCTCATGGCCCTGTAACACGCTAAAATAAACCAGCGTCAAACACCACCAGACAAGCCTTAAATTCTCATGGCCCTGTAACACGCTAAAAGAAACCAGCGTCAAACACCACCAGACAAGCCTTAAATTCTCATGGCTCTGTAACACGCTAAAAGAAACCAGCGTCAAACACCACCAGACAAGCCTTCTCATGGCCCTGTAAAGCGCTAAGGAAACCAGCGTCAAACACCACCAGACAAGCCTTCTCATGGCCCTGTAAAGCGCTAAAGGAAACCAGCGTCAAACACCACCAGACAAGCCTTCTCATGGCCCTGTAACACGCTAAAAGAAACCAGCGTCAAACACCACCAGACAAGCCTTCTCATGGCCCTGTAACACGCTAAAGGAAACCAGCGTCAAACACCACCAGACAAGCCTTCTCATGGCTCTGTAACACGCTAAAAGAAACCAGCGTCAAACACCACCAGACAAGCCTTCTCATGGCCCTGTAACACGCTAAAGGAAACCAGCGTCAAACACCACCAGACAAGCCTTAAATTCTCATGGCTCTGTAACACGCTAAAAGAAACCACTGAGCGTCAAACACCACCAGACAAGCCTTCTCATGGCCCTGTAACACGCTAACAGAAACCACTGAGCGTCAAACACCACCAGACAAGCCTTCTCATGGCCCTGTAACACGCTAAAAGAAACCAGCGTCAAACACCACCAGACAAGCCTTAAATTCTCATGGCTCTGTAACACGCTAAAAGAAACCAGCGTCAAACACCACCAGACAAGCCTTCTCATGGCCCTGTAAAGCGCTAAGGAAACCAGCGTCAAACACCACCAGACAAGCCTTCTCATGGCTCTGTAACACGCTAAAAGAAACCAGCGTCAAACACCACCAGACAAGCCTTCTCATGGCCCTGTAAAGCGCTAAGGAAACCAGCGTCAAACACCACCAGACAAGCCTTCTCATGGCCCTGTAACACGCTAAAAGAAACCAGCGTCAAACACCACCAGACAAGCCTTCTCATGGCCCTGTAAAGCGCTAAGGAAACCAGCGTCAAACACCACCAGACAAGCCTTCTCATGGCTCTGTAACACGCTAAAAGAAACCAGCGTCAAACACCACCAGACAAGCCTTCTCATGGCCCTGTAAAGCGCTAAGGAAACCAGCGTCAAACACCACCAGACAAGC
>CM065693.1:26333607-26335694 GCA_017654935.2 Phymorhynchus buccinoides
TGAGACATAACTTTGTTTTCCATGTCAATAATACCAGTCAATAATTAGCATACAACTTATTCATAATCACATTCCCAAGAAAATGGTTTTACTTGTAATGACGTAAGATTGAAGTTGCGTAACAATGATTAGATTATGACATTGACAGTGTTTAATTCAATGCATACAAATATATTTATTTGGTAAGTAATTAATTAGCTTAACAACATAATTGCAACAACTTAATAATTAGGATTTTTCAGAAACACATTGGTACATTTTACATAATGCAAACGAGAAAATTTGAAATGTTCCTATACCTGACAGCATTTTACTTTAAAGAGTGTGGGGCTGACCGACACAGCTGGCCTTATATTCCAGCAAAAAAAAATAAAAAAATCAAAATCCATAGAGTCAGAGTTGGACACCCCCCCCCCCCCCCCCCTCCGTGGTGGGGTGGTAATGTGTGTGTGTGTGTTTGTTGCGTGCGTGTACATGTGTGTTTGCTGCTTGCGTGTACATGTGTGTGTGCATGCGTGTGTGTTCTGCGTATATATACGCGCGTGTGTGTGTACATGTGTGTGTATGTGTGCGCGCGCATGTGTGCATGTGCGTGAACTGTGTGCACAGTTAAAGCTGAGGCGTTACGTGGTTCCATGGAGCAAGACACTGAGGTGTGGAAAGCCAGCAAGAACAAACTGGAGGCCAGGTGCCACACCCTGCAGGCCAAATACCACAAACAACAGGTCAGAGAAAGAGAGAGAGAGAGAGAGAGAGAGAGAGAGAGAGAGAGAGAGAGAGAGAGAGACAGAGAGAGGGAGAGAGAGACACAGAGAGAGAGAGACAGAGAGGCAGAAAGAGAGAGAGACTTGACAGCTTTTAATGCTGAAGGCTTTCAAGAGAGAGACTTGACACTTGACAATTTTTAATGCTGAAGGCTTTCAAGAGAGTTCAAGTTGACACTTGACATTTTTTAATGCTGAGGACTTGAGAGAGAGAGAGAGAGAGAGAGAGAGAGAGAGAGAGAGAGAGAGAGAGAGATGGCCGGTGGTGAATGGTACAGTATGCAAATTCAATGCATCTACATTGCACGCAAATAAGATTTATTTAGAGCTACTTGTCCAGGTTACGCAATGATACCTATTCATCTCAAGCAGAATTAATTTGTGTATCTTGTGAAATTATTTTAAGAATCAGTATGTTTAAAGCATTATATGCCTACATGTTAAACTACTCTGTGTGTGTGTGTGTGTGTGTGTGTGTGTGTGTGTGTGTGTGTGTGTGTGTGTGTGTGTGTGTGTGTGTCTGCGCGCACATTGTTTTGTTTATTTTTGAAGGAGCAGCTAGAGCAACTGGAACACGAAGTTCTTGAGTTGAAAAAAGAAAGAAAATCCACCGGAAGCCGACCAACATCAGAGACATCTTACGCCAGTGAGTAAAGCGTATTTGTGTCTTTCCTTTATTAGCCCGCCAGATGAGGGCTTATTTGTCAAGTCTCTGTATCTGTGTAGGCGTGTGTGTCTGAAGATCAAATTTCTCTAAAACTACTGGACGGACTTATGGTAGAGTGGTAGGCGTCTTGAAAAAGAAGATTCCTTTTTATATTCATGACCCTGCTGACTTTGATCTTATGTGAAGTCTGACCTTCAAAACCGAAATCACTTCAAATTTTGTGTTGCATGTCAAAGAGAGCAGGGGTAAGATGGGTAGAGGAGATAGGGGGGTATGGGGCTTGCGATGTATGGGGAGGAACGGGCAAAGGACATTTTTTTGTCCCTTAACGCTTGCTAGCTGTATCTGGCGGGCTTTTCTCTGTCGCAATGCATTTCTAGTAGTGTGTGTCTGTCTGACTGTGATAGATGTATCTTTTTAATAATAAAGATAAGCACAGATTTTAATATCACTTGGAGAAAAAAACACGCTTAAAAATAAATTCGGGAGAAAACTGAAATGCGTGTACTAATTTCTTTTTGCCAAGTTATGTTTTCTGAGCTTTCCCCATCAGGAGATTAATAAAAAGAAAAGAAAAAGAACCAATTCAAGTGAGGATGTTTGATACTGTAATGCTATTTTGTCAATTGAGGCAATATGGTGTGTTCGACTATGGT
>CM065693.1:26336194-26360783 GCA_017654935.2 Phymorhynchus buccinoides
ATTGACATGTAAAATTCCAGTCATAATTGAGAACAGGAGAAATAATTTTGGGACACCTTCGGTGCACCTAATTAACAGGTGCACCCCCAAACTTAACGCAAAATTCATCTAGTTTTTGTTACAACTATTGTTCTGACTATTTGATCACAAGATCAGTCCATTTTAAGGGGCGGGGGGCTCAGGCTGGGCAAAAGTATCACTTTATAGTCCATAAAATAGGGTAGTTGTTGACATAAACAAACATACAGATGTGCACAGATGTGCACATTATACTGATTAAGTGATAAGTTTATGCAATAGTACACACACACCAGACGTTTTGGTTTTTTTGTGCTGAGTCTTGTTGAGGGTTGGGCTTTGATTTCAGATCAACGCATGCAAAATGAAACCACTCCAGAGGACCTGGAGTAAAGGTAAATGTGTGCCGGTAAAGGTAAAGATGTGCTACCCCCTGCATTTCTCGGTTAATTCCATTTTTGCCTTTCTTACCAAACATAAGGCTGTATTTCATGAACCCTTGTTAGCTAATTATCTTTTTGGAATACTAAACCCTAACCCTCCACCCCCCTATAGGACGGGAAAACGCAATGTGTACTGCAGTACATAGGAAAATAAGTGTCTAATTGAGCTGATCTTGCGTATTTCCAGATAGGCTGCCCTACAGACATTTGAAACATGCTACTTGAAGGAAATGGTGGAATCAAAAGTCACGTCAAGGTTACGAGCCTGAGATGAGAACGAAATATCAGAACTCCCAATGCTGACGGAAGAAGGAAGAGAGGGGTGGTTTTGGAGTTGTGGGAGGGGCAATGAGCAGAAGTTCTGTTTTGTCGTCATTAAGCTGCAGCTTATTCATAGACATCCATTGTTATAAATCATGGAAACAGTTTTGAATTTTGCATATTTGAGTTCAGATAGCAGTGCTTGACTTGTACATTTGGGTGTCGTCAGCGAAGCTCTCATGCGACAAGGAGTGCTGGTCAACGTAGGTCTGACGTACATAGCGAACAGTACAGCCCAAGGACAGAGCCTTGTGGAACCCCGCAGGTGAGAGGTGTAGTAGACAAAGAAAGACCATTGACAACAACTGTCTGGAAACGATCATTGAGATAAGATTCTAGCTTTACGCACGGTGCCCTGAATGCCAAATGAAGTTTGGAGTCTAAAAAGCAGGATATCGTGATCGATGGTGTCAAATGCCGCGGAAAGGTCTAAAAGGGCTAGCAGAAAATCATTTACAACTTTCAGGATTGCAGTCTCTGTGCTGTGACCAGTCCTGGAAGCAGACTGGTGGGGGTCAATCAAAATTGTTCTGCGTAAGATGAGCAGAAAGCTGAGCAAATACGATTCTCTCAAGAACTTTTGCAAGGAAGGGAAGATTTAAGAACAGTCCCACACTTCGCTTCGTGTAAGCGGTTCCAAAATGGCGGCTCCCGTCGATGATCAACGAGTATTGTTGACTAGAGGGCTTATAAACATTATTCTTTCATAACTACCCACAATCGACAGTTTGATTTTTCTTTTATTATGGTTACGGCCGAAGGGGTTTGATCTTCCAAGATATTTTTTAACCGTCTAGGCCTAGGCCTAATGTACTGTCGCTATAAAAAAAAATGTACTGTCGCTAGGCCTACAGTATAACATCATAAAAAAGGACGCCTCGAAGCCTGTAGGTCTATCATCAGCTTTGCGATACGCGGACACACGCAATAGAAAAGAGAAGGAGATATACTACTGCAAAATTCTCGATAAAGGTAGAATCGATCCTTATTAAGTCCCAAAACAAGTATGGTCAGCTCATACGATTTTCCTGAGGTGAACTTCAGAACTACATAGGTACAAAGTATCGTAAACTACACTACTTCGAAAGGCGCATATCGACTGATCATTTCTGGCTGGGTTCGGGGTCAATTTCTCGGTTAATTCCTTTTTTTCCGTTTTTGCCTTTCTTACCAAACTTGAAGCTGTATTTTATGAACATCTTCAGATAATAATCTTTGTTCAATAATTAATTGCAGTCATGATAAAGGCCATTATCTAATAAGAACCCCCCCCCCCCCCCCCCCCGGCCCTATGTACTGCAGTACACATTGCGTTTTCCCGTCTTATAGGGGGGGGGTTAGGGTTTAGTATTCCAAAAAGATAATTAGCTAACAAGGTTAATGAAATACAGCCTTATGTTTGGTAAGAAAGGCAAAAATGGAATTAACCGAGAAATGCAGGGGGGTGGCACATCTTTACCTTTACCGGCACATCTTTACCTTTACTCCAGGTCCTCTGGAGTGGTTTCATTTTGCATGCGTTGATCTGAAATCAAAGCCCAACCCAGTTTTGCCCTGACTGCACCTCAACAAGACTCAGCACAAACAAACAAAAAACGTCTGGTGTGTGTGTGTGTGTGTGTGTGTGTGTGTGTGTACTATTGCATAAAAATATCACTTAATCAGTATAATGTGCACATCTGTATGTGTGTTTATGTCAACAACTACCCTATTTTATGGAATATAAAGTGATACTTTTTGCCCAGACTGAGACCCCCGCCCCTTACAATGTGACTGATATTGTGATAATAATAGTCAGAAAATAGTGTAACAAAATTTGAATTTTGTGTTAAGTTTGGGGGTGCACTTTATAACTAGGTGCACCAGAAGGTGTCACAAATTACTTTCTCCTTTTCTCAAGTCTGACTGGAATGTTTAGATGTCAATTTCTACCCACCTACCCATTTTTCTTTAACATATTTTTGTCTTGGATGTGTGTGTGTGTGTGTGTGTGTGTGTGTGTGTGTGTGTGTGTGTGTGTGTGTGTGTGTGTGTGTGTGTGTCACTGTGTGTGTGTCACTGTGTGTGTGTGATGGGGGGGGATGGGGGTACTCATAGGTAAATGAACCCTTACAGTTATTTATATGCACTGTATACAAATGAGAGACACTGGCGTAGGAACGGGGGGGGGGAGGGGGGGCAGCTGCCCCCCTGGCTTCGAGGAGGGGGGGGCAGACGTATCTCTCTACCCCCCCCAATTTTTTTTTTATAACGTCAAAAAAAAAAAAACAGAAAGGACACAAGGATTTAGGAAACCAAAGAGTTAATAGTCTCAGCCCATTCACTACACATTGCTGTCATGGACTTGGTACTGCATCAAAGATGGATTTGAGGGGGGTTACAGGGGTTCCACCCCCTCAGACAAAAAATGGAAAGAAAAAGAGGAAGACAAATTGTAGTTCCATGCTACAGTAATCTGTTATTCTCTCACGAGAAGCCTTGATTGAATATTTTACATTCAAATTATCATCAGCTTCTGGGAGGCAATCCCCCCAGACCCATCACCCCACCCCAACTGACCACTTGGAGCTACCCCCTCCCCTCTTCCATGACTGGCTGATCCGCCCCAAACATGGTTGTATTTTTATGCTTTTTTGTCGTCTCCTTTCAATTCACATCATGTTTTATTTAATTCATAGATTTTTTTTATATCATTGATTGTGATTATGTTTAAAAATAACAATAGTAAAGTATTTTTGTAGGATTTACTGTCATGTAATTTAACCTATCCATCCATTCGTCTTGTCTGTGTGCTTGCGCCCCCCCCCCCCCCCCCCCCCCCCGTTTGTTGGCAATCCTGCCCCCTCCCCCGCTTAAAAATGTTCCTACGCCACTGAGAGAGAGGAAGAATGAGAGTGTGTGACCATACATGTGAGTGTGTGTGTGTTTGAATGTGTTGCAATAGCATACATGTGTTAGAATCAAAGGTAGGCCTAATATATTTCAGCCGAAGCTGTGTTGCTTTACTTTCGTTTCCACACGATACTGTATAGTATCTCCTGTGTGTTTCTCGGTTCGGTTTGTTCAATTTGTTGTGACATGATCATCCTTGCACACAACTATTTTGATTGCTGATTAATATTTTTCCAGTCTGGTGTTTGATCGGCCTAAGCCGAAGAGAAAGTGATAAAGTCAAGAACGAACATAGGCCTACTGACGGTAAACCCGAAACTACCTGAAACATTTTTGCTTGCAGTCTTTCTGCCTGATGGAAGTCCCCCTTTAGTATAACAACAGAACTATCAAAAAGATGATAGTGGTTGTTTAAAGAAAGAAGAAGAAGAAACGGCCCAGCATACCGATAGGCCTAGGCCGTTCACCCTGCGACTCGGACTGCCTCCATTTCACAGATCAATTATCGACTACATCGTCTTTAATAAAGTTAAATTATTCACTATCTATTAGTCATTGATAATAAAATGATGACAGAATTATTTACCGCACTTTGTGACTGTCAATTCGTCATTTGTAAGGAGGCAATTAAAGAAACAAAAACCATCGAAGAGAACACCGCACACATTCGACGCCATTTTGCTTCGCAAGCTAGCATGCTCCCAACTAGGCTAGCAAGCGCTTTAAGCAGTTTGCACCAAGCGATACGTACCGTACACAAAGAAGCGGCCAAGCGCAAGGCGAGCGCTCGCTCTACGGTACACGCTGCTGGTGACTTTACAGCGTTTGGCCGGGGCGTGGGTATTAAGGGTGTCCTGAAGACACTGGTCCCAGCTGTTGTCCCATATGTGCCTTCCCAGGTCGAGAGGACGTAAAGCTCAAATTTACGATACTGGTCCAGCTGATGGGGGGTGACGGGTTGGGGCGCAGAGTCGAGGGAGGTCTTCAGGTCGTCCCTGAAGGAGGCGAGGTCGATATTAGCCAGTCTCCTCTTCTCCACGTACCTAGGCTGGATGGAGGGTCTAGGCACAGACAGCTGGGCAACCTCACCAGTAGTGGTCGGATGGTAGAGTGTAGTCCACCGTGGTTGACTGGAGAAGGTTCTCCTCCGGGCGGTGCACCACCCAGTCCAACGTGTGACCACGGCGGTGAGTTGGGGTGTTGACTGACTGGGACAGCCCAAAGGTGTCCAGAAGGTCCAGGAGTTTGGCGGTAGAGGGGTAGGAGGGCTGGTCTAGGTGAAAGTTGATATCGCCAACGATCAACAGACCACCTTTCAAGCTGTTGACGTAGTCCAGAAGATCCGAAAAGTCGCCAAAGAAATCGTTTTCTGTAAGTTTGTTTTTTTGTGCTTGGAGGTGGGCGGTAGAGGGTTAAAAGATTGATGGTTTGCTGGGGGAGGGGGAGGGTGAGATGCACTAGTTCAAACGACGAATGTTGAAATGGAAAGTCTGACTGCACCTTAACATGGGAAGCTAAGCACTCTCTCATAACGATGGCAATGCCACCGCCACGTGAAGAACGAGGGAAATAAAGAGTGCAGTATGCAGGTGGATAACATACTAGTATGTGTTATCCTTTTTTACTGTTTTAAAAAAAAATCCTGGACTCGATGACATAGAGTAGAGTGTCTCAACGTTTCCAGCACCGTGTGCTATAGGGTGCACATGAGGGAGGTGTCTAGTCATGAATTGTACTGTCATGTTTTGTTGTTTTGCATGATGTTGGACGCTGCGTGAGGAGTGCTTTTTTTAATAAGTGGTCGAATCTGCGTGACAGTCATGAGATTACCATTAGCTGTTGACGGTTACTATAACTGGAAAAAAGAAAAAGACCCACAAAAGACCCACCCTGATTTCCTTACAGTCTTTTTACGATTTGTTTTGTGTTCGCGCATCTCTTGCGTAGAGTGAACGTGCGACTGACCCGTTGCGCTTTACAGCACGTTAAACATTCTCACGGCAGCTTGAAAGACTATAAGACGCAGGGAGAAATCCCGCTGCTATGGTCTGGCCAAATTGATAGCTCTGTCTTCCCAAGTGTGCCCACACACCCTCCTCACCCTGTCTCCCCCATCGCCACCCCCCCACAAAAATGGGTAGGCGCGTGTTCGCGTGTGGGTCGCGCTGTCTGTATGTGCCCTTTGTGTGTGGGGGCGTGCAGACGCTGGGTATGTATGGTTGGATGTTTAAAGCATGTTTTTACCTAGGAATCTCTTTCTTTGCTTCTACCCCCCCCATATTAAAAAACATGTGCAAAGAGGGCAATAAAATAAGTTGAAAACGGATTCATGAACGAAATTTAAGTGTATCCCAATTCAACTTAACGGTTGTGTGATCTCTGTATGTGTATCATAATTAGGCACCAAAATGAGCACAGATTATGACCAGATTTGACAAGCATCTAATGTTGCTTCTCTCGGGCATCCCAGCTTTGTTTTAACAGAGCAACAAAACTTAGGGTTGTTTTGCCAACGGTATGTTGAATACATTTCAAAGGTCAATGTTTGGGCAAAACATCCCTATATTTTATTGCTCAGTTTAAAAAGGTAAGGATACCCAAAAGAAACAAATTATGATGCATGTAAAAACTACACATCTGGTCTTAATCTGTGCTCACTTTCGTGCCTAATCCCAATACACGTACAGAGATCAACAAAAGTTAAGTATAACCTTTTCTTAAGTGCGCAGAACAACAAAACTGCATTGTCAAATCCTTCATATTTTGCAATCATTAATTCAATTATGTCCCTAAAAACAGTCCCTAAAAATGTAATTGCATTCGTGTAATTAGTTTTTAAAGCAACAGCTCAAACAAATAACACAACCCCCTAATTTTACATCACAAAACACCGCTGCTAAAATGTGTCAAAACTGGGTTATGCCCACCCAAGCAGCAATAACTTTAAATGTGTAAGTAGCAGTCCTCGGGGCTTTGTAACCGCCGTTTTGTCGTTTTGTCCAAATTCGCCGCCGTTTTAGTCCAAACGGCGGGGTTAGATCCGCCGTTGTCCAAATTTTCATTTGAGAATTTGGACAAAACGGCGGTTAACACAAACAATCCGCCGTTTGGGTCACAAAACGGCGCCCGATTTTGAACCGCCATTTTGTCCAAAAGAAACTCATTCTTGACAAGTTATCATTTAAAAAAATTCTTTGTTTTTAAAATAACAAGCTGACCACTGACACTGGTCACTTTGTGCTAATTTTACGTTTGAATGCTAATTAGTGTATTATGTAGAATCATATGAACAACCGTTTGTTGATGTGGTTGACCAGTGGTTAGTGTCACTTTGGGCCTATTGTCACTGGTTGACTGCAATTAGTGCATTAGGAGTTCAAATGAACAATTTGTGATGTGGTTGACCAGTGGTCAGTGTAGTGGTCAGTGTCACTGACCAGTGGTCACTTTGGCCTATTTTCACTGTTTGACTGCATAATTAGTGTATTAGGAGTTCAAAATTAACAAATTTTGATGTCGTGTTTTTAGTGTCACTGACCAGTGGTCATTTTGGCCCCTATTTTCACTGTTTTGACTGCAAAATTAGTGTATTAGGAGTTCAAATGAACAAGGTTTGATGTGGTTTTTTTTATGACCAGTGGTCATGGTCACTTTGGCTATTTTCACTGTTTGACTGCAAATTAGTATAGGAGGAGTTCAAATGATTTTTTTTATGTGGTTGACCATGTGGCTCCGTGACCGTGGCTGCCCACTGGTCAACCACATCCACAATTGTTCATTTGAACTCCTCTTACCCTATTTGGCCGTCAAACAGTGCCCATAGTCCAACGTGGGCCACGTGTGTTCCGTGACACTGACCACCTGGTCACCCACATCCACGCCACTTGTTTCATTGCTCCTTCGCTCTCACACGTGTACAATTCGGCCAAGTGCGCCCCGTGTTTAACCCCCGCTTTCTGGGACCCATTGAAGGGGTTCCTTAGGAGCCTCGTGTACGCAGCTGTTGCCTTTGCCAACAACAGTGTCCCCCCAATTTTACCCACTTTGTTTGTGTGTCTACCCCACGCTTTTGTGCTCTTCCAATGGGATTGTTGGGTGTGGTATTGTTTGTTGATCTACATTTGTCAGCCAAACTAATAACTCGAATGCAACTAAACTTACACCAAATACTTGCCTGTACCTGCTCTGCCCTCGTTGAAATGCATCTATTCAGCAGTTCCTTATTCTGCGCATATCCCATGCCACATGTTTCGTTTTCTCTTCTGCCTGTCCGTCATATCGCATCGTACCACCCCAGGCCTCTTTGCCTCCACTTTGTGCTTTTTATCATTGGTTGACACAATAGCCTTGTAGCAGGGGCCACCAGTCCAACGAGAGCTGTACCACAGGAACAGATGATTTTCCTACAGCCAATGAAAAAATCATAAGGTGGAAGGCACTCGGCACGGATTGTCGTCGCAGACTCTATCACTCTCAAACGAGGGGGATCATTGCTTGGTACTGTCTCTGGTGCAGCCCATGCCAAAGGGAATGGTTTGGCCATTTGGGACCTTCCCCACACAGCCCACTCGGTCCTTAACATCCCTTTGTGCTGAGAGAGCGGGGGTATGTGGCCCTCCGGGTAAGGCAGTCTATCCACTAAACACTACTTGTAGCCCACCCCCTGGGCAGAATTTGGTGTGCGAGTGTGCGTTTTCGAATCCAGCTCGGGTGGCACTTGTGTGTCCTTGGGAATGGCACTTTATTACCCGTACATTCCTCCTATTTTCCCTCACTTACACACTTCCCTTTGTTTATGAGTCCGTTGGGGAAACGTGTCCCTTCGGACTGAGACCTAGAAAATCCGAGTCCGCTCGTGTCGCGAACGCACTGCACACGCAGGACTATTCAGTCAGGAGTAGGGTCCATGTGGTGGTCCAGTGGTGAATGACACCTGGCATTACATCCTGTGGGCCAATTGCAGTGTAAACTAAGACTTTGGGCGGCATGGGGCAGAATTGAAACATTCCTAATAGAAAGATAGAAGAAGAAGAACCCGGCCAGGGAGAGAAGAAGAAGACCCCTTCTGCTCTCTGGCAGCCATGGTCGGAAAACGTCTGACAAAGCATAACATAGTCCATGCGCGCCCTGTTCAAGAAACAAACACGGAGCTAACTAGTCAGCCGGAAAAGAAGGCTAAAGTCGTCCCTATTTTTGCCATGAAGTACTCTACCGACTTTCTTGTAATGTCATGCGTAAAGTGATTTGACTTTAAAAAGGGGCACCATGACGTGAACGGCGTTTTTTTTTGCAAGAAACACGTCGACATCACCAGCGGGCCAAACACACCTTTGAAACAGTAATGCGCAACTTACTCACGTTGCTCGGTGGTTTCACTAAGAAAATTCGCAATTCCTCCTGGGGGCGGATGATGCGGGAAGTCGATTTATTTCAGTGACAGAAGAAAAAAGGGGTATGTACATTCTTTTTGTTAATGGCCTGCCTGATTTTTTAGACCAAATCGCTTTGCCACGAAATTATCCACAACACAAGCCTTTTTCTTAGTTTTTGTTTATTATTTTACTGTTAAGACAGTTTACCCAACCGGGGTTTCGGCTCCCAACAAAGGTCATCACCTACATTTAGTTTTTTACTCGCCCTACCAAGAAGAAACATGGCTTCTCTCCACGGTTGACGCTCTTACTCTCGGCCATTTCCGCCCAAGAGAAGAAATAACGCCCGTTTTGACGTTTGATATTATAGGGAAACCGCAACGCGAGACTGAGTGTTCCTATCCCTTGAAAAGGCTGGTCTTTCTGGTGATCTACGACGTGTATCCTTGGCAAAAAACGGATCAGCGTCACAGGGTCAATCCTTTTACGCCTGCCCGGAACAGCGAATTAGGGAGTGTGGGTTGGTGCAGAAATAGTCGTCCTGGAAGTGGGGTAGAGACGGGGGATGCTAAGCGCAAGATTGCCACGCCATGAAAGACGTATTCCCAAGTACAAGCAACACCCACACACATATACTTATACTCCCCCTGAGCAACATACATCTTCGTGTTCTGTCCTGTTATTAAAGTTTGCTTTTTCATGGCCTTTTTAACAATTAGCTGACCGAACAAAAAACATCTACACATTAACACAATCAGGTGAAGATGGGGAAAGAAGCCAAGTAAACAAACCACATAAATGTACGTCTTAAAAAAGACTGTGTCCAAGGCAATGAGGCGATGTGTTTGTAAACAAAAGATAGGTTGGATGAATATGTTAACCAATTGAACCAGTATGCCTTTGCTAATAGTAGGGGAAGAAGGAGCGGGGTGCGGGTGCAGGTATAAAAAGTGCATGGGCGGGTAAGAACCCCACCCCACTTATCTCATGAAATGTAAGCAAATTCAGTCTCATTTTGCCCATGAGACGTGTGTTAATGTTCTAGCATTCGTTCTCATGGGCAAATTTGACTGAAATTTGCTTTATTTCATGAGATAATTGGGGTGGGCTTCTTACCCGCCCATGCGCTTTTTACCCCGTCTTCCCCCTAGAAACCCATCTAAAACGCGACAGAAACGCGACGCCGACGGATATTTTTTATAAAAACGCAACAATGAACCAAGATCGTTGAGCTTCATGTGTGTGATGTCCCTAGCGCTGTGCGTGCGCGTGGGTGCGCGCGCGTGCATTCATGCAGATAGGTTTAATGGTCTAATGCCAATGGTGTTCGAAGTATGGACACATGTGTTTTGACTCTACTGTCTCTCACTCTGTCCTTTTTGCCCCTTCAAATTGTCTTCCACTGAATCCCCCCAATTATGCCGATTACGAAAATATATGGTTATAGTGGTCTAACGCCAACAGTTTTGAAAAACTATGAGCATTTGTTTTCCAGAACCCCCTGAGCTCACACTCCCATTGCCCCGTTCGCAATGTCCACGTGCAGCATCATAGGCACCTAAGGACACTTCTGCCAAGTTTTGTTCAAGGCGCTATGACGTGGAACACAATTTGGTCACACACGCACATACCGCACATACACATACACACATATGAGCACACACAAAAACACACACACACACGCCGCGCGGCGCGCGCACCACGCACACACACACGACAGCAAGAGGCAAACAGCTCGTCCAAACCAGGCCCAGTAGTCCCGTTCTTATTGCCCCCCTTTCCGCAGAGTGAGTGCCATTGGTAGATGCTTGAGTACATGACCAAACAAGGGAATAACTCTCGCCTGAATATACATAAAAATGCTTTAACATTTCCAACATTTTGTTGCAACCAAACAATATTGAAACCACTAAAACACAAGATTTCTCTAATTTTTGAAACCCAGCATTCTTTACCAGATGAATCCATTTCCAATAACCATTTTATATGCTTTATGGGGTATTATTTTGCTATCCATTTGTAATAACTTAAACCAATACCTTACGGGCAGCGGGCAGCGGGGGCGGTCACATAGGGCCATTCGCACATACAATGGATATCTGGCAAGATCTCCCCTTACACTATTTTATTTGGTGTTCTTCCAGGAACACCCCCCCCCAAAACGCTTACATGCAATCATATGAATTCTTCCTAAATGTTCCAATTTGTTCAACCCCCAAATCTCAGAAGAATACAACAATATTGGTTGAATTTTGGAGTCAAAGATTTTGAAAAAAGTAGAAAAAAAAAAAAATTGCTGTCAATTCCTTACACTTTTGAAAAACTTTACAAAGTTGAAACAACTGTTTTCTTCCCTTTAGTTGCTAAATGTGATGTACCTTTCTTGACACTGTTCATTGTAGTAAAGTTATATTCTATAGTTGCCTACAACTTCTAACATATTTCCATTGTAATCTTTTTTTTTTAACCATTTTTCATTTTTTCCCAAGAAATCCCCTTTCTTAAACACCATAACTTTTGTTTTATCTAAGCTATCCACAAAAAGTTAAGGATCAACTTGCAAACTAATTCATAACTTTCCAAATAAGAAAGCCAATGCGTTGATTTTTGGCCAACATTTAATTCAATGCTTTAGTGATAACGATACACAATTGCCTTCAATTTCGAGCAATCGTTTGGTCTGTACATTTGATCAAAGTGGGTACGTATCGAAATTTGATTTCCCAAAGTCATTGAAATCACAAGACAGGGCATTCTGATGCTCCCAAAAGTTCAGTAATGCGTGTATCCGCCATGGCTGTTCTGGCACACGACGCAGCGAGTCCTCATGGAGTTCTCACCAGGGTAGTGAAGATCCTCTGTGGAGGAGCGCCTGCCACTCAGCCTGCAGCGTCTGGTAGAGGTGCTGGGCATCCCTGGGAGGGGGGTGGTTGCTCCTCACTTTGCGATCCAGCTCATCCCAGAGGTTCTCAATCGGGTTGAGATCGGGACTGCATGCTGGCCACTCCATTCTGTTGACTCCAGACTGCTGCAGGAAGTCGTTGACCACCCTTGCCCTGTGGGGGCGAGCGTTGTCATCCTGGTAGACAGCCGGCGGTCCCATCTGCTGCAGTGTAGGCACAGCCAGCGGTCGAAGGATCTCATCCCGGTATCGGAGGCCAGTCAGGTTACCCTGTACATGATACAAGGGTGTTCTGTGGTGAAGGCTGAAGGCCCCCCAGACCATTACAGAACCTCCACCAAAGGCCACCTTTTCTTGGACAGTGGCGTCAATAAAGCGTTCCCCTGGGCGCCTCCAGACCCTCAGTCGGCCGTCGTTGTGGTTCAGGGTGAAGCTTGATTCATCACTGAACAGGACCTGGGAACATTGCTGATGTGTCCACCTCACGTGACGTCTGCAGAATGCGCGGCGTGCTGCCCTATGGGCTGGCGTTAAGCGTGGCCGTACAGCTGGGCGACGAGAACGGAGGTTAAACCCATGAAGGCGGTTCCGTATGGTCTGCTGGCTGATGTTGATGTTAGTAGCCACCCTCAGCTGCCTTCGAATGATGCTGGAAGAGGCTGTTCTTGTCTGCAGGGCTTGTCGTTCAATGAGATGATCTTCACGTGGAGTTGTCTTCTTCTGTCGACCAGATCTGCGTCTTTCATGGACCCTCCCAGTGGCTGTGAAGCGTTGACTCAGTCTGACAATGACCGAGATGGACACCTGAAGTCGCCTGGCCACTTCTCGCTTGGGAACACCATCTTGGAACCATGCAACAGCTCGTCCCCTATCCAACTCGCTCAATTTTCGTCGTGGAGGCATTGTCAAATCAGGCCTAATACTGGTGGTATGTCTTATTATAAAGCCAAGCAAGAGACAGCATCTCACACAAAAACAGCAGTGCTTGCACGTGCATAATGGTTTTTTTATATTTACCATCTGGCTTGTGCAATGTGTTCATGCGGAACGATCCGAAACAAGGTCCTTTTTTCGCAAGTTTCTGCTTTTTCTTTTGCTGCCAACAAGCTCAGTAATATAGAATCACGTGCAATGTTTCCACTAACACAACATCGCCCACTTACAGCTGAACAAGAATTCATAACAATTTGGCTTGACTAAGAAAAAAAGAACAGGAGCGAACGGAGTTTATTGCGCACCTGTTTTCTCATAGTGATCCTTAACTTTTTGTGAGTAGTGTATATTTACGTTTTCATTCTATCACAACAAATCATTAATATATTTAATTGATTCTGGAGTCCACTAGGTGTGGTAGATAACAATGCAATATCGTCTGCAAAAAGTAAGATAAACAATTCTATAATATCTGGAAATAACTGAACTCCGTGTTTTCCATCTCTATTAGTATGGTTTGCTAATTGGTTAATGAAGAGTGAAAATAAAGTTGGACTTAATACACACCCTTGTCTAACTCCAACAGGAGTTTCAAACAAATCTGTAAGCTCATTATTTACACGGACGCATGCTAATAAGGAAGAATACATTGCTCTGAGAAAAGCAAGAAACTTACCTTTGACACCATTGTTTTTAATGCATTGTAAAAGTTTCTGATGTTGGACAGAATCAAAAGCATTTTTGAAGTCAACAAAAGCTACATATAATTTTCTACCTTTCCTAGATAAACACTTCTGTATTACTGCATTCAAAGTAAATATATGATCAATTGTTGAATGTTTTCTGCAAAAACCCGCTTGGCATTCTGAAATTAAATCATTATTTTCCAACCAGTTATATAATCTTGTATTTAGTATCGAAGTATAACATTTTGATATAATGCTTAAAAGTGAAATCCCCCTAAAGTTGTCAACATTTTCTGATTCACCCTTTTTGTAGATAGGAATAATGATAGCTTTAGCCCACTCCTGAGTTTCTCAAAAATTTGGTTAAATAATTTAGTTAGGAAACTTAAAACACTCCTGCCCCCCGTTTTAAGCATTTCTGCGGATATGTCATCTAATCCTGTGGTTTTACCAGCATTTAGTTTTCCTATAGCCTGGCTTACTTCCTTTTCTGATATATTCTGATTTAGAACATGATCAGGTTCATCCAATACATTAATCTCAATATTGGTATTATCAATGTTTTCTTCAGAATTATCTTAAAATAAGTTATTGAAGTGATTAAGCCACTCTTCTGTGTTTACGTTATTATTATTAATTCTTTCTTTTGTACCACAACCTAACTTTCTGAGTTCGCTCAAAAATTGTGAGCTATTGTTTAAATCCTTTGCTAAACTCTCTGCCTTTAGTTTATTAAAAGCTCGTTTCTTAGTTTGTAATAAGTATTTATATTTTGTCTTTGCTTCAACATATATTAGACGATCTTCTTCTTTTTTAGTTTTTCTGAAACAATTTAGTTTCCTTTTTAATATTTTCACATTCCTCGTCAAACCATTCTGATTTATTTTTACAATTTCTGCTACCACGGAATGTTTTCAACATACATCGACTTGATTCCTTCAGACACTGTATAAATGTCTGAAGCGCACCATCTACATCCTCCTCTAAGTCCTTTGATGTAATCTGCTTTGTATATCCATACTCTCTAACAAATTCGTGTTCAAAATCCTTGTTCCAAACAAGTCTTTCTGATGTTTTGTTTTGGTTTTTATCTGTTACATGATCATCATTAGGTTTTTATTCGCAATTGTGATATCCATGAAATGATCAGACTCTATTGCATTCTCAACAATAAGTGAAGTAGCATTAATACAAGAAAAAAGTTCAACAGACATAGCAAAATAATCTACAACACTTACACCAGAAACACCAATATATGTACATGAATCATCAAAACCTGGTTCATATAGACCATTCAATATAATAGAATCAGATATATTACAAAATTCAAGTAATTGTTCTCCAAAAGTGTTGCTACATGTATCCTGAGGAGAAGATTTCCGCATGAAACTATGATTAAATTATTGCGCTGAAAAAGGAAAAAAAGGCAGTTTTTAGTTAGTTGGATCGAAAATCTCCGAAAAATCTCTGTCATCACCACAAAAAATTATAATTTTTGTTTGACCCGGGGCACTCATACTGTTCATTTTTTCAAGTCACCATTTTAACAAAATTACACTTCCTATGACTCCATACAAATATCTGCTCGATACCACCACCCCCTAATCAATTAATTTCAATGCCTAGCCTGTCCTTGCTTTTGTGTATTCCCAAAACCATCTGTCATGCGAGTTTCACACACCTCCGAGTTCATTAGTACAAAGTATAGATATGTATAATATTATTCTAGTCATATACCCAATGATATGATGCTTTGTTTTATCCAGTACAGCAAGTATCACCGTACAGAGTTAGGTTTTACCCCCCGCGCTTACATTTTTTTAAACCTACACCCATAATCTCTCCCTTGATTCACATGAATACGCTCCAAACAAAAGTGTTTTTTACAATGATTTTTACGCGAACCATCACGATTCTTTTTTCTGACACCACCAGAATATCTTCCTTGGCCCATATGAGGAGCTTTTTGGCTTTGGGGAAATGAACACAATGCTGAAACCTCATTTTAATAAACAGGACTAGAGATTCAAAGTCAAAAACCAAACAAACAAACGTTTTATCGCTAGAGGACATATAAATTCAAAAGAAATAAGGAAAATGACATGAAAATGACATTCACATAATCTAACTTTGTTGTCTTCAAATATTAGTAAGGAAAAAAAAGAGGGAGAAAAAGAAGGGAAGGAAAAAAAAAAAAAAAAAAAGAGAAAAGAAAAAAAAAAAGAAAAAAAAAAAAAAAAAAAAAAGAGAGAAAAAAAGAAAGAAAAAAAGAAAAAAAAAAAAAAAAAAAAAAAAAAAAAAAAGAGAAGGAGAAAAGAAAAAAAATAAAAAAAAAAAAAAAAAAAAAGAGAAGAGAAAAAAGAAAGGAAAAAAAGAAAAAAAAAAAAAAAGAAAAGAGAAAAAGAAGGAGAGAAAGAAAAAAAAAGGAAAAAAAAAAAAAGGAAAAAAAGAGAAAGGGGGAGGAGAAAGGGAAAAAGGGAGGGGGGGGGGGGAGGGGGGGGGTGGGAGGGGGGGGGGGAGGGGGGGGGGGGGAGAGGGGGGGGGAAAAGGGGGGGGGGAAAAAAAAAAAAAAAGGGAAAAAAAGAAAAAAAAAAAAAAAAAAAAAAGAGGGAAAAAGAAAAAAAAAAAAAAAAAAAAAAAAAGAAAAATTAGAATAAAAAAAAAAAAAAATAAATAAAATAAATTTAAAAAAAGAAAAGAAAGAGAGGGAAAGAAAAAGAAGAGATGGAGGGAGGAAAAAAAGAAGGAAAGGGGGGGGGGAGGGGGGGGGGGAAAGGGGGCAGGAGGGGGGGGGGAGGGGAAAGGGGGGGGGAGGGGGGGAGAGAGAGGAGAGAAGGAAAGGAAGAGGGGAAAGAGAGAGACAAAAATTTTGATAGAGGGGGGAGAGGAGGGAAGGAGAGAGAGGAAGAGAGAAATAAAAGGGAGAGGGGGGGGGGGAGGAAGGGAAGAGGGAAGAAAGGGGAGGAGGGAGGGGGAAAGAAGGAAAAGAAGGGGGGGGGGAGGGGGGGGAAAAAAGAGGGGGAGGGGGGAGGGGAAGAGGAGAGAAAAGAGAAGGGGGAGGAAAAAGGAGAAAGAAGGAAGAGAAGAAAAGAGGGGGGGGAGAAAGGAAAAGGGAGGGGTTATAAGGGGGAGGGGAAAGGGGGGAGAGGAAAAGAGAGAGAGGGGGTGGGGGGGGGGGAGAGGGGAAAAAAAAGGGGGGGGGGGGATAGGAAAAGGGGGGGGAGGGAGGGGGGGAGAGGAAAAAAGAAAGGGGGGAAGAGGGATGAGGGGGGAGAGAAGAGAAAGGAGGGGGAGAAGGGGGGGGAGAGGAGGGGGGAGGGGAGGAAGAGAAAAGAAGGAAAGAGAGGGGAAGGGCGGAGAAGAAGAAGGGGAGGGGAAGAGAAAGAGGGGAGGAGTGAAGAAGGAAAAGGGGGGGGAAGAGGAGAGGGAAGGAAAGGGGGAGGAGGGGGGGGGGGGGGGAGGGGGGGGGGAGGAGAAGGGGGGAAAAGAGGGGGGGGAAGATGAGAGAAAGGGAAGGGGGGAAAGGAGGGAGGAAGGAGAAAGGGAGGGGGGGGAAAGAGGAGGGAGGGGGGAAGAGGGGGGAGGGGGAAGGGGGGAGGAAGGGAAAAGGGGGGGGAAGGGGAAGGGAAGGGGGGAGGAGGGGAAAGAGGAAGGGAGGGGGAGGGAGGGGGAGGGAAGGGGGGGAGGAGGGGGGGAGAAAAAGAAGGGAAAGGGGGGAGGGAAGGGAGGGAGAAGGGGGAAAGGGGAAGGGAGGGGAAGGGGGGAAAAGGGGAAAAAAGGGGGGAGAGGAGGGGGGGGAGGGGGGGGGGAGGGGAGGGGAAAGGGGGGAGGGGGGGGGGGGGGGGGGGGGGGGAAAGGGGGAGAAAAAAAAAACGGGGAAGGAGGGGAGGGGGAGGGAGGGGAAGAGGAAGAAAAAAGAAGGAAGGGAGGGGAAGATAGGGGGGGAGGGAGAGCGAGGGGGAGGAGAGGGAAAGGGGGGAAAGAGGAGGGGGAGGGAAAGGGGGAAAGAGGGGGAGAAAAGGAAGGGGGAGGGAGGGGGGGGGGGAGGGAAGAGGGAGAGGGGGAAGAAGAAAAAGAGAAAGGGGAGGGAAAGAAGGGGGGGGGGAGGGAGAAGAGAAGGGAGGGGAAGGAAAGGGGGGAGAAGGGAAGGAGAGGGAGAAAGGATGGGGGGGGGAGGGGTAAAAAGAGAAAGGGGGGAGGAGGGGGGGAGAAAGGGGGGGAGAGGGGGAAGGGGGGGAGAGGAGGGATGACCAGAAAGAGTAGGAGGAGGGGAGGAGGAGGAAGAAAGGTGTGGAGGAGAGGGAGATTGGGGTGAAGAAGGGGGGGGAGGGGGAGGGGGGGGGGGGAGAGGAGAGAGGGGGGAAGGGGGGGGGAATGAAGGAGAGAAAGGGGAAAGGAGGGGGGGAGAAAGATGGGAGGAGGGGGGGAGAGGGAATGGGAGGGAGGGGAGAGGAAGGGGGGGGGGAGAGGAAGAAAGGGGGGGGGAGAGAGAGAAAGGGGGGGAAGGGGAGGGGGGAGGAGACAGAAGAGAGGGGGGGAAGAGGGGAGGAGGAGAGAGAGGGAAAGGGGGATGAAAGGACTGAGGGGAGGGAGACAGAAGAGAGAATGGAAAAGGGAAGGAGGGAGGACTGAGAAAAGACAGGAAAAGAAGAAGAAAGAAAAGACTGAAAAAGAGAGAAGGGAGACAGAAGGAAAAGAGAAGAGAGGGAGGAAGGGGAAGGGGAGAGAGAGAGGAGACTGAAAAGGGGAGAGGACTGAAGATGAGGGGGGGAGGGGAGGAGGGACTAAGAGGGGAGACAGAGAAGACAGGCAGAAAGGGAGACAGGGGGGAGAGGGGGGAGAGAGGGGAGGGGGAATGGGGGAGGGGGGAGAGGGACAAGAGAAGGAAGGTGGAGAAGGGAAGGGACAGAGGGGGGAGGAAGGGAAGTGAAAAGGGAGGAGGTGGGGGGGGAGAGAGAGAGTGAAATGAAAGACTGACTGGGAAAGACAGACAGGGAGACTGGGGAGGGAGTGGGAAGAGGAGGATGACTGACTGGTGGAATAGGACAGAGGGAAAGAAGTGGGAGAGGGGGGGTACTGAGGGAAAGGACAGAATAGGACTGAGTGACGGGAAAGGAAGGAAAGATGACTGACTGATAAAGAGGAGGGTGGGGTTTACAGGGAGGAGGTGAGGTGGGGGACAGGTTAAGATGACAGGAAGGACTGGGGGGAGTAGGGGTGAAAAACAGACTGACTGACTGAGGGGGGAAAACAGAAAGGTTGGGGTGACTTGATGGAGACAGACAGGACAGGAAATGAATGACTGATGGGAAGGGTTACAGGAGGAAAGAGGGATTAAGAAGCGGACAGGGGGACATACTGAGGAAAGACAGGATAAGAGGACTTTAGGAGGGACTGAGGACTGGGAGAGGAAGAAAGAATATAAAGGTGAAAGGGGAAAGACATAAAAGGGAAGGAATGAAGGGTTTGGGAAGGAAGGATGACAAAAAGGAATGTACTGAAGCTAAGACAGGAAGAAGACTAAAAAACTGGCTGGGCAAAGACGCGGAATCAAAGAAAGTAATAGACGGAAAGGGAAGAGAGACAGGAGGGGCATACGAGAATGTAAAGACGATCAGAAAAAAAAGACGTCCCAGGAAAAGGGGGGATGGGGAAGGAGAAAGAGAAAGAGGGGGGAAAAAGTGGAGGGTTTGAGGGAAGGGGAGGGAATGGACGGAAAGATCAGGAATCTAGCTAAAAAAGGAAAAAAGCAGTGAGGGGAAATAGGAAGGAGAGAAAGCAGAGATGGGAGAGGGGGGGGGAGTGGGAAAAGGTTCTTAGGAACCCAAAGGGGGAGAAAGGGGGGGGGTTATTTCCTCTGGATGGATAAGAGGGAATTAGAGAGAAGAAATGTTCAAGTAGGTCTGAAGGGGAGAGGAGGAGGAGTCCACCTAGGTGATTCCTGGTTTGATAAAGAACGCCTAGGGCCGTGTGAGGGTTAGCCAGGGTTCGGACCCTGATTAGTTTAGGGACGCGCTCGAAGGGGATGAAAAAGGATGGCAGGGGGTAGACAATATGTTGCTCCTCGTATACATGTCTGTCCATCGTGCCCACCCACTGCCAGGTCGAAAGGAAAAATATGACTCGAGACAGTGTCTGAGAAATGCAGAGACAGGAAGAAGTCGATGTTTGATTCACACGACATGTGCGGGGAACTAGACAGACTGACTGAGCTGATTGACTGTATCTCTGGGACGAAGACTAGACTGGCAGAACTGCATAGAAGCCGAAAATGGTTGAGATCTGACTGTCTCGAATAGTACTGAGTGATTAGTAACTTGAAACACATCTTGAGACTGAAAAGGATAGGGTCAGTTTACACATTTGACAATTACTGACTAGGTTGACTGATCTGTGGACAAGACAGAGTCTTGAACGTGCGAGATGAGTTACTGTGTTTGATCAGTGAACTCTGGTTGAATGGTACCATTAGGGACTAGGGCGTTAACGAATGGACCCGCTGTGTATTCATATCCTGCACTGCGACCAGTACAGATCTGAATGACTGGGACATTAGGATGAGATCGTCTGTGTGATGAAATCTTCTATAAGAAAGACACTGAGACAATACTTGAATGACTTGAGTCTGAGATGGAAGACTGACGCTACTACTGAATGAAATGGTAGTTATGGGTACAATGCTGACTGACTAAGATGACATGGATAGAAAAAATGAGACGTTTGCAGAGTAGATTTACAGTTACTGGGACAGACAGACTGCTAGGGACTAGAGCAGCTGAGGGGGAAAGAGTAGGACTGTCTACAATGAAATATCTGGGAAAGGAGAAAAGTGACTGAGTTGGACCTGGGAGTCATGAAGGTTAACTACAATGACTGCACGAGGAAGACAGACCTGATGGAGTGGACCTGTACTGGGATTTAGACAGACTGAGACTGGACTGGTGGGAGAGACAGGAGACTGACTGAGTTGGAGGTGACAGATAAGGGTGACTGAGGGGGAAAGAGGGACAAACAGAGAGACTGATGAATGGGAGGGCAGTGTGAGGAGATTCTGAAAGTTGAGAGTGGGAGGGGGTAGGAAAGGACTTGACTGGAAAGGGACAGAGTGAAGAAAATCTGAGTGGACTGAGAGGAGAACAGAAGGTGTTGTTGTGACTGAGTGCACTGAGGACAGAATGGAAGACTTGGTTGGGTTGAGGGGCTGGACATGAGACTGAAGGTTGAAGAGAGGGGGTGAGAAAGAGAGACAAGGGGGAGGTGGGGGAGAGACTACTGACTGACCTGACTGAGCGAAGGAGGAAACTGACTCTATGAGGCTGGACTGAGAGAGGGAGAGACTGACTGACTGAGAAAAGACCTGTGAGAAGGGGAGAGAGAGAACTAGACTGAAGACTGACTGAAGAGAGAGGAGACTGAGCCTGACTGACTGGGAGACTGAGAGAGACAGAAAGACAGACGTTGATCTGACTGAAGAGAGACTGAGAGCAGACAGATACAAACTGACTGAAAAACTGAAAAAAAAAAAAAAAGAAAAACCCTGAAAAAAAAAAAAACAGAAAGAAAAGAACAAAAAAAAGCTAAAAAAGAAAAGAAAGAGAAAAAAAAAAAAAAAAAAAAAAAAAAAAAAAAAACGTGCCCCCTACCTTGAACTCATGACATCCGCTGATCACGAGACTAAGACTGAGAAGGATGAGAGAGAGAGAACAGACAGAGTCAGAGAAGAAAGAGAGATAAGAGGAAGTAGAGAGTAAGAGACGAGCAGGAGAGGAGAGACCGCGAGAGCGACTGAGAGAAGAGACGAGACACGAGGAAAGAGAATCCGAATCTCGTCCAAAAAACGGCACGACAGAGAGAGAGAGATTGAGAGAGAGAGAGAGAGAGAGACACACACACAGAGAGAGAGGCAGAGTGTCAGACAGGTAGCCTAACATGTTAATTACTCTAAACGTTTTTGTGTGGATATAATTGGAACTCAGAAAGGATAAACAGTTAAAATCCATCAAGTGGAAGTTGGTATGATGTGTCCAGGAATGAGTATAAACGAGTGATCGCAAACTGCTCCACCGTCAGAGTATACTCCGACGGTGTATGGGCGGAACACAAAAAGAACATTCTGCGTACAGTTAGTACATGCAATAAAATATTGATAAAGTTAATAATAATAATAATAATAATAATAATAATAATAATAATAATATAAATAATAATAATAATAATGATAATGGGAATTTATGTAGCGCTCTTTCTCACATGAGCTCAGTGCGCTTTACATTGATAACAAGAACATTAAAGGCAAACAAATAAATTAATCATTAGAAAGTAAAATAAACACGATGATTGCACGCAACGTTATCTTACTTCCACACACACACACACACACACACACACACACACACACACACACACACACACACACACACACACACACACATACGCGTACGCGCGCGCGCACACACACACACACAAACACGCACGCATACACATACGCACACATGTATTACGGTAATAGCTAGAGGAGATATCTTCTATTCAATGTAATGGGGTGGTAAGGGGTAAAGGGATAAGGATAGGGAAGAGTTGATGAGGGATAAGGATTGGAGGGTGAAGATAGGCACACTCCGCACAGACCAGGAACATATAGAGGAAACCAGACAGTTGTTTGACTTTGTTTATTTACTAAGAAAGACTAAGGAAGACATAGGAAGACATAGGAAGACATAGGAAGACAGTGCAGAGATTACATCCTGCAACGATACAAAATATGCAAGCATAAATATAAACAAGAAATAACAATGATTCGGTATGATTGTAGGCCTTGTGCCATAGCACTCAATGTTAAAATAACATGAGGTAATAGACAGTCACAGCAGTGGAAGGAGCTCACTTTATGACTTAAATGGCATGATTAAGCTGACACTGACACAAGCCTAGTTGGGGTTTGGAAACATAACATAGGTCGGTTTTACCTGACCCTATGCTTGCTTAACCCATACACAAACATTTGAGTTCATGTGAGTTAACCCAAACCAAGTATTGTAACACTGACATCATCATCTGTTGTGTTACTAAAAATAGACTACACATCAAAGTAGGCTGATCAGTTTTAAGTGGAAAACTGACTAAAGACAAATGTAGGCCTATTGAGAGTTTAGCATTGAAGTAGCAAGAAACTCAATTGTAACACTCACATCATCAGATGCTATGTTACTAAAAATAGACTACACATCACAGTAAACTGAATGAGATCAGTTTGTAGTGGGAAACTGACTAAAGGCAAATGTAGGCCTATTGAGAGTTTAGCATTGAAGTAGCAAGAAACTCAACCAAAAAGGAATGCCTTGTTAATACTATAGTATCAGTATTAACACAACACCATACTAGGCCTAGCACACACACCTAGGCTTATGAATGAAACTATTGCCAAGTAGGCCTACACCATAGCATGGTATAAGCCTAGATCAATAATATTAATAACATGGATAAGAGCAAGTTAGGCTTTTAAACAACATAATGTCTGCAATAGTATTAATAACATAAAAATGAGCAAGTTAGGCCTTTAAACAATATAATGTAGGCGAAGTGCCCCTTCATTGTTTACACATAGTAAACTGACGTCACACACGAGTGGGTGTGAGGATAGACCAGAACGATCGGAATGTTCTAATTTTTAGTCTCTCAACATAAACTTTGGCCTAGTGCCGTTATATTTATGAATGAACTGACGTCACGACCTGAATAGCAGCGTCTAGGCTGCAGTGTTCAACGGCGTCTAAACAACAGTGTCAAAACGGCAGTGTCTAAACAACAGTTAACAGCAGTGTCTTTTGTGTGTTGATCTAGATCATCAAATAGAGTCACGGCAAACTCGAACGTCATTGGTTTGGTAAAAAGTAAACAAAGTTGGACTTCCTGCTGTTAACAAACATAAAACAAGGGCGTCGCCGAGCGGCAGACATGTCCGTCACCAGCAATGCCACGCACTTGCGACACCCCGTCGAGTGTCACATCCTGACACAAAATTGCAAGGGATTCTGTCTTCTAGTTCACGAGATACAGCTTGAAGAAGAAATACATAGCGCAAAGAAGGAAATTTCGGTTTTGAAGGTCAAACTTCAAGGCCAAGGTCAGCATGGCGATAATTTATGCTGGGATGTTTTCTACTCTAGGGTATACAGTACCACATACAATCTGAAGCGCTTCTGTCAAGCACAAATGTGGAAAATAAAGCTTAAAACCCAGTTTGTAGACCCCTACCACATTCAAGGCCTACCAATCTCCCGGACCGTGACGTTGACCTTGATGCCTCCCAATAAAAAAAAAGGCATATGCCACCATCAGAACGGGCATAAGCCAAAGTACCTACATGCCAAATTTGAAGACTCTAACACGAACGATGTGGGAGTTATGGCCCCTTAAAGATTTTCGGTTTTCAAGGTCGTACGCCAAGGTCAAGGTCACGACGGCGAAACATTTTGCGCGGATGCGTTCCTCTCATGGTGACACACCAGCCGACAAAATTTGACGCGATTCGGTCAAGTGGTTCGGGAGATATCCTTGGGACAGACAGAAAAACACAAAAAACAAAAAAACAAAAAAAACTAAAAAATAAAAATGCAAACCAACCCATGCAAAGTCCGATCACCTATTTTGACGGACAAATACAAACCAGACGACCACAAAGTCCGATCACCTATGGTGACGGACAAAAACAAAAATACAAACCAGACGACTGCAAAGTCCGATCACCTACGGTGACGGACAATTATGCTACGGCGGTGTCGCAAGTGCGTGGCATTGCTGGTGACGGACATGTCTGCCGCTCGGCGACGCCCTTGTTCGGGAGAGCGGTATAGTTGGGGAGGGGGGGCGGAGGGGGGGGGGGGGGTAAAACCGAACGTTGCCCCAGTTCCTGCTGGTGTAATTTGATCTTCTGTCGCCGCGTTCCTCTGGGTGGGCTCTCTGTGTATGTTTGTCTGTCTGTGTCTCTCTCTCTCTCGCTTTCTGTCTCTGTCCCCCCCCTCT
>CM065693.1:26361283-26426696 GCA_017654935.2 Phymorhynchus buccinoides
GCTGGGATTTATACATTAGCAGGAAACACTACACTGTGGAGTCAATGAAAATTTTGTTCCGTGACGTTCCGCCTGACACGACCTTTAATTTCTTGAAACAGATTAATATATTTCACTTGATGTAAGCTACTGTGATGTTTTTAATTCTAGACGTGTCATATTTTTAGTTGCTAACTTTTTGATTTATTAATGGAGTTTTTTAACAAAAGTATTTTATCAAAAAAACTTGGATTTTGTTTTTACCTTGTGTTTGTATCCCTTTTTAAGATTTAACGTGGTGACAGCCCTGACATGGCCTTTGTTGTCGACGGGGCTATAATTTTAATCTTAATCTTAATGTATACGTTTTCCCTATACATTATAATATATTACCATTTTCAGAGGCTATCATGAGAAATTCCGGGGTGAATGGTGTATTCTACCTTTCTGGGGTGGCTTTGCTGGCCTCGGTGTGCCCCTGTCTGCTGCATTTGAAACTGATGTCGAAGACCACGCGCACCACGTCCATCACGCCACCCGCCCAAGAAGACACTGCACTGCCGGAGGGGGGCAGTGAGAGCGATCGACAGGCTGAAGGTGCTGTAGAATCTATTTCCTGACGCTGAAAACAGTCAGTTTTTTTCATTCGTCAGTTTCTTTCATTCATGTTTTTTTTAAATTTTATTTATTTATTTATTTATGTATCTGTTTATTTATTTATCTGTTTATTTATTTATCTGTTTATTTATTTATCTGTATATTTATTTAAATGAAAAAAATAGGAGTTGTGCTTTTTACGCAAGTTTTTTTTTCTTTAGATCTCAGTGTGTCTTTCTGTTCTGTTTCCATTCTGTTTGTGTGTTATTCCTCTGTGTATGTCTGTTTCTATCAGTCTGTCTGTCTGTCGATCTCTTTCTCTCTGTCCGTTTGTCTGTCTCTTTGTCTGTCTCCACCCCCACCCCCCACATCTCTCTATTTTCTTTCTTTGATTTTTCTCTAACATTCCTTTACTGTTCGTCAAGTTGTTCCACATTGGTTAGGCATATCTTTGAACTACCTAGGCTTAATTAAGCCTAATCATAGATGCACGTATCCATTTCAAGTCAAGGTAAGTGGATCCATATTTTGATTGACACAAAGTCGGTCTATCAGTAAACTGGGGCCCAAAAATGTGATGGCCCAAATCGTAAAATGTTAGCCAATTGTTCCCAGTTGAGCATACACAATAAATTAGTCCTATTATGTTATTTCTTTGTATTAAAAAAACCCCACACACACCACTCCATCATTCGGGATATCTTGGGAATTGGGAAAGCAAAACAAGCTTGTGCGTTTTTGTCATGCAAACGAGTGACGAACGAATATAAAGTTTATCGTCCTCTCAGTCCCCATGGACACATATTATGGGACATTGCTTCTTATTTTGCTTGGGGTAGGTGGGGTGGGGGGGAGGGGGGCTGAGAAAAATCTAGTTTAGCTAAGGTAGATATCACCGAAGTATAACTTTATGGCTCAAACATCTGCAGATGCCTGAACGAGTGATGCTCTGAATTTTGCGTTTTGTCATTCTTCTGTTTTCTTATTCACAGGTTGCAGAGTCTTCATCATCAGAACAGACCAAGGAGCTCACATAGGCCAAATAGAACCGAATATAGGCCTAATGGCACCTGGCTGTTAAATAATTTTTTAAAAAGACAAATTGTGACAAAAGAATAGAAGGCTTGTCAAGCAAAGTTGGGCCTAATAACGCTAGGGGATTCATGCGCATCCAAATTGATGGATATGGATATGACACTTAAAACCCTTTCAACACCAGCCATTGTTCAGCTAAAACTTTCCATTAAACGTACCTGGGCAGAGCAAATATTCTGTCTCCACTACTGGAGATTCCTCTGTGGTATGCATAAAATAGGGCCTGTCCTTACCTCCCAAAATTAAGAACAAAAGGTCACTTGATACCAGACCCACAGTTGATGCCTTTCAGTAACATGGATGTTAATTTAAATCATTGTGGTGTCAAGAGGCGACAGTGGCGATGAAAGGGTTTTAAAGACTACAATATCGCAATTTTGCAGCTTTCGCCAACCTTTCGTATTTTTCTACTCCCTATCTTGTTTGCTATGAACTACTTTCAAATAAAACAAGCAATCTGTATGTGTGCTTCTGTAGTTTTTTGGCTGATGTGTATGAGTCAGGAAAGAAAGAGTTGAGTGTAAGTATATGTGTCCGTGCGGGCGTGTATGTTTATGTGTGTGCATTTGCACGCCCGAGTGTGTGTGTGTGTGTGTGTGTGTGTGTGTGTGTGTGTGTGTGTGTGTGTGTGTGTGTGTGTGCATGTGTGTGTGTGCATGTGTGTGTGTGTGTGAGTGAGTGAGTGCACGCGTGTCTGCGTCTATGCTTTGTTTTTGCTATCCCATCTTCTGGGCCGTACAGTGGCGTTGTTCCCACGCCGCTCATTCCGAGTCCCAATTCGCAGCCACACCCCGGCTTGTTCAAGTCGCAGAATCCGAAATCAGCAGTCCAAAGGGAGGAATCTATTATGTTAGGCCGTCGGGAGGCAACCAACCGAGGATACACTGCACTGCTGCTGAGTCTTTTCGGTGGGGTTTAGTGGAGCCTGTACGCAGGACACCACCTACTAAGCCCCCTACTGACGACAATAATGTCTTAGTCGCGGAGCCAGCGTGAGTGAGGTCCTCCTCCGAGGGCGCCACCACGTCCGTCCATCGACAGCTACCCAGAACATCAGTACTGATCCTCATGACTTTGACCCGAACGCACCAAGGGCATAACTGGATTGATAATCGAAACTGATGTCACCATGAGAGCAGGGCATGCAAGGCCACTGAATTTGAGACATTTTGTTATCTTTTTTATGATTGATCGAAATGAGGCGTGTGACAATGATGATGATGATGCTATGGAGTTCGGTCTCGGTCTGAGACTACGTGACAGGGCTCTATTCTACGCTTCCTTCCATAATGATATCCCGGCGTTAACCAGACCCGAGAACTACAGACACCCTGCAGTGTTGGTCATGAAATTAGAGCAACACTCTCAGAATCGCATCCTTTAAGCGGATGAAGCTTGACTGCGTAGCTTCAGTCTTCCCATTGAGCCCATAGCCATTCACTCTGGGTAGGAATCGGTCCAGGACCGAAAAACCCTCGCCTCTGATGGGATTCAAATCCGTGACCTCCTAGCCAGTAGTCCGCGACTTTACCACTACGCCACGGCGGTTGGTGTCTATGTTTAAGTATAATTGTGTTCCAATAGACACTACACGAATCTGATAAAATGTCTGATACAGAAATACAAATATTTTATCAGGTTCGTGTAGAATATGTGGGTCTACAAAATATAGTGAACAAAACTAGTAGGATTTCATCAGATTCATCTACAAACGTCAACAAAAAGTTACGGACCACTTTTTTACATGCGCATAAAACAAAAAAAGGCTCAGTCAAAATCATTTCAGAGTTTGAAGATACCCAATTCAATTATAATTTGTGTAGCAGTCTCAAGTTTCATTGCATTCGTGCAATCACTTTTCATTAACATCCTTTCACGTCTTGGCTTAAGGCTGTGTCAGACCAATGGATATAGGCTAGAACACCAAGGCTACATCAAAATGTTGTTATTCTATTATGCATAGTTATGCGGGGATTGTCTTTAGCCATGACAAGCTCCTAGCAGTCTCCAAAATCCCACGAAGTCGGAGTGTGGCTGCCCACGTGGCGGGGTAGTCAAAAAACGGTCACACACGTAACGTTCTCATCCGTAGCTGATGCACTCGTACCACAGTGTTCAAGTGCTTCCGCTGTCGGGATGATCCCTGGAGGCGTTTAGCCAGGGTACGCCAACAACAATAACAACAAAATCCCTTCATAGCTTTTCAAGTAAAAGTGGACAAACAGACAAGCATACCAATGTAGGCCTAACATGACTTGACAAGTCAAGTCAAGTCAAGTCAAGAATACTTAAATTATGGGTAAAGGTCAAGATGTGCCACCACCACCCCTACATTTCTCGGCTCTCAAAGTATTTTCACACGTATTTTATTAACCTTTTCAGCTAATTATCTTTCTTGAATAATTAATCGCAGTCATGATAAAGGCCATTATCTAATAGGACCCCCCTCCCCCCCCTATGTAGTGCAGTACATCGCGGCATTTGTTACAGCTGGTTCATTGCGTTTTTCCGTCTTGCCTTTATCTTCTACTATTATTACATGTACCAACCGTGATCGTAGAGAGCGGATTGGTAATGTTTTCACTCGTGTCTGAGGTGGTGTTTGTATGTATCCTCTCTAGCGTTTGAACGGATGGACTTAGGGTGCTCAAATTTTGCATGCGGGTAGGTAGTAGGAAGATCTAGGCCAAGTTCGATAATGAAGGTTATGGGTCAAAGGTCAAGGTCACTGGAGCCGAATAACGCTGCCGCGCGGTTGGTGATTTAGCGTCTTAACGCTCTAGTTAAATGCATGTGTTTCATTATGTAAATGGATGGAAATTAGTGTTAAACATAGCAAATGATAGAGGATGAAGTACTCAATCTACAGTAAGAAAGGCAAGAACGGGAAAAAATGGAAACAATCGAGAAATGGAGGAGGGGGGGGGGGGGGGGGGGGGCGCATCTTTACGTTTAATTATATCATGCAGGAGAAAGTTGGTTGTATGTGCAATACACATTAACAAACACAACAAGACAATGGAATAAGCCTATTAAGCAAATAAACCAACCCACGGGGAGGGGGACATACAATAGGAATTGTTCGGAAATAATTAAGGGGAGTAATTTCATGGTGTGTGCGAGTGATCTTGCCTAATTCAATCGGTCAAACAGGGGAAGTTACTCTACCATCAGGTAGATCCCCAGCCCTCGCTTCACAAGTTTGTATTTTCAAACATAGCATAGTGCCATAACAAACTATTTACAATGTAATAACGGCATACCTATTACAGTGGGGTATATATATTAGTATTGCCCATTGTACCGTAGCTTCTAATATAAAGGGACGTTGTCAAAGGCAACGCAGCTTCACAACATAGTATTATACAATGTACTAATAGCGTCAAACAAAGCATGGTCCAATGCAACATAAACATTCGCAACAGGGATGACTCTATTCATCCAAAGAGAAAGTAAGAGAAACTCAGAGATAGCCAGAAAGAGAAGAGAGGGTTGGAAGGAGGAAACAGGCAGTCAGAGGCAGCAGTCACACAGCAAACATAGGCCCTACCAAAAAGATTGACGTTGAAAGAAATGCGGTGGATGGGCGGGTTGGGGAGGATGTATGTGTGCGTGCGTGTGTGTGTATGTGTGTGCATGTACGTGTGCGTGCGTGTGCGTGTGTGTGTGCGTGTGTGTGTGTGTGTGCGTATGCGTGTGTGCGTGTGCGTACGTGCGTGTGTATGTGTGTATGCGTGCGTGCGTGCGTGTGTGTGTGTGTATGTGCGTGTGTGTGTTGTCCGTGCAACGCATTATCTTTTACAACATTTACTGCGGGTTCAACAACAACAAAAAAGAACTTTGAGCACGTGCAAAACGATGAACTTCCCTTAGTTAACTTGAGATCAGCGAATTCTGACTTGAGGGTGGAAGAAACAGCTTCATTTGGGAGAGCTGTTATGTTCGGTTGGCCTTCACTTGTCTGTCAGACATCAGTAAGTTGACATTCGGATCTTCAGCACCTACCTGCATTCGATTCACACCAGCTGGTAAGTTAATGTTGGTACATTTCGACTGGTAGGCCTGTATATCGTGTAATTAACTATTTTAAAAAAATAAACACACACAGTGGCTACGATACTCGGACCATGTTCAGGGATAGTAACTCTTCCTAGTCGAATTGTTTGACAACAAATGCATTGTCTTATTGGGATTTCGTATATTTAACGCGTCTTGGTAAGGAATAAGGTTAGGGATAGGGTTAGGAACATGTCAGAGTTAATATTATTAGGGTTTTTTAAAAGACATTTGCGCACAATTTATGCGTCCATTGCTTGAGCGCCGTACCCGTAGCCTGGGGAATGTGAGATACGGGAGCGTACCCCTAGTCTCTGCTTAATTATAAATAGACAGCTCCTTGTGAAGGCCTGCAGTAGGGTCCATACAATATTCAACCATTTTATGTTCTGCATGTTTGTGTGGTTTTAACTCATTATAATCACTCGCTGAAGCTCTTTTGTCGTTGGTTAACATTAGCCTGCCTGAAGGTTGTTGTTTTTTCCTCCACCACCTCCTCCGCCATTGCTATTTTTTTCTTTGGGTTTTATTTTTTATTATTAATTTCTCTTCTGTTTTTCCTTCCCTTTTTGGGGGGTGGGGGTGGGGGGTGTCCTGTTGGTTTTTGTTAACAAAACATACACTAGGAATTGTTCGGAAATGATTAAGGGGAATAACTTCATGGTGTGTGGGAGTGATCTTGCCTAATTCAACCGGTCAAACAGGGGAAGTCCCCCCCTCTTTCGCGGAAAATCGTTGGTACAGACTTTAGTCTTTTGTGAATGACTGACTCTCATAACTAGGACACAACTGCACTGGCTATATAGCCAGGCGTATGTGCTGCAGCCAAAGGGATTAGTTGGCCTTCGGGGACCTTCCCCAACACCAGCCCGGTGTCCTCAAATCCCCTTGGCCGAGTGATCTTTTAATGCAAAAATCACCACTAACGAGGGCAAAAAGCTTATAGCCTATGTCCTTATGTGATGTGATAAAAACTCATTTCAACCCAGTCCTCCAGAATAGCCGTTTTCAGCTGTCTGGAACTAAGCTAAATAAACTACTCACAAAAAGTTAAGGATCACTATGAGAAAACAGGTGCGCAATAAACTCCGTTCGCTCCTGTTATTTTTTTCTCAGTCAAGCCAAATTGTTATGAATTCTTGTTCAGCTGTAAGTGGGCGATGTTGTGTTAGTGGAAACATTGCACGTGATTCTCTATTACTGAGCTTGGCAGCAAAAGAAAAAGCGGAAACTTGCGAAAAAGGACCTTGTTTTGGATCGTTCTGCATGAAAAACATTGCACAAGCCAGATGTAAAAACCATTATGCACGTGCAAGCACTGCTGTTTATGTGTGAGATGATGTCTCTTGCTTGGCTTTATAAGAAGACATACCACCAGTATTAGGCCTGATTTGACAATGCCTCCACGACGAAAATTGAGCGAGTTGGATAGGGGACGAGCTGTTGCATGGTTCCAAGATGGTGTTCCCAAGCGAGAAGTGGCCAGGCGACTTCAGGTGTCCATCTCGGTCATTGTCAGACTGATTCAACGCTTCACAGCCACTGGGAGGGTCCATGAAAGACGCAGATCTGGTCGACCGAAGAAGACAACTCCACGTGAAGATCGTCTCATTGAACGACAAGCCCTGCAGACAAGAACAGCCTCTTCCAGCATCATTCGAAGGCAGCTGAGGGTGGCTACTAACATCAACATCAGCCAGCAGACCATACGGAACCGCCTTCATGGGTTTAACCTCCGTTCTCGTCGCCCAGCTGTACGGCCACGCTTAACTCCAGCCCATAGGGCAGCACGCCGCGCCTTCTGCAGACGTCACGTGAGGTGGACACGTCAGCAATGGTCCCAGGTCCTGTTCAGTGATGAATCACGCTTCACCCTGAACCACAACGACGGCCGACTGAGGGTCTGGAGGCGCCCAGGGGAACGCTTTATTGACGCCACTGTCCAAGAAAAGGTGGCCTTTGGTGGAGGTTCTGTAATGGTCTGGGGGGCCTTCAGCCTTCACCACAGAACACCCTTGTATCATGTACAGGGTAACCTGACTGGCCTCCAATACCGGGATGAGATCCTTCGACCGCTGGCTGTGCCTACACTGCAGCAGATGGGACCGCCGGCTGTCTACCAGGATGACAACGCTCGCCCCCACAGGGCAAGGGTGGTCAACGACTTCCTGCAGCAGTCTGGAGTCAACAGAATGGAGTGGCCAGCATGCAGTCCCGATCTCAACCCGATTGAGAACCTCTGGGATGAGCTGGATCGCAAAGTGAGGAGCAACCACCCCCCTCCCAGGGATGCCCAGCACCTCTACCAGATGCTGCAGGCTGAGTGGCAGGCGCTTCCACAGAGGATCTTCACCACCCTGGTCAACTCCATGAGGACTCGCTGCGTCGAGTGCCAGAACAGCCATGGCGGATACACGCATTACTGAACTTTTGGGAGCATCAGAATGCCCTGTCTTGTGATTTCAATGACTTTGGGAAATCAAATTTCGATACGTACCCACTTTGATCAAATGTACAGACCAAACGATTGCTCGAAATTGAAGGCAATTGTGTAACGTTATCACTAAAGCATTGAATTAAATGTTGGCCAAAATTCAACGCATTGGCTTTCTTATTTGGAAAGTTATGAATTAGTTTGCAAGTGATCCTTAACTTTTTGTGGATAGCTTAGTTGGACATGACTGACAGGCACACCTGAACTGGGCCTGTATTCTCATTTGAGATAGCAGCCTATGAGACTTATCCTCATGATATCTTAGGCCTTCTAAAGTCATATTAATACAAATATAGTGAACAAAACGAGCAGGGTTTCATCAGATTCATTTAGACAGTAGAATTTCACGTGAATCATGCCTCACAAATAATAATCATAATCATATAATAATAATAATAATTGATAGCATTTCTATAGCGCCTTTCTATAATTATTTTACACAAGGCGCTTGCATTCACTGATACACCCGCAGCCACACAAGACATTATTACCCAATCATTCACCCAGGTACAAGATCAAGAAGGAAAAAATTACAAACCGAATGAGCTTTGAAAGAAGTGAGTCTTGAGTTTAGCTTTGAAAGTAGAGATAGTTGGTTCATGGCGGAGATCGACTGGGAGGGAATTCCAAACAGCAGGGGCACTGAAACTGAAACTGCGGTCACCAAATGATTTTAGATTTGTTTTTGGAACTTTCAGAAGTTGTGTTTGAGGACCTGAGTGAGCGGGAAGGAGTGTATGTGTAAGAGCACTGGAGAGGTAAGGCGGAAGGGTCTGTTCAAAGTGACGGAAAGATAGGACAGCCAGCTTATACTGAAGGCGGGACTGCACAGGGAGCCAATGGAGCTCCTACAGAAGCGTCACAATCGCAGATCGGATCGCAGTGAATCGAATCGTATGCAGTGTAGCGGGCCCCTAAGGGGAGTAATTCACTATGATGACAGAAGAGATCAGGACAGTCTGTTCTTTCTGTCAATGGATCTCTTACTGGCGAAATTGTGGACTTTGTCCTGTCAGAAGATAGGCATAATCCACAGGCTTGATTTTACATTCAGCTGTATCCGCATCGTTGTTCGTGAGCGATATTATTTGGCAATATATCCACGTTTATGCCTTGTGAGAGGAGATGTATGGATTCAAATCCCGAATATAATACCCCCCTCTTCCCCCCGCCCCCACCCCCATCCATCCCCCATCTCCACCTACCCCTGCCTCCATCTTCTAAAAAAACAAACCTATATAGTCCATGACACCCCCCACCCCCCCACCCCCACTCAAACCCTCCTCCCTTCTGAGCAGCCGACAGCTGCTAGACTGGAGTCCCCTCTTAGACTCTGCCACAACAGAACCTTCAACATTATGATGATGGTTGTTTTGAGAATGATCTTCTCTCACGAGGATAAATGTGGATATTTCCGCAGTGCGATCTATATTCACAATTACGCCCGCCAAGAACGATAATTTGTAACGGTAAAGAACATAATTTTTTAGCCCATTGCTTTTTCAGTCAACAGTTTATCGGTCTTGGTGGGCAGACATGTGAATAGTGCTTGATGGGCTCCTGTCTCTATATGTTCCCGCCTCTGTGTCCCCGTCTCCATATGTCCCCGTCTCTTTTGTTTCCGTCTCTGTGGCCCCCGTCTCTGTGTGTCCATGTTTCTACGTGTCTCTGTGTATGCCCTCGGATTAGGTTTAGGGTAGGGTTAAGGTTAGTATTTGGGTCAGGTTACGGATAGAGTTAGGGTTGCAATAAACAAAAAGACGAAGAGATAGAAGACGGGGATATATTATAGAGCTGGAGACACAGAGACGGGGACATTTAGAGATAGGGACACAGAGACGAGGACGGATACATACCGTATAACAAAAATTCGGACTATAAGTATAAGGAGATACTTTTTCCCCGGGATACTTTTTTCCTTATAATATGACTAATAATATAGTAAGACAATGTAGTAACAAAATCTGAATATTATGTAAAATTTAGGGAGGTGCGCCTTATAGTATTATGCGCCTTGTAGTCCGAATAATACGGATATAAACGAACATGGTGACACATAGTACACAATGCTACGTAACCTCTGAGGGAATTTCCATCGAGTTCTTCTTCTGCGCTGCCAGGCCATAATGTGTAAGGTACTTGTGTGTCCGGTTTTCTGTTTTCACTGGTCTCCCCGCTGCGTACAACCGACACCTTCCGATTTCGGAGGAGCTCAAAGAGAACAATTATTTGGACGATTTCTTTGGGGGGAAAAAGGCAGGAGAATTGGCCAATAAGTCAGAAAGATAGTAGGGGAAGACGGGGTAAAAAGCGCATGGGCGGGTAAGAAGCCCACCCCAAATATCTCATGAAATGAAGAAAATTTCAGTCAAATTTGCCCATGAGACGAATGCTAGACATTAACGCTCGTCTCATGGGCAAAATGAGACTGAAATTTGCTTCATTTCATGAGATAATTGGGGTGGGCTTCTTACCCGCCCATGCGCTTTTTACCCCGTCTTCCCCTAGATGATAGTAAGCAAAGGGAAAAGGCAAAGGCAAAGAGTGACAGATTAGAGGAAGTTACAGGCACAGAACTTCCAGAAGGTGTGGGAACTATTTATGCAAAAGACCCCCCGGTATCCCCACGGGGGGTCATCGAGTTGAAATGCTGTGATTTTTCAGTAATGGATCTGTCAGGCCGCACTGTGTTTCTCACGGGAGGGGCCCAGGGCATTGGGCGAGCCGTGCTGGAAGGTCTGCTGGACAAAGGAGCCAAGGTGGGTGGACAATGATGGTCAAAAAATGATGAATAAATCAGTACTAATTATAACATTCTCTCTCTCTCTCTCTCTCTCTCTCTCTCTCTCTCTCTCTCTCTCTCTCTCTCTCTCCTTATCCCTTCCCCTCACCTCTCTCCCCTTATCCCCCCTCCTTATCCCTTCCCACTCACCTCTCACCTCTCATTACCCCTAGCCTTTCTTCTTCCTTTTTGTGTAACCCATTTGCCTTTTTCCTTTTGTGCATGCGTTTGTTAGCTTTGTGTTATTTGAATTTTTTATATTTTCCACAGGGCTGGGTGGAAAAAAGCATTGTATTGCTTCTCGTCTTTCCCTGGTTAAATAAAATTTCGTTTAAGTTTTCCCCTCTCTCTCTCTCTCTCTCTCTCTCTCTCTCTCTCTGGATTTACCTGTTATCATGTTATCCACTTGATAAATACATCTAAAGGGATGATCGAAGTTAATGCAGTTTGTATGACTTGAGTTGTTCCATGAAAATTCTGTCCTAATTTTAGCTATGTCATTTGGGGTGGATTTTTCCCGTAGAATGCCCACATTAAATCTCGTTCTGTTAAGAGATTATAATATGTTGACTGAAAAGGCGACCTATTAAACTTCATTCTGACATCAAATTGTCGACCTTACGGGCAAAAGATAGTTTTAATTTTTATTAGTATGTTAATGTGGGTATAGGCTTATGCCTTTTTCCCCAGCGGTTATTTTGGTTGGTTCTAGTTTTCTTTGTAGGCCTATGGCATGTAGATATGATTGTAAACAGTTGCGCTTAAAAAAGTTAGAGGATTTCGGCGTGAATAAATTTATTGAACGGATAGGCTTTTTTATAACCCTGTGATTTTAGAAATCTTGCATTCAGAATTGAGATTTAGCTGATCCGTAAAGGGGGAGAACTAATTTGTGTGGTTTATGCACTTCCGTGTACCTTGGCTAGCGTTGCTATTAGAAACTTGACGTCACAGTTATATATCTCATGGCTTGTACACTTGCATGCGACTATCTGCAGTACTCAAACCATATTTTCTTTATTTGCATCAAGTGATGATTAGTCAAACAAAAAGCCCAAACATACTCCTAACCCTATGCCTTAACCCGATAAATGCAACAGGTTGTTTATGATGAACATTTTACATTGAACAAAATATTGTGAAGAGTAAGTTTTAGTGAAATTGCAAATGATAAAATTAGCGGCTGACAACCGACCTCGTGTGATAAACAGCAAACCACTTGAGATAGGATAAAAGCAATATCACACTCGCAAATCCCAATAACTGATATTATCATCATAGTTATTCTGCAATATTTTGAATGTCTCAATCGGGCCTAATGGTGCAACATCTCTTGACTTGGACAGTAGAATCTAACGGGTGTGTTAGGCTAATATCTTCCCTTTTCTTTCTTTTTTTCTGGAACAGGTTCTCTTCTGTGACAACAATTTAGAGGTTGCCAGCAGCCTGGAAAATGAACTGAAAATGAAATATAACCTCCTGGACTTCGATTTTTTCCATTGTGATGTCTGTAATGCCACGCAGCTTTACGGTAAATATGCCTGCGGTTGTAGAATCCAAACGGTGCTGGTAAAATACAATACTAGTAAGCTACACAAGTACTTGTAGAAGCACAAAATGGGGATGAAGATGGTGTGGGCGGAGATGCAAGGAGAGGCGGGGGGGGGGGGGGGGGGGGGGGTGCTATCCCACCACAATGAAGTGTTGGTTCTGGTTATGATGCTCGCTTTTGTCGTGTTTTTTGTTTATAAACCAACTGTAAATGTTCTCATGCCGTTAATTGCGCTACTGCTGCGGCTGCTTTGTTTTGGTTTTTTTTTTCTGCTGCCGCTGCTGCTGCTGTTGTTGCAATCCTTCTTCTCCTTCTTCTCCGTCTCCTTCTTCTTCTCCCCCTTCTTCTCCTCCTTCTTCTTCTTCTCCTTCTTCTCCTACCTCTTCTTCTTCTTCTCCTTCTTCTTCTTCTCCTCCTCCTTCTCCTTCTCCTCCTTCTTCTTCTCCTCCTCCTTCTCCTCCTTCTTCCCTCTTCTTCCTTATTCTTCCTTTCTTCTTTTTCTTCTTCTTCTTTTTCGGGGGTGACCTTGCGGGTGAGCGGGAAAATAGGCCTAGACTGATGGACAGAGAATGAACAGACGGTCAAACTAATAGATGCACGGACTAAAAAGATTGATGGAGATGCATAAATCGATGAAGTGATTGATTACGATCGGTTGCTTGCTTGCTTGCTTCATTCATTCATTCATTCATCCATTAATTCGTCCATTCATTCAAATACTGAGCAGATGCTTTCCAAGCGGCTGTCAAGAGGTTTGGGTCTGTGGAGATCTGCATCAACAACGCTGGGATCGTGGACGAATTTGACTGGGAGAGGACACTGGCCGTCAACATGGTAATCTACAGGTTTTTTCATCTCTCATTCCAATGCTAGTGACGTCCTTCCTAATGCTTCAACATGGGGGGGGGGGGGGGGGGGGGGGGGTGGGGGTGGTGGTGGGGGGGGGGGGGGATTTTTTTGAAAGGGGTGTGGTGGTGGTGGTGTGGTTTTACAATGCCTGTCGGTATTTGGTTGCTCAATCGAATTTAATTTTTGAAAGGGACATTACCCATTAAGTTATGATGTAACAAAATCCACAATGTTGCTCTCCCCCTCCCCCCCCCCCCCCCCCCCCCCCCCCCCCCCCCCCCCCCCCCCCCCCCCCCCCCCCCCCCCCTCTCTCTCTCTCCCATTATCTTCATGTTCGTCGACGTCGTTTAACTTCCTACACGATGTTATAAAAGTCTTTTTCTAGGCTTTGAGTCGCGTGAAAAGAACCAGGCCATTAGGCCTACACATCTAGACCTCAGAAATCACCATCACAACCACCACCATCTTCATCATCATCAAAAGTCAAGAATACCATAAACGTAAAGACATGAAATAAAAGATAAAGACCAATTCCCCAAACACGTGTTTTTTGTTTTTTTGTTTTTGTGGGGTTTTTTTTGCTTGCTAGCTTGATTTGTTTTAAAAGTTGTTAGAATTTGCCGAATACAACATTATAATTTGGATGTCTACTTTGCTACAGCATATCTTATTCGTCAGCTATTTCATAAACAAGTGCTGGTCGTGTTGATCCAATATGATGGCATACCCCTCGCATGCGAGGATCTGTGGGAAGATAGGGTCTCTATCTACAAGCCCTCTGGTGGCTGAAGAGGCCAATACATGAAGAGCAGGTTCTGTTGCAGCCTGGGGGCAGACAAATGCTGGAGCCTGGGCTGTGGACTTTCCCTTCCGTCTCAAACGTTTCTCGTTGGTGGTGCAACTTCTTTCTTTTTCGACATTTTTGCTGGCTCTTTTGATGGTGTGGCGCCATTTGTCACAATATGTTGCTTCCTGCTGCCGCCGGGTTTGAATCTAGATTCCTACCAAGGAGAGCTGCTTCTTCAGCTAGTCTTTGTAGCGTTTCCTCGGAACACCTTGGTCACGTTTTGTTTCCTTCAGTTTTCCAAAGATAACAACTTTGGGGCTGACATCATCAAAGAATGGACAAACACGAACATGAACAACCTGATCCCTCTTGCACACCACAGAGAGAAATGGAGGATCCTGTCGGCTGCTGCTGCCCATCAGAACCCTCCCCCACTCACCCCCCAACGACCACGGAGGTCAAGGAAATAAAGGAAAGGAAGGAAGGAGTCCTCCATCCTTGCGTCATGTCCAGCCCAACGGAGCTATTGTTGTAGCACTCCGTGCCGGACAAATTTCCTCACTACAGGGCCTCCTCGTTGGAAACATCGTCCTTCCACGTGATGCACAGGATGGAGCAGAAGCAGCGTTAGGAGAGAATGGCTCTGACATACTTTCGCCTCTTTCCCATCGCTGTAAGACTTGGTGCTCTCCTCTTCTTTCCGCCTGTGCTAGGGTTGAAAGTGGTGTACAGTTCGCGCACGTGCCACACCCACTCTTCAGACCAGGTGACAATCCACAGTAGCTCAGCAGGCTGAGACGGCCGTGGCGACCACAAGGCTGTAGGAGTTGCCGGAACATGGCTGATATCACCAGGCATTGTCTTTACTGGTGTCAATGTTCATTTTCAGACTGCCCAGATACGAGGCAGTAAATTGGCCTTTGAACACATGAGACGAGACCAGGGAGGACGAGGGGGAGTCATCGTCAACACTGTGTCCGTTGCAGGTGACCTATGTTCCTCTTAATTTCCTAACTACTTTGGAAGTAACTGATTTTTTTTCTTTCTTTGATCGAGATTGAAATACACTCAGTTTAACGTTGAGGTTTCTCCTTTTCACAGGTACCTTGTTTTTTCTGCGCACCATTTTTACAATACTCAACTTACTTTCCTTTTAAGAACGGACCTTTCGTCTTCCCCTAACACACGTGCCTACTCCATAAATATCCTCTCAAAAATACAAAATTTAAAAAAAACATTCAGCGCCCCGTGGGAGGGATGTAAGCCTACATGCGTTTCGAATTGTTCAAAACAACAGTAATGTAGATTATAGACTTAGATTAAATTTGGTGTAAAGAAATCACATTGTTTGGGTAGAAGTGGGTTGGTTGGGTTTTTTACAAAATTAAAAAAACACCACTGATTCAGCGCCCTGTGGGAGGGGTGTAGGCATAAGCCTACCTGCGTTTCGAATTGTTCAAAACAACAATAATGTAGGTTATAGTGGTGTCAATAATTCACATGGTTTAGGTAGAAGTGTTGTTGTTTTTCGTTTGCAGCTCCGAGCTTTCAAAATGTGTAGCCTACAATAACTAGCCTAAAATCAACTCTTTATCAAGGGCATGAAATTCATGCATTGGAATAGGAATTGTTTGGAAATAAGGGGAGTAATTTAATGGTGTGTGGGAGTGATCTTGCCTAATTCAATCGATCAAACAGGGGGAGTTACTCTACCTTCAGGTAGATTCCCAGCTCTCGGCTCATGCGTTTGATTAGACTTACATCACTTAGAACACCGTGCGTCATTTTAAAATTGATGTCATTTATATTTTTACAGTCACATTTTGCAAGTTCTCTCAATTTGTGGATACTGGACGCCCCTCATTTTTCTATAAAAAGTTTGCAAGTCGCTGACTCGCATCCTGCGGTTTCAAGTTTCCGGCGCCATTGTCGCATTGTTGCTATGGTATTTGACCGAGTAATGGAGGTAAACAATTCTTATTTTCACGAAGTGCTCTCCCCTAGGTGTTCCCCCCCCCGAAAATCGTCGATTAACACTTACGTGGTAGCATAACTAATGGTATGGTGGCAGTAGGCATTGTGTCAGTGTTTTCTAGAACTTAGCACAATGTCGTGTCTTGCAGGGTACACTCCCTTCCATTTCTGCCCGGTCTACGCGGCCTCAAAACACGCCATGATTGGCTACACCACCAGCTGCGCTGTAAGTCTCTCTCTCTCTCTCTCTCTCTCTCTCTCTCTCTCTCTCTCTCTCTCTCTCTCTCTTTCCCGTCTGTATGCGCTTACTTCCCAACTTTTGAATGTTAATAATGAGTATAGTCAATAATAATAGGTTTGATTTTGTTATTGATGTTTTACAATATTGGGATGTTTTTTGCATGCTTTATATTATTGCTTACTCTATTACCCTCTTTAAATAAAATTCATTAATTCACTCTCTCTCTCTCTCTCTCTCTCTCTCTCTCTCTCTCTCTCTCTCTCTCTCTCTCTCTCTCTCTCTCTCTCTCTCTCTCTCTCTCTCTCTCTCTCTCTCTCTCTCTCTCTCTCTCTCTCTCTCTCTCTCTCTCTCTCTCTCTCTCTCTCTCTCTCCCCCCCCGCTTGTATTTAAAACCATGGTTACAAATCAATCGTCATAATCGAAAAAACGGCTAAAACAAATTCGTTTTTGTAAGTGTTACGTGTTTAAGTGCTCTCTCTCTCTCTCTCTCTCTCTCTCTCTCTCTCTCTCTCTCTCTCTCTCTCTCTCTCTCTCTCTCTCTCTCTCTCTCTCTCTCTCTCTCTCTCACACACACGCACACACGCACACACGCACTCTCTCTCTCTCTCTCTCTCTCTCTCTCTCTCTCTCTCTCTCTCTCTCTCTCTCTCTCTCTCTCTCTCTCTCCCCCCGACTCTCCAGTCTTAAGAAATTTTAAACCTCTCCCCCCCCCCCCCCCCCTCTCTCTCTGTGTCTCTGATCATGCTAAAAATATGACTAGGTCTGCTTTTTGTCACGTGTGTGCGTTTACCTCTTAATTTGTGCATGTAAAAGATGATTAATGTAATGTAGGAATAGGTTTGATTTTGCAATGTGTGCATGTATTTACATTTAAAATTGTTATGCATGTTAAGATGAGTAGGTAAAGTAGAACTAGGTTTGACTTTATTACGTGCAAGTGTTTCCTTTCAAATAAGTACATTTTATTCAAAGATGAGTATGAAAAGTAGGATTGGGTTTTATTTTCCTGTGTGTATGTGCTTGCTTACTTAATTTTTGCAAGTTAAAAATGAATATAGTAAACATTAGGTTTGATTTTTTGTTATTGTTGTGTTGCTTATTATATAGGGTTGTACTTTGCATGCTTTACATTGCTTTGTCTGTGCTCATTTTCCTTTTTAATTTCTACTTTTATAAAAAAAAAAATCCAGAGGGCCGAATGTAAAAACGCATGTTATTGCTTATTCTATTGCACTCTATAAATTAAAAAAATCTCTCTCTCTCTCTCTCTCTCTCTCTCTCTCTCTCTCTCTCTCTCTCTCTCTCTCAATAATAATGTTATTATGCCTTATGTAATCCCCCTCCCCACCCTCCCACATGATACGGGCAGTGAGGCCTATTCATTAAAATTTTCGAGTTCGAGTTCTCTCTCTCTGAGAAATTTAGCAATGTATGCATTTCATGCTTTCAAGACTAGAGATGTACATGTAAATAACTGAATAAGAGCTGAATAATTAATGTTGTTGCTTATTTTTATGTATCAAATTAATTCCCTTGATTCTATTTTGATTATGATGTAGGAAGTTACATCCCTTTTTCGTTATTCGTTTTGGTTCTCCCATTATAACGTGTACCCATTGTATACAGGCCGGTGGCCTTACGGTTAAACTTTCCCCTCTCTCTCTCTCTCTCTCTCTCTCTCTCTCTCTCTCTCTCTCTCTCTCTCTCTCTCTCTCTCTCTCTCGTTTTGGCTGGTTTTCAGAGGGATCCGGACAATGAGGCTGCGGGTGTCCGCTGGTGCTGCGTTTGTCCCACTGCTGTCAACACCCAACACCTGGACCTGGAAGGCAAGGTGAAGAACGCGGAGGAACTGGAGAAAATCAGCAAATCCAAGGCCATTGAGTAAGTGAGCAAACAGCGAGAGAGAGAGAGAGAGAGAGAGAGAGAGAGAGAGAGAGAGAGAGAGAGAGAGAGAGAGAGAGAGAGAGAGAGAGAGAGAGAGAGAGAGAGAGAGAGAGAGAGAGAGAGAGAGAGAGAGAGGGGGGGGGGGGGGGCATAGTATAGGTGTTTGCGGTGTTGAACCTCAGTCAATGACAATGTTGCCCACATATTTGCATGCACAAGCACAAGATATAACTGCCTGTTGATTCGGTGTCCTCTTAACACAGCTATTAGTTTTAGCGTTCGTTTTTCCCTTCCTAGACCAAACTATAGGCCTATATTAGGCCTAACTAATATACCATTTCTGACTAGGCTCCTGGTCGTGGCCTATTATATGCCATTGTTCTGTCCAGGCCCCAGGATGTGGGCCCTGCATGGTGTTCCTACACAAGAAATGTTTTACTCTCAATATTGTAGGCCTATATTACAACCTTCAATTTCTGCCCAGGCCTCAGCCCAGGCGTTCCTACACAAGAAATGTTTTACTCTCAATATTGTAGGCCTATATTACAACCTTCAATTTCTGCCCAGGCCTCAGCCCAGGCGTTCCTACACAAGAAATGTTTTACTCAATATTGTAGGCCTATATTACAACCTTCAATTTCTGCCCAGGCCTCAGCCCAGGTGTTCCTACACAAATGTTTTACTCTCTATATTGTAGGCCTATATTACAAACTTCAGTTTCTGCCCAGGCCTCAGCCCAGGCGTTCCTACACAAGAAATGTTTTACTCTCAATATTGTAGGCCTATATTACAACCTTCAATTTCTGCCCAGGCCTCAGCCCAGGTGTTCCTACACAAGAAATGTTTTACTCTCTATATTGTAGGCCTATATTACAACCTTCAATTTCTGCCCAGGCCTCAGCCCAGGCGTTCCTACACAAGAAATGTGGGGTTTTTTTTATATTAAATATTACAATCTTCAATTTCTGCCCAGGCCCCAGGCGCCCAGGCGTTCCTACACAAGAAATGTTTTTTACTTTCTATATTAAATATTGCAATCTTCAATTTCTGCCCAGGCCACAGGCCGTGGCCCAGGCGTTCCTCCAGCTGCTACAGTATGTGAACAACGGCAAGATCCTACAACTGTGTGTTTTAATGTTTGTTTATATGAAGTTACAACCTTAGATGACACTATCATTATTCCCCAGGCCCCAGGCCGTGGCCCAGGCGTTCCTCCAGCTGCTGCAGGACGTGGACAACAACGGCAAGATCATGGAGGTGTCCACCAGAGGAGCCGTGTACCGCCAGAGGGTGGTGCTGGATGAGGACGGGGAGTCCAACAAAGTGGAGGTGGACAGTCCACTCACCAAACATCCCCCGGTGCCCAGCAGTCCGCAAAACCAATAGAAAGGGCATAGAGGCTTTTTCAGAAGAATGTCACTTGAAAGGAAAGTTATTCGGTTTTGTTAGGGTTTTTTTCCTTCTTTTTTTGAAAGTTCTCGCATCAGCCTAAGTATAAAATTTTGAAGATGAACAAACGCATTTCAATGGTGTTCTAGAACACATTAAAAAAAAAAATGTGTTTTGCTTTTCCTGTCGATTCCTTTTCAATGAATAATTGCGGGGGGTAATTTTTCACCATAATAACCAGTTCTGAGCTGTGACATGGTGTTTTCTTCTTCGCAAAATATTATTTTAACTTCTAGAAATTGTTTGTAATTCTACGATAGATTGTATTTCTACCTAGAAAGAATAGAAACGTTTTCTCTAGGTTATAGATCTAAGGTGTTTGAAGAGTGATTATGCGACGCTGTTTGACTGATTCACAAGAGAAGCAGCACACGTGGGTAAGAGGACATTTATTAGAGAAATTCAGTGCATTAAATGATCCTCATGAGATAAACAGACAACAGCAACACAGCCAAGCTATGGCAAACCCCAGCTGAGCACTTGATTTCTGAATAATCCCTACCATAATCGTCTCTTTTTTTATGTATGCATGTCTTTGACTGTAAGTGATTTGTTTTGTGTGCTTTTTTACCAAGTGGTCTGTTATGAGTTGGAATATGTCTATTTGTTTCTTCTAAAATTCTATTTTGTATGCACATTAGAACTGGGGTTTTTTTTCTCTTCGGGACATTGTCTATGAATAGAAGTGATAAATATGTTTTCAATACTGCAGATTAACGTGTTGATATGCATTACCGTTATGGCTGGAAACCAATAAAAGAAATTGGACGGTGTGTGTGTGTGTGTGTGTGTGTGTGGTGTGTGTGTGGGATGTGTGTGTGTGGCATGTGTGTGTGTGGCATGTGTGTGTGTGTGTGTGTGTTGCGTGTGTTGAGATTGCAAACCCATCATCACTCCCTCCCCCATCCTCTCTCTCTCTCTCTCTCTCTCTCTCTCTCGCTCGCTCGCTCGCTCGCTCGCGCGCCTGTTTGCACTACTCTTGGTTTGCTTGAATTTCTTCATCAATTTTGGGAATCGCTTCAGCTTCAAGCTTTTTATTAATTTGACAACACCCTATCCCCTAACACGCACACACACATACAACACACATAGGCATACATACACACGCTCGCTCGCTCGCTTGCGCGCGCACTCTCACGCACATGCGTGCGAGCGCGCGCACACACACGGGCATTGCTTGGAAGGCATATCCAGGGTGCCTTGAGTAAACGGGTAGGACTTGTATTTATGCTTCAACCTACATTGATGCCTCTTATCTTTGGGAGAGGAACTGAGGCCACGTTAGTAACCAGCTTTTGAAGAAAAACACCGTGGCTGTTTGTTACATAAAATTTGTCAGTAGGCCTACATTTATGCATTCGAAACCACACTATAAATACGTAGGCCTACTGAGATTATTACACCTTGAGATCACCTTCCGGTATGGTGGACATTTTTGATTTGATCGTCGGTCAACTTTGATTTAGTTTCCTATAAGCGACGTAAAGGAAAATAAGAAATGAAAATAAACACAACATTGTAGGTTTGTTTTTAATTTCCCAAATAACCAACAGAGTATGGAGAATCCGTTCCCAATTAAATAATTACTGACTGAGCACTTGGTTAAAAGGTTAAAAAGGATAGTCAAAATCTAATAATTTCACACCTCATGTCGACAAACTATATGTAGCAGAAAACCTCATGGACTGAATGCAAAAACTATGGGACATTAATAACTATAAAGATAGTGAGACAATCCTGGAGGTACTGCAACACCAGGAAAGTCCGGAAGATTTAAAAAAAAAGATATAACTATTACTGAATGACATCTCTGAAAATCTGTTTAACGTCCTCCGGTCTGGAACAGACACATTAGTAGATATCTAAAGATGGTGGGAACGATCCTGGAGGCAATGCCCGGAGGCAGTGCAACACCAGTAAAGTCCCGAATCAATACAATGATCTGTAATGTCCTCCGGTCTGGAACAGACATATATATATATATATATATATATATATATATATATATATATATATATATATATATATATATATATATATAAACTAGATAAACCCGTGCTCCGCACAGCAGCACCCCTCCCTTCCACCCACTCACCCGTGCTCTGCACGGCAGCATGAGGCATCTGCGCTTCCTAGCTTCGCTTGGGGTTTCCCCTATCCTGCTTTCCCCCTCCCCGTGTCCCCCCCCCCCCCTCCGCCCACCCCCAGCTTTCCAAACTTCCAGAAGGTACTCGCCTCCCTCTTCTCCTTCCTAGCTTCGCTTGGGGTTTCCCCTATCCTGCTTTTCCCCTCCCCGTGTCCCCCCCCCCCCCTCCGCCCCACCCCCAGCTTTCTCCCTCCATGGGCTGCGCACCCTCCCTTCCGCCCACTCCCCTCTCCTTTAAAAAGAAATGATGAAAAGCTTCCCCCCCAAAAAAAAAAAAAAAAAATTGTGGCGAGGGTAGTAGCGAGCGAAGTATTTACACGATGCTACTTTTTTGCATACGACACGGCAAACTTCGTGTTTTCCGAAGGTAGGGGAAGACGGGGTAAAAAGCGCATGGGCGGGTAAGAAGCCCACCCCAATTATCTCATGAAATAAAGAAAATTTCAGTCACATTTGCACATGAGACGAATGCTAGACATTAACGCTCGTCTCATGGACAAAATGAGACTGAAATTTGCTGCATTTCATGAGATAATTGGGGTGGGCTTCTTACCCGCCCGTGCGCTTTTTACCCCGTCTTCCCCTATAGCTTCATTACGCAGCTTCAAAATAATGCCAACTGACACGCGAGCAACATTTTGCCTTCAAAAGCAAAATTTTAAATCTGACATAGCGGAATAAATGGATGAAGTGGGTATCTTGACCTGCATGTCAAGCAAAAGTCCGACATTTACGCGGTACTCGAGTTTTTAGCTGTCCCTCCTCGGATTCTTAGCGCATGTTATAGATGATGGTCAGGTCAGGTCAGGGTAATGAGGGCAACTAGGCCTCGCGGCCTCTGAAGTGCCCTTTCAATTTAGTTTTTGTAGTATTGAGCACAGCTGTGACGGTTTTTGATGACACAATCAGTCATGTTGGTATCTCAATTGTGTCAATTTAGGGTCTTTGTCCAGGAGGTTTTTAAACTGGTTAAGGTTTGGTGCAAGCTTGATTTGTGCAGAGAGGTTATTCCAATACTTGGCAACTCTGTTAGCAAACAAAATGTTTTATAATGTTAGTTCTGCTGTATTGTATTAGTATTTTTAATTCACAGCTTCTAGTTTTCGAATAGTTCGAGAGCTGAAACAATCTTTTGTTAATAAAGTCAGTATTGTTACAAAATTTATAAACATTTATCAGGTCTCCTCGCAGCCTCCTGTATTTCAAGGATGGCAAATCCAGCCTGCGCAGCCTTTCGCCATAGTCTTTATTTTAAAGAGATTTTATCAGTTTAGTAGCTCTCCTCTGGCATCTTTCAATTGACACAGACTGTCTTTTGAGATATGGGTTCCAAATTTGATTCCCATATTCTAAATGTGGTCTCACCAAGCTTTTATACAGGTTTAATAACACATTATTTTTTATTCCTGAAAAAGTCCTCCTAATCAGCCCCAGCATTCTATTTGCCTTGCCAACAGCTGTTGTGATATGTTTGTCAAACTTAAGATTAGGATCAAAGATCACCCCTAAGTCTTTTTCTTCTGTGCATGTCTCTAATTTATGTCTATTTGTGCCATGAGTTATTTCATATTCCCTCTGTGGATTTTTGAATCCTAAATGCATAACTTTACATTTGGCAGCATTGAAATACAATTCCCACTTCTCAGACCATTCAATAAGCTTATTTATATCTTTTTGTATTATGTTCGATTCATGAGAAGAATTATAAATTTTAGTGTCGTCAAAGAATACTTTGCAAACACTTTCAACTTGTCAGGCAAATCATTTATAAAAATAGTAAATAAAATAAGTCCCAAAATACTCCCTTGAGGGATGCCACTTAAAATGTCCGTGTTTGATGAAGATTTATCCCCCACCTTTACTTTCTGTTTTCTACCTGTTAAAAAGTCTCCCACCCACAGCAAAATATTTCCCGTTATGCCATATGATTTTAGTATCAAAAGTAGTCTTGGTAAATTAAAATACCAGTATGACGAATAGTCTACCAAAACCGTCACAGCTGTGCCAAAAAAGGAAAAGGAAAAAAAAAAAAGGATTTTTTTTTTAAAAAGACGCTTGAGAGGCCGCGAGGCCTAGTCGTCTTTATCTACCTGACCTGACCTGGTGAGGTACAGAGTCGAACGCTTTTCGAAAGTCTAAATAAATTATATCAAATGCTTCTTTTTGTTCAATAAATTTAGTAAAGTCGTCCATAACCTCGACTAACTGTGTCATGCAAGACCTGCCACTCCTAAAGCCATGTTGACAATCTGAATACAAATTAAAATCTGTCATATGGTTTACTATAGTGTCTCTTATAAATTGCTCTAAAATCTTACATACTATACAAGTTAAGCTGACTGGTCTGTAGTTACCAGGGTTAGTTTTAGTACCTTTTTTAAAAATAGCTGTGACTTCAGCTGTTTTCCATTCTGCTGGGAGTGAACCTGTCTCCAAACTCTTATTAAATAAGATTGTAAGAGGCATTGCTAGTTCCTCACTTAACTCTTTTAGAACTGGCTGGTACCTGACGAGTATGATGGGACATAGTAAGATGGTCAGGTCAAGTCAGGTGGGAACGATCCTGGAGACAATGCCCGGAGGCAGTGCAACACCAGTAAAGTCCAGAATTTTTAACAATAGGCCCTATAGATATAACTAAAAACATATCTGATTGGAAGTTCAGTTTAACGTCGCGTATCGGCTTTCGCCATGTACGACGGGCTGAACAAACCAACCACGGTATAAACAAAAATATATGTTCCTGAATCACTGTCTTAGCCAAAAGGCCGAGAAGCGATCAGTATAACAATGTTTTCAACATCTCTGAAACACTGAGCTCTATTATATGTGCTATGAACAAAAATAATGGGTTTAGTTAGGCCCTAACCGTGCCATAGCCGATGAGGTTTTAAAAATCGGGACTTTACTGGTTTCGTACTGCCTCCGGGCATTGCCTCCAGTATTGTTCCCACCATATATGTCTAGCATTCGTCTCATGGGCAAATTTGATTGAAATTTTCTTTATTTCATGAGATAATTGGGGTGGGCTTCTTACCCGTCCATGCGCTTTTTACCCCGTCTTCCCCTATGTGTCTGATTTGGACCAAGAGGACGTAAAACACTATTTTCGTCGAGGCCCTAACCGTGATTCTCGAAGGTGGCCGTGATCTGAACGGCATCTTGAGGTGTAACGGAAGTCGTCAAAATGGAGGACAGTGGTAACATGGACGAGTATTTGGGTTCGGATGAAATTCCCATCACCGTAGAAGGGGAGGTAGACCCGATTGATGACATGGTAGAACAAGAGGTAGTTTCTGATCATCAGAATGGGGATAACAAAGACAGAGACAAAGAGAGAAGAGGAAGGCAAGTAGACTACTTGTTCATGCCGGTTTCTGCTAGACTAGTCTCAAATATGGCGTCTGACTGGGCCATGATTAGATTAGAGATGTCCATGATTTATTGACGATATTCATTCTGAATCTGAGTGTTCTATGCTTATAAAATGATAGCTTTGTCAGTTTGTGTGTATACCTTTTGTAGGATGACTTCTATAACTCATTAACTGGGATAGTCTGCAGAGCAATGATTAGTTGGGTTTTTTGTCCTCCGGCTCAATGAAACTGAACGTATTCAAAAACAGTATTGACCAAAAATATAAAACTATTAAAAGCGTGATGTACTCCTCAAATTTAGAGGAACTTTATTAGGATTCAAATCAATACACAAAAGGCCTATTACTAGTATTAGTTCACGGGTAAAAAAGTATATATCACTTTTGTACAAAATGAAATATTTTCACAACTTAGTTGTACAAAATTTGTCACAACTTAGTTGATATCAGTTTTGAATCTCTTTCTCACCATCCTTGTCTTAGTTGAAACCAAGAGGGGAAAGTACAAGTTCAACGGTTTAGGTCTACCATCCTTGTCTTTTTAACGTACACATCGTGCACTAGAAAATTTTTATAATATTCCAAAGTGAGGGGAAAGTAACTTGTTCCACAAAGGTGCAACTGTTTAATTTTCTAATGTTAGTACTAACAAACTGAAGTTTTGTCAACATTTGATAATTTAAAAAAATCTTGTATATTTAGGTCATCAATATTGTTAAATATTTTGAAGCATTGAATTAAATCACCCCTGACTCTTCTAGCCTTTAAAGAAGGTAATTTAAGGAGCTCTACTTTCACTGTAGAACTTAAAATCAATTTTGTAGCCCTTCTTTGCACTCTCTCTATCATCAGTGATTGTCTTTTCTATGGATCTACTAAACGCCTTCAAAAATCTACTATGACAAAAAATAATGAAACAGCTTCGTTAGTGAAATTTAAGTTTTATCCATTATGATGATTGATATAGTATCACCATTTTTCATAGTATATTGGTGGATTGTTTTTACCTAAATGCATAAGCTTTTTAGACGCATTGCAAAGGTTTCTGACCAATTTACTAAGGAATCTACATCCTTTTGCAATAACATAAAATTTGCAGTAGTATTGTCGCAAAGCTTAGTATCATCTGCAAATATTTTGCAGGAACTAATAATCTCTTGAGGCAATTAATTTATAAAAATTGTAAAAAGAAAGTTTGTTTTATAAGCCGCTCACTGAGGCTTAGGCAGAAAATTTTAGTGAAATGTTTTATAATTATGATGATTGATATTGCAATCATAGTTTGATTGTTTTTCCATGCAAATGCAACCTCTACTATGGGACTATATAACTTACTACTACTACTACTACTACTACTACTACTACTACACTTGAAGTTGAAACGATATCATGAGGGCAAAACTGCCAAAAGACTTAAACAAAAATTAAGCCTAAGGACGAGTATACTGTATAGTGCCAAATTGCTATGCTATGCCAATGCACGCGCTTTCAACTTTGAAACGGAAAATAATTATTCAATTTCCGGTGTATTTTTACCTCTATGAGTATGAGATTTTTACCTCTAGCCGCGTAGCCAATCAGAATCGTTTGTTTGTCCGCCATTGTGAATCATTACGAAACTAAGTGCATGGCTTTGTACATCGATTTCTCGGCAAATATGTAGATTTACACCCTCCTGCTCTATTTCTTGGTTCTTTCCGTTGTTTCAACTCGTAACGGTTCTAAGTCTGTTTAATGCGCATGCGCAGAGGTAAATATTTCATACGACTACTTATTTATCGTGACACCGGTGTTTGAAATGATGCCCCTTTCCTCATTCAAATTGCTTGCTGTTCTTCTTCCGATTGGGGATGTTTATGATTTATGCCCCACGCCCAAAGTTTCGTTTAGACTGCTATTGGCGCATCATGAGGATGCTTGCTTTGTGAGTTCGTGTCATCCATTCCACCAGCAAATACTCCTGCCTACTCATACCGAATAGTGGAATGGGCTTTAACTACACTACTCACAAAAAGTTAAGGATCACTATGAGAAAACAGGTGCGCAATAAACTCCGTTCGCTCCTGTTATTTATTTCTCAGTCAAGCCAAATTGTTATGAATTCTTGTTCAGATGTAAGTGGGCGATGTTGTGTTAGTGGAAACATTGCTGATTCTCTATTACTGAGCTTGGCAGCAAAAGAAAAAGCGGAAACTTGCGAAAAAGGACCTAATGCGCATGCGCAGAGGTAAATATTTTGATAATGACTACTTTGATTTATCGTGACAAGATGGTGTTCCCAAGCGAAAAGTGGCCAGGCGACTTCAGGTGTCCATCTCGGTCATTGTCAGACTGATTCAACGCTTCACAGCCACTGGGAGTCCATGAAAGACGCAGATCTGGTCGACCGCAACTCCACGTGAAGATGTGCGACAAGCCCTTCTTCCAGCATCATTCGAAGGCAGCTGAGGGTTACTAACATCAACATTACGGAACCGCCTTCATGGGTTTAACCTCCGTTCTCGTCGCCCAGCTGTACGGCCACGGGGCAGCACGCCGCGCCTTCTGCAGACGTCACGTGAGGTGGACACGTCAGCAATGGTTATGATGAATCACGCTTCACCCTGAACCACAACGACGGCCGACTGATCGCCACTGTCCAAGAAAAGGTGGCCTTTGGTGGAGGTTCTGTAATGGTCTGGGGGGCCTTCAGCCTTCATTGAACACCCTTGTATCATGTACAGGGTAACCTGACTGGCCTCCGATACCGGGATGAGATCCTTCGACCGCTGGCTGTGCCTACACTGCAGCAGATGGGACCGCCGGCTGTCTACCAGGATGACAACGCTCGCCCCCACAGGGCAAGGGTGGTCAACGACTTCCTGCAGCAGTCTGGAGTCAACAGAATGGAGTGGCCAGCATGCAGTCCCGATCTCAACCCGATTGAGAACCTCTGGGATGAGCTGGATCGCAAAGTGAGGAGCAACCACCCCCCTCCCAGGGATGCCCAGCACCTCTATGCTGCAGGCTGAGTGGCAGGCGCTTCCACAGAGGATCTTCACCACCCTGGTCAACTCCATGAGGACTCGCTGCGTCGAGTGCCAGAACAGCCATTACACGCATGTGAGTCAGAATCCCTGTGTCATCCATTCGACCAGCAAATATGGCCTACTCGTACCGAATAGTGGAATGGGCTTTAACTAGTTTAAGTTTAACGTGCACGCAAGATCTTGTGCCCTATCAGTATCATTTTTCTCTTTATGAGATATATATTCCTCATTCTAGCCCTAGCCCTATCCCGACTGTAAGTTATAACCCAAAGCACAACGAAGTCAGACGAACAATTAAATTCTCACATGTGGAGTGTTTCCTTCATTTGTTTTGGTTGCTTTCACTGTTTCAGTTCTAGCCCTAACCTTTACCCCATTCCTAACCCTATCCCTTTTCTGGCCGATCACTTCTATAGATCTCTATCCTGACTTGATCTCTATAAGTCTATTCCCCGACCTAGCGAACAACAGACCTGTGTCAAAACCAGTCTCAGGAAAACAAAAACCAGTGAAAGCAACGATTTTAAACTATAATACAGTGTTGATTCTAGACTTTTTTACTAGTTTTAGAAAAGGGGGTCCAAGAACCCCTAAAGATGAAAAAAGAGGGTCCTAGGGACTCTTCATGGTAAAAAAAATGGGGTCTCAGAAGACGGCCATTTTGTAAGCCAGCTTTTCTGAAACGTTCTTGTTTTGATGTGAGTATCACCACTGGCACTGGTTTTCTTTTAAGCCTCCTCATGATCATCGCCACCTGCGTCACTTGGCAGCTCAGTCACAGAAACATCGCCGTTGGCAATCTCAAGTTCGTTGTCATTTGGAATTGCATTGAATGTTGGTCCCGAATCTTCCGTTACTGCAGCCGTATCTTCATTCACAATAGATGTTTGGCCAGATTCTTCCAAGTCGGACACTTTAGGTGTTTTGGACAACTCCAAGGCAAAATCAAACAGTGTTGACGTTCGCTTCATGATTGCCACTCTACTCCATCTTCACTCTTGGACGCGCTACGCTCAGAAGACTCAACTCGTGATTGGCTAAACTAAAGCATTGACATCCAATGGCGCGAAAGAGAATGACTCATTTCCGGCTTACTGGCTATGCGCAAAGTAGCAGTGCAATTTTGTAATGTCGCATTGGTGGTTTAAAAACGCGTCCAAAGTTTTTTTCTAGTGTCACAGGGGACGCACTGGCTTTTTATTAATGCGTCATCACCGTAACTTTCTGTAAAAGCTTTTTCTGAAGCCGTTTGCGTCAGAATGACTTGCTGAACTTTAGCCATTTTAATAGGAAGGACAAAATCGGGTCAAACCGACTCAATAGTTTCCCCTCAAAATGTCGAACCCGTGTTTTGGCTTCGTGCCAAGTGGTCACTGTCTTTGCTTTGTTTTCGTTTTTGTTTTTGTTTTCGTTTTGACCGGTTTTTGTTTACAAGTGGACGCAAGTTCGCGAGTGTCAAGCGCTCCAATTTTTAAGTCTGATTCCTCCGTCGAATAGAACTGAACGGTACATAAGACTTTAATGAAATTAATAGCACAGTAGATTCAACCAATTTGCTACAAGTGTGCAAAATTTGGTGCATGTAAGTTTATAATGAAGTACTTTGCGAGGTTAATCTAATCAGAGGTGTTAGCCTAGTCTGACCATGTCCGACATTTTGTTTTTCTTCTTGCCGAGTCGCACTGACGATCAAGTTGATCAACTTTTTCTTATGTAGCTCATGTAAAAAAGGCTTTCATTTTAAAACGTCGTAACTCTCAATTTTCGACCGAGTTTGATAATTTGGGTATCATTTTAAAGGTCTTTTCGAGCTCTTTCCAATTACATAAATTTGATTAGGATTTGACAAAAAATAAATAGATAATTTTTTTTATAACTATCCTACATTTTAATTTATTTAAGGCATGGGCAAGCATTTTTTGGTCAGTTTGTGTGTGTGTGTGTGTTTGAGGAGGAGGGGGTATAATAAAACTAACTTATCTCTCTCAGAACCTGCAGGCTGGGAGTGCAGGTCAAATTAATAGGGCACAAAGGGTTAATACTGCTTCATGTTTTTGAAACTTTGCATTTCAGTTAATAGTGCTTTGTCACTTTTTGTTTTTGAAACCTTTCATTAACAGACGAGAAAGAAGACGATCCAGGTCACCCCACGGTTCAAGTTCACATTCCAGAGACAGGTCAAGGAAGCGATTTGTAACAGTCAACTCCACCCGGGTTATGGTGAAGAACATGCCATACGAGCTCAAGTGGCAAGACATAAAAGATCTGTTTAGAAAAGAAGGTACATGTACCGTTCATTTCCACATAGCTTTGAAGCCCTCTTTTTTTTTTCTTTCATAAAAACCTGTTTTTAGTTCTTGTCTTATTTTTACTGTTACTGAAATTACAGTCTGTGACAAAACATTTTAATACATGTAGCTGTCTTGGGTGTGTTTTGGGGGGTTTTGTACCTCTTTCTTGGCATAAATAGCAGACATTTAACTTTTTCGCAGCACGCCGCTAGAATACAAGCAACACCCGAGTTTACCGTTGCCTACACACTGCTAGTATGTTAGCAACAGGCAAAATGCCCCTGAGGCCGACAGTGCTGTGGCTGCTTTCAACTCATTCAGTTTAATATGCGATAACGAATTGGTTTTCAAATTTTATATAATTTAAAAGATTGAACTAAGATGCATTTAAACCATTATATACAAAAATAAAGTCTGTGATCTCCAGATTTTTTAACATAATTTATTGAAAAGGGCCAAAATCGGGTCTCCTGAAGGAATTTCTATTCCCTGACTGCAGTGGCCTGAGGGAATACGGAGCAGTGAGAGGGGTTGTTTTGAAAGTGTTAATGTGCTTGAATGAGTATAAATCTTGTTTCTGTATTATTAATAAAATAAAGGGGGGGGGGGGGGGGGGGTATTTAATAGACGAGTAATTAATTTAAGTAACTGTATCTCAGCAATATAATTATAAAATTGTTTTTATATTTCTTTTTCAGTTGGTGACGTGTGCTATGTAGAAATGATTGAAGGAAATACTGGGAAGCCAAGCGGAGTAGCGTGAGTATATACTATATCTGTTTTTGTACTTCCAGTTCTTATAGAACGGGAGTACATTGGGATGGGAACGACAGGTGTGCGTTATCCAGTCCGCGTGTGTGTGTGTCCGTGCACGGAAATGTGTTCCAACTCATAGCACCTAAACCACTCAACCGATCGTAATGAAACTTGGTACAAACTTCAGACTTCAGACACTTTATTTTACAAGGATAAGAATTTAGGCTGGGCCTTGTCTTCCATTTTGTCCTTGGTTCTAAGCATGCAATACCTAGCTAATACTATAAATGAACATTGAGACACAGAGACATCACCAACAGAGACAACAGCAGTAATATAGCAACGACATGGCATGGGCAGAGCAATGATTCTTTAGAATTAGAGTGTGCCCCCTCTGGCTTCAAAACGTTCCTACGCGTACGCCACAGATACATTGTTGGGTTGCCTGCCATTTTTTCAACAATTTTAAATCTGAATTTGTTATTGATGAGTTAAAATTGATATTACCCAAATGTATGTAATTGTCTGTGTGTGTGTGTGTGTACAATTATCTGGTTTGTTTAATGTTTAGTGTGTCACTTGTCATTTCATTTTTTCTCAAATATTGTAAAACAAATTAAAGAGTGAACTACACATCTTGAAATGAAGGGAAGTGCTGTGACATTGTGAATCTAACAAAGATTGTGTGTGGTTTTCAGAGTGTTGGAGTTCAAAGACAAGGATGCTTCGAGAAAAGCCATAGAAATTATGCACCAGTACAAGATTCATGACCGCTATCTGGTTGTTCACGAGGTAAGGGACACCTGATCTCTTGTTCAGTTGTTGTTCATTGTTATTGTTCACTTTCCATGCTTTGTATAATAATGTGTGTTTAGTGCATACATTTTTGGGTATCGATGCTATTCGTTTGCTGCTTTATTATGGCATTTTGATTAATTAAAAAACCCATGGGGATGCCGGGGGTTCTTCCGTACAAATAGTTCCCCCACCTTCTGGAATTTGTGTGCTTGTAACTTCCTCTAATCTGTCTCGCTCTTTGACTTCCTTTTTCCTTGTTTTGTGTCGTCTACTATCTTTCTGACTTTTTGGCCCATTCTCCTGCTTTTTTCCCCAAAAGAATCTTACATATACTTTTCTCCTTTGAATTCCTCCGAAATCAGAAAGTGTCGAATGAATGCAGCGAGGAGACCAGTGAAAACTAGAAAACGGACACATGTACCCATTGTGGCCTTATGGCATGGGAACTCAGAAGAAGAAGAAGATTAATTTTTAAAGAATTGCTTTTTTTGTTTGTTTGTTTATGATTGGATATCTGGGCACACCTGTGCTGTTTACTTTTACAAGTATAAGCATTCTTTTATTTTTATGTGAAATAGATTTCACATAAGGTAACATCTCATTATGACTATGAGTACATGAAATCTTTTTACAGTCCTTTGCAGTTTGTTTGGTGGTTGGGGTGTTTTTTGGGGGGAGGGGTGGTGGTGGTGTTGTTTTTGTTTGGGGTTGTTGTTGTTTTTTGCTTCGTATTCTGAGAGTCACAACGGGGTAAACAATTAATTAAAACTTGTGGAAAGAATGGACAGAATTACTGAAAAGGCAACAGGACAAAGTTAAAAGGATTTTTTTTTTTTATAAAAAGAAAAGCATTGTTGAGCCGCTTTGTCCTCCTCCTCTTTCGCAGGAGCGCGACAAGGACCGGCGCATGTACGGCCACATGAGCAGGGAGAGGGGTTCCATGGACATGCGCGGGATGGACATGCACGGCATGGACGGGCGTGGCATGGACGGGCGCGGCATGGACGGACGCGGGATGGATGTACGCGGCGGGGGGATGGGCGACATGCGAGGGGGAGGCATGGGCCCGGGAGCCATGGGGCTGGGGGGAGGTTTGGGACTGGGCATGGGCGGGGGCGTGATGAACAGCATGGCGTCTCCCGGGATCAGCCCCGAGGTGCTGGCTCAGCTGGGCATCGAAGGACCCATCTCTCCGCAAGTGTTTGTGGCCAATGTGAGTACGTATGGCTGGCTACTGTTCTATTGTGCTTGAGTAATGTTGTGTGTGTGTTTTGTTTCCAGTCATTTGTGATGCCTTCATAAAGTGCTGTTAAGAGTTTACTGCTGTTTGTCTGATTTGTCATTGTATTAGTATTGAAATGAAAAGCACCACAATGATTGAACCCTTTCACCACCAATGTCTCATTTATGCACCACAATGGTTTACCACCCACGTCACTAAAAGACATCAAATCAAGGCCTGTTATCCAAAGACCCCATTTTCTTAATTCTGAGAGGTAAGGACCTAATCACTAATGTTATGCATGTCACAGACAAATTCTCAATATTGCAGATATTTTTGTTTTTTCTTCCCAGTTCAAGATTAATGGACATTTTTGGCTGAAAATGGCTGGCGGCGAAAGGGTTAACAGTATGGATAACATCCTTTTTGAACGGATTTAATGATAGTGTGTCACTGTGTGTCTACAGCTGGACTACAAGGTGACCAACGGCAAGCTGCGGGAGGTGTTCAAGCTGGCGGGCAACGTGACCAAGGCGGAGATCAAAGAGGACAAGATGGGCAAGTCGCGCGGCATGGGCATCGTCCAGTTTGAGACCCCACTGGAGGCTGTGCAGGCCATTTGTATCCTTCAATCAATCAATCGATCTTTATTCATTAGCCCGGTTATTATATTTATGGAAAGTTTGTTTGCTGTCACTAAGCAATACACAACACAATGTACATGAGAAAAATCACATTAGAAATAAAAGATTGTAAGTGAAATGAGATTCACACACACACACACACACACACATAATTGAGGGCAGGATGAAAAAAAAGCTTTGTCAGCTTATTCTTTAACCCTCAATAAAGATGATTTTGACTTGACTTGACACATACATACACACACACACACACACACACACACACGCACGCACGCACAACACGCACACTTAAGTACACGCACGCTTCCACATACTTGACGAGGCATAATTAAATAATTAAATAAACTGATAAATATACCAATCACAATTCACAGAGAGCAACAAGGGCGTCTTCCAAACAGACAAAAAGGAGGAGGGGAGAGGATGTTCGCGGGTGGTAAGGGGGAGTAGAGATCTATGTTAGGGCGCTCTTTGTTACTAGTTGTTATCAAGCTTCTAGTAACTTTGCTTTAGCCTAGGTGTGCCATGCTACGGTTATATTTTTGACGAGTGAAGTGAGTTTATAAACTCATACCTTGGTGTGTGATCAAAAACTTTAATAACATTGTAATTTTCTCAGAAGCTACAATTAGTAGCATAGCCAATCTTTGCGTGATGATAAATACTGTCAAGACATTTCCATTTACTGCTTTTTTTTTCTTTTTTAAAGTCAACTGAGCGGGATGGTAGCAAATTAGTTATTGACTTATTCATTTGCTTTATATTTTAGAGGGAGTTCATGTGTACTTATTACAGTACAGGAGTACACAAGGTCATAATTACGACGTCATTCTTTTCTTATGTAAAAAGACAAAACTCATCTTTTACTTCTGGTCAAACCCAGCTTTGAAAAGCCTATGGAATAGAGTTCTGTGATGAATCGGCAGCTAACAAGATTGTGAGAGATAATGTCGCACACACACACACACTTTCGCGTCTTGTTTTGGCATACAGATACTGTGCTGCAGTTTGGTTACACTTAATCCTAAAAGCTATGAATAAAAAAAGAAACCTACTCCAGAGTGAAAAGCTTCTGAAACGGAATGGAGACAATGTAGATCAAATAAGTGCTGGCAGCCTGGCTAGTTTTGTCAAAAAATGGCCATTTAAGGTCTGAAAGAAACAAAGGCAGAAAAAAATGCGTGAAGAAAGTTGTATTGGTTGGTTTGGAAACCAGAGTTTATGTGTTAATTAAATCTGCCTCATTGCAACCAGGAATACTTTTATTAGATCAGATGAATGCATGCTTTACTTCTTAGTGTCGGTTTTATACGCTAGAGCCAGAACATTTTGCGTCATTTACCGAGGTAGTAGGCGTATTAACTCTATGTTAGCCAGAGACAGTGGTGTGGTAATCACACATGGGTGCTACTCTTTCATTTTTACACTGATTTCAGTATTTTTAATTTTACCAGAAACTGGACTTAGTTGTTATGATCTTGGAAGTTTACAAAGGCAATGTTATAATTTTACAAGGCTTATCAAACTCAAACTGTCTCTGTCTATCATTTTATTTAACTGTCTATCTCGTTATATCTCTCTCCTAAGTTGCCCCCTTGAATCGTCCGACGGGACTCTGCCCCTGTATTCTGCCGAGGGGGCATACTGGACCCCTGCCTTTCATTTTTTTTCATTTTTGAGGAGTTGTACCCATGAAGAGGCAATGATGGCACCAGCATGATCAAAGGTGAAGAAGTTGTTTCTTTGACCCAGTTATTCAGCCATGTTCAACAACCAGACACTATATGAGCGCAGAATGATTGTGCGAATGGACAAAGTGCCTGAGGACATTACTCCACCCAACAAACTGCCCAGTAAGTCCCTTTTTTTTTTAGGTTGTTTGAGGGAGTGGTGGGTGGATGATGATATTTTTGTTGTTTTGTTTTTTGTACGGTGTCATTAATGTTGGAACAAATATGTTTTCAAGTCATGCGTTGATAGGTTAAACTGGTGAATTTTTCATGATCAAAGTTGCTAGGATGACATCTCTCTGTTATGTCATTTCATCCAAATCGTCAATATTAATGTTTTTTATTCTGTGACCAAAGTTAAAACAGAATGTCAGAATAGTCAGCGATTGAAGTTTTCAATTAGACTTATAATTGTGGCAATGTTTGACAGCCTGTTGCTGTGTAAGTTCCCTTCATTGTACATTGTGTAAATGTTAGGCTGGTTTTGCAGGTGGTCTCAAATCCATTGGAATGGGCCTGGGATTAGGAGGATCTCCTTTGACCGGCATGAACCAATTGGGCGGTGAGTTGGTGTGCTGAGCAAAGACTGGTTATGCAGACTAGCATCTTGATTGATTTATGTGGCGTAATGTGTACCTACTTAGGGCTACTACAGTTGATATGTTTGACCTTTTCCAAAGTTCGATCAATGGTAGGGTATTTTAAATGGTGGGATTGGTAGGGATATAAATGTAAGAATGCCACACAGCTTACTAGCTTAATGAAGACATCTGTCTTGGTTGTGTCCATGTTCAGTATGACGAGCCAGTGTGTCATTACAGTGACTCAAGTGGGGCAACATGAATGCTTGAATGCTGCTTCAAAAGCCATGCACATAATATTTTTAATAGTTGCCATAAAGATTTTTTATAAGACAAAAATGCTGCGAACCTGTCTTGAAATTTTGCATTTTTTCAAAAGACATGTTTGTATGTTAATGTCTTTGTTAATTATCCAGCGCCCTTAACTCAGTCCCTCTGTTTCCTCTGTTGGCACAGGTGCTGGCTCTGGCCTGGGCATGGGGGCAGGATTGGGAGGGGCGGGCCTGGGAGCCACGGGGCTGGGAGCAGGTCTAGGGGCAGGGGCAGGCCTAGGACTGGGCATGGATACCGGCCTAGGGGGACTTGGAGTGGCCGGCCTCTCTGGCATCTCCGGTCTAAGCTCTGGGGGTCTGGGCGGGGGCCTAGGTGGGCTTGGGAAGCTTGGGGGCCTGGAGGCTCATGGGATGGGGCTGGACTCTGGCATGATGGGCAGTGGGGGAGGAGGAGGGTATGGGGGTTCCGTTGACCGCGGCAACAGGCGTGGAGAGGAGAGGGGACAAAGGTTCACTCGGCCCGACAACTGTACCGTGCTGGTTAAAAATGTGAGTTTTTTGTTGTTGTGGTGGTTACTGTTTGTGTGATAACCTTGGTTTGAATCCATGGCTTGTTTTGTTTTGTAGCCTTTATAACTTTGGATTGTCTGTGTGTCTGCTTTTCTCAGTGTCTGTTGTCCTTCATTTTTGTCTTTTTGTGTTCTTTCCATTAGTATAAGTATACTTTTGTTGTATGTGTGTGCATTTTTAACTTGTTTTACATTCAGCCATTTGTTTCAAAAAGATTACTTTGCTCCAGTTTCAGTGTATCTTCAACAAGCAGACGAGCAAGCAACGAATGCCAGATCATTGCTCAAACTCTTGCAGCCAACATTTTTTACATTTTCAGTAAGATTTGTTGTGCTTTATTTCTCTTCATCCCCCTTCTCCATTGGTAGAGGGGAGAATGCAACAAAATGTTGATGTGAAAAGTTATCTGTTGTTTGTGACTGTGTGATTTCAGCTGCCCTATGCTGTGACCTGGCAAGACCTGCGTGACCGATTCATGGAAATCGGTCAGTGTTTACTATCACCTTATTTAACCCCTTGACTGCCACCAACATATCACGTACTGACCTGATGACATCACTGATGATGTCATCAGATAGAGGAATAACCCTGATATGCTGGCTTTTGCTCTAGCACAGTCAAGAGAGTTACCATATTGACAGATTAGCTCTTATCTGTTGTCTTTTTTATAGCATGATTTGCCCAATGATCTTTTCTTTAATTTTCTCTGGCAGTCAAGGGGTTAACAAGTTTTTAAAAAAATCTAGTCTTTATGATGATGTGAAGAACGGGTAGTATGCTCTTGTTTAGCTTGATGTACATCTGAATAATTATGAAAATATATATTTCGAACAACTGATTTAGAAATGTCAATGTACAGATTGCAAAAAAATTGCAAATTTTAACATGTTTTGAAAAGCAAAGTTTAGCCCTTTCGCGGCCAGCCATTTTCAGCCAAAAAATACCATTAAACTGAATTGGGTAGAGAAAAAACCATTGTCTGCAATATTATGAATTCCTCTGCACATGACGAACATTAGGTCTATTTTTATCTCCCCAAATTAAGAAAATAGGGTCCTCGGATAACAGGACCTGATTTGATGCCTTTTAGTGATATGGGTGTTAAGCCAATGTGGTGCATAAATGCGACATTGGCGGTGAAAGGGTTAATGTAAGCACAAATCATGATTGTTCTGGTTCTGGTTCAAATACATTGAGGGAGCCTATAAAGGCTATGAACTTGATTTGGTGTGTCAGTTATCATGTCAATTTATGGTGCAAAGAGTCGTTTTTCTAACTAACAAAAGAAACAGAAGAGAAACTTTGCTTTAAAAAAAAAGAAGACAAATGACAAACACAAGGCAATCTGAAAATGAAGTAACATGTGTGGTACGAGCAGCCAATTTGCAATTAAACCAACACTTATGTTTGTTTTCTGTTTATTTACTGGTTTGGAATTAATCATATTTTTCTGACTATAAGGCGATAATTTTTTTTTTCCCAGACTGAGACCCAGTGCCTTATGATATGACTAGTAAAATAGTAAGAAAATATTATGGCAAAAATCTAATTTTTGTGTAAAATTTGGTGATGCACCTTATAATTAGGTGCGCCTTATACTCAGGTGTGCCTTATAGTCAGAAAAATACAGTAGCTGGTCCAAGCAGCACACGGTTTCCGATAGCTGGTGAGGAGGATGACTTGATTGCGTTGATTGATAACAGTGAGACTGGGTTGTTGTGTTAACAGGGGAAGTGAAGTACGCCGAGATCAGGATGGAGAAAGGCCGCTCCACGGGCCAGGGGCTGGTCCGCTTCTCCACCGAGGACGATGCCATCCGCGCCATCAGTATCCTTGGCCGGAGTGTGTGTAGACAATTGTTCAGGCATCAGAACGATCCTCGGTTTTGGTAGCCACTGGCCGCGGTTTTGGCACTGCCGGCCGCGGTTTGTACTTCATGAGGCAGCGCGATCTTATTCTCAAATGGTATTCTTAAACGGTTTGTTTTCATACTGCGCCTTCAGAAACGAAAAATCGCGGCCATGTTTGTTTTTTCTTCCGAGTTTAGAGCTCTCTAGACTCTTACTTTCACTGTTTCAGAGTTTGTTTTGATGACAGTGATTGTGATTTGGGTTTTGAATGAGTCGATTTAGAGGATATGATCTCGGGGGGGGGGGGGGGGGGCTACGATGATGTGAGAACTTTTAACTTTTCCGCGAGAAATCGGGTAGCGAATGATCGCAATGATGCCTAGTTTTGTGGGGTCCGACTCGATGTCGACTCCGAGTCATGGCGAGTGTTGTTCGTCCGCGGATTGGACTCTGGAGTATTCTGATGCCTGGTTGTTACTCAAAGGAAACGAGTGAGAGGAAGATGGGAGGAAGGTTGATTGCAAGGAAAACGCTTCATAGTGAAACATTGCCTCAGGCCTTTGTCTTTCAAATGCTGGTACAGCTTGTCTCGTGTGAATGGAATTGAGGTGAAGATCACAAACTTTCTTTCTTCTTCTACAGATCAATAGTATTTTATTAAACTAAAGGAATATCCGATTATTACATGTGTGCAACTTTTCCTGGTATGCAAGGATTTCCTGTTTCTGAATTTTACCAGAAAAGGAAGTTCCTTTTTTTTAATTAGTCAAAACAAGATCTGTGTGTCTGCTGTATTTTTCAAACACTTTAAATTAAGCATTTGTATAAATTGTGGAATTAGCAAACTAAAATACCTTCATAAATCAATTTTTTTTTTCAGCTGCGGGGGGACATTACCCCTGGACCCCGGCCTTTCAGGGGTTTTTCATTTTGTGTAGTTGCAGCCATGTTGCAAGGAAAACACTTCATAGTGAAGCGTTGCCTCAGGCCTGATAGTTTGTCTTTCATACGTTGTTACAGCTGACAGCTTGTGAAGGTGAAGATCACAAACTTTCTTTCTTCTTCTACAGATCAATAGTATTTTTATTAAACTAAAGGAATATCCGATTAAAAAAAGTGAGTATTTCTACAGACCGTAATGTAGCAGTGTTGTCGTCGGAAGAGATTAAGGTCTTGGATTCAATGCTTGTAAAGGTCACTTTTTTCAATTTGTTTGTCAGGTATTATAGATGAGTCTAATTATAGCTCAAATGCAAATATTGGACCTGTACAGTAGTTTATCAAATTAACAGAATCTTGTGAGGTGCTGTCGTGTATTTTAGATTCAAACAGTTCCAGGGAACACCAATGAAGGTACTCAGCTGCAGTGCATAGGTTCTTGAAGTTACCTTTTGCAGCTTACCATTCACTGTTTTCTATCTTTACTGCTTGTGTCAGGGCTGCCACTGGGGGGGAAGTGTTAGCATGTGTTGGGAATGAATGGCAGTAAATGCTACAGAATGCCTCTGCAGATGAAACAGAAGATATTATCAGGTGTAATTTCCAGAGAAAGGTGAATGTAAAAAAGCAAATATCAAGGGAGTTTTAAGCTTGAGGAGATGCTCTTTTCTCTAATGTTAAGTTTTATATATTCATCTTTAATAGAAATTGCCCCCTTATCACAGTAAAGGGATTTTTACCCTTTGACCACACCAAGTGACAACATCATTTGAACCCCAATAATATTTTCAGAAAAACAAAATACTCCCCCCCCCCCCCCCCCCCCCCCCCCCCCCCCCCCCCCCCCCCCCCCCCCCCCATCATGCCTGACTATGCAGTAAAAAAGCCATATATATGATTACGGTTTACCACTGTAATCCTTAACCAGTGCAGACAGCATGGACCGCACCCGCTTCGAAGGACGCACCATTGACGTGCAGATGTACCGAGGATGAAGCACAGGGTGGCTGAAGGACCACTTATCGTCTCCCCTGACGGATGAGATCTCGACAGACGAAGGCTGGGAGTGGTGTACGTATCACATGGTCAATGTGCATGGTCCCTGACCTTTGAGAAGTCTGCAAGTCTTGTCGTCGAGGGGAGATTTTGAGCGAACACGGGCATTCTGTTCTTCATATGGTGGTGTTTCGAAGCAGCCTGACTCTGCTAAATTGTGCTGATATCTCGATTCGTCTGTGGAGTACCCTAGTTTGTTTGACTGTGGAGGTTTTCCCATCTTTTTTTTTCTGAACAGACTTAACGATTAAGTTTTTTTTATCTTAGTGGTGGTAGTAACAGGTTCTTTTGCCATGTCACTCATTGTCATCAAAGTTGAGTTAACTTTCGCTTTGTGTTGATTAAGTTTGTTGTTAAATGTAATTAAAACTCCTTAGAGGTTACATTTTCACCCCGCGGGAAATGATTGAGTTTTTAAATAACACCCTGTGGAAGGGGATTGAGTTTTAACAGTCTTCAAAAAAATAGTTTTCTGTGGTTAGGAGAACACTTATCGGATTCGGTGTGTTTCTTTGCCGTTGTTTTGTTGTTGTTGGAAGTTGTCTTGAAGAAATAAAGGGTCATTTTAACTATTGTTGCTGTGCACTGTTGTTGTTTTTGGAAAGGATTGGAGTTGTACCGTCTTCTGGAAGGCTGGTATACTGATGAATTTTGGGCTGCTTGCTGCCAAAGTGAAAGTTGAAAAATTACAGTGGGCTGTTTTTGTGTTCTGGTGTTCACGGTTGGTCAAGTTTAGTTGATTGAGTGTTGAGCTCACATGCTTTTTGCTTTTTTTTCAGTATCACATACGTTTTGATTTGATTTTTTCAAGCTGACATGCATTGTAGTTTGTACAGGTTGTGACAGTCCGTTCAAACCAAAGCTTTAATTGATTTTAGTTGTGCATCAGTTGTTAGCTGACATAGGCAAGTGAGTATACTGTGCCAGATAACGTAATGTTTTGTTCATGTTAATAACATGGGGGGGGGGGGGGTTAAATTATTATCTTTGTTTTCTGTTTGAAACTTGAGTTTAACAACCTTTGCCTCTGAATCAAAACCAAAAAAAGCCTTATCTAGACTTTATTAGTTAGATCAACGCGATTCCTTAGCTATTCTTCATAATTTTAATACCCGAAGTTCAGCATATTTTACATGCATGCACACTCCCTCTCATGAAAAAAAAGCAGCAGACAACACCATCGTAGTCGAGGATCTCCCTTTCTTTGTGAAGGGGAAAGTATTGAGTTAATTCTTGAAGATTGTTAACTTCTTGAAGCAAAAGCTAAAAATGCTTCATTGCATGGCTTCCCTGTTGGCACAATATGTCTTGTGTCCAACTTCTGCAAGGGGTACCTGTACTATTCTTTAACTTTGTTTTTCCCAGAGCTTGGGCATTTTTCAGAAATCGGAATGTGTCAGCTGAATGCAGCGAGGAGACCAGTAAAAACCAGACACATACGTACCTCACCCATTATGGCCTGGGAACGCATCAGAAGTTCCAGTTTGATTTAACATGTATTGCAGTCATAATGCAGAGCTGATTCTAGAGCGCGGGATTGGTACAATCCCCCGAAAATCTGTTCCTTCCCGCGATAATCGAGTCTTAATGCGGGCCGACTCCCGCACATTTGCAGAACTGCCCGCTATTTTCACCGATCGCTGCGAGCATGGCGTTCGTCGTCTGCAAAACCTGTTGTCTAGGCTACACAAACTGGTCAACCAATCAATCGCGTTCATCTCATTCATCTTGAATACCGACGAGAACTTGCGAGAGTTTAAGCCGCCATATTGGATTTCTTCCAAAATGAAGCGCGTAGCCACGCTCCTTGATTTTGACTTTCGCTGAGGCAAAGTGAGGAAAAAAAAGCAGTCTGTGCCACATGATGAGTCAGAGTGTGGAGAAGAGCTTGAAGAAACAGCGACTACATCCAAAAACTCGGAGAAGCAGCCCGATAACAGCGCTAGTGCAAGGGAACACTGGTTCCAAGACGACTGGCTGAAGAAGTGGCCATGGCTGTATCCAGTGGACCTGCCACCAATCCCCCCTTTTTTCAATCATAGGGGGGGAATGCCCCCCCTTTTTCAAAATCCTAGAATCAGCTCTGTTTAAATGAAAGTGCAAAACAACTGACTGAAATTATGTTAACTAACTCTACCATCTTTTGATTAATTTTCAATTGATATAAGGGAATTTTAAATGCTTTTTTAAATTATAACTTTTCGTCACTTTGGCAAGCTTTAATGTTTTTTCTAATAACGACATGATATGCATACTCCGGTAATACTTTGTGCTCTATCAGTAACTGGTGAAATTTTTCTTTGCAACCTCATTTTAAGGTGAACCCAATGTACAGGGATTTTGAAGCAAATGATTAACATATTTATATGGACTTTAAGGCGCATGACAGTGTAAGGTGCACTTCACAAATTTTGCACTAAATATTTGTTTTCTAACAGTTTCTTATTATATTATTTGCCATAATTATTATAAAGCGGAGGAGTTTCAGTCTGGGGAAAAAAAGTATCGCCTTAAAGTCCATAAAATACTGTATGCCTGAGTTTTCATTCATTTGCATATAAAATCTCAATGGGACTAAAATTTGAGGGGGAAAATGATCAATTTTATGTTTTTAAACTGCACGTTTTATTGGATGAGTTTTAGTAATACTTTTTTTTTTTCTACATTGAAATAGAACGTTGGTAGTTGTAGAGTATACACAGCCTTCCTTTTGTAAGTTGTCTGCACATAGTGTGTAGGTTCATTTCATGATAATGAATCATCAGGAGTAAAGAATATTCCATGTTAATTAACAAGCAGTTAAATGGCTGATTAGTCGCTGTCACTGCAGAGGAGTTTTGAGCGTCGTGCCCTGTTCAGAAACTAAACGGCAATAGATTGACCAGTTAGTGGCTGCAGTCAGCCACACGAAATGATCCAGAAAACAAGTGCAGTTTAATCTCTTGCTGATCAGCTTCATAGTTGATACGCTGTGGGAGAGGGAGTAGAACTGAAGGCAATGGACGTCGTTGAAAATGCCTCCTAAGAGTTCAGAAGAATAAAGAAGCTGTGGATGGTTCGACAAGCGCAGTGGAGTTGCGAGGCGAAAACTACCGGTCCACGTCCAGTGTTTGGCTGTGGATTGTGGAAGGGAGCGGAGTGGAGTGGTGGAAGCTAGTGGGGCCGTTGATGTGAGTTGCTGGCGGTCGATCCGTGGAGTTGTCGGGCATGCAGCTCCTGTGTGTGTGCTGGCAGTGGGGTAAGCGTTTTCTTTCTGTCTTCTGGCTTCTCTGCAGTGTGTTACGCTTCACGCCGGTCCAGGCTGGCTAACATGAGGGAATTGTCATGCGACCAAATCTCCTGTTTTCTTGGGGTTTTTTGTTTTTTTGTTTTTTGTCCTAGGCTGGGTTTCTAGCTGTTTCATTCATCTGCTTTTCATGTTTGGTCTGTGTTTTGTTTCGTTCTGTGCCCAGATGTCGGTGATGCTCTGTTTGGTGTTGACAACATTCATCAAAGGTCAGGGCTCCCAATCGTCCCGTAAAACAAGGGGTCCCATGGACTCCTTCACCATACCTGCCAACCCTCCCGGTAAATCCCGGATTTTGTCACCTCTCCCGGTCTCCCCGAATTCACGTGAAACTCCCGGATTTCAAAATTTCCAGCTTAGATGACCTCAGAAACGAGTTATGAAAACCGAAACTGGGTTTCAGGAAGCTTCGCGGAGCAGAGTTCGTACTGCGCATGTCGGAAGTGGGGGCTACTTCCTCCTGCAATCCTTTGGCGGTCTTTAGGCCTGTCTCACGCCGCCATTGAAGTAACCTCACCACGATGCTGAAGGCAAAGGAGAAGACGAAGAAATGGAAGACCGTCTTTTCAGACGAATACAAAAATTTTGACTTCATCGACAGCTGTCCACAGGACAAATACTGTGCTTGCACAGTTTGTCGCTGCACAGTAAACGTGTCGTATGAAGGGAGGACGGCAATCAAAGATCACCAATCCCCCTCCAGGATTTTGTTTGGGAAAAGTTGGCAGCTATGCTTCACTTACAGTATAGAGGGTCCTACAGGTGGGATAGAGGGTCCCAGTGGCATAGCGAATGCTAAAAAGAATTTTTCTAGTGCAATCCTGGGACCCCCTGCACATTCTTTTAGAGGGTCCTTTAGAATTTTAGAACTTCATAGACCCCCATATGAGGGTCCCTGGGAGCCCTGAAGGTACTAAGTTAGGGGAAAGCAAAAAACAAATGTAACCCTTTGCACACTGCCCATTTTCCCTTTGGGCTGCACTCTCAGCCTGCAGGTTCTAAGAGAAGTACTAGTTTTATTGCAATTTTTAAAAAACAAAAAATCAAGTATGAATATTGCAAATGAGTACAAAGTCTGATGAGTTTAGCGAGTCATTCCGACGCAAATAGCTTAAAAATAAGCTTCCTTTACACATTAATAGCTTTTAGATTGATAAGGACAATAAATGGGGATCTCTGCCCAACAATTTGTCGGCTGCAGGGTGGAATGTGTTAAAACAAAAGGAAACGGATTCATAAAAAAACACCATGTTGCAGATTATTCTTTAGCAATGACCAATCTTAATCTCTTTCCCTGTTGTTGTTTTTAAAAATAATTGGCAGCTTAATAAATTCTAAAGAAGGAACACTCAGCTATACAAATAAAACAAAGAACAATCGCATAAAAAAGCTTTTTTGTCATTTGTTACATAAAAATACTGTTGTCATAGTGTTCAAATGTGGCTGAATTGTATTGTTAGAAAGCACTGGTCATAGGTGCTTGAAAGGGGGTCTGCAGATTGTTTTAGATTTGTGGAAATTAAACCTTATTATTTGAACAACTTCTTTCTGGAATTAAAAAATAGTATGCTGAAGTGGAACAAATCTGAGTTTGAGTTTGCCAAGTTGAGAGTTGATGCATGCAAAAACTTGCGGTAGAGTTTGTTGAGTTGAAAATTGTATGCAAAAACATGAAGTTTGGGTTTGCCGAGTTGATAGTTGATTTACTCCTTTGGAGAGTACAGTTCTCTTCTAAGCAGTCAACGAGTTAGGAGGGCTGGTGTAGGTTTGTGGGTCTGTGTCTTGTTTCCTTGTTCTTGTCCAGTTTACGTGTGGCAGTCGATTTGTTTGTCTGCTGATTTCCTCCTCCTCTTTGCTATGTCATTACAGGGTCGCAACTGAGTTTGTTATTCTTTTGCTGATTTGTCATTCATGTTGATAAAGCTCGTTTGAGTAAATCGAGGTTTACTATGTTGACAGTGTTGGAAGATGATGCTGTTGGCTGTGTGTTGATAACCCCCAAACCCAAATGGATGTGTTGCTTGTTGTTGTGGGCAGCCAGAAAGTAATTGTGTCAGCCAGTGTTTGACACAGCAGTGAGTGCGCTGTCTGCGGTTTTGCGGTGGTGAGTTGTGGGTCACAGCTGTAAGTATGCCTATCGTTCCTCTTGAGGAGTTGGTTTTTAGAGCCGGTTGAGCCGTCAACGCTTCACTTGCCTACATCATCTACATTTTGTTTTTAAAGACATCTTTCTCTCATATACGTACGGATATTCCAGAAGTAGATCATACTATGCAGTCTATTTCAGTTGTCTAAATCATATAATGCTGAATTTGGGGCTTAAGACTTATGTTTGTTCTTCAGTTGCTTTATTTTATCCCGTGACCATTGATTTACTGACTCCAGAGTATCTTCATGTTATGATAAAAAAAAATTTAAAACTACCTCTTCATCTTCATGTTATTTTGGAATTTTAAAAAAAAGAAGCAAAATAGATTATTTGGCTAACTAGTGTGGAAGTAATAAAGTGGTTGCCAGGTTGTTGATTATATGGAATGTTTTACTTGTTGGAACACTCAGTCTTGGAAAGGACTTTGTTCTTGGAGCATGCCGTTTTTACAACTTGATTCTGTTGACAAAATCTGTTGAGTTCTCGTTGTTTAACTAGTTTTCTTTTCCTTTGCTGGATTTTGTGCTTTGGAATTATATACTTAAATCTTTCATAATTTTAATCCTTTTTTCAATTGATAGGCACTGCCACATTTTAAAGTTAATCTAATCTTCAATCTTCATCAATTTGCAAAATCATTCGCATTTAGACCACACAAAGAAATAAATCAGATTTAAAAGGAAAAGCAACTTTTTGGTCAAAATATTTTAATATTTCTTATTTTTGTCACATTACTGGGGAGGTTCCTTAGTTATTGTAAGAAACGATCACAGGTGCACAGTTAATATAGTATTAAGTAGAACCGTGCTTGTGAATACGAGTATCAAGCATTCATGTGCAGATTTGCACATTCAAAACTTGCCGAGAAGAGGTAATATTAGTTGCAAAGGAAAAAGGTGTAGAGGTAAACAATAAAACATGCAACACGGGTTTGTTTCAGAGCCCAGGTTTGAACCAGCCTGAGCGAGATCCAGCCAGCGGCAGAAGATGGTTAGCCGCCATTGCTGACATCAGATGTGCCCCGAACATCTCACCTGGGCTGAGCACTGCACCTGGACCAAGCTGTGGTCAGTGAATGGGTCTTACATAAAAAATTAAAATGGTGGTGAACGTGAAAACGGCAACTAATTCCTTTTTGAAGAAATGGGATGGAAGAGAATTCTGAGCTTTGTTGTGTCTGTAGAAGAAAACTAAAAATGGCATACATGATGGTGGTATCAGTTACTGGTAAAGCTTAACCCTTTCAATGCTAGCCATTCCTCAGCCAAAATTTACCATTAAACTTACCCGGGTAGAGAAAAGCTTTGTCTGCAATATTACAGATGCCTCTGTGACATGCATAAAATAGGGCCTATCCTTACCTCCCAAAATTAAGAACATAAGGTCACTGGATACCAGACCCTCATTTGATGCCTTTTAGTAACATGGGTGTTAAATCATGGTGGTGCCAAGAGGTGACAGTGGCGATGAAAGGGTTAAGGTTATCAGTTGTATTTCACACACCGGGTTCAGCAGTTTTCGCATCTATAATAGATATTTAACGTACTTAACGTAGACTAACATCTGCCAATTTTTCTGTATTTTGTATGTTTAATAACTGGTCTTTGTGTTATGATCCATGTTGTTAATTGATTCTTTGTAAATTGTTCTTTATATTTGGATCGGTGTTGGTAACTGATTCTTTGCAAATTGTTTTCTTATGTGTAGAGACATAAAGACGGCAGATGGATCAAGGCAGAGACAGTTCAACTGATGGGCTCTGCGCTTTCTTGCTTCATAACCTAGCCATTCGAGGACCATTTATGGGCAATTCTTTGTGGCATTAACATTGACTAGCATGAGTAGGTAGAGCTAAATTTTGAAATCTCTTTTCGATTCGTTTTTAGAATGTTTAAGGACTCAAACACAGACAAGCAAAAATAGCATAAACAAACGAACAAAACAGGTTAATGTACCTATATTCATAAGCCATCTGTATAATCTATAATTTTGATTGTATTTCATTATGCATTCTTTTGATTGCTAGGACAAACACAATGTTTAATTATAAGTGTTGCTCTATAGTCCAAGCTTGCCTGAACTCTTATAAGAGTAAATTGTAATCCCACTACCTCTTTCTGGAGAGCTGAAGTATTCTGGTTATTCATGTTGTTTTTTTGTGTCTGCATGGATTCTCCTTCTTGCAGGATGTCCTGAATTGCAGGATTTTTAAATTGCCTAGAGCCGGCATCGCCGGATTATGAGAATTTAAGAAGCAACAATTTTCTTACACACAAACACAGCATAACAGATCATTCTGTTACATAACAGTTACTATCACATCATTGCAAGTGAGAAGCTTCTTCATAGTATGGGGTTTAGCAAGCCAGAACTTGGTGCGTGAGGAAAATGCCATCAGAGGGGCTCTCAGAGTGGAGGCAAGCTTTGGGCGGCTTGAATACACAGAGCCAACTTCCGGCTGGGTGGTTTTGGGCAGAATAAATGCAAGAGGGTTAAGTCAACATTGAAGGACTGAAATTTTATTTTGAGATGGCTGATATTTTGAGTTAAAAAGACTTTTCAACTTAATTAAGATGATCAAACTGGGACCCAAAAATTATTGTGAGTTATCCAGTGTTTTTGAGTTACCCGTTTTTGAGCTATCAGGATTGCACTGTAGTATTCTTATGAGAGTGTAATTAAGAATTGGTTTGAAAGTAACAGAATACTAGAGTTCCAGTAGGTACAGTTTAGATAAATCGTTTTGATGAAGAAAGAAAAAGAATGTTATTTTACACTCGTACTCAATTTGTTGTTGAGTGGTTGATTTTTTGCTTCACACTTTCTAGGCATGGGTATAATTTGGCTTATGCCATTTAAAGGTCAAGAGTTCTCTTATGTGAAAAGGATGAAGATTGTACAAATTATGCCGGTACATTAAAATGTATTTGTTGGAATGTGGGCATATACAAGTCAGTGTGTGTGTGTGAGAGCAAGAAAACAAATGTGTGATCACTGCAAACGTTCCATCCATCCATCCTCGTCTTTTGAAGTCATCAATCAAAAAGCATTTTTATTTTTATTCAATCACAATCTGAATCTGATGACACATTTGAACTTTCAGGAAACCATTGTAACAATCAATTTGTCAGCAACAGATGCACATGCAGTTCCACAATCATGCATGTGATACTGATATAATGAATCAGTTTTGTTCTATCAGAAAACAATAAAATAAACATCAGCAAAAACAAAAGTGCATTATAGTATAAATTAGTAAAACAGGTTATACAGCACGTCTAAAAACTGATTCACATCACACATGCACAACAAAAGAGTAAGATAAAGAATCAAATCAAATTGTGAAATATAAAAAAGAAGACCTGAATGAAATTGTCCAGTTTTCAAATTTAAGATTTGTACAAGAAACCTTTGTATACAGACAAGCTTTTTGGTTCACACCTGGCAGTTAGTATTCCATTTTCATTATGAAACAAATTTAATTATAAAGATATCTCGATTTTTAATTGACACCTTATAATATATCTTTGACAGTTAAAGTCGCTGTCATGGCCTCCTGATCAGTGAATTAACCTCTTCAAGACATCACTGCCTTAGACAAACATCATTACTGGCCTGGGGTTGCCTAGGAAAAACAAAAACAAGAAGCACAACAAAGCACTGTCAATGATTCAATTTTGACAACATTACTAGTTGATCCAAGTTTATTTTTCGCTTTGAAATCGTAGTTACTTGCATTCAAATCGGAATCATTAGTCTCCACACTATTACTATCATTCAACACTGGTCAATTGCTTCCCTTCACAACCGTTCAACGCAAGAGTACGCTATAGCGTACATGGTGTTTAAACATTCACACTTCACAACTCTGCGAACCCACGCAACCCAAACTGCTATAAAAGTGTTACTCTACGGTCCCTTAATAGTTTTCAACCAATGAAATGACTTTTAGTCTATTTTTAGGACGGCAATGAATGAAAACGAGTCACTATCCCTCTCTTCATCTTTGTGATGTTTTTTTAAAATCTGCTAATAAAAATTTTTACTTTGGAATTATATCATATGCTAGCTTTTATTATAAACAATACCACAAATTTTAAAAACTGTACAGTTAAGCATTATTTTAAAAATATTTTTTATGTAATGATGCAAACCTGCCTAGTGTTGAACGTTTGCGCGAGACATGTACGCTATAGCGTACATTGGTGTTGAGAGAAGTTACTACTTGTGGCGGTGCCATAGCCGATGAGGTTTAACCGAGGCGTGGTCACCGCTACAGCTATCTGTATTAATTTAAAAAATCGGGACTTTACTGGTTTCATACTGCCTCCGGGCATTGCCTCCAGTATTGTTCCAACCATATTTGTATTTACAAAATGTCCCATATGTGTGTGATTCAAACCAAGAGGACGTAAAACTCCATTTTCTCTCTTCGTGTTGAGAGAGTTCATGGAAACATTGGATTACTTTCTGAGGCTCGCGTAGGGCCAACATTTTTGGACATTTTTAACATTAAAGATTGAAATAGAAGTGCCAAACTTAAGTGAAACGAAAGCTGGAAGAATGATGAAGAGAATTAACACAAAAACGTGGTTTGGATTAGACAGAACAAACCTGAATTTTGAGAGAGCAAAACAAGTTATCCAGTACATTTTACAATTAATCTAATCAATGTAAACACAAACACATGAAAACTGCACTAGAATTAAAATATTTACATGTTTCTTTTTATTTATTTCATTGCACAAGAAATGATAAAACCCCAACTTTTTTTTAATTCCAAGAAACCTTGTTAAAAAAAATCAATCTTATAAATCATTCATTGCAAATCCTGAACCAACATGATGCACAGCAGCTTTCGATCAACAACGCACCAAACATACTTCAATTGCACATGTTTTCATAATTCGGGAAAAATCATTTCAAAACCACACGAGTCGTACATAAGTAAACTTGAAAGTAAAATGACATAGCAATGAAGAGAGACATTTTCAACTAAGTGAAATTAGTTAACAATAAACACAATAACCAGTAATCTGATTACAAAACTCTCCTCTATACACTTGCTGTAAGTAACATCTGTATCCGTATTAAAGTCTTCTTTCCTGTTAAGATCTATGCAATTCTAAATGCCTCATTTGGCCCAGAGGGCGTTAAACCTTTATTTTTCTCTCAGTCTGTAAATGTATTTTTACAAATTAAACAAAAAGTATGGAAAATGGACATTACATAATGCAGCACAAATGTCACACGACGACACACTTTCTGAACGTGGATTTTTCTTTTCAATCGTGTGTTTCTTTCTCACAACTTTTTCTTCACAATCTTGTGCATAAGTATATCATATTCAAATAGCACTTTCATCACCCAGTCAACTACACACACACTGACACAGTCATACTGAAAGCCCACTTTTGTTACCAAGTAAATTTGGCAGACCATAACTTGTTTGTTGACTATCCCCAACAACAAATAAGTATGGAAACACTATGATGAAAGATAATGTTCTATGTGACAACAGCAAATCGTCCATCATCGTGTGTTTTTGTATGTTAAAGAAGTGAGTATTCTTTTTGATAATATTTTCAACAGACTATTTTTAGATGTTTTCATGAGTTGTATCCAAAGTTTTGTTCACCATTGCTATAGATGAAACATTTTTACCTTAATGTCTAGGTAAAAAAAAATACGCTGCTCTGATCATTTAAAAGTCTTTACAGAAGAAGAAGGGGGGGGGGGGGGGGGGGGTCCTGAAACTTTGGCTGGTCCGACTTTAATTTGTACAACAGCACAACTGATTTTTTTTCTTATAAACCTTATAAAATAAAACAAATAAGCAAATGTATAGCCTCATGACCAATCCATTTTTTTTTTTAAATATTAGGTACATGTACAGATATATGCAATAAAGATGTGAATCTAAATATGGGGTAGTTGATACAGTATTGGCTATGCTGGTCTGCTCAACACAGAAAGTTGTTTGAATAACTTGGTAACAACTGATGACATGTTCACATGAATAAATCAGGAAAAAATGTTTACTTGAACATAAACACAGATAATCAATTCTAATATCCTTACCTTTGTCATAAAGTGGAAAGCACTAGCACAATGTAAACCTCCACCAAAGACTACTCAGGCTGAGCTGAGCAGTCGTTACAGTATTTACTTTTACTTATTACTTGACTGGTTAGCTAAGGCTAGTCTTGCTTTTGTTAAGGCACGGCAGTACATGAAACACACATTGTACTGAAACAATGATCCTGATTAAGACATTTTAACAAACCAATTTTTAACATGTTCCCACACTGCACAGACTCCATCATTCAAATTTGACATTTGTGACCCAGCACCACGAAAGGGACATTAAGTGTCAAACTGACCATTCTAAGAAAATTATACATTTGAAAACTTCAGACAATTCTCTAAACTAACGATACAAGAACCATTCTTGTATCTTTCTGTCCCCGAGTTATGAGCATTTAAAGTTAGGGTGAGCGTCAGCCAGTCAAAAGTCTAGCCTAGCTGTAGAAAATGCATTGATCTACTCATTTTAGAACACTTATGAGACCATTTAGAGATCATAGTAAAGATTATCCTTTATAAATATGAAAGATAAGATGTTAGAGAACACAAAAATACCCATAACTCAAAACTGACAAAAAATGAAATTTTTGACTTTGCAAGCCTGTTGTGAGAAACTAGCCCAGCGACTTAATGTCCCTTTCGGGGTGCTAGGTCACATTTTAACTTTTTCGCAACGCGCCGCAAGAATACTAGCAACGCCCAAGTTTACCGTTGCTGACACGCTGCTAGTATATTTGCAACAGGCAAAATTCCCCTGAGGATGACAGTGGTGTAGCTACTTTCAACTCATTCAGTTAAACACAAAACGAGTTGGTTTTCAAATTTTATATCATTTAAAAGATAAATATAAACCTCTACAAAAATAAACTCACTGTGATCTCCAGATTTTATAAGAGAATTTATTGAAAAGGGTCAAAATTGGGTCTCCTGAAGGAATTTCTACTCCCTGACTGCAGTGTCCTGAGGGAATACGGAGCAGCGAGAGGGGTTGTGTTGAAAGTGTTAAGCAATCTTGCCCATTACACACACAAAATTAGCGAAAAGTAAAACTTTGTTTTCGAGTGTCCCGATTAACTTAAAAAAAGCATGTTATGCATTGTTGTTTGGGCCATATTAACTAAACTTCCAAAATATCATCAAAGCATACAAACAGGGCTTTTATCTTGCTGTGACAAATAGCATTCGGTCAGACAGGCTGCTGACCTGATGCAGTGAACAGAAAAAAACTCTGCAATGCCTGAGTGAAAGTTAAACATTCTCTCAATCCTGAAATGACACGATTCAATGTTCTCTAAATCTTCCCATTCCTGAAGTGGTGACCGCATTAAAAATAATTTCCAATATGTCATCAGTCAGCCAGTCTCTGCACTGGCCTCAAGACTTTCTGCTAAAAGGGAAGCCAGTCCATTCGATCCCTCAAGAACACAATCACCTTTTGAGGACTTAAGAGACAACCTCTTCCACTCCCCCAAGAATCACTTAAACACCAGAACCATCAGGACTACCTCTAAACTGATGCTAATCTTTCTGGAGATGAACACAGTTCTAAACCCCATCTACTACCAAGAACATCCCGACATCTTATGAATCAGACCATGACTCAACTAGTGGACAATGCAGTTCATTGTCTATGCAAAGTGAAAGAAATACACCCATATCAGAAGACATTTGTACCAAGAAGATATGAATCGATCCATGACTCAACTAGTAGATAATGCAGTGCATTGTATGTGCCACATAAAAATTACTATAAAAAAACTCACCCACATCAGAAGACACTTGTGTGTTCACCAAAATGATTCCAAAACCATGTGGAAGACATCGTGGTTCATCAAAAATAGTCATAGATATATCTGAAAGTCTGGCTGTGGATAGCAAAGCTTAGAAGCCCATAAAGCTATCAACGCTTCCTTCTATCAGGCCTTGCTGTCTTCCCTGGGTTGTGAAGTTGACAGCGTAGCAATGGTAGCTGCTGCTGCATGCTATACCTTCAAAATATATTGAAGACTGGTGTGCCCCTTATTGGACTGGCTCGTGATGAGTGGAGATGTTGATATTCAACAGAAACATAGACAGAAAAATGCCTGCACATTTTTCAGGCAAGTAACATTCTAAGAAAGGTCGCTGTGTTTGGTCAGAATTTCTTGATCGACAACTCTACTGCCATGTAGAGGAATTTGGAGGCCAGATGATCCAGGTAAGGACACCATGAAAAATCAGATGTTGAAGACTCGGCAGGATCCACCTCAATAATGAAAGATACTAGTCTTGCTCCATAGAGCATCTTCTATTAGAAGCAGAGGATGCTTTGTCTTTGATTCTCATGCTCGCAACATCAACTGCATGCCATCGCCAAAAGCAAAGCCATCTTAAGCTTCACCGGATCCCCTGTTCAACTACACAGTCACGATGGGGCGGGTTTTCCACTACCCATACTCATTAAAAAGGAAAGGGACATGCATTTTAACAGTGTTTATCCCTATTCCAGATGATGCAGGTTCTCCAGTACCCATACTTGTCAAAGAGTCACCATGTGTTTATCCTTATCCAGATGCCGCGGGTGTCCCACTACCCATACTCAATGCACTGCAGTGGCATATTTCTGCTCTTTAAAGTATGGGTTGTAGGATACCCGCGCAATCAGTGACAAGCATGTTCAAATGACGCATTATATTACGTCATTTGTATTTTATACACATTAATGAAATTTAAGACACATAAAGCCATTAACGTTTTTGATAAACTCATGAAATTTCATGATGATTGCTTAAATACTTTTTGAGATATAACAGTTTTTATGTGTCTCTGGGTACTAGAATACCCTGGAAGCATGGTGAAGGTTAATGAGATTCCATGACTGTGACAAACTGATGAAGAACTATGCCCAAAAGTGTGTTTCTTAGTACAAATCGCCCTTATAAAAGTACCGCATTGGACTGTAGAGGGGAAGTATTGTTTTTTTACTTTGATCTTGGTTTTTTTGCTCCTTTTGTTGCCTGCTTTTTGCTATGTTTGCTGTTTTCTTGTTTGTCTATGTCGATAAAGGTGCATTCGCCGAAATATCTAGTAGTTTTGTTTTGTCTCTTGTGAATAAAATAACATCACTTTACACTTGTCATGTAGTTGTTTGCTTCTTATAAAGTACCATCATTGTGTGCTCATTAAAAGTAAACACACAAAATTTTATATTAAGTATTCAAAGTGTTAATGTAAACATGTGTATATATGTTCTGTGTCTGTCACATGTACATGCGCTATAATTATTAGTTGCTTATATAATTATAGTCCCATCAACAGATATGGTCATTTCAGGACTGTCACCATGTAAAGTTTAAACCATAACATCCTAACAACATATACATCATAAACATGTATTTATCCTGTGTTTAGGCATCAGAATCCTCAAATCGTTGATGAAGGATGCATAATGAAAGAAGGAGGAGAGGGAAACTTGTAATTCTTTTATCGCTAATCCCAAGATACACAGTCTATGACAATGACTTTGAACACCATTTCAACAATGCATATAGAGTAAAAACAACTGATGCCAGGCAGTCAAGTGTGAAGCTAACACAGGGGGTCATTTCACAAGGGCTAACGTTACACAGCGTGAGCACAAATCGGCAAAAATGGTACTAAGAAACACCTCTTTTGCTGACATTTGTCGAAAACGTTTTGTGGCTGTGATCGAGGTAGCAAGCGACAAACTATTTGAAGGATCATGGGAAATATCAATACTTCCGGCTTTTTTTATATATCTCGCGTGACGAGACTTGAACTTTAAAAATGGAAGACCAAAACAAGATTGCCACAGCAAATATTCTTTAGTCTATAAAAATATGGGATGATTTTAGCAAATTATACAAACGCAAACTGTGTTTTGGAATGCTCTTTCTTAATTTTCATCATGTTAGATGGCATAATATCGTGCAAATTTAATTTTTTGCACACAAATAGACGTGGGTGAAACGAAAACTTTGTACAAACTGACAGAGAGGTATGATTTATCTCCCTTATGATATCAACTCTTTTTTTCTCTCCCAAAAATGAACAGTAAGATTAAAGAGTTATCTGACCTTAGCAAATGTTTAGGGTGTTTCTTAGGCCCAGTTTGGCGTAAGCGTTATTCGCGCGGTGACCATTATCAAGAAAAACTCCACTCTGAATAAAGGATTTACCCTCTCCCCATGCCTCATTGCGACAGGTTGACATGCCTTTTGACAGGATTAAAGCGATTTCAAGTCATGTCCCTGGAGTTTATTTTCTACTTTTGTTCTTATTGAATGAACTCGTCATTTTCATATATGCATAAGATTAAACTCTAAAATGCAGCATTCACAACTGGCACAGGACAAATTTGAAAGGGAAACCACTCAACTACAATCTAACAACAGTTAATCCTCATTATTCAAATAACTGTTGAGACGCGATTCTCCACAGTTTTTCTCTAAGTGAACCAATCTTTTAAAGACTTAATCAAATAATTTTTTATCACCCTTATTTTCCCGTCGATACGAACCAACTCACACAACAAAGTCATTATCACTTTTATCGTCACTAATTCAACTACACAATTGTTGAAGTTACTCTTTCAATTATTTACAATTTCTTCTTCACAAATACAAGCCAACATATCTTTTGTTTTACTCGTCCAGTTCATCCTTACTATCCTTTCACTCGTCTAACGGGCCGATTCATTTACCGCTACATCTAAAACCTCTTGTTCACTGATACAGGCCAGTATAATAATCTTTCGTTTCACCCGTCCAGTTATCCCAGTTATACTATCTCTATCGTTAAAAATTTGGGACTTTCCTGGAGTTGCACTGCCTCTAGGCATTACCTCCAGGATCTTTCCCACCATCTTTATAACTACTAATGTTCCATATGTGTCTGTTTCAGACCGGAGGACGTTAAACTGATTTTCACCGTCCAGTTCATGCTTGGTACCCTTTCACTTGCCTAACTGATCATGATTACAAAATATTATTATAAAAAAAACCTGATTCTATTTCAACCGATTTAATTTCAAATTAATTTGTTGGTTGGTTGCTGGGTGGGTGGGTTGTGGTGTTTTTTTCAAAACAAGGTAATGATCGTGCAACACTTTATGACACGCCAACACAAAACATTTTTTTGCTTCACTCATCAAACTCATCGTTATCGTTGTAATCGTCGTCGTCGCTGCTCTCTGCCTGGGGGGACGCCTCGCGGGTGACCCTGTTGATGTTGGCCAGGGTGTTGCGCAGCAGCAGCTGGTGGGAGTCGGTCATGCAGGGCACAGGGCTCTCCTGAGTCACCGGCCTCAGCTGCACCCCGCTCCGGATCAGCGCAAACATGCTGGCCAGCGGGTCAGCTGAAAACGGACAGGTTGGAGTTAGTCTTCTTTAGCTTCTTCGGATTAACACTTTCACCGCCAATGTCGCATTTACGCACCACAATGGTTTAACACCCATGTCACTAAAAGGCATATCCGCCGAAGTCAGAGTGTGGCTGCCCACGTGGCAGGGTAATCAAAAACGGTCACACACGTAATGTTCGCATCCCTAGCTGGTGCATTTGTACCATAGTGTTCAAGGGCTTCAGCTGTTGGGATGATCCCTGGAGTCTTTTAAGCCAGGGTATGACAACAACAACAATGACTAAAAGGCATCAAATCAGGGTGTTATCCGAAGACCATATTTTCTTAATTTTGGGAGGTAAGGATAGGGCTAATGTCATACATGTCACAGAGGAATTCCTAATAATATATTGCAGATTTTTTTTTCTATACCCAGTTAAGTTTAATGGGTTGGGTTTTTTTGCTGAAAAAATGGCTGAGGATATATCTCAGTTAATTGAATGAATGTAACACAGAAGCATCTAAAACATCCATATATTATCTAATGCACATGGGGTTGACAAATTGCTCATAACATTTTTTTGCGTACACAATGACTTGAATGTCATCAGAACAAAGCAATTCAAGAGAACTCCTGACAAGCATGGGAGTAATTACCAGATAAAACTAATACAGTGGAACCTCCCTTATAACTTCAAAAATAATCCAAAATGAGGTTTTAACTTTTTAAGCCCCTTATAGCCTGATTCCGCCCATGACATCCATTACTTTCTCCTACCAAACCGTCTAAAACCGCCCCCGTACACCCACCTTGTTATGTATTTTGGAGTTAAAACTGCAATATCAAAAAATCAAAAATATCACATAACAAAAAAAAATTGCAAGTTAAACATTCTTCATTTATACACAAACCCTGAACATTTGAAGTCAATCCATCAAGTAGTTATTTTTTAATATTTTTTTAAACAAAGTACCCCATTTTTGTCCCAGTTTACCAACTTTAATTTGGTGGTTACAGGGAGTAGAGTCGTCATTTTAATCGGGGTTACAAGTGTTAAATGGGAGGGACTTTTATAATGGGGGTAATTTTAATACTTACAAAGAAGAGCAATGTCTCAGAGAAGCAGGTCTTAAAAGGGAGGGAGTCTTATAATGGGGAGGTCTTATAAGGGAGTTTCCACTGTAGTGCTACAGAATTTCCAGACTTTCTTTAAACCTATATATTTGATGTTTAGAGAGTCGGTTGGAGAAAACGACACAAAGAAAAGAACTTCCATCTCACCATCTTCAATCGCTTCTTTCTGAGGTCGCTGCGACGCCGGCTTGAGGCGGCCTCTCCCTGAAGCCAGATCTTGAAGGTCAAGGCCACTGGTGGTTTTGCTTTCCTCCGCCTCGCCCTCCCTGCTTTTCAAGCGGTTCTTGGCATCGGCGAAAGGGTTCCCCCCACCCAGGGACAGCCCCCCTGACTCTGGCAACAAAGGCGGGGGTGGTGGTGGTGGTGGTGGTGGAGGAGGAGGGGGAGGGGGGGGAACGCAAGGTGGGGGTGGAGGTGGAGGTACGCTGGCGGACGAAGCTATACCGTCTTCCTCTCTCTCGTCAAACTGCGGGGGTGCTCCCTTGACGTAAATGCTAACTGGGGCGTCTTCTGTCATGTTTTTGTTGCCCAAGCTTCTCCTGGGGCGAGCCCAAGGCTTCTGCAGGTTTTCCTTGTTCCCCTGAGACAACCTGCCGGTGGTGGTGGTGCTGCTGCTGCTGCTTGGCAGTGAGGCTTCCGCTTTGCTGCCAGAGCTCTGCTGCTGCTGGGAGCGAGAGCATGCGGAGCGGGAGTTGGTGAGAGAGACGAGGGAGGTGGCGCTGCCACTCAGGCTGCCCGACAGGCGGCGCTTGCTGGGGGGCTGGTAGCGCGGGGGTTTGATGGCGGCCGGGGCAGGGTGTTTCTGGAGACAAGGCCATGCTTTGCCTTAGAGATACATAGGTTTATACATTGAGATCACCTTGGCTTAAATCTGTGTCAGACCAAATTGGCATGAGATTGAGAAATTGTGATTTAGGCTGAAAAGCATCCGAAAAAGGCTGAAAAAAAGTCAGAAGCCCCCTGAAACCAAAGCCTTTGTAGTAATCTAAGCCTTAAGAACAGCATTAAAAGTGGAATTGATATATTTAGTTCATTTTTAATCACTTATAAGAGGTATTTCTATACTCATTTGGTCTCTTTTTTATCTAAACAATGACATCTGGGGCCATCAAAAAGCCTGAAATCAGCCTAAAGGCTGAAAAATCTCATTCCTGCACAGTTGACAATCTCATTGCCTGTTCTGGCAATTAACATAGGCTAGAACACCAAGGCTACATCAAAATATTGTTATGCTAAGCATAGTTATGCGGGGATTGCCTTCAGCCATGACAAGCTCCTAGCGTAACATCATCAGTCTCCAAAATTCCCTGAAGACAAGAGTGTAATCAAAAACGTAATGTTCTCATCCCTAGCTGATGCATTTGTACCTTAGTGTTCAAGTGCTTTGGCTGTTGTGATGACCCCTGGAGTCTTTTAGCCAGGGTACATCAACAACACACATACACTGTTCCAAGAAAAGTTGAGTCTATTTGTTGTGTGTTACATACTTTCCCTTACAGATATCTGAATGATTTGTGAATTGGGGAAAGGAAGCCCATTTCTTGTGCTTTACATTGTTTCCCTTATAAATATTGGTATTGAATAATTTTTATTCCTTCTCTTTATTCGTTCCACCCCACACACACACCCATGGGGATACCGGGGGGTCTTTTGCATAGCTCCCCCACCTTCTGGAAGTTCTGTGCTTGTAACTTCCTCTAATCTGTCACTCTCTTTGACTCTGCCTTTTACCTTTGATTACTGTCATCTACTATCTTTCTGCCTTACCGGTCCATTCTCCTGCCTTTTTTTTAAGAGACACTTTCAAGAACATTTCCTCCAGCCGAAGTCGGACTTGCTGGGCCTAACTATTTTTTAGTTAGGCGCATAACGGCAGCATGACGCATCTACGCTCATAATTGACAGGAAACTGAGCGATCGAAGAAGAAGAATTTGTTCCACAACTCCTGCTTCCATTCATTCCCTTATGAATATAAAAATGATTCATACATTCATAACATGTCAATTTCCTGTGCAATAAATTATTTCCTTTAGTTAGAAATATCTAACTGATTTATAACAAGGAGAAAGAAAAAGTCTATTTATGATGTCTTAATCGGGGTGACTTAGTGGGTAACATAATGGTTTATAGATCGGGAAGGACAATTCCATTTCTTGTGAGTACCATTACATGTAAGTTGTGCTACGGTCTAAGACAAGTCCATTTTTGCATGTTAAATGATCTTCATTGGAGATCTAAATAGCTGACAGATTTGGAAGGAAAATCCATTTAATTGTGTGTTAAATGGTGTTGAATGTTTCCCCAACCTTTAGACCTCAGTGGTAACTGAAAAAATCAAATTGTTGATTGTTACCCGTGGGGGCTTAACAGACTATATGAGTGTATGTATGCATGGTGTGTGTGTGTGTGTGTGTGTGTGTGTGTGTGTGTGTGTGTGTGTGCACGTGTGTGTGTGTGTGTGTGTGTGTGTGTGTGTGTGTGTGTGTGTGTGTGTGTGCTGGTTGTGTGTGTGTTGTTTATGTGTGTATGTTGTTATGAATATATACTGTTATTTCATGCTTGCGAATTGTGTGACAATGCATATGTGCATTAGGCCTATTATAAGTAGTAGTAGTAGTAGTAGTAGTAGTAGTAGTAGTAGTAGTAGTAGTCACAGCAGTTGTTGTTGCTGATTGTTATGTGCATTTTTACCGGCCAAACGAAGTCTGACTGGTATTGTTTTGTCTGCTCATGTTATTGGATTTTTGTTTCATGTTTTTATTCCATTTCAATTCTATGTAAAGCGCCCTGTAGCCTACATAGTAGGATGGGCGCTATATAAATTGTCCTCATTATTATTATTATTATTATTAAGAGAAAACAACTCTTTCGTTCATTCAAAATACTGACAATGGAAACATTACCATTTTAAATGTCTTCAGTCGTTCCATTGTTTTTCTTCTCTCTTCATATAAAAAGTCTTTCTTTTTGAACTGTTCAGCTTTCTGTTCATCTCGTTTCTGGAAAGAAAAGGAAAATAACAAAATTTAAAATTATATGACCCATTAAAATGAACATGATGGATTTAAATTAAATTGATTTGCTTTCTAAAGGATTTATTTTTTACCTGACACACCTTAACCTCAAAAGGAAAAAAAGCCCAGACACACAAAAAATAAATTCCAACACATCACATTGTTATATAATAATAATAATAATAATAATAATAATAATAATAGTACATTTATATAGCGCTTTACCTCAGATGAGCCCAAAGCGCTTTACAATCAATTATTCATCAACAGACAACAAAAACAGCATTCAAGAATGACACCAACCAGCAACAACGCATATACAAAGCAACTCTGTCTCTCTCTAACACACACACACACACACACACACACACACATTTATCGACGCCAACTCGTTCATACCCCATTCAGTAAGCCACAGCAACCGAGCCGCACGGACTGACCACATACACCAACACACATACACCAACACCCTCACACACAACGTACACACGCAGACAGACACACACACATGCACACACACACACACATGCGTGCACACACAACCCACAAAACCAAAACACACACAAGCACACATGTATGCACACATGCATGCTCACACACAACACACACACACACGCACCACAAAACACAGCACAAACCTCTTATTCAATCTTATGATAACACAATTACTTTTCCAAACCAGTCCTGAATGCTGCCATTCAAACATTGTTTTTTTAATCTGCTTTTCTTTCAGCTTCCAGACGTAGAGAAAACGAACAAGAAAACATTGGAAAATACACGAAAGGAGGAAATAGCTTACTCTGAAGAGCACTACCCGCCTGATGATTATTGAATAACTATTCAAATCTCAACACAGTTTGTCTTGGAACAGTAGGTTTTTACCATTAAAATTAATTTAAACCTTAACACTGTTCCTTCTTTTTAAAAAAAATCTTGTATGATATAATTAATCCAGGTTATGATAACATAAAAAAGGCTAACGCCTTTCTGACACAATTAGTTTAATTAAGAGAATTCCACCCTTCCGAAAGGTGGCCATTACCCTATTTTTCAGACTACAGACAAACCTCTATTTTAAGACTTCCAAAATGTCCGGAAAAATCGGTCGTAAATTGGAGGGGTCATATGACGGAGGTTTTCACTGGCAGCCGTAGAAAGAAAAAGTTCAGCACAGTTCATACTCTCTTCTTCATGCACACATACAATAACATATTAAAACTGGATTTGGGTCTTTCCAACTCCATAGGATTGTGCAATCGATGTAATACAGTTTCACTTTGCCGACTTCTGTTAATCACCTCCACTCTCGTCCAAAGTCAGTGGTTTTCTTTTTCAAAGTCAGTGGTTTTCGTGCTTTTCCTACGCTCCGCCATCTTTTCTACAATGATGAAGCTCGACTCCGCTTTCAGGCTCCTTGACCGTGGTTGTTTCTCTTTGCCGAAGTCTATGCAGACGACAACAACGGTCGTAAAAACTGCAAAATGGCAATTGTAAGTCGCGTTTTAGAGGAAGTCTTTACAAGAGGTCGTTTACATCAATCTACACAAATCCAGTCTCAAATGAGATCTGGTCAATTAACAGTATCACCAATCTAGGGGTTTGTCAGTATAACCAACTTTTTCACAGATTGAGACCAGTATCATCAATCTGACACAATTGCCAGTATCAATATATAATAACAATTGCCAGTATCACCAAAATGCCTTATAATAAGGTGTGTATTACCAGTCTACACAATTGCCATGTCATCAATGTACATGGGTGATATGTATCACCAATTAATCATCATTGCCATGATTTTCAATCTACACAATTGCCAGTATCATCAATCTCACAATTTGCCAGTATGATCAATCTACACAATTGCTCAGTCCTCATCAATGCTTGCTCTTTCCCAGTGCTGCTGTTCCAATCTGCAATCAGCAATTGTTGTCAGTATTATCAATCTACACAATTGCCAGTATCATCAATCTACACAATTGCCAGTATCATCAATCTACACAATTGCCAGTATCACCAATCTACACAATTGCCAGTATCATCAATCTACACAATTGCCAGTATCACCAATCTACACAATTGCCAGTATCATCAATCTACACAATTGCCAGTATCACCAATCTACACAATTGCCAGTATCATCAATCTACACAATTGCCAGTATCACCAATCTACACAATTGCCAGTATCATCAATCTACACAATTGCCAGTATCATCAATCTACACAATTATCGTCTATCATCAATCTACACAATTGCCAGTATCGTTAATCTACACAATTGCCAGTATCATCAATCTTCACAATTACATAATCATGTATCTACACACACACATTATCACAATCTACACAATTGCCAGTATCATCAATCTACACACACACACACACTGCAGAAGCCTCAATAGACAGTCACTGTCAACAATCGTTAATCATAGTCAATCATTATCATCATCATTCTCTGTTACATAATTATGTATCTGTACACACACACATTGTCGCATGAAAATAGGTAGCTCGTGCCTAAAGTAGCTCGCTACCTATCACAGTGTGTACACGACATTGAGCATGAACCACAAATTTCAGAAGCCTTTCAATAGAGGTAAATGGTTAACTGTCAACAATCGTTAAATCATGGTCAATCATTATACATCATCATTCTCGAGTTACATAATTATACGTATCTGTACACACGACACACATTACCTTCACAAACATGCAAATGCCCTGTCTAACTCACACACACTCACAATGAAGAGGAATTCACTCACTTTCTTGGTACGAATACGGGCTCGCTGCCGGTGAAGGGATGCCAATTTCCTACGAAGGGCTGCCAGCTCTGGATCGTCAGAGGCCCGGGGGATCTGGGACCTGAGCATTTCATCGTCATCGCTCAATTCCTCCACGTTCTCTACGGCATCGTGGAATGTTATACTCTCCTCTTCCTCATCTGCAAAAAAAAAATCATCACCATCAAGGATATAGTCATGTTGTTAACAGAGAATGTCAAACTGGATTAAATACTTTGACGAAAGCATGTTGCATGAAGACTTGGGCGACGTTCTAACGAAAGAATGTCAAACTGAATCAAAGCATGCTAGCGTTGCATGAAGACTTGGGTGACGTTCTAACGAAAGAATGTCAAACTGAATCAAAGCATGCTAGCGTTGCATGAAGACTTGGGTGACGTTCTAACGAAAGAATGTCAAACTGAATCAAAGCATGCTAGCGTTGCATGAAGACTTGGGTGACGTTCTAACGAAAGAATGTCAAACTGAATCAAAGCATGCTAGCGTTGCATGATGAATCCGGTCATGTTCTTATGAAAGAATGTCAAACTGAATTAAAGCATGCTAGCGTTGCATGATGAATCCGGTCATGTTCTTATGAAAGAATGTCAAACTG
>CM065693.1:26427196-26452196 GCA_017654935.2 Phymorhynchus buccinoides
GGAGTCAGATTTTCTCAGTGAAAGAGAAGGCATGTTCTTTTTCTTTTCTAATGGCCACATGAGTCGCTTATGCATTTTCACAAAATTTCTACAATGTAAGTAGTGCAATAATTTGTCCAAGTATACATCCTGTGCAAACAAATTCCTTTTAAAAGGTATGTTGCCTGTTTTGAGTTCTATATGGGTTGCTGAAAATGATGTTTTATGTCCTCTCGGTCATAGACACATATGGGACATTTGTAAATACACAGATGGTGGGAACAATACTGGCTGCAATGTCCGGAGGCAGTACAACACCAGTAAGGTCCCGAGTTTTTAACAATATAGATAGGTGTAGCAGTAACCACGCCTCAGTTAAACCTCATTGGCTATGGTACCGCCACTAAATATTAATAATGTTCTATATGGGTCCCTTAGTCATACCACACAAGTCTACCAATATCTGAGCATGCTAAGCTTTTTTTAAATGAATTTTTAAAATTTACTATATACCTGGCCCTATTACAATAGGAATAAAGGAGGTAGTTTGGGCAAATATTGCTTTTTAACACAGTAAAAATACTATCCAAACATGCCTTTTTTTAAACCCCACTTCATATTTATTTTACCTTTAACCAAAGATATTCTAAAAGGGTAAGATGGATTACTTAAAAGCTCGGCGAACCGGGCTGATAGAGTTATCGTTAGTGCGGACGTGTACACTATTCACAGTGGAGGCTATCCAAAAACTCGGACTGGAACTTCAACGGAGAATTCAACTGGCCTATCGATGTGTAAAATGTGTCACGTTTCAAAGGGACATAACCAGTGTTTCTGTCCTCACTACTCGTATAGGGAAAAGAGACCGGATGTTTATCTTCCCCTGTACAGTCTTTGCTTTAACTAAGGAAATAACCTGAGCAGCAAATGCAGATAACTAACAATAACTACTGCTATTAATACTACTACCACTACTACTACTAGGCCTAATACAAGTTTGAATGGACACATAAATGCAAGCATGATCGGCTGCTTTGAGTAGCAGGGCACTGTCGATCGCGATTACCATCTCGGATGGTGTAGAGTGGCACAGTGGTATCGCGTTCGCTTCGTGTCAAGTAAACCCGAGTTCGAACCTGGGTACAGGGGATTTTTCCCTCTCATTCTGCACTAGGGGTCTGAACGTGGAGTCTTTTGGATGAGACAATAAACTGAGGTCCCATGTGCCCATGCACTTAGCATACGTTAAACCCAGTGGCAACGAAAAAGTTGTCATTTGGTCAAAATTTACCCCCCCCATCAGTAACAAAAATCACATGCAAACAATTTTTTTTTAAATTGGGTGGCGCGCCTCTGGCTGCGACGCGCTCTCCAGGTGGGAGCAACCCGAATTTCACAGAGACGCCTCTGTGACTATAAAGTACCTAATAATACCTAATTACTGTACGGGGCTCTACTAAAGAGGGCCTCGAGTTTACTGCGTAACAATGAAAGTAATAAAACTTTTAACACTTGTTGGATCCTTTGTAGACTTATGCTCTCTCTCTCTCTCTCTCTCCTCTCTCTCCCTCCCTCCCTTTGCTGCGACTGAATTTGATGAAAAAAATGCGGGTTATAGGAGTGTGTGTACAAATCTCAATAAAAGAGATGTTTTTTTACATAAAATTATTACTCGAGCAAATTAGAAACTTTGACGAAAAAGTATTTGATCAGTGAGAATTGAACATTTCCATTTATTGCCGTTGCTATGGCAATTGTTCCAATTTTATTTTAATTTTTCTTTGCATGATTTGTGGGGGTGTTTACTGTTTATTTTCCGTCACTGACGAAAGTCATCTTATTTGTGTAAATTCGTGCATTGTTGCAAGTCTAGGTAAAACAGGTGTGTCAAATGTAGTTGAAATGATGTCCCATCAGTTTTTGAAAATGTGTGACTCAATCGGCGTACAAATAAAAAAACCGGCATTTTATTCTGTGTTCAATTACCGCTAAAATGACATTTGAATGAAAAAGATTGGATGAGTGGATCAAAAGTTACAGCAGTTAAAAGTAGGTACCTGTGGCCTACTCTGACCCTCGGCTGGACAGCTGGCGTGGGCCTGTTGGACTTTGGCGGAAAGCTAGCGACGAAAGGGAAGCCAAGGCGTGCATGAAATGAAATTATATATTCACATGAACATATCCAATCCAATCCAAAACTTTTATTGATTATGCCTTTTCTGTCTGTATCAAGTGGGGAAAGGGGGGGGGGGGGGGGGGGGGGGGGAGGGGAGTGGGGTAAAGATAACGACAAAACATGTGATTACAAAGCACAAATAGACCTAGGAAGGTTGGGTGGGGAGGGAGGAGGGGTTACTAACAAATACAGACAACATTTGCAATGTTCACAAAGATAAAGATAAATGTGTAGTGAGTACAGAACATAGACATAGCAACGTACGTCGTTGGGGGTTACGAAAAGATACACATAACAAAAGCAACAACTTTCAAATGTGTTAAATTCTTCGAAATATGAAGTGAAACGAATATATGGACAAACATTTTAAGCATACAAACATTTAAAGCAAAATTGCGTGTTTTTTTACATTAAAATACGCGACAAATTGAAGTAAATTTGTGTAAAGTGATTAAGAAGGAAGGGGGGAGGGGGAACTATTTGATCTTGACCAACATAATAAAATCAAAACAAGATGTAAGTAAATAAAACATCGCCATTATAAATAATGCTCAAATAATTCGATTATAACTCACAATAACTCGGTTAGTGAATAACTCGGTTTATAACTATAATCAATAATAATGTGGCTGTACCATAGCCGATGAGGTTTAACCGAGGCGTGGTTACCGTTACACCTATCTACATTGTTAAAAACTCGGGACTGTACTGGTATTGCACTGCCTTCGGGCATTGCAGCCAGTAATGTTCCCACCATCTTTGTATTTACAAATGTCCCATATGTGTCTATGACCGAGAGGACGTAAAACATCATTTTCATCATTAGTGAATATACGATGTTCACATGAACATAATTTATATAACACATGAACCATTTTGATACATAGTACTACACACAACAGTCCAGTTCTTTTTACAATTTTTATAAATGATTTGCCTCAAGAGATTATTAGTTCCTGCAAAATATTTGCAGATGATACTAAGCTTTACAATACTACTGCAAATTTTATGTTATTGCAAAAGGATGTAGATTCCTTAGTAAATTGGTCAGAAACCTGGAAGTTGTACTTCAATGCGTCTAAATGTAAGCTTATGCATTTAGGTAAAAACAATCCTTGTAACCAATATACTATGAAAAATGGTGATACTATAAATGAAATAATAAAATGTACAGAAGAGAAGGATTTAGGTGTGATAATGGATAAAACCCTTAAATTTGATTGTCATATTCACGAAGCTGTAAAGAAGGCAAATAAAATGCTAGGAATTATTAAGCGAACCTTTTGTTACATAGATAATGATTTTTTTTTACATTTGTTTAGTTAGACCTTGTCTAGAATACGGAAATGTTGTGTGGTCTCCATATTTGAAAAGACAATCACTGATGATAGAGAGAGTGCAAAGAAGGGCTACAAAATTGATAAGAGGATTCCAAAATTATTCCTACAGGGAAAGACTAGAGCTCCTTAAATTACCTTCTTTAAAGGCTAGAAGAGTCAGGGGTGATTTAATTCAATGCTTCAAAATATTTAACAATATTGATGACCTAAATATACAAGATTTTTTTAAATTATCAAATGTTGACAAAACTAGAAACAGTGTCGACAAAATATTTATTGAATATAGTAAGACTAACATTAGAAAATACTGTTTTACTAACAGAACTGCACCTTTGTGGAACAAGTTACCAACTAATATTAAGCAAGCACCTAATACTAACACTTTCAAAAATCTATTAGATAACTGGGAATATTATAAAAATTTGACATATGAATATGATGAATGATTATCTAAAACCTGAGTGCACGATAAAACCTTGTACGTTAAAAATCTTATTAAGGATGGGACGCTTGAAAGCCTAACGGCTATGTTTTTAGTCCCTAGTAACCTAACCTAACCTAACCACAACACACAAAGACAGACACACATACACACACACATATACACATAAACGGCTTTGCCATCTTGTTCTTGTATTTCAGTCTTCTTTTCCCCCCAATAATCAGAACAGAAAAAAAGAAGAAGGAAAACCCCACCCCTTAAAACAACAACAAAACAGACTCCACAAAACAGACACAGTATGCAGGAAAAGAGCGTGATTGCACATAAGGCTTGTGCACGTGCTGACAGGCTTGTTTGTGCTTCGTTGTACAGTTTCCAGTCCTGTTTCTATTGAGTCACTAAAACCAAAGGTCATTTCTTTTGATATAGGTCCTCCGGAATATGTCTGGTTTTGGTCTCTGGTGGTGGCATAATAATAATTATTATACTGTTGGTTTTTCTCCTTATGGGGGGGGGGGGGGGGGGGGGGGGGGGGGGGGGGGGGGGGGGGGGGGGGGGGGGGGGGGGGGGGGGGGGGGGGGGGGGGGGGGGGGGGGGGTAGGTAGGGTGCTAATCATGATGGCAAAAGGAGGGGAGTATTTGTAGATAGTATGTGAACCCTTAACTTTGATTATTTTTTTCTGTCTTGTGCACTTCTTCTTCTGCGTTCCCAGGTCATATGGCCATAATGTGTAAGGCCCGTATGTGTCTGGTTTTCAGTTTTCACTGGTCTCCCCACTGCGTACAGCCGACGCATTCTGATTTCGGAGGAGCTCAAAAGAGAAAAAAATATTTGTAAGATTTTTTTGGGAAAAAAGGCAGGAGAATGGACCAATAGTCAGAAAGATAGTAGATGATAGAAAACAAAAGTAAAAGGCAGAGTCAAATAGAGTGGCAGATTAGAGGAAGTTACAAGCACAGAACCCTCCAGAAGGTGGGGGAACTATTTTTACGAAAGACCCCCCCCCCCCCCCGGTATCCCCACGGGGAGGTCTTGTGCACAAAATGGGACTTCACACCCAAACACAGAGTTGCATTACATTGTCAGCTGACTGCTTCACGGCAAGGCCACACCCACTCCAGGACTGTCCCGTGTTGCCCAATGCAATTCCACCAATTTTATTAATGATTGGTTCAGTATTTAGCCATCGGAAGGTGAAACAAGTTGGGGGGTTTTGTCACATACAGAAAGGCAGACAAACCCAGAGGCCCCCGCTAAATTCACTAGCATTTTCAGTTTATGAAAACAAACAAAAACAGGGGCGTTTCTCACACAGGTAGGCCTAGTATAGAAAGGATTAATGAATGCTTTACAACTCCTTGTAGGCATCTAGGTCACACAGTGTTTATTTGTTCTGCTCTGTATGTGCATGTATATAATGTTTTAGACGACAGGTTGACACGACTGCTTTATCTTTGCCCAGCTCAAGAAGCACGACGACAGGTTGACACGACTGCTTTATCTTTGCCCAGCTCAAAAAGCACGACGACAGGTTGACACGACTGCTTTATCTTTGCCCAGCTCAAGAAGCACGACGACAGGTTGACACGACTGCTTTATCTTTGCCCAGCTCAAAAAGCACGACGACAGGTTGACACGACTGCTTTATCTTTGCCCAGCACAAAAAGCACGACGACAGGTTGACACGACTGCTTTATCTTTGCCCAGCTCAAGAAGCACGACGACAGGTTGACACGACTGCTTTATCTTTGCCCAGCACAAAAAGCACGACGACAGGTTGACACGACTGCTTTATCTTTGCCCAGCTCAAGAAGCACGACGACAGGTTGACACGACTGCTTTATCTTTGCCCAGCACAAAAAGCACGGTACAGACCATCGAGATACACGTCGGTGGTACAGGCAGAGGCTGTGATTATTCACCCAGTGTCTACCGCCTCTGTTGTTTTAAATTTGGACGGTAAGCTGAAATAAAAAATTTTTAGCAATAATTGGATATTATTTTAAGATAAAGAAACGCTAAGAGAGGGAGCAGACTGTTGACTTCTGAACCTATTGTTTGTAAAAATTAGCAACCGACAAAATCACTTAAAAGAAAAAACCACTTATTTTAATAATCAAGCTATCATTTTGATATATATTGTTTAGGTCTGTTAAGAAGATTCAATGTCCAAGGGATTGGAATAGTTTGTTTTCCCACAATGCCCTAGGGAGTTCCAGAAGACAACCATTTCTTAGCAATCCATTTTCAGAAAATCACTTCCTTAGCAAGTTCTTCATTCTGTGGACAAAAATATTCTATCCGTACGAAGATTCAAAAGTCAGGAGATATTTCAAGTACAGCTTTGAATATAAGTGTAAAGGACAGAAAATTCATTCATTGTTTAAAGTTTGCAGACAACTTGATGAAGGAGGCCGATCAACGGGAAGAAAAAGAAGATATACAAGTTTAGACTGTTAAGAAGATTCAATGTCCAAGGGATTAAAAAGCGCATGGGCGGGTAAGAAGCCCACCCCAATTATTTCAGAAAATAAAGCAAAATTTCAGTCAAAATTTGCCCATGAGACGAAATGCTAGACATTAACGCTCGTCTCATGGGCAACAATGAGACTGAAATTTGCTTCATTTCATGAGAGTTAATTGGGGTGGGCTTCTTACCCGCCCATGCGCTTTTTACCACGTCTTCCCCTACTGCGAAAGTTGTTTGTACGAAAATTGAGTCAATGTTTTTCTCTCTCTCAAAATGGGTTACTATGGAAAGCTAATTGTTTCTGGAACTGTCCAAGGCACCATAGACAAAATAACTGTTCTTTTAATATACTAAACCTTCTTTACAAACCTAAAAACACCAAAAGGATAGCTTGGTTATTTAGAAGAGAAAAAAAGTGAACGAAGTTGAGGGTGGCGTTCTTATGTTGCTTTTATTCTTTTTCTTATCAAATACGTACACAGGTATGTATTCTCTTCATCTAGTAGGCTTACTGACGACAGTTTTTGTTTGTGGCTCAAGCCACAAACCTATAACTCACTTTGTCGGTCGGTCGGTCTGTTAGCTGGGCAAGTAGTGTCCAAAACCGTGCATTTTCGTGCTACAAGCATGAAATTTGGCACAGATGTTTGTCTTTGGGTACTAAACAATTATTGATACAGGGGCAGTTGAAATTTTTGTCGGTTATGTTGATTTTTAAACTTTTCAAAATGGCCGCCGATCGGCTTAAGCTATGTCTACCACATACAAAGAATCGAGTTAAAATTTATATTATAAGCACTAAATTTGGCTCACAGGCACACATGAAGATACAAAATTAAACCTGTTATGCAATTATGACACAATATGTACATTTATAAGTGCTTTTTCTAATAAATTCAAAATGGCCACCAACGTTTTGAGTTATGATTACCTTATAAAACAATTTAAGATTATAAGCACAAAATTTGGCATACATTGACACTTGTAAATGCTTAATACATGCTGTTGCACAATCATGATAAATTATATTCATATTTATATTCTTAAATCAATTCAAAATGGCTGCCAGTCAGCTTGTGTTATGGCTACCACATGAAAAGAGTTCAAGTTTCAAGTTTCAAATTTCATAAGCACTAAATTCGATACACATGTACATTTGTAAATATTTTACAATGTTTTACACAATCTTGACAGCATAAGAATATATGCATATTTATTTATAAATAAATTCAAAATGTCTGCCAAAGAATTACTACTAGATTGAAAAAAAGTTTAGATTTGCAAATTTAATTATATAAGCACCAAACTTAGCAAGCATGCACAGATGCAAGTGCTAAGCAGGCCGTGTTATGCTGTTACACAATCATAACAAACTAAATGCATGGTTTCTATGTGTGTTTAAAAAAAAAAAATTATTCAAAATGGCCGCCAATAAGCTGAAGTATGACTAAATAACAAAATTAATTATGGTTTAGACTTGCAAATTTCAAGCAATGAGCACCAAACATAGCAGACGCTTACATATATATGTTAATGCAAAATATATACTGTTAAATAATCAGGACAAAATATATGAACATTTTTATTTTTTATAGTCGCCAAGCAACTTGCATTTTAATTTAGAGGACACTGCCCCCCTCATACTGCAACAGAGAAGCTGTCTCTGTTCCCTGCTGGGGAGTGGGTGACAAGGCAGCCTCTGGATCCCTGCCTTTCAGGTTTTCCACGTTTTGTAGAAGCACCCATGCGCATCACAAAAGTTTGATTTATTGTTTTAAAGTCGCTTAAAGGCAACTTAGGGAAGTGGAGCAGAATGAAGTACCTTGTATAAGCCCATATTCTTTTAGGCGCCCACCTCTAACTTTGGAGCAAAATTCGTGCATAGGGATATGTACTTTGTAAACGCCCACCCCCTACTTTGGATCAGTGTGATAGGGGTATTTGGTTAAGTCGGCACCAGCTAGACATAGCTTTATATAGATGTATTTTTCCAGATTTATCTCAGAACTATAACATCAAAAGTTATGACATTATCAATGACATCACACTTCCCCTAGTAAACACAAGAGCAGGCATCTCCTTATACCCTATACAGAGAGAGAATGCAGTATGTATTTTGTCAGTCGTTTCCGACCATGACTGCCAAATAGCAGAGGGGGCAGATGCTCTTCTGGCAGGATGAGCTAGAATTTGTTTACAGTGGAGATGCCTTGCCCAGGTTACATCCCCACTTTCTCTGCTCAATGGATTTGAGGACTGTTGGAGATGGGGGAGGTCCAACCCTTACCTTTGGCTGCAGCACCAGAGCCAAAATGCCGCCCTCCCCCAGGGCTCCCAGGGACCCCCCTATGGGGGTCTATGAAGCACTAACATTCTACAGGACCCTCTAAAAGAATGTGCAAGGGGTCCCATGGATGCACTAGAAAAAATATTTTTAGCATTCGCTATGCCACTGGGACCAGTCTATCCTGCCTCAAGGACCCTCTATACTGTAAGCGAAGGAGTCCCTGGGACCCCTTGTTTCGCGGGACGATTGGGAGACCTGTCCCCTTACTTTTCGACCAATTTCGTGCATATGTAGAGTGGTGATGGTGTGTGGGGGTGGGGGTGGCTTGTACAAGGTACTTTACAATATTATTAATCACAAGAAAATGGTATATTATATACATACATATACAATAATACTTTACGTTTCTGTGTTTTTGCTGTAGATTTTTATGCATACTTTGCGTGCACTTGGATATATATATTAAAAACTTATGAAAAATAGGATTCTATTCATATGCAATGTTATCTGTGCACGCAAACACACACACACACACAATCACACACGCACGCACGCACGCACATGCACATGCACGCACACGCGCGCACACACACACACACACACACACACACACACACACCACCATCACCACTAACAGGACCAGTAGCAGCAACTGTAAAGAAAACTATAGATACGTGACGAATGGCAAGAAGGGGCAGAACAAAATGGTAAGATGTTAATGTAAAACACGAATAATGTACTACTTACTACACCAGTTAACTCCTTTGTTCTATGCTGAATGGAAGGACAGGGTGGGTGGTGTGGACAAGGAGGGGGGGGGGACAGTTTCTGGTCCTTGTTGCCCAGAATACTGACGTTTGTCCCCAGTTAAAGCTCTGCGAGCCCTATTAAGACTGCCCAGCATCAAGGATACGTTGGACTGATAGAGTCCATGGTAAGCCCCGCCAAACAGATAATTAAAACAATCAATAATTACTAATCAAAGTTTTAATCAATCCGCCCATGTCTTATTACTCAATCAACAAAATTATTATTATTTTTGTAAAAGGAGGTACTTCTAATTCTATTCTGTCAGTTATTAGATTCATGTACGGATAAAACAAAATCAGGATGTTAAGCACCATAATTTCGCTCTCTCTCTCTCTCTCTCTCTCTCTCTGTGGAAAGATTAAATAGCGTGTTTTTTAAACAGGCATATCACCTCCCCTTCCCTCCCTCTCTCTCTCTCTCTCCACCCTCTCCCCCCCCCCCCCCCCTCTCTCTCTCTCGTAATCATAATAATAATAATAGCTTCATTATTTTTATGTCACAGGTTTCGATTATTCACCTTATGATTATGTGGTGTGCCTTAGTATACCCCCCCCCCCCCCCACACACACACACCACCTCCCGTCTCCCATTGCCTTCATTTTCCCCCCATTTTTATTATGCATGCATTACTTAGTTTTTGTTTTCTTTGATTTCTTGTTATTTCTTATTATTTTACCAGGGCTGGGTGGACAAACCTGCCATTGCTTATCTCATTGCTTACCTGTCATTGCTTATCTCAATTGACATGTTCCCTGGTTAAATAACATTTTGTTTTCGCTCTCTCTCTCTCTCTCTCTCTCTCTCTCTCTCTCTCTCTCTCTCTCTCTCTCTCTCTCTCTCTCTCTCTCTCTCAAAAGTACTGAAACTTTGCTTTTGCCATTGCCATCTGTTGTCTATGTGTACGAAAGCAAAAAGAGGGGATTTTTGAGAAATACCCCTATCTCCTCCCCTCCCAGGGGCAGACCAAGTGCTTTCTATTGGGGAGGGGGTGGGGGGGTCCGCCAGGGGTCCAAAGAGCTGCATAGGTTCTGGGTTAAGGGGTAGTGCCCTTTAGGGACCCAGGGGGTGAAGCCCCCGGACATTTTGGCAATTTAGTGATTATAAAAACTGAAATCAAGCTTTTTTCTTTTGATTATTCATTCTTGTATAATGTACATGCTTGGGGTAGAGGGTGATTCAGGAAACCCTGCAAAGAAACCCCCCTCCTCTCTCTCTCTCATGCAGGCAAACACACAGACACGCATGCACGCACACGCACGCACGCACGCACGCACGCACACGCACGCACGCACACACACGCACACACACACACACGCACGAACACACACACACACACACACACACACACACACACTGCAATGTGCTCATATTATTGAACTAGCCAACTCCCTATAATATAGTCTTTGTCCTTTCTTCCTCTTCTTTTGACAGTGTGTTTACTACAAAGCGATGATAAGTTGATAGATGCAGTCAGTTTAACTGATCTGCCACAACATTGACAGTGATAGATCTAGGATTCGATCTAGAATTATGAAGCAAAAAACCTGTATGCCAAAGTAATTTCTACTGCAGCCATTGCAAGTCCACATGTTTTTATTCACACGATTTCTCAATTCGAAAACATTTCATAAAAAATAATAAAGCAATGAATCTTCTTTGTGTCTGCTATAGAGCTGAATGTCAGACATTTGTCACATTAGCATCATGTTTTGAGTTCCACATAATAGGCTACTGACATAGCACACAGTCCCAGTAATAGGAGCTTCTCTATTTAAGTTGCAATATCACAATCTCGCATAACTTTCCTCTTCCTACTATAGAGACATTATACGAGCTCTTTCATTACATTTTACATGGCAAAACGTACCTGGGTCACTACTTTCTTCCAACTTTCGATTTTACAACTTTGCCTCGTGACGGAGGCAGCCATATTGTAAATGTGATGCTGCGGTGCAGTGGGATCAAGAAAATGCTTTGCAAAAAAAGCCCACGCATTAAAATCAATATGTATATTTTGCAATACAATTACAATAAAGTGTTTTAATTAATAGATAAGAAATTTTTTTTTATGTTTACCTTTTTTATTTATAAAAATTAACTGCTGACTGCTCCTGGGTTAAAATTCGTCGACTGCTCGCGCCGATTTTAATCGATTATTTCTTCGTTTTAGAGGGTTATTTGCAATGCCCCTGTATCTAAAATAATTTAGAATGTATTCAAGATTATATTGCACCAAATTTTACGTTAGTGGCGAAAATGGTGTTTTACGTCCTCTCGGTCTGAACCAGACACATATGGGACATTTGTAAATACAAATATGGTGGGAACAATACTGGAGGCAATGCCCGGAGGCAGTACGAAACCAGTAAAGTCCCGATTTTTTTAAATTAATACAGATAGCTGTAGCGGTGACCACGCCTCGGTTAATTAAACCTCATCGGCTATGGCACCGCCACAAGTTTTTGTATTCAACCACTTAATCGAATTTTACGTTAGTAGTAGCATAAGTTTGCACGGTCGACGACGAAAATGGTGTTTTACGTCCTCTTGGTCTGAATCAGACACATATGGGACATTTGTAAATACAAATATGGTGGGAACAATACTGGAGGCAATGCCCGGAGGCAGTACGAAACCAGTAAAGTCCCGATTTTTTTTATTAATACAGATAGGTGTAGCGGTAACCACGCCTCGGTTAAACCTCATCGGCACCGCTACAAGTATTTGCTTTTGAAGTTTGCACGGTGGTGGTGGTAACTAGTGTTTTACGTCCTCTCGACCCCTAGGGGCACATATGAGACATTGAAGTTTGCACGGTTTGAATGAAAAATGGTGTTTTACGTCCTCTCGGTCATAGACACATATGGGACATTTGTAAATACAAAGATGGTGGGAACAATACTGGCTGCAATGCCCGGAGGCAGTGCAACACCAGTAAAGTCCCGAGTTTTTAACAATATAGATATGTACTATATGTAAGTACGGCTACTGCTAGTTTGCACGGTTTAGGCCTTTTTTTTGGACATAACAAGTCGGGCTTATGTCGGTCTGTCGGTCTGTCGTTCCAAAATCAGTTGTCGCACATTTTGACAAAATTGTCGCACTTCAAATCGAGGCTACACTTCTGGCCGCTCTTTACAATGATGTAAGATACATAGTTTTAAATGTTTTCCAAAAGATATAAAAAGTTACGAAATGGTGCAGAGATAACATTCTTTACAGATTAAAATTATTGAAAATCCAGGGGAGGTAACTCATGATTGGAGTGGTAAAAATAGACCGCGTGCCACAAACTATTGCGATTTCGCGCTTGTTTTTGTGTGAGGCTTTATAAAGGACCTATACTATACTTGTGCAGGTTTTTGTGCTGGTAAGGGAAAGGGGTGGAGAAAAAGAATGGAGAAGAAGAGGACTGTTAAAGAAAAGGGGCTGATGGATAGAGTACAGAATATGAGATTGGCTTTGATCAGTTTTCTTCCCTCGTTAGCAGTCCTTCCTAAGCGACTGTTGTGCTGTTTTTTCTCCGTGCTGTCTTCCCTAAATAAAAACAACAACTAGTGTCTTCTCTCAGTTGTTTCTCAACGGCTATTTTCGTATTTCTTAATGCATTCTATTCAGGGTGTGGTTTCTCTAGATAACGGTCGCCGCGCGAATAACGCTTACGCCAATATTACAAGCTCTTGTCTGATGGTCCCATTTAAAAAAAATTTAAACACACTTTAATGGACCGATCAACAACAAGAAACGTATTCATCCCCTACTAGTTCCGGGTAGTTCGCCGCTTGCTCGGTGTTTGGCAAGAACAAGAACAAAATGCCATGCGAAGTATCGGCAAACGAAGGGTGTTTCTGAGACCGTTTATGCCGATTTGAGCGAGCGCAACGTAACGTTAGCCTTTGTGAAACGGCCCCCAGCGTTTTCCTTCATTAACAGTTCTCCGTTTTCTTAAGAATATGCCTGTTTCAGTTTGTACACATGATTAACCTCAAAACGACTCCAAACACTATATATTTAAATTTTTTATAGAAAATTTTTTTTCTTCATAATTTTACAAATTTTCTTGAAGAAACACACACGCATACACGCACACGTAATAGAAGTTACAATGGGGATAAGGGCGACGACAACTACAGCAGCAACTACAAGCAAAGGCAACATTATGATATCAACAATAACAACAGAAGAATGGTAGTCGCAAAAATAGCAAAAGTAGTATCAGCCACATCGTCATCCCCATCGTCTTCATAACATTGACAATAACAAGTAACAATTTGATAATATATACTATAGTAATTATAGCATTTCCTTTGTGACTACTAATATTAACAATAAGATTTATAATGGGGTGCGCGTGCGCACGCACACGCACACGCACACACACACACACACACACACACAAAACATCATATGATAAACAGACTATACCTAGGGGTGGTAGGAAAGAAGTAATACTAACACTTGAAACGGGTCTTTGCAACAAGAAAGGGATAATTGATTAGATTAGAAAGCACTCTAGTCTCAAACTATAAAACACTCGAGTCTCAAACTACAAAACACTCGAGTCTCAAACTATCCTAGTATCAATAGGGTGAGAGAGAAAGACAAGCTAGAGACTAAGTGGTACATGTAGTGCACACACACATTGCACATAACAAAAAGGAAGCTAAGGTATAATAGGGGAGTAAGGAAACCAGTTTTCTTCAAACCGTCTCAAACCATAATTAAGAAAGGCCAAATATTTTTCCAAGTTAAATCTGTATCTTAATACTGTAAGAAAAACATGTAGGTCAGGAAGGGCATTTTGTAATTTACATCTGTAAACATAAAACTTGGCAAAAAGCAGAATAAAATCCATAACTGTGTCAGTTTTTACATGTTGTCTTACCCCAAATGAAACCAACTCCTTGTCAATATTCAAATTGTTACAGTGCTGACATTTATCTTTTAGTAAGCTTTGGAGATTTCTCCAAAACCTCTGTACAATGACACAGTCAAAGAGCATATGTTGAATAGTCTGCTCTTCATGTTCACAAAAGTTACAGATAGGAGAATCAACAATTTTACATTGAAATAAATATCTCTGTGTTGGGAGCAATCTATGTAAAAGTCTGCACTGGAACCACCTAAGCTGTACATCTGAAGAAGATTTAAAACAGTGAGAGAAAATAGGTTTCCAATTAAGGTTTTCAAAAAGATTGTTCCATTTATTGATGGCTGTGGGGAAGGCATTATTTTCATTTAAGGTGTTTTGCACACATCTGTTACCTTTGTTAATACAAAACCAGGCTTTTTGGTCTAGGAGCTTAAACCTGGGAGTTAAAACTACATTGAGTTTTTTACAATAGTTACGAATTGCATTTAAAATGCCTTCGTATAAGAGAAAATTTGTTTTTATACCTTCATGTTTATGCAAGAATTCATGGTATGTCATCCAATTGCCATTTTCATTTATTAAATGTTTAATGAAGAAAATACCATGATCACACCATTCCTGCACAAAGATCACCCTTCTATCCCTCAAAATATTAATATTATAATGTATACATTCTGCCATAAAATCATGTACAGAGGTGGGACAGCATTTTGAACACAGTTTCTTATATTCTTTCATAACATCTTTCCAGAATGGGTTATTGACATCATTCATAATAACATTTGAAAAATCAGCTCCAAGGTTATTTATAATATCCAGCTTAGGGTATACATTAACAGTAAACTCCCTCCATTCAGACTCACACATTAACCTTCTCAACCTACTTATTTTCATGGCAGAGATAAAATTTCTAATATTCAACATTTTTAGTCCCCCTTCACAATACTGCTTTTGAACAACAGATTTTTTAAATTTTACTTCGCTTGCCGTTCCATAAAAAAATATATAATTCTTTTTCTAACGCAACAATAAAATCTTCTAGGGGATCCGGCAAATTAATCAATAGATGAACAATTTTACTAAACGCCAAAGTTTTAATAACTGTAATTTTACCTAACGGAGTGATGGTTTTTTTTTTCCAAAAAGCTAGAATCCTTCTTATTGCAAAAAGTTTATCTTCATAATTGATCTGTACAATGATATTGGTGTCAGTAGAAAAATTGATGCCTAGAAATTTGAAAGTGCCAGGGTCCCAGACAAATTTTTTATCTCTCATGTATCTAATTCCAGGTTTTTTTACTCCCTAACCACACAACCTGGGATTTGTTAAAATTGATGTTCAAGCCAGAAATTTGAGAAAATTTAGTAAGGATATGTACCGCCTCGTTAAATGATCTTTCTGAACCATCTAAACATAAACTAGTGTCATCGGCAAATTGCGACAACAGAGTGTCTTTGTTATTAATCTTAATCCCTTTAATATGTTCATTAGAGCGAATCATCACTGACAGAATCTCCGCACAAATTAAGTACAAATAAGGAGAAGCTGGATCCCCCTGCCTGACCCCTCTCTCCATTGAAAACCAATATATATTTTATTTAATTAATTAGCCCACAAGTTAAAATTCGGGCTATTTTTTTTCAAAGGTGATCTTGTTCTTGTTACCAGCCGCGACCAAAGTGAGCGAAGCTGGTAATGTTTTCACTGCTGTCTGTGGCTATGTATCTATTGTTCCTGGCTGGCTGACAAGCCATGTTACCATGAGAGCATTTGGACGGAGGCATGTAGGATGCTGATAGTTTGCATATAGGTAGGCAGTTAGGATAGCAAGGGCATGTTTGAACAGTCATTGGTCAAAGGTAAAAGTCACTGGACTCGAAAATGCTGCCGCGCGGCTGGTGATCTAGCGTGTCACGCTCTAGTAATAAAGTGTTAACGACCCTGGCCCATGTTCGACCATTAGCTGCTTGAGCTTTAGGAGAAAAACAGGGTCAGCTTAGATAGATGTAAGTGTTAATGCATTTATTATCATACACACACACAAGCGAGCTCACACACACACACACACACACACATAACACACACGCGCGCACACACACGCACACATGCCTGCACCCCATCTCACAAACATAATTCCCCCCCCCCCCCCCCCCCCCCGTCTAATATCACGAGAAGTGGATAGACGTTAAATGAGACACACACACACACACAAAATGATGAGACACACACACGCACACGCACATACACACTGACGCACGCACACACGCACACGCGCGCATACACACACACACACACACACAATCTTTCAGGCTAACCCTATCAGTGTGTGTGTTTGCATAATTATGTGAGTGTCTGTGTGTTTACGCGCACGCACTTGTGTGCATTTACATGCTGATGAATGTGTGTGAGTTGTGTGTGTTTAGTGACCCTCTCTGTCTGTCTGTCTGACTCTCTCTTACAGAAACACACACTCTCTCTCTCTCTCACTCTCTCACGCGCAAACACACACGCACACGTGTGTACGTGCACGCACGCGTGTATTGTGTATGTGTGGGCCGGGTGCGCGCGTATGCATCGATGCATATGTATATGTGAATGCATAGGTCAAGACGGGGTAAAAAGCCCATGGGCGGGTAAGAAGCCCATGCCAATTATCACATGAAATAAAGAAAATTTCAGTCAAATTTGCCCATGAGACGAATGCTAAACATTAACACTCGCCTCATGGGCAAAATGTGACTGAAATTTGCTTTATTTCATGGGATAATTGGCATGGGCTTCTTACCCGCCCATGGGCTTTTTACCCCGTCTTCCCTACGCATGCGTGCATATGCGTTTGTGTATGGGGGCCAATGTGGTGCAGCCTTGCGGTGTAGTCATCCTGCTCAGTGATGGAGCTGTCGGGTCGCGGTGTGTTCCTCACTGGAGGGGCCCAGGGCATTGGACGATGCATCACCGAAGCTCTGCTGGACAAAGGAGCCAAGGTGGGTGGACAGTGGCAAGTAGACAATTGTGGCGATATCCTCATACCTGTAAACTGCCCGTCTCTCTGGCTTTAGTTCATAGAGTTAGTATTGTTTTCTAAATCATGTTCATACAATCAGAGGCGAGTGACAAATGTACTATAAGGTCCAAAATGTATTCAATTAGGCTTAGCAGCTTTGCCTCATAGGTTATGAAAGGGGCTTGGTCGATATAATCATGGATGCTATACTTAATGTAGTGTCCATGATAAAATTCAATGTTACGCGATTTTGTGTGTTTTAATTTCTGTAGATCAATCATGCTGGATACCTTTTTGGTGACATATATAGTCTTAAAGAGTCACGGTCACCTCTTTGCTCACAAAGTTCTCTCCCCTCCCCCCCCCCCCCCCCCCCCCCCCATGTCTTTGCTACATGCATTACTAAATGTGTTTGTTACGTGTTTTACATATTCCATTAAGCCTCCGTCACAATCTCACTATCCCTGCCGACAGGTTTTGTTTTGTGACATCAACGCTGACCTTGGCAAAGCCACTGAAAAGGAGCTGCAGAAACAATATGGCGCCGACAACGTTGTCTTTGTTCAATGTGACGTCACTAACGCCGAACAGCTTGAAGGTAAAGACAGCAATGAAATCAAAGCATGCTGGGGGAAACAATGTATTCTCCAGTCTAGTGTGTAAAACACAGCCCACTAGGTTAAATTTGAGAGATTGACACTTTTTGTTATCCATGGTTTTTTTCCTTTCTTTTTTTGGCCTGGACCTGATAATAATTTATTCAAATTGTTTGTATAGCCTATTACATGTATTACCAGAAAATAAATTGTTCCTGGCTTTTGATGCTCTATGAAAAAAATCAAGATAATATATATATTTTTTAAAGTGTACCCGCTTCAATTTTATAAGACTGATCGTGATATGNTATCTCTCTCTCTCTCTCTCTCTGTATGCGTGTGTTGTATGTGTGTGTTGTCTTCTCTCTCTCTCTCTCACTCTCTCTCTCACTGTCTCTCTCTCTCTCTCTCTCTCTCTCTCTCTCTGTGTGTGTGTGTGTGTGTCAGGTGTGTCCCTATCTGCGTAGCCAACTTGTGCAATGTTTGCATGTATGTAGACCTCTATGGGTGAATGAACTATATGAATGTCGCTGAGAGAAACTACCTCAATATGTAGGGGAGAACAGGGCTAGTCCACCTACTTTTGAGCTTTCCTCGGTTTAAATGGCAAGCTAACTGAAGTAGAAGGTCCATTTTTAGACAAATAGTTAGGTAAATGTAGGGGCAATATATACATACTAGCAGCTACACCCCGCAGCTCTTCCACGGCTCAGGTCTTTAGAATAGCAGTTGCCAGAATAGCACTTTGAAATGTCTCCCACTGCATTCCCAGGTGGTGTTGATCATGAATGTACATGGATATAGGGATTTCTAACCAATGGTTTTCAAACTACAATTGATTGTTTTATGCAATCGACCCGGGTCTTCAGGATAGCAGTCACCAGCATAGCACTTCAAAATGTCTCCCACTGCATTCCTCCAGTGATGCCGGTTGCAAATGTAGTATAACTAAAGAGGTTTACAACCAATAGTTGTCATGCTACAATTGTTTGCTTTATGGAAATGGCCCGGGTCTTCATAATAGCCGTCACCAGAACAGCACTTCAAAAAGTCTCCCACTGTTCCGCCCAGTCATGCAGATCGTGAATATATATGGTTTAAAGTGGTCTATGGCAAACTGTTTTCAAGCTATGGCTATTTGTTTTGGGGTTACAGCCTGTTTTCATAATTATAACGGCTTCAAGGTCAAATGTAAAGGTGAAGGTCAAGTGGCTTTTAAATGTCTCCAACTGCATTCCTTAGATCATGCTGATCAAGAATATATGTGGTTTTGTGGGTGTACCCAATGGTGTCCGAACTACAGCCACGGGTAAAAGAAAAGTTCAAAAGTCAAGGTCAAGATCATTGGATAATCAATGCTTTGCACCACACATGGCTTTCAGGCAGTCTACCTACCTTCCAACTTTGAAGCCGGTATCTGAAAAAAATGTAAAAGATATAGCCAAAACACAAATTTGAAACCTCCAAGGTCTAATCTCTATGTCCGTGACCTTGACCTTCATCAGTACCTAATATTCCAAATCACCATTAGGCAATGCTTGCCCATCCCAAGTTTGAAAATTGTAAGTCCAACGATGTGAAATGTGGTCTCAAGAAGAAATTTCGGTTTTCAAGGTCAAGGTAAGCACTTTCATATTTTTACTATGGGACCAGTCCTGTACTGTGGTACACCACCACACAACATTTGAAGCCATTCTGTCCACTGGTTCATGAGATACAGCTCGGACATGAAATATATAGCACAAAGAAGGGACTGTCGGCTTTGTGAGTCTTCCTTGGCGAAGGTTTGCACTGGAGGTTCAAAATTCAGGATCTGAATAGGTTGTGCCATGATGATCAAGAATGTAATTTATGTGGTTATAGGGGTGTATGGCCAACGGTTTGGGCACAATCGCCTGGACAGACATACAGATACACAAAAATGATGATTATAGAAGTAATGAAAGTAGTCTAAGGCCAATGGATTTGAAACTATGAGCACTTGTTTACAGAGCCCCCTCAGCTCTCACACTCACTGTGCTATTGGCCCCTTCAAAATGTCTTTCACTGCATTTGAGAATCCCCTGTTAATGCTGATAACGAATATAATGGTTATAATGGTCTAATGCCAATGGTTTTGAAACTAGGAGCACTTGTTTTCGGAGCCCCCTCTCACTCTCACTGTGCAATTGGCCCCGTCAAAATGTCTTCCACTGCATCCCCCCTGCGATGCTGATCACGAAAATATGGTTATATGGGTATAACGTCAACGGTTTTGAAACTATGGGCACTTTTATCCAGACACACACACACACATACAGAGAGAGAGAGAGAGAGAGAGAGAGAGAGAGAGAGACACGCACACACACACACACACACACACACACACACACACACAGATACACACACACACACACAGCACATATTTTATTATATAGGTATAGGTAATTTTTTTAAATCAGTTAAAACACAAAAGGGATTTTCTGCATGCTGCTCGAAGTACTGTACACTCACCCACCCTTACGTGGGCATACTTGCCCCAAGGCGGGCAAGTCTGCCTACAGGCTGAGAAAAGACTGCCCCCCTCATACTTATGCATAGAAATGCTTAATAAAACCCAGAATCACACAGAATCTTCAATTACTAAGCATCCTTTCAATACCAAATCCAAAATTTATTTTCATATAAAAAAAACCCAATGAAAACTGAAAAAAGTAATGGATTCATTTATTACAACAAAACAGCTCTCAACTTTTCTCAAATTGATGCACACCCTCCAAACTTACACAGGGTATGGCGGGAGGATAGCCGGTGGCTATCACATGCTCTAAATGATTCTAGAGCAAAGCATTTAGCAACGAATAAAAACGACATGGCGGATCTTCCCCGAGGCGGACTAGCCCCATTCTCCCCTACGTTTTTGTTTAAGAAATTCTTTCCTGAAGAATAAAAGCTGTTCAACGGGTCGATTAACTGATCTTTCGTTTGATTGTTTTGATGACCGAAAAATGCGTGGATCGCCAGACATTATTCTGATTATGAAGGGACTGATTGATTCGTTGGTTAATTGACTGATCGATTGATAATACCAAAGACTGTATACGGGAAGATAAGCATCCGGTCTCTTTTCCCTATATGAGTAGTGAGGACAGAAACACTGGTTATGTCCCTTTGAAACAGTACACATTTTACACATCGATAGGCCAGTTGAATTCTCCGTTCAAGTTCCAGTCTGAGTTTTTGGATAGCCTCCACGGTGAAAAGTGTACTGGCCCCACTAACGATAACTCTATCATCCCGGTTCGCCGAGCTCTTAAGTAATCCATCTTACCCTTTTAGAATATCTTTGATAGGGGAAGACGGGGTAAAAAGCGCATGGGCGGGTAAGAAGCCCACCCCAATTATCTCATGAAATGAAGCAAATTTCAGTCTCATTTTGCCCATGAGACGAGCGTTAATGTCTAGCATTCGTCTCATGGGCGACATTTTCTTTATTTCATGAGATAATTGGGGTGGGCGTCTTACCCGCCCATGCGCTTTTTTACCCCGTCTTCCCCTAATACTCGCCATTGCAGCTGCTTTCCAAGCTGCAGTGACCAAGTTTGGAGCTGTGGAGATCTGCGCCAACAATGCCGGAGTGTTGGACGAGAGGATCTGGGAGAAGATGGCGATTTAGCTGCTGATTTCACCGCCAGACAAACTCAAGTGGGGCTAATCCTAGTGATATCGTTTGTTGGGGAGGGACACAGAGAGAGAAGAGGAGTCCACCCCCCTTCTCTCTCTCTCTCTCTCTCTCTCTCTCTCTCTCTCTCTCTCTCTCTCTCTCCCCAACAAAGGATATTACTGTGATTAGGCCCACTTTGAGTTTGTCGCCACCTCAGTGGTTGACCATTGCCTCCTCGATTGATGTCCCCCTTCAGAAACAATATACATATGTATCGTTAAAAATTCGGGACTTTCCTGGAGTTGCACTGCCTCCGGGCATTGCCTCCAGGATCGTTCCCACCATCTTTTATATCTACTAATGTCCCATATGTGTCTGTTTCAGACCGGAGGACGTTAAACGGATTTTCATCATGTCCGCCTGCTATGGTTTAGCCCAATGCTAAGCGCCATCTAATGTCCATGTTCAGACTGCCCAGATACGAGGCAGCAAGATGGCCTTTGAACACATGAGACGAGACAAAGGAGGAAGAGGGGGAGTCATCGTCAACACAGTGTCCGTTCTTGGTGAGGGATTCTGTTTGGTCATGTTACTTACTCTTTTACATAATAGACCCCTATGAACTCCCTCTTTGGAGATACACTGTGTAGGTCTACTACTGCTCAAGAGATGGAAACACGTGTATGCTTTCACTTTGTGTCCATTCTGTCCATTTCACGCTAGGAGCAATTCCAGACGTGCAGCATCATATAGTAATAAGCCAAGTGTCCGTGTGTGTGTGTGTGTGTGTGTCTGAAACACAAAACGGGCCTTATAACTCCGCCGTTTTTTTTTTGACCGAATCGCTTCAAATTTGCTGTGAGCCCTAACGGGGCGATGGCAACGGCAACCGGTGCGGCCGTGTCATTTGCGCGGTTTCGCAAATGCGCGAAACGCGTATCCGCCGGACTCTCGGCGCCCGTATCTCCGGCATTTCTGGACCGATTGCCTTCCAATTTGGTAGATACATGACCGGGGACAGTGACTATCGTGTGTGCCAAACCGGAAGTGAATCGATTTCAGAAACGCGCGCGCTATACGCCGCTTCACCTTTTCACGAATAACTCCGCCGTTTCTTAACCGAATCGCTTCAAATTTGCTGTCAGGCTTGCTATGGCCCGGGCAAAGCCTGGCAGCAAATTGGAAGAGAATCGGGAGAGAGCGTCACTCTCAGAGCAGCGCCAACGGGAAACGGGGCCTTATAACTCCGCCGTTTCTTAACCGAATCGCTTCAAATTTGCTGTACTCAGCGTTACCAGTACTTGGCGTTACCCGTTACCAGTACGGTGCATTGCCAGTACTAGGCGTTGCGCTAGTATTGCATTAATTTTGTATGAAGTAGGCTAATATTTTGACAGGAGTGTCTCTTGTCGAAATTTTATACGAACGATTTTATATTCATAAATATACACATGCATAAAAACAGATTAATGGAAATTAGACCAGCGAAATTACCTGAAACGTAATAAACATTTAAAAAAAAGTCTAGATGGAGCATGATAAATAAACATGAAAACAAGTCTAGATAGAACATAATAAACAAAACGAAAGTCTAGATAGAACGTAATAATCATACAAACAAGTGTAGATGGTTAAAAAAAAGAAGATTAGTTGTCCTACGATGAAATGTCAGATGACACTTGATGGTAGCGTTTGCCACGACTGTGTGGTAATCGGAAAAAAAAGACACAGGAAAAGAAGTCACAGGAAAGAAAGTCACAGTTTCACGTATGAAAAAAAGTCACAGGAACAAAAGTCATAGAAAAAACCTCACAATCACAGATCTAAAAGACAAAATATTTCTCTCTCTCTCTCTCTCTCTCTCTCTCTCTCTCTCTCTCTCTCTCTCTCTCTCTCTCTCTCTCCTCTCTCTCTCTCTCTCTCTCTCTCTCTCTCTTTCCTCTCTCTAAATCACTTTAAAAGAGATCTAAAAGACAAAATATTTCTCTCTCTCTCTCTCTTTCTTCCCCTCTCCTCCTCCTTCTCCTCTCTCTCTCTTTAGATATACATTCATAAAAAAGACTTGTTATCTCCTCCATGTTGACAGAGATTCGATGTTGCGCTGATGAATTTGGAATGTAAGTGACAAGATGATAATTTTGTGAATCAACTCTCACAAATCTAACGAATGAATGAACTTCGCTCACCAAAAAGTCTGTCCACATTGTTTGAACATGAAACACGAAACATGAAACATGAAATCATGTAATACTTGTTTTGCCAACTTGAACGAAAGAAAACGAAAGGCTCAAACACGTGAAACGATACTTTACTGAACAAATTCAAGTACAAGCCATAAACACAAGTGTTCTTCGCGAAAAGCCAAGAACAAAAAGGTGTGACTTTTTTCTGTGATTTTTTTTCCTATCATTTTTTTTCCGGGGCCTTTTTTCCTATGACTTTTTTTTCTTGTGACTTTATTTCCGCCAATCGACTGTGTTACTACAACAATTCCAGAATGTTTTTCATCCGAAGACACTTTCCCAGGTCTTTAGGTGTTTCTTTGTGTTTTTCCTTGCTCACATTTTTTTAAAAAGATAACGAAAACTGAAAGAAAAAGTAACGAAAATACCTTGAGAAATGTTTATGTGCAGGGTACACTCGGTGCTATTACTTGCCTGTCTACATGGCTTCAAAGCACGCTATGATTGGTTACACCACCAGCTGTGGCGTAAGTTAACTCATTGTGTAGGCCTATGTATGCACAATGCGTGCTTTCCAGAATGCGGAGGCGCGTATGCACGCATTGGCCTATATCACGCGCACATACTTCACGTGTATGGCAGCATGAGTGCTACTCTTTCAGTTTTACACTGATCTCAGTGTTTTTAATTTTACAAGAAACTGAACTTCAGGTGGTTTTTTAATTCATCCAAAAAAGAAATCGACCACAAGCGATTTGGAGCATTTTGAACTTGGTTGTTCTATAATGGAAGTTTAAGGCAGTGTAATATTTTACAAGGCTTATCGCACTCAAAGTGTCTCTGTCTATCATTTTAACTGTCTATCTCGTTATCTCTCTCTCTTAAATTGCCCCCCCTGAATCGTCCGACGGGGCTCTGCCGGGGCCATGGGTCCTTGGAACCCTGCCTTTCAGTTGTTGTTTTTTCATTTGGGGGAGTTGCACCCATGTAGGGGAAGACGGGGTAAAAAGCGCATGGGCGGGTAAGAAGCCCACCCCAATTATCTCATGAAATAAAGAAAATTTCAGTCAAATTTGCCCATGAGACGAATGCTAGACATTAACGCTCGTCTCATGGGCAAAATGAGACTGAAATTTGCTTCATTTCATGAGATAATTGGGGTGGGCTTCTTACCCGCCCATGCGCTTTTTACCCC
>CM065693.1:26457196-26462196 GCA_017654935.2 Phymorhynchus buccinoides
TAACAGAAGAGACAATTTGTAAAATAACATAAAAGCACATGTAATTGACATAAAACATAGTTATCAAACACACACACACACACACACACACACACACACACACACACACACACACACACACACACACACTACATTTGTACATATGTATGCATAATCATTGTATTCTGCTTGTATGAAGTGTATGTATTTTCCCCATGATTTTTGTTTGTGGTTGATTTTCTCCAGTTTATGTTTCTTATTTATTTACCTTAATTGTTTTTCTTATTAATTTATGACGACAGGATGTCAAAAAGCTTTATCAAGCTTATTCTTTTATTGTCAATAAAGATCATCTTGACTTGACTTGACTTGACTTGACTTCACACACACACACACACACACACACACACACACACACACACACACACACACACACACACACCTGGACCAGTACGCCGAGCATCCAATGATCGATCCCCTTTAGAGGCTGAAAGTAATAATCACAGCTATTAATCAGTAATCATGATAACACATACCACAGAAAACATTATTTAGCACAAACCAGTATGGCCATCACTTGAGTATGCTTTGTATTAGTCAGGACACAAGATGAACACCGAGACTTACACAGATTGGCGCATTCAACTTTGTAGTCCGTCACCTTAAGGTGATCGGACTTTGCGATGGGCTGGTTTGTATTTTTTTTTTCTGTCTGTCCCAAGGATATCTCCTGAACAGCTTGACCGAATCGCGTCAATTTTCTGTGGAGGTGTGCCACCTTAATAGGAAGAGATCCGCGCAAACCATTTTGCCGTCGTGACCTTGACCTTGACGTACGACCTTGAAAACCGAAAATCTATTTTTAGCCATATCTCGGGCACCGATCTACAAAGGATGTTGAAACTTGGTATGAAGGTGGTTTGGCTTATGCCCGTTTTGATGATGGCATACCGATCAAGGTCAAGGTCAAGGTCAAAAAGATCGCTGGAGCCTGAAAATCGGAGGGTCATTTTTTCTCCTTCTGTCTGTCCCAAGGATATCTTTCGAATGGGTTGACAGAATTGGCGTCACATTTTGTGTGCTGGTGTGTCACCATGAGAGGAAGGCATCCGCGCAAACCATTTTGCCGTCGTGACCTTGACCTTGGCGTACGACCTTGAAAACCGAAAATCTTTAAGGGGCCATAACTCCCACACCGTTGGTGTTATTGTCTTCAAATTTGGCATGGAGGTATTTTGGCTTATGCCCGTTCTGATGGTGGCATACCGATCAAGGTCAAGGTCACGGTCCGGGAGATCGGTACTGTATACCCTAGAGAAGAAAACATCCAAGCATAAATTATCACCATGCTGACCTTGACCTTGAAGTGTGACCTTGAAAACCGAAATTTCCTTCTTTGCGCTATATGTTTCTTCTTCAAGCTGTATCTCGTGAACTAGAAGACAGAATCCCTTCCAATTTTGTGTCAGGATGTGACACTCTACGGGGTGTCGCAAGTGCGTGGCATTGCTGGTGACGGACATGTCTGCCGCTCGGCGACGCCCTTGTTATCTTTGCTCAGCACATGTATATAGGCCCTAAAGCACGGTGCAGACAGAGGCTGTGACCATTCACCCACTGTCTGCTGACTGTGTGTTTTGTTTTGTGTGCAAGGTAAGCTATACTATTGTAATATTACAATACAATATCATTGTTACCTGTTACCTGTTAATAGAGAGACAATGACCATCAAGAGCTAAAGAGAGAGAGAGGAGAGGGGGGTGGGAGAAAGAAAGAGCAGTCAGTTGACTTCTTGCACAGAAAAACTGTTTAAAACGCTAGTTTAATTCTTGAACTGATCGCTACATTGTGATATCCTTTTGAGTTTACCATTTAAAAAGGTGTGACAATGTCCTTTTTTTTGGTTGTTGGTGTTCTTTTTTGCTAGATTTTCTGTGTATGGGAAGAAATAAAGAAGAACAAAATGATGAGGGGTTTCTAGTGATTTTGTGTTTTTCAATTCTTAGAAATAAATAAAGAAAAAAACCTGATGTGGGTTTTCTAGTGATTTTGTGTTTTTCAATTCTTAGAAAGAAATAAAGAAAAAAACCTGATGTGGGTTTTCTAGTGATTTTGTGTTTTTCAATTCTTAGAAAGAAAGAAATAAAGAAAAACCTGATGTGGGTTTTCTAGTGATTTTGTGTTTTTCAATTCTTAGAAAGAAATGGAAAAAAACCTGATGTGGGTTTTCTAGTGATTTTGTGTTTTTCAATTCTTAGAAAGAAAGAAATAAAGAAAAACCTGATGTGGGTTTTCTAGTGATTTTGTGTTTTTCAATTCTTAGAAAGAAATAAAGAAAGAAAAACCTGATGTGGGTTTTCTAGTGATTTTGTGTTCTCAATTCTTAGAAAGAAATGAAAAAAAAATGATGTGGGTTTTCTAGTGATTTTGTGTTTTTCAATTCTTAGAAAGAAAGAAAGAAAAAAAACTGATGTGGGTTTTCTAGTGATTCTGTGTTTTTCAATTCTTAGAAAGATATAAAGAAAATAAACTGATGTGGGTTTTCTAGTGATTCTGTGTTTTTCAATTCTTAGAAAGAAATAAGGAAACAAAAATGATGTGGGTTTTCTAGTGATTTTGTGTTTTTTAATTCTTATTGCTGAAGCACTGCTATATTCAAAATGTTCTCTTTCTTGAATTGTTATGAAAAATGCCCAAACACTCCGGAAATACATTCAGAAGGCTTTGCTGTTTTGTTTTTTCTTTGGGTTCTTTCTTTGGGTGCAAGGTTTTTAGAAGAGCAGTTTCAGTCTAAAGATAAATCACTTGCACGCCAGTGCTACGTGAGTGTAGAGACCAAGGCTACTGCTTGATATCAAATGGTGCTGTTTCACGCGTGCTTTCCTGATAAATTGTTACATTGATAAATGTGCTGCCATTGTCAGTATTAGGGGAACAACAAGGTCAACTAAATTTAAAAATACAGGTGTTTTAAGAACATATTCACACACACACACACACACACACACACACACACACACACACACATACGCACGCACGCTCACACACACACGCACTCGCGTGCTAATAGCAATACCGGGTCTACATGCACAAAGAGAGAAAGAGATAGAGAGTGTGTGTGTATGCCAGTGTCACAGTGTGTGTGTGTGCGTATGTGTGTCAGTGTGCCTGTACAAAATGTGTCAGTGTGTGTGTGCACAAAGTGCGCAGGTGTGAGTCTGTGTGTGTGTAAATGTATGTGCGCGTACAGCGCATGCCAGCGTATCATTATGTGTGAGCACATGCGTATGTGTGCGTGCATGCGCGCGCATATATATGTATGTATATGCGCGGGTAGGCCTACAGTGCGTATGTGGCACAGTGGTGTGGAGTCATCCTGCTCAGTGATGGAGCTGTCGGGTCGTGGTGTGTTCCTCACTGGAGGGGCCCAGGGCATTGGGCGATGTGTCACCAAAGCTCTGCTGGACAAAGGAGCCAAGGTGGGTGGACAGTTGACCAGATATTTCTACTTCTTCTTCTGCGTTCCAAGGCCAAAAGGCCATAATGGGTAAAGTACGTATGTGTCCGATTTTCAGTTTTCATTGGTCTCCCCGCTGCGTACAGCCGACGCATTCCGATTTTGGAGGAGCTCAAAGGAGTAACGTTATATTTGGAAGATCTTTTGGGGGGAAAAGGCTGGAGAATGGGCCAATAAGTCAGAAAGATAGAAGATGACAGTAAGCAAAGGAAAAAGGCAGAGTCAAAGCGAGTGACAGATTAGAGGAACTTACAAGTACAGAACTTCCAGAAGGTGGGGGAACTATTTATTACGAAAGACCCCCCGGTATCCCCACGGGGAGAGACTGACTAGATACATAATGTTGATAGCTTGAGAAAACGTCCTCTGCATTATACTAACTTGTGGCGGTGCCATAGCCGATGAAGTTTAACTGAGGCGTGGTCACCGCTACAGCTATCTGTATTAATAAAAAAAAAAATCGGGACTTTACTGGTTTCGTACTGCCTCCGGGCATTGCCTCCAGTATTGTTCCCACCATATTTGTATTTACATGTATCTGATTCAGACCAAGAGGACGTAAAACTCCATTTTCGCCTCGCAAAACGTTCTCTGTCCTGGTACAGGAGCATAAGACACATTTGTAACTATAAATATAGTGTGTCCACCCTGAAGGTACTGCAACACCAGGATAGATCAATATCTGCTACCCATATTCGATAACCTTTCCATGTCCTCCTCTTTTATCGAACATACTAGGCCTACTTCTTGTTATCGATAGTGACCAGCATGGCAGGGACTTTGAACCCGATATCAGAAACTGTCCTAGAGTCTTTCAGCTGTTCATTATCACCCGCGGAGTTTACGGAGCGAAGGTGATATTGGTTTAAAAAAATTCTATTGAATTGATTGTTTAAAATTGGTAGTCTATTGGTATCACTCTCTTCTTCTTCTTCTTCGCTATGCTTGGTCATATTGAAGATTTTGACAGTCTCTTGTCATAGAGACGAGTCTACCAAAATGGGGATACTTCCACATGAAGAGAGCGTCGCCGCCAGTGCTGCGCCACCTTTTTTGCATGCAGTGTGTTTGTGTGTGTCTGTGTTGTGTGTGTGTGTGACTGAAGGGGAAGGAGGAGTGGTACATTGTACCAAATGACAACTCCTTTGGGTTCTTTAACATGCGCGAAGTGCGTGTAGCACACGAGACCTCGGTTTTTGTTGTCATTTCATCAGAAAGACTGAGGTCTAAAGAAGAATGAGTGGTAAAACTTTTCGCTGCGGCCAGGAACAATCTGGCGTTTGCTGCTTACGAGGCGAACGCACTACCTCTGAGACACTCTGCCAGATTATAGACTAGATCAGTGGATGTATAATCTTCATCTTTTATTAATATCTTATTTCAAGTTGCTTAACACGTACGCTGTCATATCCTCTTTTCTATTTTGTTTGTTTGTTTACTGATTTTATACACATGCTGTCAATAGGATTCTACCCTTTAGGTAGAGTACTATTGCGTTTGTAAG